>CM061919.1:76945940-77102627 GCA_031002005.1 Vandiemenella viatica
AACATTATTTTCAATGGCTGGTGAAGTGGGACCTCAAAGCTCGATCAAGACTGGTGACAGAAAAAAAGTTTCGTATTTCTCAGAGTTTGCAGGAATGCAACGCCATTCCGAGACTCGGTGTTATTGATGCAACTGGGAAGACAATGGGCGGTAGTGCGTGGGGACCGAATAAGGAATGTCGGAACACCGACACAAAACCGCCTGGATCATTGTTCAGACTGCGGCTGCGGGCGTTTTGTTCTATTGTTTCACCTGAAACATGAGATAAACACAACATTCTCGTCTCTGTGCCGCTGCATCTGGCTCGTCCCTTCTTGTTAACGCAACACACGGCAGCAGCCACTCGTCCGTTGCAGGTAGTTAATTCACCGGGGATTAACGGCGGTGCGCCTCAGAGGCGGACAAAAGGCGGGGGATCAATATGGGCGACATTTTCTATGATGTCTCCATTTGCTTCCAAGTTTAATCTTCCAGATTTTTTCAACACAGTCACAAAAAATTTCGTTTTATTTATTTTCAAATAGCCTATGGCTAATATAAATATATACATATATATATACAATTACAATTCATACATCATATTAAACATAAAGGAGAAAAAACAAAAACAAACAAGGTGTTAATTTCAATGAACTCCTTCACAAGAAAATATTACAATCTCTTTCCTCTAACCATTTACCCAGCTTTTCTCTGAAACTTGCAACAGTTCTGGTCCTCTTTATTTCATCTGGTAATTTGTTAAATATTTTTAATATTTTGTGCAACACTGTTTTCTGTGCTTTACTACTTTTATTATAAGTTGAATGGAAATGATTTGCCTGCCTTGTCTTATAATTATGTACATCATTATTCTTTTGTACTAATTTAGTCACATATCTTGGTAATAATCTTCTTTCCAACCTATATACAAAAGTCAGTACATCTCTAATTATTTCCTTTTCAATATGTAAATATCCTAAGTCCTTAAGCATATTACTGACATTTTCAGCTCGTCTTTTATTTAGAACAGCCCTCATTCCCTTATTAAACTTATTTTGCAATTTTATAATTTCTCTTTTGCTTGCCATGATTAATACTCTGGAGCAGTATCTTATGTGAGGCAGAACAATTGCTTTAAACAATAGCTGTTTACCAGGTTTAGATAACACTTTTCTTCGTTTGTATATTAAATTTACCTTTTTTGCTACTTTCTTATTTATATAATGCTCTATAAACTTAAGCTTATTATCAATGACTACACCAAGATATTTATAATTTTGAACCTACTTAATTTTAGTTTCATAAATCACAACAGAATGCCTGATCCCTAAACAATTTTTCCCCATCACCATACATGTTATTATTTACTAGCTTTTGCCACCAACTTCACTTACGTGGACTACTAACATGCGAACTCCTGAACTACTAATACACATCTGATTTCGCTATTCCCGTGTGTCATTTGCTCGTTGTGTTTTGCGTTCCAGACTAATATTGTCTTTGATATCAATCGTCTTCTGTTTATTAGTTCATTGTAACTCATTACTGTTCGATTCGCAAAGAAACTACTCGTTTTTTCAGGTAAGAGAAGTATACTATGTGATAATCCAGAATATATTCATATTCCGTACAAAATTTCATTTAAATTCGTTGAACAGATACGACGTGAATGAGTAAGAAAAACCCATCCACTCACCCATCCATACTTTCACATTTATAGTTTTAGGCTAGGGTGACAGTGTTAAAACGCCACTATACAACTTTAGAGAGATACAACGATCCCAGATTCCCGGCTGGACTGATTACGGTTTCCAGTCGATTTCCCGCTGGGATGGTTCCCAATCTGTGCTTCATAGAATACACATTCCACAGACAAACACTAAACAGAGCACAATATTACATGTCTCACAAGGAGAGGGCGACGCTTTAGGTATCCTCGAACTAGAATAACGCTCAAGGCAGAGGTGGAAGACGAGAGAAATTGAAACTTTGACTGCCGAACCACCCCCAACATATCTAACCTCCCGGCCAAAACAAGCCATAAGACAAAAAAAGGGGAAAAAATTAAATGGTCGTTCTGAATTTTGTTACTGATGAATTAAACTAACGTCACTGTCTGTTAAAATAATGTTCATCCTATGCCACCAGTAATGCAACACTTAGAGAAAGAAACAGTTTTGTAGAAACTATTACCCATTCGGTATCCGCATCTAATTATTATTCTATTTCTGTATTCAAATTGAATAAAACAACTACTCACCTAGTTTGTCTTAATGTCTCAGTACCTAGAATATGAGATTTTGGTTAACACAGTGATAAGGAAAACTTTTAATAAGTTGTAAAAAAAATCAATAATAGTTTCATGTCCCCAAAATAATACGTGTTCTTTATAAGAAGAGTTGGATTACTGATGCGGATATGAACAGTTCCGTTCCATAAATGGAAACAAATCGTTTTGTTGCTGCTCCACCGTCTGGCCGATAGCTCCTAGACGGAATACGTTATAAACTTAAAATTTGCGCATATATTATGTTTCACTGTCGCAAAAGAGTATTGTATTTAAAACTTTGCCAAATTGTATTCTGTAGGTATTCAATGAAATAAAAAATGTTTTTTCTTTCATCCCTAGCTTGTGGCGTATAGTTGTTATATTGCAAAATTGTCACGAATGGCCATCAGAGCTATCATTTTTGTAAAGAATTCTGTTACTCAGGAACTTCAAATTTGTCACTACTATCGACTATAGCCTACAATTGAACAAGCATTAAAAATACTAACATGTACTACGGTGTATGTTTAAAAAAAAATACGTATTTACACTATTATAAGTTCTTGAAATTCAGAATGCATTGAGTCCTAATGAGTGGTATGGGTATTTCCCACAGTAAATTATACTGGAATTGAACTATTGCATTAGCGGCAGTGCGGTGCGGCGTTGGAAAGACGTGGCGTCGAGTCCGCTACTTTACCTGAAAAATAAGTAGAGCATTGATTTTGGCCAAAGCGAGTGCCATTTGGTCTACCAAATCCATATCTGTGAAGTTTTTTCGAGTACTGAGCAGTAATTGCACGAGGCTCGACTCGGACATGGCCCGTTTTTAATTATATCTTTACGCTCGTTGACGTCGAAGTCGTTAAAGCGGAAAGGGCACTGTGGGCAACATAAGAGAGAAAAAAGTCAGCTATTGCATTGATGAAAAAGATATTCCTGCCTGTACTAATTTCGAGAAATCTGAACAGTTCGGGATGAAAGTTTCAAACGTTACCACTCACCTGCCAGACTTGCTACGTACTGGTTCATCATTATACGTCATAACCATTGACTATCCAAATTAATTAATTTTTCTAACGACTCTGATATTTTAGTTGGTGTAGAATCAGGAGATCTTATTAAGGGTAATCAATCACTCCATCTCTTACTCTAAATATTCTGGATGCAGTATTTTCACTTCATCCGTCAAAACGAGACGTGAATTACTAAAGGAAAAGCTCTTCATATAGCGCAGTGCAGAAACAAGTGTGAAATGGATGTTCTGTCATATACATATGCTCCACCAATAAATCTTGCCAGCCGTTTAATATGCTGTGTAAGCAGTCAGTCGTGCCGGCTCGCTGTTATTCGAAGCTCTATGTCGTAGGTGTTACGTCCAATCGCTCTTTCTTTGTAGGATCGAAAACAATCTGCAGAACATATCCGCCCACTATTGTCCATAAACTTAACATGATTACTTGTGACTAATGAGTTACGCTGGTGGTTGAACCAGAGAATCGAATTCGAATCCAGAACACGGTTTCTGATACTTGTAGTGAACACTCGACGTGAATGCTTGTAGATTTCGTTCATATATAACAGTACAACTTACCTCCCCGTCTGGTTCAGGTCTTTGTGGCACCATGATTTTCAATATCTGGCAAGTAGTTAATTGGTTCAAGCTCATGTGCAGGATGTGCAGGAAGCAAATTCTATTTTCGGTTCTTGGTTGGCAGAGGAAGAGAGATGGTGAACACAAATTGTATCCCCCAAAATGTGTAGCAGAACGTCTTGTTTGAATTTCAAAACCACTACGCAGAGGATATTTTAAAAAATAAGCAAATTTATTAATACTACGTTACATGTGCATGTTTTACTGCCTGAACACAAACGAACTGGTGTGCAAAATTTAAGGTCTAATGTCATTGCCAATCAACAGAGTTCGATGGAAATTGAACCATACATAGAAAGAACTGCTGTAGAATGGTACAATTGGAAACTGGAAGAAATACGCCATGAGACGAGCGTAAATAGCGACAATAAGTTACACTGAAGTCTTTGTGAAGTATTATGGTCCCCAGGATAGTACAAAAAGTAGGGAAATGGTTCTTTAAAGGGTGTGTGATCACTACAGACAGCGATGCATTATCTGCAAAATGCTCCCTTGCTAACCAGAACATTGGTAAGGTGTTCTTGGGGTAAGATGGTAAATTATTTCCCCAGCGTTGTTAACAACTGTTGGAAGGTCATTGATGCATGTGGACGTGCTGTCATACGTCTCCCCAACGGATCCCAAACGTGTACGGAGGGTTTTCACAGGACAGCGGGTAGGCCAGTCCATTAACCGAAAATCGTCTGATCCAAGAGCTCCTCGACCAGCGCTATTCGCTTATTATCATCCACAAAAATGAAGTCATGGCCGATCGCACCCCTGAAAAGATGCACATTGGGGAAGGAATCCAGCGTGTTTATAAAGTTGACCGGTCAGTGTTCCACGTTGAAAGATTTGGAGTGCGGTATGCGCGTGCAACATTATTCTGCTCTCACCAAACACTTGCACCACCAAAACAATCATGGTCGACAATGTTGCTGGGTGTATTTCTTGTTCCAACCCCTCGACAGGGGAAAGTACGATTTTAGTTACTACTCAGACCGAACCTGTTCTCATCTGATAGGAGCGCGCTACCCTACTCATTGTCCGTCCAGTCCTGATGTTATTGGCTTTATCACAAACGGTGCTGCCGATGAGCGGGTGTCAACGGAACTCAACGTAATCGTCGTCTGGCAAAGAGACCAACCCCATGCAATTGTTATGCACTGTGGAGCGTGAGATTGCGTGACTTACAGTTTTTTAAGTGTGGTTACAACCACACCCAACGTTTAACGTGGGTCTCTTCTTGTCTGTTTCTTAAAGTAGCGGCCATCTGCTGCTGTAAGTGACCATAGTTGATCACCTCCTCTCCGTCGGGCAGCAGTACTTTTTGTTCTGAACGCTCCCCATGCTGTGAGCAATATCAAACTCCTGGGTGACACTGTCACACTAGGTCCTTACTTCTGTTCCCCAATAATTCTTTCCCGTGTGAAGTTATTCATATGCTGTCTCCGAGCCATGTTGCAATGAAGAACATCACCACAGTGAATCGTAACAGCTGACTGAATGACATTCACTGACTTGTACCGTTCCTTTGACTGCACTGTATTGCGGGGCCAGACACTTTTGGCGCTGCAGTCGCGCTCATTTCACACCATGTAACGTCCAGCTTTCTGTGCACGCATGCGAGACCTGTAGCAACATAGTCTCACACTTTCATTCATTTCCACCGAGTAGTTAATATGTCACGTCACTTTATCTATCTCTTCCTTGGCACACCGGTGTACATTAGACGAGATAAATTGAATGATGATCTGCAATGCCAAAGCTGTTGTTGAAGATATCCAGATAGGCTCAGGAATGTTCGTTGTACTTCGCTATTTTTTTAATAATTCATAATTTGATTTTCAAGGTCGATAAAAATCTTCTAGCTTCTCCGAATTGTTCCTAAGTAAATTTTGCATATCATGACTAAACTAAAGAGTTATGTGCTAGATTCTTGCTGGAAACTTCAGTGGGAAAAATTTACAACAAAATTACCTTTGTATGCTTCGTCCAGATCCAAATGGAGCGAGAGAATACAGTCGAGCCTGTTGTATGGGTCGTAATGTTGTGATCTGACATTCAGGAGATCTGCGTACGGCTTTTCTATGGTTTCTTTAAATCACTCAAGGTGATTGCGGGATGGTTTCTTCAAAAGGACACGGCCAAATTCCTTCCCGTTGCTTGTCACCGCCTCTAATGAGCTCGACGTGAATTAGGTGCAAGGCCCTAAGCAAAACAAATCTGGGGACAGACTTTGGCTTTGCAGCTCCAAATCAAAAGTCTACAATATCCAATTGTGCCACTACGTAAACAAAGGACCAAAGAACTTGTTAGACGATGTGAGGAACGTGGCATTTCGCGAGTAGCAGAGCAGCGTAGTCCACTTGAGTCGTGTAGTATAACTTCTGGCTCGATGAAGTTACAACACACACTTTCATCCGAATCGTCTGCTCTCATCAAGATCTGTACATTTTGTGTGTAAAAAAGTAGTGTCGAGTGATTGTGGTGAAGTTGAATCCAGTGGAATATAAGGGAGAGTTAACAAATTTAAGCCTATAGTTTTCAAAAAAAAGCTAAGTCGTATCACAGAAATCGTATACCTTTGGAAAGAGTATTTCCTCAGCAAACCAGAGATAGCTAAGAATCTCTTCACTAACGAGTTAAACGGTTTCAGGAACTAAAAGTCGAGCAGACCTACCATGGCGAGTAAAAATCGATTTGAGTAGCATCACTTAACCAACTGGTGCCAACACACCCCACACAATTCCATAAGATGTAGGTGTTCTTACAGGAGACGTATTAAACAAGACGTGATGGGACAAATTATTCGCACACAAGACATATGACTATATCTACGAACGCGAACCAGGCTTGGTTGTTATCCAGGAGGGAGTTACTCCTCCATGGCATCTTTCTTAGCAAATTTAACTGTGATGGTATCCCGTTCCTTGCCTATCGAAGGAAATGTATGCTCATTTTAATGTTTTGTGTGAATAGCTGCGATACGTATACGTTCAGTGTAGCGTATTGTTTGCGTTGAGAATAAATGAAAGATGAAGAAAGGGAGCAGGTGAAACCGGGTGCCAACCCCTCCAAAGCCTACTATTTCGAAAGACACAGAGTGTGCCACCGATCTTAACGTCCCCGTACCCACACAATCTGGTGATTAAGAATTGTAGAGCACCACTTCTCCTACCTGTACCCTGCCGGCCAAAATGATTAAAATTTTCCCCCGCCAGGACTCGAACTAGCTAATCCCGTGTCAGGGATCGGACACCATTAAGTTGCTGAAATGACCTGAGCCAACAGTTGGAATGACATATTAAGTTGAGGCTACCACCTGAGTCAACAGTTCGCATGTAGTTTCGCTTTTTATTTTTTAACTGATTTGCAGGTTCTTGACAACAGAGTCATTTTATCGGGGACAAGATTACTGTCCAAGTAATCTGAAGGATATTTAGATTGGTGATTATGAAATAACCATCCCGTCATTCACCTGAAGTGATTACAAATAAACGGAAATGTGAATGACCGGACTGGGAATCGAAGCGGTGACTTGGAGAAAGCCTTGACCGAGCTTTATCACAGTCTTGCTAAGCTCGGTGTTTTGTTTGTTGATTTCCAACAAGTTCTGCCTACAGTGTTTCAATGGTGAGAGCGTGCGCTTGACATTGGAGATGACAGTGTGACCTCCGCGGACCGCAGACTGCTGGGCCCCTGCTATTTATGCCACCAACTCGACGCCGCGCCGTCTGGCTATTCCAGGAGACAGGCAGCAGGAATGCGTCACAGCTGGTCCTGTCTGCGGCGCGGGCAACCCGACACTTCACGGCTCAACCTGTCTCGCCCGCCGCGGTGTCGACGTATGGGATAAATTCATGAACGTGATGTTTGCGAGATCGCTCAACAGGTAGTAACACTCCTCAGTTTCCTTGTGGCCACAGCTACACTCGTAGACATCAATTACAAGTTACGTTCTACGCTATGCCCTATCATTCTCATGTTCTT
Organism: Vandiemenella viatica; assembly: GCA_031002005.1. NCBI lineage: Eukaryota > Metazoa > Arthropoda > Insecta > Orthoptera > Morabidae > Vandiemenella > Vandiemenella viatica. The sequence goes on from CM061919.1 coordinate 76,953,815, forward strand.
TCGTTAATAATAGAAATTTCAGCCGTCCGAGGGGATTTTGGCCAATTTGTGGACGTTGTGAATGGTAGACCTTAAGTGGAGTGACTAACCTTCGTATTTTTAGGCCTACTCTGAGTCTTCTGCTCTTCCGTGAAGCTCTTCATTTTGCGGGCTAATTGTGATAATTTATCAGGATATCTGACACCAATCCGTTTTACGGTCGGAGAACCGAGGATAGAGGACTGGTTCAGCTCTAGCTGACACAAACTATCCTATGAGAATTAGAAGACGGCTAACTGGTTGTGAGTCCATTTAATGGCCACTGAAAACTGTGCATTTACAGTCGATAACGTGTCCTGCAAGGACCACTCCGAATTCTAGCGTCCTGAAGCTAAATTACTGCTTTTATTACTGAATGATGGTCTGAATGACTATGACGCGAGACATGGCAGCTTGGTTGGAAGGCATTATCGATAGGCGAGGCTACGAGAGTCGGCGCGATCGATTAGCTATCCCATATTTACTGGTTCAAGTCTACTCGAAAAAAGAGAGAGACTAGTGCCGAAGTGAACATGCTTTTGCGTCATAGCTGACCGGAACGAACCAGCCGAAGGTGACTTTGCTGTAAGCATTTTTATCGAACAGCAAGCTATCCTGAATTGCGTCTGCCTTCACCGATCAGACCAGTTGTAAATTAGGTTCACAAATTACAGCAACTATTTCAAAAAAATACAAATTTCTCTTAATCAAACCGTAAGGTCCAAAACGACCTACACAGAGAGTTAGTTAGGTGCAAGATAGGCGGAGGTACCTGTGATTTTTTTTAAAAAAAGGGGAGATCACGAGGAAAACAGCCAATGTTCGAAGAATGATCAAGAATGAGAGAATGAATGCTTGTATTCTACCTGTTTTTTACAGTGGGTGCTTTGATTAAAAAAAAAAAAAACCGGATGAACAAATTCGGAATTTGTCAAAGTAGAATAAAAAGAAGCTGGTTGATGCTCATTAAAAAAACCGACTTTGTAACACAGAAATAAGGAAAGAAATGGGAATAACCTGAGGGAGATTTTTTTTTACTCACCAGTCTCTGTGGACTGATGTTTTACCGAGATTACTCATCTGAATGACGGGATGATTTCTTTTAAAGGTTATGGCCAAATTTCTTTCTTTTTTGGTCCACAGTACCTTCTTTTCTCTAACCACCTAGGTGACGACGATACGTAAGGTTCTGAGCAGAAAAAAAATAAAATAAAACTTAGACCCCAGAGGAAAGGATGAGTCCGTACAGAACGAGAGAACTCAGCTAGCCGCACTCGTACTACATGATACTACTGTATGCGGACAGGGCGCAAGTACTAAAGTCTCCTCTGAATTTACAACTATGGACTTCCTTTGTTGGCTTCAAAGTTGCCGCAATGAAATTCAAAAGATAAAAGTTCGCTTTGCTTGTCTTGAAAATGGATATGCTGCCATGTTTTCATTCAGTTTTCTGCGAGTTCAACATAATTGTCGAAGCGAACACCATTAAAGCCGCCGACGGATGAACTTAATACTGCATCGGCGTTTTGAGCGGAGGTCCCGCTTCTATGTTTCAACTCTGAACTTCACATAAGCTATAGTCAGCAGCTTTTTTTAATTTTTTTTTAACTGCTTTACGTCTCTCAACATCGAGGTCTTTAGAGACGGAAAAGGATGGGGGCAAGGAATGGGAAGGAATTCGGCCATGGCCTTTTTAAGGAAGCATCCAGGCATTTGACTGGAGTGATTTGGGAAACCATGGAAACCCCAAATCTGGACGCCCGGACGGGGATTCGAACCGCCGTCCTTCCGAATGCGAGGCCAGAAAGCTATCCGTTACACCACCAAGCTCGGTGTAGTCAGTAACAACTGTTTAACAGCTTTCGGGAACAAGGCGAACTTATTCTCGTCTTATTTCTAACTTTTATCCTCTGAGCACCATATTTTTACCACAAAAGGTGATATCAAAAACCGTAATACTTTTAACTGTTTTTAGTTGTTGTTAAACGTGTTATCCACAACGAAGATCATTACAGAGGAAATGTGTTAACGAAGAGAAAACGCTGTTTACTGTTTTCTAATAAATTTTGTTTTGTTGTATTGTTGATTTTTTAAGACGTGTATATCAGTGTCAAAATGGGATCATGATATTTATCACATTGTACATTTCTTTAACTAGTGTGTAGTTTTCTTCTATTTTCGTTAGGTTTATCTTTTTTTACAGTAAAGAACGGTGAATCTCAAAACAAGTTTTCACTTGTACCCACCTTCTATTGTAGCAGTTTCTTCTTCCAAATATGAGCTACTTCCAGAAAATTAATTGGAATAATAAGATATCTTACCATGGTTATAATTCCTTTGCTTCTGATGATGAAGAAAGAAATATATTAATAGCTGTTTAGAAAGGCGTTTAGAATTAAAATATATACTTTTTTAAATTAATCCGTCCATTTGATTACTTCGAAGCTCTGAAACAGAAAGCAAATAAATAAAGAAAATCAGTTTGGGCAGAAGACGTACAATGCTCAAAAAACATAAAGAATATTTAAGAGCTGGTAAAAATATGTAATAAATGTCTTAAAGGTATTTCACTTGGTATAATATTGGTTGAAATAGAATGAATAAGTCTATTTCAATGTATAATAAAGTTTGATGTCCTTAACGGAAGTATTAGAATATGTCGGATGAAGTCGATGGCCTGCAACCTTTAACCAGTCTGAATAATGAACTGCCGGCCTCGGTAGCGTAGGGGCTAGAGTGTTAGCTCCACGTGCCGAAGGTTACCGGTTCGAGTCTGGCTGCAGGCATGGGTGTTTGAGTGTTGTGTCTGTGAATGTAATGTCCGACCTATGGTGTGTCTAATTAACTCGAAAAATTTCATACTGGAGATACTGAAAGCACTAAGTGACGTAATTACTATCGAGTTGGCTGTATGGCCTCAGGTACCGAAAGCCAACCAAAAAAAAATTGACTGGGAGGAAGAGCTGCGAGAGAGTAATCTATTTGTTTACCTGTAACTGCAGGTATTTAACTAACATCCCGACCAGGTCGTCGCCATTGTACGAAGGTAATATTAATTAATAATATTCCCCCTGCATTCTTCCTTCCTATCCTAAAACCTAAGTACGATTTATATTACCCATTCTTTGCTGACTACCTTTTCGTCACCTCAAGCACATAGTTAAATCTACCATGGGTGGACGATAAAGGGGTTCTGAAATGTTCGATACAATTTTTCGGTTCGTAACGATTACGTTATTGCTGACGTGATGTTGTTCATATTAGGTATAAAAAGAAGTTACATCGAAAGAAAAACTTCAATAGTTAAGAAAACGTGAATAGGCTGATATGACTGCTGGCCAAATCGTATTTACGGTATAACAGTTTGGATAAAAAAAAGTGTATTTGTTGTATATATTTGGCTGTGTGTATATGCTTTGAAGTCATGCAAGAAACATATGACAACGTAAAAATGTTGAGTAAAGAATATTAACTTAATGAATAACGTATTAAAACTTCTGAGGTGAAAAGTAAGAAGCCTACACCTGCTTCGGTGATGTAATTGCCATTCTTCCATAATGAAGCGGTGGGGAGGGTGCCACAATGTATACGCCATCATCTGTGTATGAACCATGAAAGTTCTGTTTTGTGCGTTGATATTAATAGAACTCATCCCTTTAGGTGAAAATTGGGGAACGGTCACTGTAGAGTGTGCTGTAACGCACTGTCCTTGCATTTGGGTGGAAGCGGGTTCAAATCCCCGTCCGGTTATCCAGATTTATGCGTTTTCATGATTTTCCGAGACCGTTCCAGACGAATGCCTGGATAGTTCCTTTAAGAGGTCATTGCTGAACTCGTTCCCGTACCTTTCCCGTTCTAATAACCTCCATGTCGACGAGCAGTAAAGCCCGAAGCAAAAAAATAACTTAGTAGCATTGCCTAAAAGTTTACCGATGAGAAACTGTAATCGGGCTTGTGACCTGTCCCACGTAAAGTAGTGCAGCTCTTTAACGAACCTGCTGAGGCTCAGCGTCGTTCAGTGTGTGGCCTGGTTTCTCCCTCGCTCTTCTCCCGGGGACACGTTTTCACAGCCATTGTTTCCAAGTGGGACGTGAAACGCGTCCCAGACACGAGTGCTTGATGGATGTGCCGCTTGGCGGCGCGCGGTGCATCTCACACCCCCCACCCCCTCACCCCTCCCCGACAGGAGAGCGCTTTCTCTCTACGTCTATCGCTCTTTCCCTCAAGACCTCATTCTTCTCTTCTCTCTGACGTTCAGCGAGCGTTTACGTATCTTCAGCTTTCTTTTGTCAACGCGATGGTTTCCACTTCACCTCGTTCTTTTTCACACTGATAGAGGAGGTCATTTAGCAAGTAATAAAGGTCTTGCTGAAGATCCCTAACAGTTATTTTTCCAACGTAATTTTTTTTAATTGTTAAGTTCAAGACGTCAGTGTAATTCTATATCATACGCACCAATGTGGCTGTTCGCATTAAGTCGCCACCACGCTGCATGTGGGAGGTGCAACGAGACCATGTTCGACTCATGTATCCCACGTACCCACCGTCCTGAATAAGGTTCTTGCCGACGTTTCCCGCAATCACCATGGGGACCAATCTCCGCCTTATAAAATACACACTTCACATACAAAAATACACTCATCATAAAGAACACAAGATACACGTTTCGCCGATAGATGGCAACACAAACATTTCACCCTTTTATTTACACTCCAGATATAAAAAATAAGATTCTAACTACCCACCTCCCGATGCATGCTAGCTTGAAAAAAACCGACAGCTCGTATTTTCTTTGCCCATAGAAGCCGCCAAGTGAGAAAAAATAATTGTATATCGTTTAAGTGACATATGACAATATTCATCGCCGTCTAACGATTGTTCTCCATAATAACTACGTGCCAGCCAACAGTTATCATTTTTTTTTTTTTTTACTTACGGATTTACGCCTCATCGATGGCATTAGAGGCGGGATGGGACTGGCGACAAGGAATGGGAAGGAATTTGGCCCTGTCCTTTTCGAAGGAAGCATCCCGGCATTCGCCTGGAGTAATCTGGGGAATCCATGGAAAACCCAAATCTGGATGCCTGGACGGGGATTCGAACCCGCGTCCTCCCGAATGCGAGGCCAGAACGTTAACCGTTCACCTACCACGCTCGGTGTTAAGTTATCGAAACTGTTAACTGTACATAACGACCGTGCCCAGAAAACAGGTAACTGTGTAATAGTGGAGGTAAAGTTAACTGTAAATAAAATGACAACTGATAAAAAACGGCGATGTGAAAATTGTGGACTAGTGGGTGACAGTGTATTAGGTCATATCCTAATTGTGTTATTACATTCGGAATTCAGTAATTGTTGGTCATTCGGCAAAAAAGGTAGTTATTTCTATAAATAATTGTTAGAATGGTTCAAATATTTAATAAAGGTTCATTCGTGTGTGACACAAAAATCAGGGCCTCAAATATTAGATTAATAGACTTTCTCATTAAGCTTGGCCCATCACCCACAGTTAAGAAATGTCGTTCTTATATACAAAAAGAACTACACTCAACAGTACTCAAACAAAAGACACTTTACTTCCTAAGTATAAAGCACCACACAGATTTAAGATTTCTGCTTAAATACAATGTTCTGTTGCCATTAACAGCGTCCAGTTCCTCCCTATGTTCTTGCAATGTGTCTGTTTATCGTGTATTTCCTAGAACCTGCCAGTTTAACGTTAGATCACGCGTACGAATGGTGCTGGTTCAAACCTCGGTCTGATTACTGTTTTAGGTGTTTTTTCGCATAAAAGGTTAAAAAATAGATTATCATATAAACTCTCAATAAAAATAACATGAAGTAGCATAGTGGTTGAAGGCACAAGGGATCAGCTATCGAAATTCACAACAGAAAAGTAACAGGAAGTACGCGATGATACATGTATACAAATGTAATTGGAATATCGTCCAAATAAACACGTCCGTACAAAATTTATAAACTACAGAAATATTACAGAAGACTTGGATCGCTGGGGATACATCGACGAGATGTGTAACGCATCCAAAATAAACATAATTTTGATATTTTTTATGATATAATAATTTATTATTTTAACATTCAGCCTGCGGAAGAAATAGTATAAAATAATTACGTATACAGAACAAGTAACACTATTAACAGACAAACTACGATTCCACTCCCTTCGTATGTAAGTCAGAGTAGCTATCTGCAGATAGGGAAGGTCTTTAACGATCCATTCTTTTTTAAGGAAAACTGTGGTCTCGTCTGGAGAAATTCCAAGGAACGGATAAAAACCAAATCTGGATGCCCGGACGGGGATTCAAACCCGCGCTGTCCCGAATGCGAGGCCAAATCGATTATGCTCACCCTGCACGGTCGGTAGAGTGATTAGCCTCATCACCACATTCGCACACATTTTATATCTCAGAGATAATTCTGTTTCCTGCTATGACGAACTGAGATACCGAGAAAAGACATCACAGAAGAAATCAAACCTCTGTCTTGGCTGTTATTGGACAATGGCGATTCTACTACACTTTTATTTTGAAAAGCTGTTTCAAACGATTGCTTGAAACTTCTTCTCAGAAAGTACGTGTCCATTGTGGTATTTTCGTGCACTTCCTGGCACATTATCCCCGTGCTAAGGCACATTAACCCGCAAGTAGCTCTAGATGTAATAAATGGCTTATGCAAGTCGAACAATATTGTAACATAATTATTACCACTTGTCTTATTGAGGTGTATGGCTAGGTTCTGCTGTGTCATTCAATTAGCGTTGATCCTCAGTATGCTATTTCCATCTAGTTTTGCTTTCCCTATGCGGATAGAAACTGTTGCAGTGCTGACAAACGAGAGAGGAATAACATGGTTCAGCCAAGCGATTCTGTTAGGAGAACATTATTATTAAAAAAAAAAAATTGCAATGGAGCTAACACTCCGGTGGCAATTCTCCCACATATCCATTTACCCCTTTTTTATACACATATTGTTTTTAAATTTTCTTTTATAATTGGAATGTTAAATTCTTCCCCCATTTGCTATTATGATTTACAAACTTTTAATTCTAAATTCTTGAAGCGTTGTAGGAAAATAATCACCACTACACTTGGTAATTTGCTACAATCCCTGACACCCTTACCGACAAAAGAAAAAATTCCCACACCCTTAAGCATGAAATCGAGCGCATGCTTGTGGTCATGCCTAATTCTTTGACCAATAACCCTACAAGCTCTATCACCAACATATGTCCTGTACATTCCCACCACTCTCTTTACCCTCCTCCTTTCCTCCAATGAGTCTCAACCCAGTTCCCTTATCATATCAGTTACTGACTGGGTCCTGCGATAATTTCCACAAACAAATTTTCTTTGCACACCTTCCCACTCCTGTATTTGATAAACAAAATGAGGATCCCAAACTACACTACCATATTCAACCAATGGTCTGACCAAGTTTTGTAACCCAACTCCCTAACTTCTCTAGTACATCCTCTCATCACCCTCTCCAGTAAATAAAGGATTTTGTAACCTTTTCCTACCACCTGTCCAATGTGCTCTTCCCAGTTGAGTTTGTTATTAAACGTTACGCCAAGATATTTACGCTTCAAGCTTTCAATAAACAATTTTGAGCAAACCCTATAATCGTAATTAACCTTTTGTTTTTTAGCTTTCTGAGTTCCTTCATAATTTTCTGAGAATTTATCCCAAATTTTGTGGTTTCCTCATTTATACTTTCAGGGAGACTCTGCTATGATTCATTCCCTCCCATCACAGGATGATTGTCCCTAGTGGTCTCACTACACCACTCACTCAATATCTCTGCAATTCTAAAATCCTCAGTGACTTCAACTGCGTTATTATCTACATTGGTCTGAATACCTTCCCGTCCCCTCAGTTTCCTAATATAGCCATAGAAATTTCTAGATGCATCGTTCAGTGGTTCTCCTGCACCAATAATATTCTTCATAAACCCATCCTTTGTTTCTCTCTTTGCTCTTATTAATTGCTTGTTTAGTTGTTTTAAGTATTCCCTACTGCCATTCTATCTCTTAGCTCTGTTGTGTTCCCGTCTCAATAGCCTCTTTAACCTTCTAACTTCCCTATTGTAGTATGTAGTTTAAATACTTATCTTTATTTTCTGCTTTCGAATAAACATTTCATCGCCCCTTTTTATTATCCCCTAAACTCTTCCCGTTTTGCCTCCACTATACTTGTGTCATCCTTCCATTCAAAATTCTGTGCCTTTTGTAATTATACCTTTTTCCCCTTCTATTTTGGCCACTGGTTTACTGAATCCCCTAATATCCATCAGTACCGCACAATGATCACTTATTTCTTCAATTACTTGACACCCTACAAAATTTCATCAGGTTTTATTAGAACGATATCCAACATGTTTGGTCCCCTCGTATTTTGCTCTACCACTTGTGTAAAACCTCCTTCCGTTATTAAGGTATTTCAAAATCTCTGTTCCCTTGTGTTATTTGTCTTATTTCCCACCCAGTTGACACCTGGTCAATTTAAATCCCTTCCAATAATAACCATTCTACGCTCACCTTTTAACAGTGAATGTGAATTTAGTTCATCTCCAAGAATTTCATCATTCATTCTTCCACTACTGTAAGCAGTCAATAATAGGATTTTTTTTCTTTTTTGTCAGCCAAAAATTCCACCCTAGTAACTCAAGGTCACTATCTACGAACACTAGAGAACTGTAGTAATATTTGCTAACCAGTATGAATACGCCTCCACCAATTTCTTCTCTGTCTGTGCGATACAGTATGTAACTTTCAGGAAAACCTCATTGTCTGGTACTCCTTCTTTTAACCAAGACTCTACCCTTATAATCATTTGTGGTTCATATATTTCTATTAAGTTTGCAAATTCTGTCACTTTGTTTATTATAGTTCTACAGTTCACCAACAACACCCTTATTTTTGGCTTTGTGGTACTTTCAGCATTAATCTTTGTCTTTCCAGTTGTACCGAATTCCGTTATTATTTCAATAGGTTCATGTATTTCTTTTGCATTTGTATTTTCCCCCATAGTGCATCTACAACCTGTATCCCTTTGATCACTTATTTTTATCCCCCCACCAACAGCCCTTAACCCAAAAAAAGGCACAGTCCTGACCCCATCATAACTGGAAGTGGGTTCCCTTACAGCTTTAGCTAACAACTCACAAAGTACTCCCTTCCCCCTCCTATTTAGATGTAGGCCATGCCTAGATAAACCCCACCTACCAGTTATGTTTGCAGCCACTACCCCCAAAACAGAATTAATGCCTCTTCCAAGTGGCATCTCTGTTTCCACGTTTACCCGTCTCACACAGCGTGGTTCAACTGTGGTCGATCACGTCGACTTAGAACCTGCGTGAGTTCCACCCTGGTATGCTGCGCTTCCTTCACCACCTTCCTCAGGTCACTCTCTTTACAATAACTCGCGTTTCTATCAATACTATTTTCCTCACCTCCCACTATCACTACACTATCGTCCTTGAGCATTTAAACCCACCCAATAAAAGTTCCGTGCAACACTGATTGGGAATCTATTACCAAATTAAATGAACTGAAAAACCTTCAGAGAGGTATTTAGGGAGGAATGCGAACTGACCTGAAGCTATAATCCCCTTTATTATTATTATTACTCCGCGATTAACTAAAAGAGGGTGCATTGTACCAATTCTAATGTGTAACTATTTGTGCATAGGAAGGGATATACGGGATATGGCAGGAGGCGCTCATGGGCTATTTTTAGGAACCATTTCGCCATTCACCTGAAGCGATCTGCGATTACCAGGGAAAACCCAGATCAGGATGGCCGAAATGATTTATCAAGAACTACTCCTGTCAGATTTTAAGTTTACTCGCCCGGTAAATCCTTTCTATTCCATTCCCTAATCGCTCGCGGAAAAAATGAATACACAAATAAATTTATCCTAGTACCGATTTCTCTAATCTTATTTTCTCGGTCATCAATGTTCCTGGTAGTAATATTTGTTTGCTGTCATTCCGAAAGAAGTCAGTCGTGAATTTTTCAATTAGTTTCTGTCGAGAGCAACGCTTTCAGAGTTCCAAGTCTTCCCAACCTAACTCCTTCAACATCGCACTTACGCTTTCCCTCCAACTATATATACTATAAATATATAAATCGGGCGGCTCTTCTTTGGCCATTTTCTAATGCGTCCATTAATCCCTTTTGATCGTACGCGTGGACTTAATATTATTGCCAGAATTGGATATAGAAAAATGTAAGTTACCGTAAAATTTATCCCAAAAACACGGAGTTAGGATAAAATGGCCTAGTAGCCATCACCATCTACCATCGAACATGTTTCATGAAGAAAATCAAATTGCAACATATTTAAAAATAGAAAAAAAATAAGGTTGGGAGAGGGTGTTTTAACTGAGGGCATCTTGTCTTTCAGCTTAGTCTTGTCTTCTATCTTAAGAATGAGCATCAGATTCTTGGTTTCTAATAACTTTAGCTGCTAGAACTATGCCTCAGGTCTGATCTACGACTTTAAGGCATGTCAAAAAGAAGACAAAATATACTGATTCGAGGACTTTCAGGTAGACACAAAATAATAGTATGGTGCAGCTAAAATTGACATCTATACTATATAATATGTTTTGTCTGTAAAGGAAATTTACGAAAAGATCATACACTAACAGACTGCCAAAGAAACACAACCTGTGCAACCGATATAACATTACAGAATTACACACGCTTCCCGTCTGTTTGGCACCATTCAGTTAGTTTTCAAACTTTAATGACGAAAAATGTCATCTATCCAGAAAAAAGTATCCTGTGTCGTTCCCAATGATACAAAATAGTTCCTTGTCAAATTTAATCAATATCGGTATAACCGTTTAGTCGTCAAAACGTAACAAACAGACAGAGAGTCATGGTTACTTTCGCATTTATAATATTATTAATGTAGATCATACACAAACTGACTGCGAGAGAAACAAAGCCTGAGTAACCGATAAAATAAAAATTAAAACCCGTATGGTATTGTTGGGTCCCGAAGAACTGTTCTGTCACCTACGTGACAGAGATTCTATTTGCCACATATAGCGCTCTGTCGTGGCTGGACCTACAGTTTAACGTAGAATTCAAATAACCGAAAGTCCAGGCGTGGCTTATATGATCAAAAACAACCTGTAACAGCCCTCAAGCCTAAACTTAAACGGAATTGTATTTTATGAAACATTTGTAGTGAGCTAGAGTTTGGTTGAATATGATCTTGTATGTTTGTTTTGCAATTTCCTGTAAATCAATGTATATAGACTTTGTTTTATGAGAAGAAAATATTTAGAGGCCATTTACTGTGTTTAAGGACAGAATTATGCAAGAGAATTGCTTAAATGATTGTAATTCTAGACAATGTCTGGAATTACATTGTTACGATGTCTAAAGAACAATTTTCTACAGTTTAAAATGATTTCTGTGGATAATTCTGTGTTTAAGTATATTTAATTTCCATTTCTGACAATTTTATAATGATTGTAAATGATTATGTATTAATTCTGATTGTTTTTAATATGTTTCAATTGTTCAAGTATTGTTAATATTCGAGAAATATCTGTCGGAATCCTTTGTAGTGTTCTAGAAATTTCGATGGAGCTTATATAAAGCGAACATCCGAGACAGAGAGACAGTTTTTTTACATACTCAATTTACGACGGCCAAGGACTGTATTGTCTGTGGAAGAAGTGTTGTCTGCAATCGCTGGATTGTATGTATGCATGTAACCAATATCTTTGACGTCGTGCTTATGAAAATAAAAACAAATTGAACTCTATGGTGGACTGGTTATTTATCATATTAATTAAACCACGAACCATCTAAAAAAAACTCTTTAAAATTCTCACACACAACAGGATTTGAACCCGGGAAAGTGCTCAGCGCTTTTAAAAAAATAATAAAAAATAAAGGAAGCGCATTAAGAGCCAAAACCCGCCACCCGGCAAAGCATTACAGACACACATGCTATGCGTCTGTCTACCACCGTTCAGGTAATCTTCAAAATTTCCTGACAAAATATATCATTTATAGACTATAGAAATTAGTATCCTATGTCCTTCCGAATGGAAAATACTATCTCCTTGTCAAAATTTCATCATGATTGGATTAGCCATTTAGTCCTAAAAATGTAGCAAAAAGTCAGAATGGCTTAAATATTATGCAGCAATATAATTGGAGTGTGTTTTTTCTAGCGATTAAAACCACCCATTTATCCCCTTTAGAATTTAAAAAATGGTTAAAGCGTGTTAAGCGGACACACTCGAAGCGATTGCGGATGGATGACAGGCACTTCAGACAGAGGCTTCCACTTGCCACGGCACGTCTGAGCGTCTGTCTCTCTCATCCCGCTCCGGGTCTGGAGTGGACTCGAGTAGCAGAGTAAACTGCGCGGAACACAAACTAGACGAGTGAGCGGGACGGCCAGTCGGAGCGAAGAAACCTTGGGGAAACGAGTTCCATCGGGCTGCTGGCTAATGGATCAATGGGAGAGGAGCCGCACCGATGAGGTCACGGGGAATGGGGAGCAGAGAACCTCTCACAGACAGTCGATCGTTACCTATCTCTGCAGGGTTTCCTGCACCAATGCTGAACTCTGTCGTCCTACGGCAGGTACCGTTGGCAGTCCCCTTCCTCCGAGTGTCTGATGTTACTTAATCTGTGTGAATACGTTGTATGTGTGTTAAGTGTAGTGGGTTCTACGTTACTCCTTGTTTGAAGTGAGAACTTCTACGGCACCGCATGGGTTGTGGTGTCAACTAGCTGCGGCTCGCCGTTGGGCTCACACTGGTGTCCTCACGCAGCGTCGACACGCAATTGCGCATGCACCATGCTTCAGCCGTCCGTAGTCCACACTGGTGTTCAAGAACATGTATTGGTTTTTAAGACAAACTACCCGATAATTATAGATAGACGTCGTTAGATGTTTTCGCTTCTGCCTTTACGGCACGTTGACGTCGATGTAATTAAAGTCAGGAGGGGATGTGGGATGAAGGCAGGGAAAGGAAGGAAATGTGCCATGACCTTTTGAAGGAACCATCTAGCCAACTGCTTGGAGTGATTTCGTGAAAATATGGAAAACTTAAATATAGATGGCTGGACGGGGATTTGATTCAGTGTGCTCCTGAATGCCACTGACCAAGGGTTACCACTGTTTCATTACCTAACAGCTCATGCTGCTGGTATAGCTGCCTTCCTTTTATTTTATTTTGATTTTATTATGCTTTGATGGAACGGTGGCGCAGTTCAGTCTAAAGAGCAACTGAATTGAACTAGACGACCAGGATCTTTGCTCACAGCTGAACGCATAGAACGGCTCCCAGAAACTACTAAAAGTGACGACCACTAATTAAACTCCTTATAGATTGAAAACTGGGTAATGGAACTTACTACCCTTCATACCTCCTCTGCTATTCAAAGACCTAGGAAGCGGATAGGGAGCTCTACCTCTGCAAATCACCCCTTCCTGAGCGCTAGTTCCCAATAAAGTAGAATACATATTATAAAGTTACTACAACTATTTCCCTTTATTTACCCTCCTTACAACTAATTAAAATAAAAGAAATGATTCGATTATTTGAGGTACGCGAGGCTAGTTTGTTAATGTGTGGTATTTTATTCTGCATCTTAAGTGAAATAGTTCTGAATGAGTGTATCAGAGTTTGGTATTGTGCTAAATTGATTTTGATATTTAACTTTTCAACTTAAAGACATTAATGTCATGTGGTATCAACTACTATATTTCAGTGTGTTACAATTAATAGAATGTCCTCAATCTGTTTGTAACTTAATTTTAAATTGCTTCCACTTAGTTCCAAGTAGTATTACGTAAGTTTTAATTGTATTATAGTAACCTATTGTTGATCGTTGTTTGGCGCTCTAGAAACGAGTAACGGCGCCTATGTAGACTATGTGCGTAGAATTCTCTATGCAGCTAATGTTCTTCTTCCAAAGACCAGGAGAGTATCGCTAGAAGTTAGCAACAGCAGTTTGGTCATTTTATATGCCTTAGCCTTTTTTAATGCAGAGTTCATTCTACTATTTTGGTAATGGTTCTTCAATAAATTTAAAGTAAAATACATCTCAAACTTTCTCAATTAAAACTACCTGATAATCACAATTGACAAAGTTAATGATTCAATTGGGGTGTAATACCCATTTTTAATCTGCAATTTCCAAAACTATTGAACGCCGGCGTATGTTATTCCGAGTTATATTAAACCATGTCTTAATGAATTGAATATTTGTCACGAAGCACCTTTTTGTTCTGCATCTTGAGCCCTTTCACCGTAAAACAAATTAAGTGGCTATCGTTACTGATTTTTGCACTCGCGTTTGTGTTTACTAGTTACATAGTTTTTCGTGCCTTCTCAGGTACCTCCGGTATGTGTCACAGGACAAATCCTGCCATCCTCCCAGTACAGAAGCAGCGTAGCATTGCGATAACAACCTTCGTAACAGGAGGACCACAATGCTGGTCTACCCTTTGTCAAGCTTCTTTCCAGCGACACAGTAGCTGATGGCAGCTCTCCCGCGGGAGAGACGGGACTCTTCGCTTGGCACCGCCCCTGGAGACAGCTGGCATTGTCCCTCAACCCAACTGCTCTCTGCTACCACCAACATCACCAAAACACTCTCCATGACGTTGTATACGCCAGACACTACCAGTCTGACCGACATAAATGACTAGTCCAGATTGACGTGTCAACCAGCAATTTTATAAACTGCCTTCTCCAAGTTTGTCAATAAACCGACAGTTTTTAAGAAGTAAATGGGAGAGAGGGGCAAAAAAGGATTAATTTTTATGTCACTTCTAACAGCCTAACGTGGTAATTAATACATTTTTGTGCAGTTTATATCTATTATATTACTTCCTAAGCTCACTCACCGACTCACTCAACTCGATAGCTGTAGGCTGGAGAACTGTGACGTCGCGTGTCAGCCTTCGGTCGCAAATTAACAGCGGCCAGAGATTAGAAGAACTTCTAGGATATGTCCACAATTTAACAGCTAAGCAACTGCTATGAAATTAACTACAAGAATACACAAACTAAGTTTCCTTTCGTAGCAATTTATTCTTAAAATCTATGGATAAACTTTACGGTTTAAGAAACATATAATTGCGAGTACTTTTTGATAATATGTCGCTAATAAAAGTAACATAGAAAACTTTAAGAAAACTTAAATTACTCACGTATCTGCTGTAACCTCGAATGTCAATTGTCATTCCGGTCTAGGCTAAATTTCAACTTAATTAAAACTTTCGCTAATGATGCTGCTTGACCAAAGTTTATACATTACGGTTTATTCGATTCTTACGTATTTTACTGACCACTTTTATTAATGATCTTTGTCCATGTTCGCTGTACGTTAGTTACTAGTTTATTTAAACTGGACATCATACCAAACATGTTACCGAATCGAGTATTCTGGCAAGTCATTTCTTCATAGTTGCTCAACTATTTAATAATCTGCATTATGTTCTCTAGCCGTTACAGACACTAGTGGGCGTATCCAGGATCAGAACTAGAGGGGGCAGGATTTGAACTAGGGGGGGGAGGGGGCAACTCATTTTGGTTTCGAGGAAGTGCGGTGGGGGACTGAAACATGACATTACAAAATCAAACTAAAACCTATTCAGGAAACTATTTTTATCATTGATTAATATAGTAACCCAACTACTTAATCTAAGGACCTACTATGTAGTTAATTAATATCGTAAGTCAGTTAGTTTTTTATGTAAACATTAATTGTCTCAGATTTTCAATTTCAATAATTTTGTTTGTCAATATCTCATGGTGTTCTTTCACGAAATTTCGATGAACACTCATCAGAGATAATCCGTCAATCTTTCTCTCCCAAAGTGTTCCTGAACTAATTCTTCACTCGTCGAAGCGTACTGAAGGCAAGTTAATTTTTCTTCTAGGGGGGGGGGGGCAGCAGCCCCCCTCTGCCTCTCGCTGGATACGCCCATGGACACTACTACAAAATATTACATTATGAATGTTTACCCAGCCTCAATAAAAAAAAAAACGCGACGCTTTCGAAGCAAACAGGAATTCTTCGAATTTTGCAGAGTGAACTTTTAGGGTCAAATACAAGTCAAGATTTGATTTCAACAAGTTCATGTTGTGGTGTGACAGCGTCACCCACAATGAATATAATTAAATTATTATTAATTATATTCATAATTCCTTTTTTATTATATTCAAATTTATTAATTATTTAGTCTTGCAACGTGTAATTAATTGTAAATAATGAGGGTTGTCTGGATAGGTTAAATGTATGTTTAAAACCAGGGCGGCCAAATTGTAAATCAATTTTTTCTGTAAACGCATGGCTCAGAACGGTTGAATATCGAAGGCTAGAAACTGCCATTTCGGCGGTTGAGAGAGGAACAATGGAGCAGGCGAGGCGACTCGATGGCGCCGGGACAGCCCGGCTTGAGTCCCGTTCGAAATCGGGCGGTGACCTACCCCTACCCCGCTACTACCCCGAAGGCCACGTAGGAAACGCGCGAAGGAGACGGCGAATGCGACGCATGATATTAAACACGTGACGACGGAAATGTGTAGATAGCCAATCCTGAACATTTATTGGGGTCTACAATACTAATTCCGTGGAGTTCTTTTACATGTGGCGAGCAACTAGCCGAGGAAGAAGAAGGAGCCATCTTAGACATCACTTCTGTCCAAGACGAGCTGATGAACGGACGTGACTTGGGTCCAAGACGAGCTGGTGAATAGACGTGTCAGCCTGGCACGCTCTCTGATGATCATTGTGGTTGATCATTTCTTGCTTTGGAAAAGCGAGATGTCGAGTGGCATGCTTGCCATTATTCGGAAGTTATGCTAATAACGCGGTCGTAGCCGTTTATTTAGCTTCCATTGCTGCAGTGGCATTGTGTTTGTCGCTCACCATCACGGCGATGATTCTATGGTAATGTACCAGAAACGACGGTCACTATTCAGTGGATTTTAACAGACTTATGTGCCCTTAAGCGACGCCTGGGTTAAGACTCTGCTCCCGCCACTTAAATTCTGAGCTAGCTGAATTTATATTTCGATTCAATTTTTTCTTAAGCATCTTGCTGTTTGTTAATTCAATTTTGATGCTTTTCATTCACTTTATACGGCGCCCCCTGGGATTTTCCTTTGTACAGTAAAATGTTAGCTTCAATTTGATGGCCTGTGTTGCCATGTTATTTCAATGTTAACTTTGCTGTTTTTATTACTTGTTTGAGATATTTCATTCAGTTTTGTTTGCTTACTCCGGCGAATTGTAAACGTCGGGTATTGCTTGTTTTTGCTGATCTAATTGTGTTTAACGTAACGTTAATTACTACCCGACCTTGTAAGGCCAGAAGACTCAATAAATGAGGTTTTATTTTGTGTCTGAAATTCATGGTTCTAGTTAGTAACCTATTAGATCCCCTTTTAACATCATTATTATATGTATTTTTTTCATTTTCAGGAATTATTTTAGATTTTAATAATTCCCCCTTCCCCTTTTTTGGCAACTCACGTTTTCTTAACGGTAGCCAACAAAGGCTCTTATTACAATGTATACGACCTTTGAAAAACTTATAAGATAGCGTGATCGTTGATATCGGTGTTAAATATGCCTATTAATACATCTGAGTTCTTCAAGCTCAAGAGATTTTATTCCCCCTTAGGGTGAAACACAGGTCAATTTCGTATTTGGTTAGATCAGGTTAAGCTGTAATAATCTCTGACCCTAAAAACTGCAATTATTCTAAACCCGTGATGATACGCAAAAAACGGAAATTGAACAGCAAGTCACAATTCTTTATTTTAATATAAAGATATTCTTCTAATAGGAAATTGAACAGCAAGTCACAACAATTAAACAAATGGTAATGCGCAAACTATGGCGCGGGGAAATCGTAGGGAAAATGCTAGTATGTCAATAAAACTACTATATGAAGTAGGGTGATAACAATTCCGATGTTTTTGGCAGTAAGCATCATATGTAATGGGAGGAAAGAAAACTGATAGTTTGACTTGTCAAAAAAGAAGTAAGGTTGACCCGGCAGCCTCCTATTCTACTCCTGAACGATTAATTAAATTCCTTCAGTTCATCCTGCAGTTTAATGAAGGTCTACTCAGTGACACGTTAGAGCATCACTTTGACATAATAGCTGTTCAATTAACTGCTGTCAATGATTCTGAAAATTCAGAAAACTTAAATAAAAGTATATTGGCTTAAAAAATTGTTGGGGTTTTTCATCATATCGTTGTAGACGTAAACAAGCATGATAAGACACAAGACTCGTCTGTCTCTGTACAGTCTCCCTGACTGCAAAACTTATGAAAACAGTAATAGAAAGAAATATTGGGCTAATTTTATCATATCTAGCTTTCAACAGACGAAAATAAACAACAAAACAAGAAAATCATTTAAGAAACATATGGCAAGGGTATAAAGGTCGAATATAAAGGTCAAATCTTACAATAAACGTGAGGTAAATTGGTCGATCAAGCGACAAACACAACTAAAAAAAAATAACAAATTAAAGTTTGACCTAGGAACATAAAAGAATAATCATGAGCATATGGAAAGTTACATGAAAAAAAAAAAATGATTTGACTAGCTATAAAGATGCTAGACAGCCAGACAATTTGGTTTTCTCACAAAACTGATCGATTTCTTTATATTTGGTTTTGCTTTTTTTAGTCCCTTCAGACACTTAGCCATAATTTTGATTATACTGGTCCTTATTTTCATGCCGGCAGAAATTAATGCATATTTCTTGTACTGCTAAAAAAACTGGCCCCAAAATTGCTCTCGCTTGTGTCGAAACTGCACTTTCAATAAATTTCTTAACCCCATTGATCGAGACTAAGGGAACGTTACACCTATCCTGCAGATAGATTTCGCATGTGTAAAAGCCAATGCGATGTATTTAATACGGTTTCATTCCTTCAATTATTGGAAAAGATAATGAGGAGGTGTACCAAGGAAGGAAAGGAATTGGGTTACTAAACCATGGTCAGGTCGTTGCTTGAGTAAGTTGGTGCTGTATGGGACCAACATTATTCGTATTAAATACAGAAGTTGGAAAGGATGCAGAGAGGCAGCTAGATTTGTTTGTGGGAAATATCGTAGATTCTAAACTTATATGGTAAAGGAGCTATTTTGGTAGTCATTGGAAGACAGAAAGCAGATCAAGAGAGTGCTGAGAATGTATAAAGCGTGTATTGACGGTAGTATTTGGAAGGGAAGAATTTACAATACAAGAGCTGGGAAAATTTGTTTATTCATGTAAGGCAGGCATGGAATTTAATAAATTACCAAGAAAAATGATGATCAATTTGCGTGAAAGATTGGAAGAATTTGAGGTTAAAATTCGTAAAGGGCGAACGCAGTCGGGTGGTAAAATTGCTCTCGAAGAATTTATGATTAAAAAAGAAATCATGAAATGGGAACTTATGCGTGAGAAATTGGTATCGAGACATATGCTGCCTAAATTAAATGAATTATTATTATCATCATTTAGCAAATTCTTATGCCATAACTCGTCTATTACCCGTTCTGTTGGCTCAATTGGTTGCGACAATGTTATAGTGCCGCGCCCTTGACACGGGTTGGCTGGTTCAAATACTGATGGAGAAAAATATTTCCATCAACAGGACTTGATTAGCAGAGTGCTGGGTTAAATCCTAAACCTCTCCGTACGGAATGGGAACATACCACACCGTTAATTCGTCCGCCGTATAGGAACGTTAAGGCTAGCGAATTTCATTGTGTCGTTCGGAAGAGTGGACCAGTACCGGTTTCACCCTCTCACTTCTTCCAGCTTTCACCCATTCACAACACAAACAACATTCTACAATGCACATACGCATCCGCTCAAAATAGTAACACATGAATACACTTTCATCTCTGGGAAAAGCAAGGGGAAGCCATAAAAGTTACTTTTCGCAAGAAAAGTACTCACCAACCTTACGGTTGTCGCTATATACTGGATTTTTTTGTTTAGGAATTTCAGTAATCGCATCAGGAAAGAGTTACGGAAAGAAATGATTTGCAGTTGCTGTTGTTGGCTATAACTTGAAGCACTGCTGTCGAGAAAGTAGCACCGCCAGAAATGACGGGGGCCGACTCTTAGCACGTGTCATATCGTGTTTCCGCTGACAGGTCCATCCCCACTGAAGGTGAAGGGTGACGGCCAAGGAGCCGTCGATCTCGAGGTATCGCTGGCGGCGTGTTTGTTCGAGTCGTCGCCCTCCTCGAACTAATCGATACCGGAGCCCTGTTTCTTGGCTCTGTTTGTCTTCACCGCCGCCGGCGGAAAAACACCCTCCCTTTCTGGAGAGGGTGGTGGAGACAGACAGAGCTCACAGGTATTTTGGTAGGTCGGTCGTCGCATTGCGAACCTCTCATCTGAATGTAATGGAGCCTGTTTCCTTCCCACTGTTTGCACCACTTAGGTATAAGGAAAAATTGGATATCCTCCAGCTGGGCATAGCTATTAAAGGCCGCCTTGGTGGATACAGAAAGGTGTAACGGGCTCAGGTTCAAAACTCGCAACTGGCGCACTCGTTTTAAATCATTTTACTTAAAATCCTGTATGAATGGTGAGACTATCTATAACTTTCACCTCAAAAACTCACATTTCATAAAGACACTGACTCGTTACATACAGAAAAACCATCAAGGTGGACAGTAATCAAGCTAAAGCCGCTGTCGTTTTCGTAAATACGATTCTTTAATAATCATTTATTTATTTCATTATTAAATTTGTTGTACACTGAAGCAAGTTCACAAATTCTAAATGCACTGTTTTTGAGATTTGAAAATAGTTACGTTTCCCTAATAAGATTTCTTTACAAAGATATTAAACGTTTAAAAATTGGACAAATGCTGGGTGGTTTTGGTCTACTTGGGAGTTACTTACACTTAATTTTGCAACTTTTGTCTTCTTAGCTTCTCACGTTTTTTTTTTTTTTTGTTTTTTTGTTTTTTTTTTGCTTATGGCTTTACGCCTCGTTGAAGTTGAGGTGGTTATTGGAGGCGGGAAAGAAATGGGAGTAGATCTTTTTGAGGGAACCATCTCGGCATTGCCTGGAGTGATTTGGGGAAACCACGAAAAACCCAATTCTGGATGGAATACGCAGACATCCATATAGATGTCTGCAGAATGTCGATTTCGGACAAGTCTCTCAAAATCCCATCCTTCCGATATTGTCCTATCGATTATCTATTGATCTCGGTACGAAAAATACTGGAATTTTGCTGTCATTCACCTCGAAAGAATCTTTCTCTTTCTTTATATCCCAGAAACGTTTGCTAACTTGTACCCTCCCACTTGCAGAATGTGTATTAGGGCTGAAAACCGGCGGTATAATAACTTCAACGATCTGTGGTTGTAACTAGTTTTTCTAGTGCCAGAATATCCCCATACCATCGTCAATCTAATGTTTTTATGAATTAATTTATAGAGTCGACTTGTCTCCGTCTGTGGTTATTCCCAATTCGCAATCTACGGCTCTTTGGGCTTCGACTCGTGGACTACGAGAAAAACCGATAGAGGCAAATGGAATTTCTTTTCTTTGCGTTGTTCATAATCATGCAGATACATTACGACCTTACGCCTCGTCGACACCGATGTCATTGGAGGTGGTAAAGGACGGGGGGCAAGAGAAAAGGAATTTGGCCATGGCCTTTTGAAGGAGCCATCCCGGATTTCACGTAGAGTGTTTTCAGAAAACCATGGATAGCCGAATCTGGATGGCCGGACGAGGATTCAGACACAAGTCCTCGAGTGTGAAGCCAAAGCGATACCTTTCACTCACCACGCTATCTCCGGCTTTTCCATTCTCTTGAAGGTAATCTGATTCTTTATTGTGGAGAGATATTTCGGAGACCATGGAAACGCCATTCGTAATTTTGAAACGGTGCTAATTATTTCAGTGACAATTTAGAATTTAGAGAAAATTATTATAAGATCCTAATATAGATTGATAGCATTGCAGTCATTTCAGTTGTACACGCTGTAGCTGCGTTTCGTAACTCATATAGTCCGAGTGATATCTTTTGTGCATCAAATAAAACCCAGCCCACCAGTTCATTTATTTTTGAGCCGTAGCTGTTTGTCAAACGAGCTGTCTTTTCTCGTATTATTCTTTCCTTGTGGCCTGCGGAAGTTAAATACGCCTTCGCATGGAACCCACCGGCGTAATATTTTGAATATCCCTCTCATGACAGATTCATGGAACCTGATCAACTCCCGGTACGCTAGTACTAGTGCAAGTAATTTATTCATTTATTTATTTTATCCAGAAGTTTTCGTATTATGCTGACTGTAAATGAACGTTGCTGGTAATTTTAAATGAATTTCATATGTAGCTTTTTTTAAAAAAAAAAAAAAAAAAAAAAAAAAAAAAAAAAAAAAAAAAAAAAGACGTGTCTAGTAGACTTTGGTTTCCTGTAGACGCAAAGAAAGATATCTGCTTCATTCTACTTACCAAATGCAGTAACAGTGTACACAACAAAAATAATGGCTACAATCATGGCGCTAAAATATGTCGTTTATCTGCAATCACATTTTATAACAATGAGACTCACTTTGTACCAACACAGAAATATAGTTATGAGGCATTGATAATAAAAGAAAGGGATATTAGTAGAATCTAGGTCATGAAATTTTAGAGGAGTAGCATTGGAGTCACTTTAGCTGCTATGCTGCAAAATGAGAAGTAAATGAGGAACCTATACATAACAGAAAGAAACAGACTCCGGTGGTTTGGGCACATAAGGAGCATAAAAGAAGAAAGAGACCGAGCGTGATGGGTGAGCGGTTAACGCTCTGGGCTCGCATTCTGGAGGACGCAGGTTCGAACACCCGTCCAGGCATCCTGATTTGGGTTTTCCATGGTTTCCCCAAATCACGCCAGGCGAATGCTGGAATGCTTCCTTCAAAAGGGCATGGTCGAATTCCTTCCATTTCCTTGTCCCCGGTCCCACGCCGCCTCTAATGACCTCGACGTCGACGAGGCGTAAAGACATAAGAAAAAAGAAGAAGAAGAAAGAGTAGAAAACTAAATGTGACATTTGAATTTGGAAGGTAACAAGGGTTGAAAGCGACCAACATATAATTGTATCAATAAATTATTTCAGAAAAAGTGGACACGACAGAGTAATAAATTGAGCAACTCTGGAAGAGGAGGGATTTTGAAATGGTGAATGAAGGTCGAGAGGATTGCTTTCCAGTCAGATTCAGCCAGAGAATGGAATATTTTAGAAATTATGATAATTGTAAATTAATTATCATGAACATCTAATTACTTTTAGCAGATTCTGGAACGTTTTAACACTCGACTAAGATTCGTGGAATCTGAGAAGCATTTGCTTTGAAGACAACAGACATTCTTCTGGACCAGATGAAAAATTTTCTACTTAAAAATGTCTTCCGATTTTCGGATTTGCACAAGTAAGTTAGTTTCCTACGTCTTGGTTATTGAGATACGAGGGGTACCCAAAAATAATCGGAATAGCATTGCCGTTGGCGGAGCTTGTGTAGTACGCGTTTCTGCCGCCAGGCGTTTATAGCGCAACTCATGGTCAGTTCAGTGCCACCTGTGTTGTCGACCTGGCTTGTTCTGTTAATCTGCAGGGATTTTTTTTTTTTTTTTGCTGGCACTGTTTTGTTATTGTTTTGTTTTTGATGTTGGAAAGCTTAAGCTAACAACGTGCAGCTGTGAAATTTTGTTTTCTACTCAGTAAAAATGCTGTTGAAATTGTTTTAATATTGAAAACGGCTTACAAAGATGACGCTATTGGAAAAACTCAAGTGAATGAGTGGTTCGCACGATTTAAAAATGGCGACATGTCGATTGATAACAAACCTAGTTCTGGACATCCATCAACTGCCCGAATCGATGAAAATGTTGACAAAATTCTAGAGCTTGTGCTCTCAGACCGTCGACAGACAATTGATCAAATGTCAGAGATTAGTGAGTTATCTTGGAGCTCGGTTCAGCGTATTTTAACCGAAGATTTTGGAATGAAAAGGGTTGCTGCCAAGTTTGTTCCTCGGGCTCTGATTGACAATCAAAAAGAACCTCGAGTCCTGCAATGAAACAACAGCTTGAAATTGATCCAAATTTCCTGTCAAAGGTCATTACTGGTGATCCAGAAACAAAGCAAACGCCAAGCCAATGTAAGACGTCATTGTCACCCCATCCAAATTTTTTTTGGCAAATCAAACATCAAAATTATGCTAATTTGCTTTTTTTGATGCCGAGGGCGTAGTTCATTCAGAGTTCGTTTCCCCACATCAGATGGTCATTGAAATCTTTTATTTGTAAGTCTTAAGAAGATTACGCAACAATGTTCGTCAAAAAAGACCCGATTTGTGGCAGACAGGAGACTGGTTCTTCCACCAAGACAATGCACCCTCACACCCAGTTGTCTCTGTTGTGCAGTTTTTTGCTAAAAAAGGTATGGTTCCACTGCCCCAAGCACTTTACTCGCCTGTCCTGGCTCCGTGCGTCTTTTGACAACATGAAGGAGACAAAAAAAAAAAAAAAAAAAAAAAAAAAAAAACGATGGAGGAGCTGTCAGTTATTACTAAATTTTTCTACAGAAAATGTTTCCAATAGTGGAAGCATCAGTGGCACAAGTTATTAGTTGTAATGGAGAATTTTTTGAATGGGATAAGGTTGTTTCGTAAAAAAAAAATTGAAAATATAAAGCTTTTAAAAAATAATTCCGGTTCTTTATTGGGTAACCTTTCGTACTCAGTTCTGCGCTATGGTCCCAGTAGTTGGAGTACTTTGCTTTTCTAGCTGGAAGCGCTGCTGCCTTCAGTGGAGACTTGGTGTCCACGCGCTATCAGGCGAGCGGGCGACCTGGTATAAAGGCGGAAATCAATGTGGCGAGACGGCGCGAGTTCGGAGTCTCAACTGGACCAGTGCCACCTCACCACACTGCTGCCCACATTCTAAGCCACGCATTGGATGGTGGTCTCTGTAATGTAAAGCTACACACTGTCACAAAGTTGACAGTGGTTTGTGTCCATTTTTATCTGCGTGTTTGACTAATGCGATCTTAGTACCTAGACGACTAAACTCACTCGATATTAATAATTTAGGCAATTCAATCTTAACGTGACACTTCCTGTGACAAGAATACTTTTAGCTCGCTTTTTAGCAGGCTCCTTGCTCCAAAATTCCTCTGCTAGCTCATCCACCCATGGTAGTTCCTCTCTTTATTTCTTAAAAAATCTCGAGAAAATGATTTACCATTTTTCGAGACAAAGAAGAGGGGGATATGTGAAGCAACAGATTACATCTCGGTAATTAATAGAGTTTATTTAATATGAGAATTTCAGCGTCCATTGAGAAATAAAGAGAGGAGCTAACATCGTGAGACGAGTTAGTAGAAGGACCTTGAAGTAAGGACTTCGTGCGATAGAGAACTAATGCCACCTACTTCATATACACACCTTTAAAAGTACACGCCATCAAACTCAAACGTTTGCTCTTACACTTTGTGCACCGTAACAGCAAATGAACATGTACACTGTCAACTCTTCTTTAAAATATCATTTCTGCGTGATTAAGCGTCATGAAAATAAAATTCAAGAATGGGTATATTACTGCTTTTGTTATAATTTTTAGTTGCTGGAAGGATTGGTATTTATGCGATTACAGGCACCGGAAAATGCTGTGGTGGTAACATTGCTATCACTCTAGATTAGGAGCTGATATTGTACACAAATGTTTATTAGATAGTGCTACTTCACAAAAGTGTACACTAAAGCAAAAAACTACGCAGCGTAGAAATGATTTAATATGAAAGTTACCATTACCGCAGACATTCTCTTCTTTTAATTTTTTTTTTTTTATACATTAACCATCATTTGTCACTTAAGATTACTATTAGACTTAATCTTTGATAGATCATTTAGTTCGAAAAATATAAACGTGATATAGGCCTCAGAATGAATTTACCCGACTATAAGATCCTCACAGATCGATTTTTAGACCAAAAAAAAATTCAGTCTTTAGAACAAGACTTGATCATTTAATAATAAAGGATACAAGAAGTGCTGAATACAACATCCATTGACAAGTGGTTAAACATCTCTAACATGTCGCTTTGTCATTTTGAAAAATAAGAATGTAATAAATGCCTTGACATTTTCTTTTTTTTTTTTTGTATACATTAACCTTCATTTGTCACTTAAGATTACCATTAGACTTTATCTTTGGTAGATCATTTATTTCGAAAAATATAAACGTAATATAGGGCTCAGAATTTCCCCGACTATGAGACCCTCACAGATCGATTTTTAGACCAAAAAGAAAAAATTTCAATCGTTAGAACAAGATCATTTAAAAATATAGGATACAAGAATTGCTGAATACAACTTCCGTTAACAAGTGGTTCAACATCTCTCAGATGTCGCTTTGTCATTCTGAAAAATAAATGTAATAAATGCCTGACAATGAATTTTCCTGTAGATGAGATCGATTACTAGACCAAAAAAACTTCTAATCAATTTTTCATCAAATAGTTAGAGACATTTTCGAGAACGACAGAATATATGCAAGAACTGCTCGTTTAATAGTGAAAGATTGTTCTTGCTTCTTTCGTCAGCGGTTATTTTACTTCTTCTATATCTGATGCCATTTATACATCTTCTCTGCTTTTGTCTTGATTTTCTTCGTATTTATCGCTATTTCCTTTATAAGAGAAAGCTGATGATAAAATATAATACTGTAATAAGTTAACGCGGTTGTGAAGTGATTAGGGACTTTGAGCCGTGCTGTGCTTGGCAGTAATGCTGGCCCGCCCTGTGTCGTATGTCAGGCTTAGCCGTGATCACGCGGACTAATGCGTCACCGGGGAGGAACAGCCGCAGGGATTGGGGCAGCCGAAATGTGCCTCCGTCTCTCCACCGCTCTCAAGCTATCCTTCATCGCATTCTGCTCTCAGCTAACGTCTTCAGTTCCCCTTTACATCCTACCTCCTTAATTCCTAGCATTACTTATTCTAATACTGCTCTTCCTTTGCAGTTTTGAACTTGAACTATTCGTTCTGCTAACAGAATAACAGTTCGTCTTACATGTGACCTACTACTGCAATCTGTATTCTTCCAACATTTTTCTGCAAACTACTTTCCTGATCTATGATTTATAGAAATTTATAGTTTCACACTTAATGATTCAACTTAATTTTCAAGATTGTAGCACTACTTTTCCAATACTTCGTCTTTCCTCTCTTCTAGTACACCGAATTTATTTTCATGGGAGTGCTTAGGTTACTACGTACAGTATAAGGATTTTATGTCTTTTTTTTTCAGATCGATATCTGATGCAGAAAGTTACACCCACAAACGAAAATTTTCTTTGCATTGTTAATTTTCTTCTTCGTCCTACGATTATAAGAAGCGAGGTCTCACACTTCTTCTATTAAATTTGTTTCTTCTTTGGTAGTGCACCATTATTATATTTATTTACTATTTTTTAAATTATGGTGTTGTTTATTTTTAATCCACTTTATGCTTCGCGTATTTTGTTTTTACTAATTAGTAAAAAAGTTTAAAAAAACTATAATTTGCGAATGAAACTTAGTCCAAATTTCTATTTTCATATTTCTACTGATTAACCTAAATCAGTCCCTACTTAACCTTCTATTTTTATTAATTTCACCAGTTTCTATGTACGTACTTCGACTGATACGGTGAGAAACCATATTGAATCAATCGGTTTCGGAGCTGATATGGTATTGAATATCTTAAATGGATAGATGAAGTAGGAAATGAACATTTTCTGAAAATCGTGGGCGAGTAAATGAAAAAAAAAGTTGGGATTATTTGTGTTCCCATATAAGACAAACTTGACTGTTTAAATTCTTAATTGATAGCAGTCGAACTTAAAAAAAAATTTCATTGAGATTTGCGTCATCTCGGCGTCTAGGTTATTATAGATGGGAGAGGATTTGAAGCAAGGTAAAATGAATTTGGATTGAAGAAACCATACCGACCATCCGCCTGGAGTGATTTCGTGGAACCATGGAAAATTGAATTCGGGATGGGATGGCCGACGATCGAATCTCCGTGCTTCCCAATGTCAAGTCGGATAGTCAACCGCTAAGCCTTTGATTTTAGCGACACGGAACAGATACCTGAGATGTAGATTATTGGTATGTTGATAAGGGTCGGAGCATTCGATGAAACTTGTCGAGAGTGGGGGAAGGGGAGTGAATAATTCCGATAGCTAGCTTTTTTAATTGTTAAAGAATTTTGGTTCAACAAAATATTTGTTTCTGTACTTTGGGCGCCAAACATTAATGGTTTGATTCGCTTTGTTTAATGAGAATGATGGGTAGTTCATCGTTGTGACATCTTGTAATGCAGGCATTTCCGGTGGTAACACGTCGAGTGACATACGTCTCCGCGCGGTCAAAGTTGTCCGTGTGTTACAAAACCACAGCGTGTGCCGAATAAATTACTCCAATACCAGATATTAGCCTCGTTAGTTTCAAATTATGTGCGATGGTAATAATTCAGCAAATTTGTGGCTATATCTCGATCGAGAATGGTACCAAACGCTAGTTTGGCGGTTTACGATACACATGGCTGCGCTGTTAAGCGTAAGTCCAACTCTTAGCAGAGTTCGACCGGGAGCAGAACTGTACGTGACGCTTGGCGTGGAGTTGGTGGTTCCAATCTCGTTACCTGAAGAACTTTTTACCACCCAGTACCAACGCAGGAGAAGCATGGAGCATCATTCGTAATTATCAGGTAACGAGGAAAAGGGAAGGGTTAAAACCCAAACCTCTCCTTAGTTTATACGGAGTGAGGACATGAGACAATTTTTTTGCTGAAGGAATCATACAGCAATCAATCATTTGGTACCTTTCGGAAGAGCAGGTCTGATGAGTCAGTGTCGTTTTTTACCCTTTTAGCCTTATTCACAAGCGTCCGTCACATTCACAATACCACTTAATAATCATATATAATAAAAGGCCAGTTTCATCACGATATTTGTCCCATAGTTCGGCCATGTTCGACTAGCCGGTGATGCCCGACTATGTTTTCACTCTATTCTTTGCCCTTATATGTCGCTGTTATCTAACATCAATATGCTTCACGAAATATTATTTGTTGATAATAATAGGAATTAAATGATACAAAATAACTAATCGTTTTTCGTTTTTGAAATTATACTTTCTTTAGAAACTTTTACAAAATGAAATTTTTATAAAAAGACCAAGACTGTTGTGTATTGAGATATTTTTCTTGTTCCACTAACCGAGCAGAAACTGTGTTGCGACACAATATTTCGGCGATCATAACTCTGTCGCCATCTTCAAGCACTGAAGCTGCGCGACATCAGCGTTCCGAGATTTGCACACCACGGGGCGCTGAAACAACTACTAGGTGACGGTCCAACAACGCACCATTTTGACAGGCTATAAAGTTCCGGCGTGGTCAGCACTTTACTTGAACAAAAATATAAAATTAATACCAAATTTTCTGTTTTCAAGGTAACACTAATTTTCCTACTCTTCTTTAACACCGATCATTCCCTTCTCCGCACCTCACTACCAAACTCTACCTACGACCGTAACAACATTCCTAATGACTTCTGGGGTTTAGGTTTTTCAATAGCAGCAAATGAATCCCACAGATATTATTAATGGTCACGCCTGTATACATCATTTTCGACAGTCTTTTAAACCAGTTATAACAATATTGTGATAGGCAACGGAAAACCACCGCCTTTCCACAGAGTGTTTAATTTGGAGAGATGAATGATCCATAGAAATCGTCCACGCATGTGAGACCATACAGCACACGCACTTTCATTATAAACACGGCCAGTGAAAAAGCTAAACGAATTTGACAGCTGTGAAGAATGTGGAATAAAACCAGGAAAGCGCCATTATGTTTCCATAATGCAATGACCTTAACATATTTCTGGTGTTGTGGTATGTCAGACTGTAGTCATTTGGTGTAAAATTTAAGCTTAGGCAGCGAACTCCGTAGCATTCCAACGACGCGTTACGTTGCCGCTCACACTGATGGTGTAATCGTTCAGCTCCACTCAAATATAGAATAGCTACATCACCACGGAATTCACTACAAATGAAGATCAGTTCTAATAAAATAATATTAAAATGTGGTAAAGAAATATCAAAATAAAAACATTCGCTTATTTTGCCCAACTTATCACTAAATTATCGCATTTCTTATTGTGTGTCTTTTTTTTTTTAGATTTTAATAGCTTTGAGAAATCCCGTTTCTCTCAACTGAATTCTACTTCAGCTCTTCGCTGCCAGGATACAGTATGCTTCCCAGTTAAACGGTGGCGTAACTATACCGTTGAGACCCGTGAAAAATTCATCGAATGGAGGCCCCCCCCCCCCCTCAGCGCCCGATCTAGGAGGAGAGGGGAGAAAACTGGGGCATGGGCGACCTTTTTCTTTAACTGCTGCCCTGGGTGGCGACAATAGGGGGAAGCTTTTTGGAGAGGTCTAGAGCCGGGGGACCCCTCCGCCTGGGAGCCTGTGTCATTTTGCCCGTCCTGCCACCTTATTGTTACGCCACTGCAGTTAAATAATCTCTCCAACCTGCACCCTAATCCAATCCTGCGTGGTCAAGACGCATGTGTCCACCGGTGCACTGCAAGAAGGACGTAATAAGATTTACGTGATATCGTGTATTTGTAGTGTTGACTAGTTTTCGCGTGGTTGGTTGCAGATCACTGTGTGAACAGTGTGTTTTCCACTTGTTCCAGATGGCCGACACCCCCGTCGCGCGCGGCCAGAGGAGACTGGGGACTCGTCCTCCAGTGAGGAGGTTGACGACGACGGGCGGGTGTACAAGAACCCGAGGAACTCTCCGTCTCCGAACTGCCCCCGGGACGAGGAGCGGGCAGCGCTCAGGGTGAGTAAGAAGCAACCCCGGCAATGAGTAAACAAGAACGCACACGTATCCTCAGCAAGCACAAGAAGATGGCAAGAAACATAGTCCCCTAGATAGGTCCTCGGTTCGTCCATGTCTATTTTCTTCATCTCTGTCACATCCTCTTCTGCAGAAGTGCCAGGATTGCTGTAAGCGGTGAGTCGGCGAGACAAATCACGCAGTGAGACTAACTTTTGTAATCAACATTTATACAGGTACAAGTTCATCCGTAAATGACGAAGAAATATGAAAACTTTATACCAACCGAGTTTTGTTCAAGTCTGTTAAGTCCTGACTGCATTATGTGTGGAAGCAAGAGATAATTTATCGTCACAGTCCTCTCTTCCATTCAACGAATCTCTCCCAATTCTTCGCTCAATGTGCAAGAAGGTCGCATCGCCAATGATGTGTTCGTTGTATTATGTCTTCACTCTCTTCATCGACTTTGTGTGCTCAAAAGGTCCCAGCCCAGCACATTTGTCACATTTCTACGTGTTTTTTACTGAATACTCACCTTTAAATCTCCAAATAATTAATTTAATACCTATAATGTGATCCTCCACTATCCCATCATACACAAGAAAGTTTTCATAGGGTTCATAGCCGAGTTCCGTTATTTATCAGATTCATCTATTCCTTATGATCTGTAATTGATGCAGGGTTTTAAAACCTTCCACTGTCACCTTAAGGGGCTCCGGTAGAATGGAAAATGATGAAATTTTGTCATGTCATTTCGTAATTTTCGCCGATTATTGATCTTTGGAATGTCCTCGTCAATTTGGTGTATAATACCTAGAAATGCTTTAAAAATTGCTGTGTTGGCGTGGCAGTCTCCGCAGCGTCAAAATGCAAGGGGTGAAAAGGATTTTTGTGAGGTCAGCAGCTGATGGGGTGCAGTATATAAATTACCTGGGGGATGGAGATTCAAAGGCATTCAATGCAATTGAAGAGCTGAAACCTTATGGACGGACCAGATGTGACAGTAAATAAGCTAGAATGTATTGATCATGTGCAAAAAAGAATGGGTACCCGATTGCGATACTTTGTATCAGTATGGAGGAGTAAAAAGATGGATGATGGTAAAGGGTTGCTGGGGAAGAATAGACTTACAGAAGGCATGATTAATAAATTACAAAAGTATGATGGAATGGCCATTAGACATAGCAACAACATTGTCGAAGAAATGTAACGATCTGTTTGGGCTGTCTTATTGCATGTTGCTTCAACTGATTCTGGTCCCAACCACGGACTCTGCCCCAAAGGAACTGATGTATGGTGCAAGTACAACAAAGCACAAGGAGCAGGCCAAACATTTTTGAACATGGATGGTTTATCATATGCTGTTATTGAGGAACTTAAACCTATTTTCAGGGATCTATCTGATTTACAGCTACTGATGAAGTGTTTACATGTTCGTATCCAAAATCCAAATGAGTACATCAACAGTGTTATTTGGTCAAGAATTCCAAAAACTGTTTTTGTATCAATTAATGCTCTTCATTTTGGTGTTTATGACGCTGTAATTACTTTTAAAAATGGCAATTTGTCAAGGTGTGAGGCATTGAAGAAACTGAGTATTAGTGTTGGGTATCACACCATACGAGCTATGTACAGGCTTGACCAGGAAAGAGTTATTCCGTCAGAGAAAGCATTGAGGGAAGTGGAAGAAAGGCACGAGAGAAGAGAAGAAGGCTAAAGAGAAGGCTGGAAGAAAGCTATCAGGATGATCCAGATCACCCTAGTTATGGTTCTGAAATGCACTGAAACTTTGACTGCATTTTCCCGTAAGTTTACTTTTTGATAGCTTTGGTGTACCTTTTCTTGGAAACTACCAGCAAGAACTTCTTGAAACTTTTACAGCCTTGAAAGTATGTTTCTGTGAGTATTTTAACACAGGGATATTGTATTATACCTTATAGTTGGTAAATTATTGACTGGACAGCACATCCAAAAGTGCAAAAAAAATTGTAATATTTTTTAAAAAAATAATTCTGCCGAAACAACCTGAACTTTGGGAAATCCCTGTGTTAAAGTATTGGAAAACCATCATAGATTCGCCCTATTTTGTTTCAGATATGTATTACGATTAGTTTTTGAGAAAAGATACAATGAAGTTCGCAAGAAATAGAAGGGAAAGATACACCCTACCGGAGCCCCTTAAAAATGTATCCTGCACAGCGGAGGTCATTATCAAATGATGTTCCAAGATGTTATCGTTTTGTATCTACCATAAAGAATTTCCCCTCCATAGTATTATTATTATTATTACATCTTTATCGATCCTTATTTCAGGATGTAGCCTCTTTAAGACAAATGAGCTATATATTACAATTTAATTCTACATAGTTTTGTTGTAGTTCCTTCAGGCTGATCGATCTTGAGCAACTCTCTTCCAGTTCACGCCTGTAACTCGACGTATGTATCTATCCCAGCAATCCGGGGATCTTTCTCTTGTTCTTTTCAGGTTCCTTGGTATCCAATCCAATGCTGCCGTAGTCCATCTGTCATCTCTTTTACGAGCAATATGACCAGCCCATTGCTATTTTTGGGCCATGACTCGTTTTAATGTATGATGGGCGACATTATTGGAAAACAATCATCCATAGTACAATCTTACCAAATCAGTCTTCATTGTTCAAAATCTGTACTTTCTAAGCTTACTGTTTTTCAGCATTTACCTTCATCCCCACTCTATATACTATTCAGATCCCAATGCAGCTGCTCACAGTCCTCTTTCGTTGTAATCCTGTTGTGACGAATAATCAGCAAACGACCTGACTACCGATTGTAAACTACCAACAGAATCGTAAGCAGCAATATTCTCGATACAGTACACTGTGGAGCTACCGCTTTCCATTCCACTTCCTACTATACATTTTATACCCTCGCTCTCTGCCTTGTGGTTTCACTGATTGTACAGAGAAAGGCACCTTCTGGTTACTAAACATGCGCCGAGCTTGATTTTGATCGATTTCTTCTTATTTTGCAATTCTGTGTCATGATATATGCTGAGTATTGTTATTTATCCTTTTCTCCTTACCACATTCAATCTTGCTTGTGTAACATATCTTTTCCTTTAATCTTTTTCGTTCTTTTCGTCTCGGAAGAAGTGTATTCTAAGTTATCCGACAGTTTTGTTTGGATTAACAAGTCAGCTAACAGTGTTTAGTGTCATCAGCTCTGAAACGAGTTTACAGTTTCTGGCTCTGAGCTAGAGCAAAGTTTCTACGCGCCTCGCTGGCTGGACGTGTGGCGTCGACTACTTGCCGCCGCGCCGGATCAAAGCGGATAAACCGCTACCCAGAATCCGGTTAGCTGCCGGCGCTGGGCTGCCGCTGTAATCCCTTAACAAGGCGGACTGATGGCCTCAATTGCACTACCTCCAAATCATCAGAGTTACCCAAGAAGAGATGGCTCTAAAACCCTCTGAGTGACATGATTCTTTATACACAGACGGAAAAAAAAATCCCAACACCAAGAAAAAATTATTGTAGAGTAATGAAATTTGGACAATGCATTTGTCAAGTTAACATGTTTAATTGATTAAATTTTCAAGATCACAGGTTAATTTAAGCTCAAGAAAATGCATTTCAAATGTGAAATACTGTTAAATTAATAGCCGGTGTAACCTCCAGAATTTTGAATGCAAGCCTGCAAACGTGAATGCATTGTGTCATACAGGTTTCGAATGTCACTTTGTGGTATGGAGTTCCATGCTTGTTGTACTTGTGCTGTCAATAATGGGACGGTCAGTGCTGGCTGTGGATGATGCTGGAGTTGTCGTCCAATGATATCCCATACGTGTTCAATTGGAGAGAGATCTGGTGATCTCGCAGGCCAAGGTAACATGTCGACACTCTGTAGAGCACGTTGCGAGACAACAGCGGTATGAGGGCGAGCGTTATCCTGTTGAAAAACTCCCCCTTGAATGCTGTTCATGAATGGCAGCACTACAGGTTGAATTACCAGACTGACGTACAAATTTGCAGTCAGTGTGTTTGGTATAACCACAAGAGTGCTCCTGCTGTCATAGAAAATTGCTCCCCAGACCATGACTCCAGGTGTAGGTCCAGTGTGTCTAGGCCGCAGAAAGTTTGGTTGCAGGCGTTCCCCTGGCCTCCTTCTGACCAACACTGGAGATCTGTTGTGTTTTCTGATGAAAGCAGGTTCTGCCTTGGTGCCAGTGATGGCCGAGTGTTGGTCAGAAGGAGGCCAGGGGGAACGCCTGCAACCAAACTGTCTGCGGCCTAGACACACTGGACCTACACCTGGAGTCATGGTCTGGGGAGCAATTTCCTATGACAGCAGGAGCACTCTTGTGGTTATAACAAACACACTGATTGCAAATTTGTACGTCAGTCTGGTAATTCAACCTGTAGTGCTGCCATTCATGAACAGCATTCAAGGGGGAGTTTTTCAACAGGATAACGCTCGCCCTCATACCGCTGTTGTCTCGCAACGTGCTCTACAGAGTGTCGACATGTTACCTTGGCCTGCGAGATCACCAGATCTGTCTCCAATTGAACACGTATGGGATATCATTGGACGACAACTCCAGCATCATCCACAGCCAGCACTGACCGTCCCAGTATTGACAGCACAAGTACAACAAGCATGGAACTCCATACCACAAAGTGACATTCGAAACCTGTATGACACAATGCATTCACGTTTGCAGGCTTGCATTCAAAATTCTGGAGGTTACAACCGGCTATTAATTTAACAGTATTTCACATTTGAAATGCATTTTCTTGAGCTTAAATTAACCTGTGATCTTGAAATTTAATCAATTAAACATGTTTAACTTGACAAATGCATTGTCCAAATTTCATTACTCTACAATAATTTTTTCTTGGTGTTGGGATTTTTTTTTCCGTCTGTGTATTTTCTTCCATACTGGGGAGCACGCCGGAAATTCCGATGAAAAATCCGGGGACTTGGTAAAGTTTGGCATTGCTGCTCCGAATCTATAACTTACATTCAAAATCCAGCAGTAGCATTTGATAGCCAAACGATTAAAAGAACTTATTACATTCAGAGAGGTTTGTTTCCTTGTGGTAGACTGAATTGCCATTTTTTGTTTTTTCACCACGTTTCGAAAATTCTAATTCAGGCATATAGCTTATTGTCATCTCAGTCGATTTTCCAAGTAAAATATCAGTATCAGGTAGTTCAACTGAAGCTGAAACTGAAAAACTTTACAGCCAATTGTGCTTTACTCTTGTGTGGTCAATTTTCTGTGCGCAGAATGTATATTAAATTGACTTCGCATTTAAAAAAAAATCAATAACAATTCTTTAAATGAAGCTTATTAGTCGTCAAATGTTATCTACATAAATATATAAAACAAAAAAAGAAAAAATTCAGCTGAAAAAAATGAGGTGGAGCACAGATCAATTTTTATTCGAGATTCATTAATATTATCTAAATAAAAAAAAATCCTTCATGGGGCTCAGACGATATGTGGCTGTACGACAGGCGAAGAAATTTGTTAAGAGTTCCATCTACAAAATGTCGACCTTTACTACTTAAAAAGCCAGGCTGGTATACAGAGATCGTCTATTGCAGGAAAAAGCGTTTCTCCAGGAATTAACTGAAATCCATAAAACTTCATGCCGGCGAGTTAACCAAAGACAGTAGGCAAATTACGACGATTTCATTCAGTTGAATTTAGTTTGTTACTATTACCGAATATTTAATACGATCTTCTCAAATCAAGTCTCAATCGATACGCCCTTTTAATCGAAAAACCTCCATAAAATATATGCGAAATTGCCTGCACAAGCAAATCGAATTTATTTAGAAGTCGAAAGGGTGAGAGAGAGAAATGAATTTGCACATTTTCATTGTGGTGTAGACTGAAGATGCGGTAACCCTTGAGCCTGGCATTCGGGATTATGCAGGTTCAAATAGCCATCCAGCCATACAGATTTGATTTTTCCATCGTTTCCCAAAATCACTCTAAGACGGTTCCTTCAAAAAAAGACCATTTCGAATTTCTCCTCGTTCCTTGCCGCCAGTATTTTCTAGTCCCTAATGACCCCAACAAGGCGTTCAGCAAAAAAGAGCAAAATATAAATAAATTCATAACATTACGTTTTAAATTATTGCATTTCTTTAGATGAGTTTCCTGAAACATGGGAACTGAGAAATTCATTTTTATTATAAACTAGCATTTGCCTGTTGCTTTGGCCGGGCGGTTTGTGGATGAGCGAAAGAACAGCATAACTTTCCTATTTCCGAGTAGCATTAACCCAGAGCAGGAATAAAAGCATAATTTTTTTCTAGATGCTTCTAATTTTAAGGGATTTAATTTCTCTTAAAGGACTGATTTACATTTTTCATATATTTTAAAGTAATACAGTTCGCTATTGTGAATACAAAATTAGGTTAGGATTTTGATGGAGTATAGCATCTTAGTAACACAGATAAAAAAAAAATCACATTTTAGTTAAATCATGCCTGCCATTTATCCCCGTTTTTTCTGGAGCAGTTTGAGTAAAAAAAATTCTGTCATCAGAAGTAAACGATTACGAACGTACGAAATTAGCGTAGCATGTTTTAAGTCAAATCCGAAAGTTTCCAATAGTTAAAATTACATCGAAGTGACTCAAACAACGTATTACTATTGTGGATTATTCAGTTTCACAATTTCATGAATTTGAAACCGAAAATAAAAATCATAGTTTCGTAAAGTTGAAATATTTTTTTTCTAATCTAAACAACACATAGTGCCATAAGAAATAATTTGTGTTTAGATTGTTTATCTTGGATGTTGTGTGCAAACTCTGGCCGCGATTGTTTTAAGAATCTTTGGTGTGCATATACTGATGTTAAGCAGGTATCAATAGTTCCCGTTCCGGTGTTCGTTTTCATAGAATCATAAGTCATACAGCATATTTTAAGCTTATCTATAAGCTTTGAAGCTGTGAAATCCCCATTAAAATTGGTCTGATAGTTTTTGCGTTATACCATTTCAAACAAACTGACCGACACAGTCGGCTACAGATTTATCTATGAGAGATAATGCGTTGTTCAATAGTATTGTGAAATAAATTGGCTTTATTTCAGCGTCTAAAGAATGTGTGACGTTTAACTAAAGATAAATTCGGGATTCGTTAAAATCGTTTTCACTGAGCTGAACAAATTCAATTTATTCTGCTCGTCAGAGAATTAATAGCGGCACATTCACAGTGCACAGACGATAAGTGGCAGATGCTTGTGCAATTGACAGAACTGTGTTGCACGCGAGATATTTTTCATGCTTCACGGAGCGTACGAAACATCACTACAAAAGATAATTACCACTCGGCGATGAATACTATCAAACGATAATCAAAAACAGAAGAGATGACTTGAATAGGTAAATCAGTGGGCAAACAACGCACAGAATGCAAATTTCAACAGCGCCTTCTTCTATTGGGTGTCGTTTTAAGTCGGTGATTCAGAGCTCAAATGGGATGTTGTATTATTTAGGATATTATTTTGGACAAAATGTGGGTGTATTTCTCCGGAAGCTATCTGGCATAAAAAACAAAACATAAATAAAACAAGCTATGCTAAAGATTAGGGTTAGGACTTTCAAGTATTCCTACAGTGACTTCGAATCGAACAAGACATTTGTAGGTTCACAGTTAGAGACCCAAAGATTGAGATACCCACCATCGCTTGACATAAAAGTAGAATCGGAAATTCCAGCAGATGATAATGAACAAAAATCACAAACATTTTTTTAAAAATATTACAAAAACATAAGGAACGTGCACTATTCATTAGTAAAATTAAATATTAAGAAGGGTTGGGTTCGAATTTAAATAAAAGAAGCAAATTTTGGGGGTGGTAGCACTGTATAATGCAACAATACAACATTCAGCAACCATCGTCCAGTCTTATATGTTTGATACGTACAGATGAAGTGGAAATGTTTCCAAGACTGTACTATCTCTTATTACAAAAGGAAAATGTGAATGCATCATAAATTTCTTTCAAGACTTAAAGAAGACGTGTGAACGTGTGAGAAAGCAGATTACCTTAGCATATGATTTCAAAACAAATCTTGTAAGGTTAGCCAACTATTCCTGTTACCTTAGACCGTATACAGATTAAGGCTATTCCCTGTGCTCGTTGTCGAGCCTTGTATGGCATGTTGGTTGGGCCATTGACAAACGGAAGTAGTTCTCTGTCGACCTGTATAGATCATCAGGCACCTGAAAATAGCTATAGAACACGGAGTCAATACGTTTTTGTTCGATAAAATTCGGTGGTATATCCGCAATGATGTCTTAGAACATTGAATTCAGTTTTGCGAAAAAACGTTGTCAGAAATTCACTTGTTAAATGTCGAGGTTGTGCCGTCTGATGGCCAAAGAGGGAGTTGGATCAGTCGATAAAACGGCTAGCCATTGCAGTAGTAACATGAAACACGTCGTACGTGCTGAAAAGGAGGGAGGCCATGTTGAAAAACTATGTTACGTTGACTAACAGTTTTATTTTATTTCTGAATAGAGTACAATTTTAATTCAAACGCTCTCCATAAAATATCGTTATAGAATGTGTAAAAACGGAAATACGCAACATTAAAAGTCGAAAAAAAGAGCATAAGAGTAAATACAAACAGTAGGAAATAATAAGCATTGATTATTGTTACGAAGAAGGAGATAAATGCGGTATATTAAAATGATAACGAGAATAATTAATTAAGATTTTAGCTTTGTTAACACCTACAATTATTTTTGTTAGAAGGAAAAGGAATTTTACCTTGTGGGCTTTACTATCATGATTTCCTTGGAGACTGTGCAATGTGTATTTCGTCTGCTGAGCTGGTCTACAGATCCCAATGAGACATTACTGCACCGGCAAAGCAATCAGAAGCCGCCACGGACGAGGCGCGTGATAAAAGGAGAGACCTCACACCACCCCACCTCACCTCGCACAGCTAACACGTCTTCTGTTTGGTTACAGCAACGGGGGGATGTAAGGCCGTAGCGGAAATCGATAGGTCTTCGGTTCGAATTCTGGCATCGCCGGTATTATGAGGCAATTCAACCCGACAATCACAATGTAGTTTATTTACTCGTATATATCGCATATCACATATACATAATAGTATTAAAATATAACTGACTGAACAAAATCTAAAATGTGTGTTTGAGTGTGTACTGAGAAGGAGAAGCAAAGAACGAAAACTATTCAGCAATATAAAAAAAGTTCAAATAAATCAGTCAAAATATTATTATTATTATTACTAACCTGCTGCCTTGCAGGTTTGATAGGGGACTATCAAAGGCTAAGGGAGTCAACCCTGACAGAAAATCAAACGCTGGTCTGGAAGCGTCAATGTGGCAGCCCCACAGCCAGACTTGCTACCTCTTGGTAGCAACCAATTGGTAGGACTAATTGTCTTAGCTTTCAAGTTCAAACAAGAAATAGCAGGACGGATCACAATAATGACGACTATGGCAAGAAAGAGGACACGAGCTGGAAAAAGAATAAAACCCTCCTTGGTACATGGAATGTGCAAGCACTAGCATACAAAGATGAGCAACTAGATGATAACTTGAACAAGAAAGGTGTTAAGATAGCAGTCATAACAGAAACCAAGCGCAAATTGAAAGGTACAAAGGATACAATCAACTACGTTCAAATCTTCAGTGGAGTTGACAGAAATGTAAGAGCACAAGCAGGAGTCATGGTCATGGTACATAAATCACTTAAGTCAAAGATAGTACAATATACATTCTGGAATGAACGGATAATAGAAATAAGACTAAAAATGCAACGTGGTTTCCTGACAGTTGTGGGTGTTTATGCTCCAGAACAGGGTAGAATGGAAGAAACTGACAAGCTTTACACAAAACTTCAAGAAATTCTAGATAAAATCAATAGACATGACTACCTTCTTTTAATGGGCGATTTCAATGCAAGGGTTGGAAATACAAGAATAGAGAGTAAAATAGGACCACACGGAGAACCAGCAAAAAATAGCAATGGTCAAAAAGATCGACACAGTAATCTACAATAAGCTCTACATATGCAACACACTTTTCCCACACAAAGACTCGCACAAATACTCTTGGTCTGCTAGAGGCCAAACATCCATAGATTACATTATAACGAATTAAAAACTGATACTTGACACAAGAGTGTTTAGATCCTATGAGATTGAATCAGACCACCATCTCTTGGTAGGTACAGCAAGATTTCCACCCCGCTGGCTTAACAGCAACGCTAAGAAACAAGAAATACATAAGTCAAACCAAATGCTACAGAGTTGAACTCTTACAAGATCAAAGCATCAAATGGCTGTATCAGAGAAGATTAAGTGAAATCGAAAAGAAGTATAAAGTAGAGGAAAATATTGAATTATAATGGGAAAACCTAACCAAAATTCTGAAAGAAGCGGCAAATGAGAGTATAGGAATGAAGAAACCTGGAATAGAAAACAAGGATTAAGAGCTTGGGATGAAGAAATCAAGAGTGTTATTGAAGATAAAGAAATGCTTATAAGAGATATCTAGCAACAAAGAAAGCAGAGGATTTTACTGAATATAAGAGAAAAGAGCGATTGCTAAAAGAGAAACCCGGAAAAGGCACAGAGAACATTAACAATCTCGAAAGAGATGTAACAAGACCATCACCCACAACATTCAAAATTATAAAAAAGTTAAACAGAGAAGTAAGATGCGACTCAGACATTCAAGTAATAAACAAAGAGACATGGCTAAAGTATTTTCAACAGTCGTGGACCCAAAATCAAGCAGACTATGAACCGGAGTAATGTCACTACCAGAGACTAACAGCCCAGATGATATTCACTACAAAGAGTTAGAATCAGTGCTAATAGCATGTAAAAGTAACAGAGCTCCAGGAGAAGATGGCATTCATATGGAACTTTTTAAATTCAGCAACAGGACATTTAAAATACGACTGTTGAACTTTATCAACAGGATCTGGAGAGGAGAATACCCACCTCAAAGCTGGCAGAGGGCAATTGTCATCCCAATTCACAAAAAAGGAGACGTCAAGGATTGCAATAACTATAGAGGAATAAGCTTGCTCAATGTTGGTTATAAAATTTACTCAAGCATTATTAAACAAAATTGCAAAAATTTTATGAACCACTACTTGGAAAGAACAAAATGGGTTTCGGAGGGTAGATCATGTGCAGATGGCTATTTCACACTCAAGATGCTAATTGAGAAAAGGAAAGAGTTTAATCTGGAAACACGCCTGGCATTTATTGATTTCAAAAAAGCTTTCGACACAATTGACAGAAGAAAACTTGGCTATTATGGCAGAAAGTAACACCCCACCACAGATCATAAAAGCAATTCAAAACATCTACAGCCACAATGTAATCGCAGTCAGAACCGGACAACGCTGTCGGAATGGAAACCCATTAATCGAGGAGTGAGACAAGGATGTTGCCTATCACCACTTTTATTCAGCATATATATAAACAAAATCATATAGTAAACTGGAGACAAAAAACCCCATGGGTAGAATAAATAATAGCCAGACAGACCAACCTGGATACATTACTATTGCAGATGACCAAGTGCTTTTTGCTGAGTCAGAAGATGACCTGCAGAGATCGGTAGATAACCTCCATATGACAGCAAAAGAATACAGCATGGAGATTTCCCTCAATAAAACCAAGGTTATGGCCTTTGTTGGAAAAAACCACAAAAGAACAAAAATCTCAATAGACAACAACGCCCATAGAACAAGTAGCAGAATTTTAAATACTTAGGTTTCAACCTCAGCTACACCCTAGAAACCGATATGCAACAAAAAATCACACATTTCATGAAAGTTCAGGAATAATAAATAACATTTTCAGACCATCTCTAGTTCAACGGCACACAAGAATCAGGACTGTATAACACCCTGGCTAAACACTACACTACTGTATGGCAGCGAGGCCTGGACCTACGCAAAGGTGATGAACGGAGACTAACGGCGGCTGAGATGCGATTTATGAGGGAGAACACTGGCTACACATTACAAGACAGAAAGAGATCTGATGAATATCCTTAAAGAAATTAAACCAAAACCAATTCTCCAAACTGTACAAAATTACAGAACATGTACTGAGGATGAAGACGGACCGGATCCCACGGAAAATTCTGAAATACCATCCCAGAGGCAAGAGAGATGTAGGAAGACCACCAAGAAGATGGATTGAGACCGTAACAGGCCACCAGGCCTACTACCGGACAGGAAGAAGAAGAAGAAGA
This sequence comes from Vandiemenella viatica, assembly GCA_031002005.1. Taxonomy (NCBI): domain Eukaryota; kingdom Metazoa; phylum Arthropoda; class Insecta; order Orthoptera; family Morabidae; genus Vandiemenella; species Vandiemenella viatica. Next base: position 76,997,045 of record CM061919.1, read on the forward strand.
AGATTATTATTACTTATTGCTTTACGCATCGTCGACGGCTAATGTCATTAGAGGTGGGATGGGACTGGGGACAAGGATTGGGAAGGAATTCGGCCATGGCATTTTTGAAGGAAGCATCCCGGCATTCGCCTGGAGTGATTTGGGGAAACCATGGAAAATCCAAATCTGCATGCCCGACGGGGATTCGAACCCATGACCTCACGAATGGGAGGCCAGAATATTAACCGTTCACCGAACACGCTCGGTAAAAATCAGTCAAGAGCTCTACAGATCTATTAAAGGGAACAGACTTTTGTCAAAGTACTTAGTAGGAACGGTGCAAGAGAGAGAGGAAGGATGAAAATGGTTGATAACATCAAATTAGTTCAATGATACCAATAGATGGAGGAGGAATAGTATAAAATAAATAGCTTAGGTAAGTATGATTCTCTGTTTTTCATATCTGTATCCCTGGAGATAGTAGCCAATTAATTGCATAGGTCTGGTTGATATGAATTTATGCTGGGATAGTTTGTAGTTTCTGACAGAACAGTGCTGTATTCGTCATGATCAGTCAATTCTTTTTCTATTTTATTCTTCTTTGTTCATGTCTTTAAACCATGCAGGCGTAGGGGAGAGCTAGGTCAGGAAAGGAGATGGAATTCGGCTAACCCTCCACGCTTGGTCCAGTCACTACAGTCATTTAATGGTGTATCCTCTTAGCGTTTCGAGCCGAGGTGGGACTTAACAGTCTTGCCGATTCTGATGGGTGAACGGTAACGCTGGACTGACATCAGAGAGGACGTGGGTTAAAGTCACTGTCCGTTTATCTGATTTCGGTTTTCAATAGTTTCCAAAATCGCTCTATGTGAAATGTCGGGATGGTTCCTTCAGAAGACCATGACCACAATGCTTCCCCTCCCGTTTGTCTCCTTGTTCAAATGACCTCAGTGTCCACTCAATTGTTTAAAATAATGTATGACTTTCAGAAATCCCAACTTGAATCTACCAGTTTCACAATTATTTCATTAATAACTTCAGATCATGTAAAATTAATCGAGGTACCCGACTAGCAGCGATTTTATTTCAGTTTTCATCACTGTAGGCTGCACAGGTAACTGCATGTGTTACATTCTGACAAGTGATTATCGTACACAAACAATGATGCTAGATACCGGCGGTATCGTCAACGCTTGGACGATTAGAACAACTATTAACAGAAAATTTGAATGCGAAATGTGATAGTCATAGTCACCGAACGTTCTTAACGCAGTATCTAGAAGAGAAATGCCATGGATGAGAATCTCAGTATATCTTTTTGTTCTTAACAGTCCTTCACGGGCAGATTATGCTTATCAGAAGTAAAATCAATGGTCGATTGCAGCTTAGTAAATAAAAAATCGTTGGCACTATTTAGTCGAACAAATCTGTATGTCTAATCTTTCGCCTCGATTACTGTCATATTACTGTTTAAAGCCTTTTATCCGGAGTGGAGAACAGCATTTCGCGACAGGACAAAGCGATGCCTGCAAAGTGAGTATCTCTGCTCGGTCAGCTGAATCAGCACTCTGCGGTTCGGCGGTAGCATTTTTTAATAATCGGAGACAGTGTGGAAAGGCACATTAATAAGACATTAATTTCCGTTTAAACTGTTGCTTGTAAAAGAGCCACCACGGCTGTAATTCCTCCATCAAAATTTTAGGCGTTAAAAGATACTAAATTTAATGTAAACCTTTTGGAATCTACTTCTACATCTACATATATACTCTGCAATTCACAAAAGTGTGGGTGGCAGAGGGTGCTCAGCACCAATGCTAATCTCTTTGCTGTGCATTCCAATCCCTAATGGTACGAGGGAAAAAAATTTTATATAAGAATCAGTCCGGCACCTTATTTCTCTAATTTTATCTTTCCTGTCCTTCCGACTCAAATAGGTTGGTGGAAGAAGTATTTCACTACACTCAAAAGTGAAAGTGTGAGTACGCATGTTTTCCAGTAAGTTTAAACGAAACGTGTGTCGTCTATCTACCACAGACTCCCAACCTAATCTACTAATCAGTTCTGTGACGCTTTCATAAGGACTGTAGCAAGCGATCACGAATCGAGCGGCTCTTCTCTGTACTTTCTCTATACTTTCGATCAATCTCTTACGAAAACGGGTCCCAAATAGCACAACAATCCAAATGTGGACGCACAAGAGATTTGTACGCTATCTCCTTTGTTTGTTCATTACAATTTTTCAAGATTTGACCTATGAATCGCAGCCTAGAATTTGCTCTACCTACTAACGAATTAATGTGTATGTCCCATTTCATGTTCCTTTGTACTGTTACTCCCAAATATTTCATAGAATCGACCATATCAATAACTGAACTGTTTACCTCGTATTTCTGAACAATCGGATTCTTTTTGTTAGTTATGCTCATTGTCTTGCACTTTTTACAATTTAGAGTAAGTTGCCACTCAGCGCACCAAGCCAAAATAACACCCAGATCGCGCTGAATTTCTAAGCAATCTGCCAAATTTCTTACTTCCTTATAAATAACCGCATCATCAGCAAACAATCTAAAAAGGCTTTTCACTTGAATACTCCAACTCACCATTTAACAACAGAACAATATGTGTAATTTATTAGTTAAGGTACTTTAGTTTCAAGTTCCGGATCGCGGGTTAGCATTCTAGTGCAAACAGGAAAGCTTAAGTGCGTTTCTTTGTTTATGTTAGGGACGTTAGGATGCACTACGGTTCTGATTGAACGTTAAACTGTAGATCCTAGAACAGGGGTGGCCAACCGGCGGCTCGCGGGTCGCATGCGGTCAGTCTTAAACATTTTTGCGGCCCGCGAGATTCATTACACTTTTACAAAATAAATTTGTTTTTTAATGGACAAAGTAGTGAAAGCCAATGTATTAAAAACATACATTATTTGTGCATCCATATATTCAACAATCAACTGTCGAAATTACGAGAAAAAATTAACTTTGATTTTAATTATCTTGGGAATATATGACATATTGCCTGTTTTATTTATGAGCTTACAATTATGTGTTCGCAGAGTAATTAAATTATATTCCCTCAAAAAAATATCTATACTGGATCTAAATCTAATATGGGGATATATAATTTTATGTGCATCCCGCGGAGTTATGACGTATTTCCAAAGTGGCCCGCAAGATCATTTGGGTTGGCCCCCCCTATCCTAGAAGAAAGGTACTTTTTAAATTTACAATCACATTTCTCTTCATGAAATACAATAGAACTTTCCATACAAAATTATATAATATTATGTTTTAATTAGAATTAAACGTTGTTGTTTGCTTAAATATCATGTACAGATTTCAAATGCTTGAATATACATATTAATATTTGATTCACTTGTTTTCTTTTTAGTCAAATAACTGTTCGATGACAAGTCGAACGGTGTTTTTTTTTTAATTTTATTTTTAATTTTATTTTTTCAAGAGAAGAAAGATTTCGAGGCGGAGTGCTCTAGTATTTCACGATGCTGAGACCTGATATTATTTCGGTTAGTAATGGTATACAGAGGTATGGTATTAGAATTAAGATCCTAATCTAATTTTTTAACGAGTTTTTCTTTTTTTCTTCCTTTTTTTTTGTTAGAACTCGACAATAGGTAATTTGAGACGAGAGAGGACAAGGGACATGAAACGGGAAGGAATTCGGCCACGGTCCTTTGAATAGATTTATTTTGGGAAATTTGTATAAACCGATAACTGGGTATCAGGACGCTTATACCAATCCCCGTCTTCCCGAACGCAAAGCCTGAATGCTCACCCCACTGACTCGATAGGTCGGTTCAGAGGCTGGGATACGGGGAAAAATAAAAAAAATAAGTGGCCGGGAATTTGACGACGATAGTTATGTTGCAGTGACTCGCACCAATGCGCGTACCAGAATTTTAGCTTTTGACCATGGTAATATATCCAGCCACGTTACTGAAGTGGCAAAAAATGATTATTATTAGGGAGGAAAGTGTCCAAGAATTGGAAGACAAGAATCAGAAGAATGATGAACTCTTTGGAACCAGAAGTTTCATTAAGATAAAAAAATCAACATTTTCCTAAAACATAATAGTTTTCTTATTTTGGGTATGCCTGTATCAATCACGAGAGTGAATAACTACAAAATAGACGACCGTGCCTTCTATGTTCGTTATTTTATTGGATGATTCTGTTAATATATATATATATATATACTGCCTAACAGATGTCTCTATCTATGGTTACCATCTTCTGTATTTTTATTTTATTTGGCAATAGAACTACTCATAAACAAAAATAATCGTTTTGTTAACTCCTCGTATTCACAGACTATCCATGTTCAATGTCCATGCTATTTTTTGTTCCCTTCATTTTACTTTGTGCTTCCGGTTTTCGCGTAATCGACATCGAGGTTATTAGATGTGGGAAGGGATTAGAGCAAGAAAAGGGAAGGAATTCGGTCTTGGCCTTTTGAATACACGATGCCAGCATTCGTCTGGAGGGGAAACCACGGAAAACCTAAATCTCGATGGCCGGATGGGGATTCGAACTGGCATCCTCTTGAATGCGAGGCCGGAGCATTACCACCATATTAATAAATAGCTACAAATTAATCTTAATTTGGGTCTGCCAACATCGAATGAACACAGTGAATGCCAAATTATGATATATTATGTTATTAAGGTGCAAACCGTAAAGTAACATGTTTAGTAATTTTATTTTTCAATTTTTCAATGATCAGTCAAGTGAAGGATGATACAATAACCAATTAACAGCCGTGGCCGATAAAGAAAGCCTTGCCACTAGCAGCCAGCCATCCTGCACTATGATGGATGAGAAAATGTAAACATCTGCGTATAATAATTAATAATAAACAGAATAAAATAGAAAAAATTTATTGATGTGGTAGGGAAAGGATTCGAAATATTGGATCTATTGCAGATGGAAATGATGTAAGCAGAAAGCTAGGCTAGAAAACATTGCTTACTTGCATACTTGAATGTTGTGGACTGGTATGCGCCCCACATAATGTCGTTGGAGGGGGTGCAAACAGGGGCAGCATGATTTTTCTGTGTAAATTATTATGGAACACAGTAGATAACTGATAAGATGAAGAAGATAGGTTAGGCAGGTGGAATGGGTAAAAATTATTTACGTGGAGTAAGTAACTTATGAGGCCTGGATGGATATTATGTGCTCTATAGTATAGTCTGGTAGTTCAGTGGTTAAAGCTTTTGCTTACAGAAAGTTCTCTGTTCCGCTCCCGGAATCGAATCCTGGTAGGTGCAGGATTTTTTTGAGAATTGTGTTTGATCATATGAGCTAAATCAGGCCGCTCCGTGGTTCGGATTCCACGCTAAACTGTAGGTCCCAGAGGAAAGGAACTGGCCTTCGTACCTCTGACTCAATGGCTTAGTATGCCACCTTCGGGTTGTGGACAAAGTTTTAAAAAAATAAAATATAAAAATAAGTAGTATATTTAAAGTAACAAAGGACCCCATCATAAACACTTGATTTCAGGCATGAGGAAGTGGAAAATTTTCCACTTCAGGCAAATCAAGGACCGGAATAAGTAACCAATGGAGACTTTCAGCGGTTCATCTCAAACAGAGAACAGGATGGGTTAAAGCATCGATAGGCAGTTGGGTAAATTTTCATTGGGAGAAAAGCTCCACAACATTAATAATACTAACAGTAACTAACACAGTAGGGGTCTACCCCACTACCTTCATTTTAAAACGCGACGTGAAGGACACCCGCTGTCAGCTGTGACCACCTGTTACATTAAACGAAATTGCCTCTGACTTGGACCTTTAGGAGGCCCTCCGTATTAATGGGGCGAGAGAGCAAAGTGGAGCGCCAGTCCACTCTCGTTTCTGTTTACCCTGTTCCATTAGTGCACAGCAACCCGGGTAAATCCAGAGAACTAGACCGAATGAAGCCATCAGCAAATTTTACGTACCTTTAGAAACAGCTCACGTACTACAAGCAACACGGAGGAAAGTAAGGTAGAAAGTTTTCACATTATAAGATTTCCATTAAAACGATGATGATATTAAACTGGGATGTTACTCAGTTACATCAAAACATGGTTTATTAATGCAATTTTTAACATCTTAATTACAGTAACTAAGTGTTATAACCTTGTGCAGGAGGGAGAGGAATAATTTGTAGGGAAATTACCGATAGAATAAACGTTTTGACGTAGCCATGTTTCTCGGAGGTAACATTTCCTAGCGGGGAAAAAAGTCTTTTACATTATGAAGGATGGAGATATTGAACATTTGCAAGTGTATCTGACACGGGGTTCTTCAGCGCAAAAACTATTTCCGTTTCAAAAGCGGTTAGAGGTAGAAGTTGAAACAGAACTGACAGAATCGTCGAGATGGTTTTGGTATCAATAAACTGATAAAATCACCACGGCATCGAACACGTAATAGCACACAACCCTTTCACTCGAATCCTATTGATGGAAGCTCTTTTTGTCTTTATTTAGGTTTTTGTTTTACAAAATTGTGGATGGCAGAAGTTGCTTTGCTCCATAACTAATCTCTATTCTTTGAACTCCAACCACTAACGGTACGAAAGAAGAAAAAAATTCGTATAAACACAATGCGGCACCTTATTTTCTTGATTTTATTCCTGTTACAATTACGACCCAACTACGCTGGTGGGCAAAGTATTTCACCACAATCATATATGAGATTGGCAATTCCCATGTTTCCCAATCAGTTGAATTGGCTACTACGTCGACTGTCTGCCAGACAATCCGAGCCGAACCTCTGTATCAAGTCCGCGACATTTTTATAAGGAGAATGGCAAGTTGTTACTAAATGAGAGGTTTGTCTCTGTAATTTTTCGATATCAGTAATCATTCCTTAGCTACACAGATCGCTCAATGATGGCTACGGGAATTTTAAAAGATATCTCACTTGTATCAGCGTTACAATTTTTTGAAATTCAACATATAAATCACAATGTAAAATTAGATATGCCATACCTGTTAAAAACCACGTCATGTTTCTTTCTACTGTTACGACCGAATACTTACGGGAATCAACGTTGTCAAGAAAAATACAGATTGTGATCATGAACAAGTGGATTCTTTTAGTTATGTGCATTAATTTGCATTTCTTGCAATTTAGTTTAAATTTCTATTCATCCCTTCATGCTGGCATAATTTCAAGACCACTGAACAAAACTCTTACCTTCACTATTGTGATTGTACACAAGTGCAATAAATCAAAAGCGCAGCGGAATGTTTTTGCAGTTGATGGCTCATCATATGAATTGAAACGTTTTTATTGAATCCAAATTTTGTTGTTGGTTGTTCCTGTTCTTTAAAAAATCTTTTTCTCACTATTAATTCCCTGCCATATTTTATAGCAGTTTTTTACTTGTTGGCTAACATGTTTCTTTAAAACAAAATACCAAAAATTCAGTTATTGAAATAATTTTGTTTATATTGAATTATCAATACTAACATAAAATATAAATATAGAAATACTATTTAGAGCACATGATGAATATGAAGACCGAAATAACTACACATTCTTTCTAGCTTAGTGACTTTTTTGCTACAATTTTCTTTACCATTTCTAAAGTCACTAGTGCCTGTAAATAATTGTAATTGTATCTAACTTGGATTATTAGTTTAAGATTTATGAGCACACTAACTATGCACATCTCACAGATACAATGACTTTCACAATTTGTATTAAAAAAAAAATAGAATACCGGTTTGTTTGGGGAGAAGAGTAAGGAATCATGCAAGGTTAATAACATAATTTCTGCTACCTTGTAAAGAATTCAATCTTGGGTGCTCAGAAAGGGAGGGGGGATTTATGATTAAATCCTGAAAAATGAAAAACATATAATAATGATGTTAAAAGGGGATCTAACAGGTTACTAACTAGAACCATGAATTTCAGACACAAAATAAAACCTCATTTATTGAGTCTTATGGCCTTACAAGGTCGGGTAGTAATTAACGTTACGTTAAACACAATTAGATCAGCAAAAACAAGCAATACCCGACGTTTACAATTCGCCGGAGTAAGCAAACAAAACTGAATGAAATATCTCAAACAAGTAATAAAAACAGCAAAGTTAACATTGAAATAACATGGCAACACAGGCCATCAAATTGAAGCTAACATTTTACTGTACAAAGGAAAATCCCAGGGGGCGCCGTATAAAGTGAATGAAAAGCATCAAAATTGAATTAACAAACAGCAAGATGCTTAAGAAAAAAATTGAATCGAAATATAAATTCAGCTAGCTCAGAATTTAAGTGACGGGAGCAGAGTCTTAACCCAGGCGTCGCTTAAGGGCACATAAGTCTGTTAAAATCCACTGAATAGTGACCGTCGTTTCTGGTACATTACCATAGAATCATCGCCGTGATGGTGAGCGACAAACACAATGCCACTGCAGCAATGGAAGCTAAATAAGCGGCTACGACCGCGTTATTAGCATAACTTCCGAATAATGGCAAGCACGCCACTCAACATCTCGCTTTCCCAAAGCAAGAAATGATCAACCACAATGATCATCAGAGAGCGTGCCGGCTAGCACGTCTGTTCACCAGCTCGTCTTGGACCCAAGTCACGTCCGTTCATCAGCTCGTCTTGGACAGAAGTGATCTCTAAAAATGGCTCCTTCTTCTTCCTCGGCTAGTTGCTCGCCACATGTAAAAGAACTCCACGGAATTAGTATTGTAGACCCCAATAAATGTTCAGGATTGGCTATCTACACATTTCCGTCGTCACGTGTTTAATATCATGCGTCGCATTCGCTGACTCCTTCGCGCGTTTCCTACTTGGCCTTCGGGGTAGTAGCAGGGTAGGGGGTAGGTCGTTGTCCGAATTCGAACGGGACTCAAACCGGGCTGGCCCGGCGCCACCGAGTCGCCTCCGCTCGCTTTGTTCCATCCCCAACCGTCCGAAATGGCAGTTTCCAGCCTTCAATATTCAACCTTTCTGAGCCATGAGTCTACAGAAAATTAATTTATAATAAACTATACCTTTGGCCGCCCTGGTTTTAAACATACATTTAACCTATCCAGACAACCCTCATTATTTACAATTAATTACACGTTGCAAGATTAAATAATTAATAAATTTGAATATAATAAAAAAAAAAATATGAATATAATTAATAATAATTTAATTATATTCATTGTGGGTGACGCTGTCACACCACAACCTAGTGACGTGCTAACTGTCCCTAAAACATGAGACTTGAAATTAGCTGCAGTGAGCGACATATAGAGGTCATACACGCAGAAGCTAGCAAAGTTTGGTGGAGTTAATTACTGCTTCTGAGCGACGCATCCTGGTGTGTGGTTTCGTATGCCAGCTAGCTAGGTGGCATTAACACACGCCCGTTTCTCCAGCTAGTGCTTTTCAGCTTTTCAGCAGGTGTTATTAAGTATTGAAGTGTGTATATATTGTATTTTTTTGAATGACCAAATTACAGTATTGCCATATGAAAAAAAAAAAAAACATTTGTATTACGTTAAGCAACTAGTAGAAGAATATAGTCTAATAAATTAGATTTCAAAATGGACTTCAAGTAGACGAAACGTTTATGTTGCGAGGGAGATGTAAGTGATATGGAAATTGAAAGACATTGCTTTAATCCCTGTAAGGCATGTAAATACCTTGCCAGAATTTTTCCATAGGACGGCAGATGTCATCGGTAGGAAGAACACTGAAAATGAAGGAATAACTGAACTGTCTATTTCCACGGAAGTCGTTGGAGGCAGAAGGAAGGTGAAAAGAATGGTGTGTAAATGTAACCAGTACACTGGTTATGAAGCCTGGGCGAATATAGGGTGAGGATTTGAGAGCATCGGCGTTTGGGGGAGGGAGGGGGAAAGATAAACGAATCTAAATCAGGCCTTAGTTTCAGATATAAGGCAGTGGGACGTTTTCCTTTGTAGTTAGGCGAGTTAGGGACTGGAATGAATTGCACGGAAGGTGAAGAACAATCCTCAGACATTAAAGGAATTTAAAGTAAAAAAAATTGTAGTTTAAAAAACTAAAAACACGCTTTCGTAGTAATGTGAACTAAAAGGTTAAAAATAATCTTTAAATATAAAGATTTTGTTTAACAGTGATGGGACGTCCCACAATACAGGATAAATTAATTTTTTTGAATACGCTTAAAGAATAAAGTCACTGATTACAAAATTAACATTAATGTAAAAAAGCATGGGGTGCTATATAAGTTGTCTTATATTTTTTTGTCGTTCGCTGTTTGTAAAGGTAGATTCATTGTCAAAAGTTGTGTAGAGAGCACCCCACGCTTTTTTTTACATTAATGTTAATTTTGTAATCAGTGACTTTATTCTTTAAGCTTATTCAAAAAAATTAATTTATCCTGTATTGTGGGACGTCCCATCACTGTTAAACAAAATCTTTATATTTAAAGATTATTTTTAACCTTTTAGTTCACATTACTACGAAAGCGTGTTTTTAGTTTTTTAAACTACAATTTTATTTTTAACTTTTTAGTTCAGATAGTTTCAAAAGTATGTTTCCTACTGTTGGCTTTTCTTCGCTAATCTCTCTTTATCTTTGTGTTGTAGTTTCATTTTTAATTATTATTTCCACGAGTTAAATACAATTAAATGGCAGCTCAGCCAGAGGTCCAATAGCAGGGTAAATGTGGAAGACTACTCATCTATAATAGTACGAAGTAATGTTTCGAATACTCACTATTCAATATCACGTTAAGTGACTGCAGACAGAGAAACCTTTCTGGATAAGAGACAAGTGAAACCGATCGTCGTCAGCAACCAAGGCTCGTAAATCACACCCGGGAAACTGGAGATGGTCAAAGTAACGAGAATAGCAGGACGTTGCTAAGAGACTGCTGTATTGTTAACGGTTTTTAAAACGTGTGCAAATTTTTTCCGTTTTTACTGTCAAAGTAATGATAATATCAAGATATAGCTATTAAATTATTGTATTGTAATCAGTTATCAATATATCAGCAAAATTTCAAACAATTCGGATATCTGGAATTGGGTTAAAATTAAATTGAAAAATTTCACGACATTCAACAATTTTTCTGTTGTTACTGTCAAAGTAATGAGAATAGCAGGATATAGCTATGAAATTATTGTATTGTCACCGGTTCTTAATATGTGTGCCAAATTTCAACCAGCTCGGACATCTAGAAGTGGGTCAAAATGGAGTTGTAAAATTCCGTTACATTCATACATACATACATACATACATACATACAAGTCAAGCTAATATAAAGCGTGTAATAAGTAGATGTGTTAATCTTTTAGGCTCTTTTTCGTAGCTCTTTACTAATGTTATCATTTTCGACTAGCGCAATTTTGTTTTGGCATGCATGTTTCAATGATTTAAAACAACTAAAACTATTCCTGTACATTTTTAGTAGCGATTACTATGCTTCTGTAAATCTATTATTATATTTTAGCTTCAACAACTTACGGTGTTTACGCGTTTAATACATTTCAGTCAAGAAACACGTTACATATAATAATAGATTACAGAAACATAGTAATTCGCTTTAATATGAGCAGCATGGTGGCTCAGAGGCTAAGTTGTCTGACTGCGGATCTAAAAGTCCCCGGTTCGAATCTCTGTCTCGGCGGGGATTTTCATAGGTCCTTAAGCCGACCTTCACTTATGGCACAGCTTGCTGTGTAATGTGAAGTACTCCAGAACGATTCCGTGGTACGGATTTCACGTTAAAATGCAGGTCCCCTGTACCCGGCAGGATTGTCGGTTTAGATTAAAGCAACTACGACAGGGGTTTGTCATCAGGTCTTTACGACCTCAAGGAATTATTATTATTCTATAAAATTATTTCTACATTAATTGTTTTATAGCAACGAAGATGATTTAATAAATTTAAAAGCGTACGCGAAAACAAAGTTGCATTTTATTTGTATTAGACATAAATAATAACAAGAAAGCCATAATAAATAGATGAGAAATTGGCTTTGTCGCGTATGTTCCATGTAATAATAATAATAGTAATGTGGAATGTATGCTACATATCAAACAAATTCCATTAATCGCTTTATGTTATGCCTACTGTTTTATTTAGTGTCGAACGTATGATTCTCACAAAAATAGGAAATTTGATTGTTCAAATGTTGTGATGAATGCAGTAAAAAAGTAACATTATTTTCTCCAGTAGCAAGACGATATTATAAAAGAGACAGAAAAATGTGAACAGCATGAAATAAATCTAAAGGCTCAGAGAAGGTGAATAACAGAGTACAAAGAAGTAGGTTAATCAGAAAGATGAAGTCAAAACACCCATAGAAAAGAGATTAACCGTTGCATTAGTTAAATTTTATAATTTACGGGTTAACTTTACCGTAAGCTACTAAGAAACAGATAATTTAGTGCTCTCCGTATGCGGTACATGTTTTCAGTAAAAACTGTTTCGGAAACCTATCTGTTTTCTATGTGTCTTGTTCCCCTGAGTTTGTTCTACCGTCTACATTTTTAGTTTGTTGTACGAGGGAAGCAATTCTGGCTTTAAGATTAATACTTGAAGGGCGGATCAAGAAAAACAAAGATACTTTTTTTTAGTTTGTTGATTTAGAAATAGCTTTTGATAATGTTAGGTGGGACAAGATGTTCAAAATTTTAAAGAAGTCAGGTCTTTAATATCGAGATAGAAGAATACTTTATAAATTATATAAGAATCAAGTAGCTATAATACAAGTAGAGAACCATGAGAAACATGCATCAGTTAAAAAGAGTGTGAGACAAGGTTGTAGTCTATCCCCGTTAATATTCAACTAGTATGTAGAAGAAGCAATAAAGAAAGTAAAAGAAAAATTTTCATGTGGCATAAATGTTCAGGGAGATAAAATCAGTATGCTACGATTTGCTGATGACATTGTATTCTTAGTAGGACGGGCTGACGATGTTGAGAAGTTACTGAATGGCATGAACAATATACTGAAGGAAGATTTTTGACTGAATATAAATCAAAACAAAACAAAAGTAATGAAATGTAGCAGTAATGATACCAATACTAGCAGATTAAATATAAAAATAGGATCGGATGCAATAGGAGAAGCAAAATTACAATCGATGGTCGAAGCAAGAATGATGTTAAAAGCGGAATAGCACTAGCAAAAAGAGCCTTCATGAAAAAGAGAAATCTCTTAGTTTCAAACATTGATCTAGGAATAAGAAAGAACTTTTTTAAACTCTATGTATGGAGCACAGCACTTTAAGCTAGCGAAACATGGACTTAAGGAATACCAGAAATAAATAAGATAGAAGCATTTGAAATGTGGTGCTTCAGAAGAATGCTGAAAATTAAGTGGACAGACAAAGTACGATAGAGTTTCGAAAATGATGGGTGAGGAAAGAAGTTTGTGGAAGAAGCTTACAGAAAGATGAGACAGGCTGGTAGGTCATATTTTGAGACATGCTGGATTGTTTAATTTGTTAGTGGAGGGAACAGTCGAAGGTAAGAACTGTAAAGGAAGAGAGAGATTAGAATAAATGAAGCAGATAATTGAGGACGTGGGTTGTAAGAGATATGTAGACATGAAAGGATTAACACGAGATAGGAAGGGATGGACGATTGCATCAAACCAGTCGGAAGACTGACGACAGCAAAAAAAAAAGTTCTTTTCTGATCTACAAGCGTTTACATCTTTTCTTCTCATTTATTAGGTAGAAATGAATGAAACAGAAGATTAGCAATAAAATTACGAGATATTCCGCATGCATTTGGAGTGATTGGTACAACCGTGAAAAACGGAAAAACAATAGAAACAAAATTTATCAGTTAATGGCAACGCCACTTTTATTGTACTACAGCGGAATGTGGCTTCCTGCATAGAAGAACCATTGTTAGATACAAGTAGCGAAACTGTGTTTCCAGCGGCAGACTACAATGTTGCTCCCAGCTGATGTACAGCGAGTGTCTGCACGGCGAGTTTTTAGAGCCCAGCTGAGACAGACGGAGCGACGCTAATGTCTGCGGGGGAAGGACTGTCGGCAAACTTGGCCGTAGTTCTGTGGCACAGTGTCCCGCGGGAGGCTAACATACCGCTCCGGGACTCGAGGAGAATTAAGGTGCTGCACCCAGAGGAGTCGTTTTTTTTTTCTTTATCATTTAGGTATCACTTGTCTATATGCGTGTTATTTTGACCTAATTTAAGAAATTCTTTACCACAACCTTCAGTTTGGCTAGCTAGAACGCTACAATTTAGTTTTGTAGATTGGATTACCTGAAAATTTGACGGAAAAAAAAAGATTCCCCTGCCAAAATTCTGAACTGGCAAACGTAGAGATGAACGAATTTTCTGGACTGCTTATTCGGGCATGTTTATCGTATGATACCGTTCGTGATTTTAATCTCATCATTTTCACAGGGTTCATTGTATGTGTTAATGGGCAGTTTGACAGGTTAGAATCAACTGGAGTTGTTACTCAAAAGACAAAACAGTAAGTGGCTCATTTACAGCAATGGAAATTCAAATGGGAAAAAACTTAGCTTAATTCAAAAAAAACATTTAATAACAATTACTTACAGAAAAACTGCTTGTGAGAAATTTTTTGGTATAAACTTGAAGACAACAAAAAATAAACGAGTGTATTACGAGCTTTGCTGAGGATAAAACACTGAGCGCAAGAAATATAACTATGTCCCTAAGGGTAAAAACATGCCGAGCAAGTCGCGGTGAAGGAGAAGATCGCGGTCGCGATGTAGGTCGATGTCGCGGTTGATGGGTAAAAACATGCCGCGCAAGTAGCGGTGAAGATGAAGGTAGATGTCGAGGTATAACTGCTAGCGTTCATAAGAGTTTTGAAAACCCTTGTAGGTGCCACACGTTGTAATATAAGTGGTGGTTACTTTCTACGGCTAGTAACGGAGAGTTCAGTTAACGCCAAATAAATGAAACGCTTGGTGTATGTCACAATTTAAATCAGGATCTGAAAAATCATCAAGACTGATTCCATACCCACCTACGAAAGACACCACAAACTTTTCTATACTTTTACAGTAAAATCCTGGACAAACTGGAGAAGTGAAATATTTATATCAGTTACTACACCAATCCAATACATGCTGAAGAAAAACTCGTCGTGACTGTCAATTAATGATAATTATTGTAAGTAAAGTAATTAACCGTTTAGCAAAGCATTTTCAAGTCAAATTTAGAATATTTCAATCCAAAATCAGAATTTATATTTAATAGCCAGAATTTTCTATTTCGAATTTACTCAACCCTTTCTTTAAATAATAATTTACACGACAAATTATTTTTTTACCTTCTTTAAATTTATAATGATTGTTGTCGGTCTCAAATATCTGTTTGATGTTCAATTTTGGTCGGTATATGATGTGTAATCATTTCTGAATAGGCTATTAAGTTACTAACAATGGATAATTATTTCGATTGCTGTATAAAATTTGTTGTAATTTATCTACCGCTAACTGTCTAATTGCTTGAAACATTAACTTTTCCATATTTGCACAATTTATAAAAAATCTTATTATTTCATATATTAATTTATTTAAAACAGAAGGTAGCATTGTCAGTGTAAGTACAGTGTTAATTTATATCTGCAGTTGTGTAAAGTTAAATGACATCCATTAAATAAATCAAATATTTAGAACAACACAAAATTAAACAACACCACTCTGTACAATACGAAAGCCGACCTGCGTAACCAAGTGTAGAAGCTGGAGCGCAAGACTTTGACACAGCTCAACCAATCACAGCCATGCAGACCTCCAGCAGCGCGGTAGGCCGCGATGTGAAAACCAAATACTTTGTTCTCTCATCGACATCGCGGTGAGCGTCGAGGGTAGCGGCGCGCGACCACCTCGGCATGCGCTGAATCATTACAAAAAATGCTTTTGTTTTACATGGATGAAACATCTATCGCGACCGCTGCCTTCATCTTCACCGCGAGCTGCTCGGCAAGTTTTTACCCTAAGAAACGTGCAATATGTAAAGCAACAGCTTAAAAATTTGTAACTGCTGGGAATGTAACGAACAAGCTAGCTTATTAAGGAGAAACCAGAGAATCAAAAACGTGAGAGGATCGTTCGAAGAGAATTATTTTTGATGAAGGTGAACGTTCTGCGCTGCAGAAAGCCGACTTTTCAACGAGAGAAGTTGAAATGGATAAACTGCACAATCCACAGTTACTAATTTATTAATATTTAACGAACTGGAAGAATCATTTTACATTAAACTTGCTATAAAGAAGACATTCTTCGGTGGCACGTATTCTCTCTGAGCTTTGATAACCAGTCGTACTATATAATTTAGGAAACTCCGTTTTCTGAAATAGTGATGCGTGTCTTCCTGGCGTTAGTCAGGCAAAGTGATGACGCCTAAACTACTATTCTTAAGTTCAGACATCGATGATTTTCTAATCGCATTGGTACTGGCTTGCTCCATTAATTCCAGTAAATCGAGTTTCCCGTGTACGTTACATTATCATATCGAGTAATAATTAATTAGAGTTGTCTACCAGTGAATTCTCGTATAAGCATTATTCTTGTTTGAAGTTAACCACTGGTCAAAGAAGTGGTGCTAGCAAAAATCTGAGACTTGGGACCAGTAATATATCTTCTGAGACAAGAAGTTCTTAATAGTGATATTAAGTGATAACCGTATATTAAGCACTTTTCTCATAATACAGTATATTTCACTCAATATGTTACACTAAATAATATCTACGCTGATAGCAAAACAAGAATTTTCTTGTTCGTCATGATACAACCTACCGTGTGGAAACTTTATAGCGAGGAGTAAAATAAAGGATTATTAACAGCCTGTGTGAAACGTGTGGCAGATATTAGACTAAGAACTGTATGGAGACAAATATATTTTGTTTAAGTAACAATACTAACGTACAGTACCTAATTCCATAACCCGAAGGTTGGTTGGATATCCCCGAAGGAAGCATACTAATCCAATTCCTATTCTCAGAGACCTACAGTTCGGAGCGACCTGGCGTAGCTCACATGAACAAGCATTTAAAAATTCCTAGCCCAGCGAGGGATCTAACTCGGGGCTATCATTTTTGAAGGTCTTTTACACTATGTTAATAGATTTTAATAATAACAGCATATGGTAAGATAAATATTGGAAAATGATTTAGAGAGATTATGAAGTTAAAATCAGTTTATGGAAAAAGAAACGTAAGAACTTACTTCTCGGATATTTCGACATCGCATACAAATGAGAGAAAGTTTTTGCCGAAATAATATCAAACTTCAGTAGCTCAGCTAAAAGTAGACATAGCGCCATCTTGGTCTCGTTTTAAAGAGGAAGGATGAAAGTTGTACCGTTCCGACATTCGCGGCGGTCGGACGTCAGAAGTATGTGTTCAAAGTTAACTCGCAATTTTCGACTTTCCGAATTTGACGCAAATAGGTAAACAGGATTATATCTCAGACACCAGTTATTGGATTCAAGTGAACCAACTTCTATTCTGAAGAGGAGTCTATGTGTTACAACTCTTTCTGTGCATCTAGTCCTTACCTCAAAAAGATACCAGCATGTGAATTTAAACAAGATTAAAAATTCCCAGTTTTCTTAAAATATTGACATATATGAGGACACAGTACAACCAGAATTACAAAAATCTGACATGAAAACTTATAACACCAAATTCAAAATAAAACGACACCAAAAACGCTGGGTGCGAACTCAAGACCACAACGCAGTAGTACCGCGATTATGGGCATCTTGAACAGCCCTAAAGTTCAAGGTTTTCTGTAGTACCTGTATTTACCGGAAGCAGCTTCTTTTTTCACAATTTCGCCATTGAGTTCGTTTCTGTGAACGCATGTTCCTAAGTTCGTGTGTTTTCTCTCATAGCAACATTGTTCCTTACTGCTTTTTGCCTAAACACTCTCCTCGCTTATCCCGCAGTTAATCCTATTAGCTCCATGAGAATTCTTCTTGTTATGCATCCTTAAATTCGGAATGAAAGATAATTTTTGAATGTATTAATGACATGGAGTGCGGGTTACTGTGTAACAGGAATAAAATAATAAGTTTGAGAACATATCTTTTCAAGAAATAAATGGTGAATTACATTCTGACACTGGAGAAAACAGCATAACTTGGCTGAATCGGGAAAAATATTTTAAAACTAACAAAAGTATTGAATAAACCTCGTATATACTGCGTGAAAAGTCTTGTACACGAATGTGAGGTTTTAAGTGGTGAATTCAGTTCTCTCCTTCTAGCTCTTTTTCTTCCTTTTTTTCTTTTTAGGGTCCCATGTTTTGTGAATGATAGATGGAACTAGTCTAATTCATTCGTATCGGTGAGTGTTTGTTGTATCAGAGCCCTTCTTGTCTATGACGTATCCTTTCACTATGTCCAAAGAGCGTTTGTCTATCTATGGAGTCATACGCCTTCTTGAAATCCACAAATGTTACTACGGTATTGTTTGTTTTGTCTTATCTTGAGGATTGTTCTCAGGTTCCAGATTTGTTTCGATGCATGATCTTCCGTTTCTAAAGTCTGCCTGGCATTCATTTATTTGTGAATCTACCTGAGGTTCTAGCTTTGGAGAGGGTTTTATAAATGACTGGCAGCAGCGAGATAACTCTATAATTGTTGGGATCCGTCTTGTCATCCTTTTTATGCAAGGGATGGATAAGTGTGCATTTCCATTCTGGTGGGATTTTCTCTGGAACCCAAAGTTCCGTGATAATTCTATGAAATTTCTTTGTGAGATTTTACATCTCCAAAACCTGGCAATAATGCCATCTTCTCCCGTTGCTCTGTTTTTTTTTCAGAATTTTTGTAATCTCCTTTATCTCTTCGATTGTGGGTGGTGCAGAGTCCGGATTTGGTGCAGTTTCTGTTAGGGTTAATTTTCCTGTCGGTTTCTCGCAGTTTTACATGACATTCGACACAAAATTTAACCAATCAATACGTATGTAAAATATTTTTTGTAAGTTTTCTAATACGTAGTACAAGTTTTTCAACCGAGCGTTTGTATTTGATACCGTTTGATAAACAATTTTGTAAAACGATTTGTGAACTCTATTTGAAAATAAGTTGTTACTGATTATTATTTTAAAAAATAATATTGAATTTAATTTTATTCACCGAAGTCTCAGCGCACGACAGTACCTCTCACTTCACAGATACATGTTTTTAAAAGAAGGTAGCGGGACATGCACAAACACGCCGTCGAGGCAGCGATACACACATACACACACAAACACACACACACACACACACACACACACACACACACACACACACACACCAAAAAAAAAAAAGGATAAAGGTGCTGGGAACCATTGTTTTTATGATATGTGGGTCACGAGATTTGGAAACGAAACAAAAGTCTCTTAGAGGTGACCGCAGTTCTAGCACATATTCATTTACGTTAAACATTGAAGTGCCCTACTGCATAGGATTAATTGATTACATTGATGAGGACTATTATTAATATGCACGACTCTTTATAGAAAGAATTCGTTAGTTTAATAATAACAAGGATGAATAAATAGCTTAGTTCAAATGAATTGCAACACAAGTAACCACGTCATAGCTCAAAATTCTAACAATTTTATTTAAAGCATTTAAGTTGAATTTAATGACGCGAACATTTTAGTACAACAAATTATCCTATCCTGATACAAATACAAAGTTTTTAGATGTTTGAGAGAACATGAGGCTTACTCCGGGAGAATGATACAGATATTTAACTATTGTCGATTATGCGTGTGCACGGGAGAGAGAGAGAGAGCGGTGTAGCTCTAACACTGGTTCCAGACGTTCACATCAGGCGAAGAACTGGTGCCATGTGTAGAGTCTGTCTGGAGTTCTGAATGCCGAATATCTGCCTACCGAGCGTGGTGGGTGAACGGTTAACATTCTGGCCTCAGATTTAGGAGGACGCGGGTTCGAATCCTCGTCCGGGCATCCAGATTTGGGTTTTCCAAGGTTTCCCCAAATCACTCCAGGCGAATGCCGGGATGCTTCCTTCAAAAAAGGCCATAACCGAATTCTTTCCCGTTCCTTGTCCCCAGTCGCATCCCGCCTCTAATGACCTTAGCCGTCGACGAGGCGTAAAAAAAATCAATCAATAAATAAATAAAGTTATCTGCTACAGCATAAAGCTCGAAGTCTCGGTGTTGTGGCAAGCCATCGGTTCATAAATTCTTCAGCACCAGCTTGAAACAACAGATTACAGTATCAGAATATTAGTCAAGTAGTCCTTCCCCTCGCCAACCCAGCTTGACTTCATGGGGGGTTCCCGGCGAATTCCTCCCTTCTTTTACCAGTTCCTACCTTGCCCTTGGGAATCGTTGGCTCTTCCAGTATTCGCTCAGTCATGCAACATTTGTATATAAACAGTGCTGTCAATTATTAAAAAATCTCGTGGTTGGCCACTTGCTCTCCGCACCAACTCTCACATCAAGAGCAGCTCACCGTGGAATGTTCGTGCATCGTCTTCGGTTTGACAGATCTTCACATGGAGTAACGAATAATTCATCGATTTACAGAGTCCTCACTTCAACATTCCTCTATTTAAGACATCCGCTTGTCAGATGGATTTGTGCACTACCTGTCATCTTTTGTAGCAATCGGTAAGAAGTCACTCTCCTCGCCATTTTCGAGCCCAGTCTTTAACCCCCTTTGCGTCGGCTGTTAAGCACTCGTGCGGATATACTGAATAACAGCTACAGACGGGGTACTACAAAGTACTAAAAAGGTATACAATTTTGGAGACCGGGTTGTGAAAGGTAGGAGACAATCGGATGAAAACACAAAAACTCTGAGCAATCATTCGTTATGCTAATAAATCAATATTAAATATGTTAATATTTCATAAGTTTTATATTTGAGCTAGATTGTTAGGGATGAGATCCATGGTAGTTTTACAGTTAGACGACTTCAACAAACAGAACATACATATCCTCTCGCTCTCATATGGAAATTATTATACGTGTTCCAAAACACTAACCAGATGGACTAATTTTTTTATCGCTTTCGACAGCTATTTCAGTCACTTTATTGTATTGAGTTACTGCCCAGTTTTGTAATAAGTTCTTTATGAGTAACATTAAAATACAATTTCAAGTTAAATTATTTCTAGCTAGTTTTAAACTTCACTTTAGAATATATATGTTAAGAGAAAACTACCAGCGGTATTAGTACACAAGTACTGGATAATTTGATCTCTCCTCGCCTACCGTTTTTCCTAAATGATACAGCATCTTTTTTATTTTTATTATTATTATTATTATTTTGCATTTCAGAGTATAAGAAAGACCCTTGAAATTATGGTACGATACTCTTCTGGTGATGTATAAAACAGTGAATTTATGTGTGTAGTAGTTGGGCTAGGATTGGTTTGTGTATACTAGTTTGGCAAATGGTACACACGCACCCTTGACTACAGAATACGGAGGACCAACATTAAAGTAAAATTAATACTGCAGTTGTACAGTCAACCTGGGATTGGTTATGAAACTTTTCTTTCTGTATGTCAGCTGAGTGCAGAAAAACATTTTTATGGTACAATAAAACTGGTGCAACTGAGGTGAAATACAGAAAGTCGTAGTGATGGATGTTTTGGAAGTGATATTTGAACTCTTCGATGCGTGTCGGGTGATGGTGACAAATGGGTCGGAACAGACCAATCGCTCCACTGTGATAGGTGGCAGCCGGAGAGTGGGCGACGGGCTGCAAACACGGTACTCCAGCCACCGTCGTAAAAATTTACGGTCAATTTCTCTCGTGATGCGAGCTGGAGAAGTTCCCACTGGAAGCGATGCACTGATGAAATACTTTGTGAACGGGTGCCGGAATTTCTCATAAGGATTTATTTCCTCTCCCGGATAGTTAACCGGGCTGCATTACTGCATTGCTCTTCATTCAACTAACTGAGAAATTATTTATCACAAACGTAGGATAGCATAAAACGATATGAATATAGGACCTTAACGGTAAAGAACTTTATCAAGATATTTGTGTTGTTTTGATTTGTTCGGCCACAAGTACACAATAAATTGAATTGAGTACTTATTGTATTATTATTTACTACAATAATAATACCCTTCATTGAATTTTGAAGTATTGACTAAAAGAAACTGAATCGCAAAAAGAGTAAAAAGTAAAAATTAAAGAGAAGAGTGGAGGCAACAAACTGATCATATGATGGAAACAGAAGAGGGCCAACTGTTGGAAGCGTGGTAGGGATGTCGCAAGATATATTTAAAAAAAGACGGATACATAACAAACACTGCGGTTTCTAGATAATATGGATTCTTATTTTCAAGATCGGATTTATTTCAGGTTTTTAATCAAACAGGTTACGTAGTTTTCTTCAGAATAGTGTTATGATCGGCAAAAGATAGTTGTTTAACCATGCCGTTGAAAATTGCAAGCAAACTTATTTATTGTTTATAATTTTTTTACCTACTACACAAAATCTGTAATATTTCTGCAGAGCCAAAAAGCAATCTTACTGAGTTGATCGTGACAGTACAAGTGTGATATGGATACGTATATAAATATTGTCTGTTTTCAAATTAATTGCTTCCTAAAATATAAACAGTAAAATGCCAACTATTCAGCATATATTCAGAATCTCTTTAATTGACTGGTACTTCTAATGTGCTGGCATGGGATCGTGATACCAAGCGTGATGGGTAAGCGGTAAATCTCTGGCCTTGCATTCAGAAGGATGCTTTTCATGTTACCGACATGCCATCCAGATTTCGGTATTCTACAGATCTCGAGATCATTCAAGGTGAATGCAGGGATAGTTCGTTCAAAAAGTTGATCGCACCATTCCTCCCCGTTCATAGAGCTCAGTCCTCTTCCACGACGTCGACGTGGTGTAAAGCCATAAACAAAAATAAAAAGGAGGGAGAATGGAAATATGTGAATGGTATCATGAGGAAAATTATTTGTAATAGGCTTTTTAATTAATTTTATAGTTAACACATATGTTTGTACTTTTCTTAATAATCACTGTCATATCGTGCTATTAAGTCCAAACCGTGGTCAGGGGAAAGTAATATATAAAAAATATCAGCTTTAGATGGACTTCGAAAAATATAACTGGTGAGCAGGAGAGACGTTATTTGTTTTATAGATCGTGCTTACCGCTTCCAAACATTGGAATGGTAATACCATTTTTACATGTGACAGTGTAACATATTAAGGACTTACGCTATAAACATAGTAATTTTCACTCGGAGTAATTTTTCTCAAGCCTACACACAAGTAATTTAAGCTTCAAGGTTAAGCAGGAGCCCTTCCCGTGGGAAACGAGCTCCCCACTATAGCAGCTCTAAAGCCCTTAGTAAGAGGTACTAATCCAATGGTAAGAGCTTCACGTGATTCCCCCACCATCTTTTTCAGCTCGAGGGCGCAGTCGGTAGCAGGCGCTCGTGGAAGTCTCTCTCCATCTTGATGACTGAACACCTCGCAAGGCGTCATGCAAAATTTTATAGGTAAAGGCTAAAGCATTATTCACCCCTCTGCTGGTTCAGAAAGATAGTCCGAGTGACAAGATTTTATTAGTAACGATTTTCAGTTTCATGAGAGCTATTTTCTATGAATTATTTTCAGATGTTTGTTCATGTACTTATATGTAGTGAATTTATTAAAGTCACTCTATACATTCCACTACACTTTTCTATTGTTTTCAATGATTACCTGCTCATTGCTAGCAATAAGTAATAGTAGGAACGTGATCACAAGATCACATATCTTTGGTAAAACGCACCGAGGAATCATTGATCGGAGACGAACTCAATTTACTGTTGTGTTCAGCCGCTGGGACACTACAACAGTAGCTTTGATCCAAAATACTTGTCGACACTGATAGTGAGAGGGAACAAAATAAATACCTCACATAATCATTTTTAACGAGTAGTAAGTCAAAGACTATGCTCGATATGAAATCCCTTTATATATGGAGATGGTTCATATTCTTTTTTTTTGAGTATCGGTACTCCTAAGCTATCCCCTAATGCTGAATTTCTTCTTCCTTTCTGGAACTACCAAGTTAACATATTTTGCATTTACTAACTCCTTCTAATCTCTCTGCCTTACGGTCCATACTGCAGAATTCGCAGAGATTGTATTGGTCTAACTCTCCCTACGGATTTCCCCAAGGTTATTTTGCCAGCCCGTCCATGATGATGGGCAGCCCGCGTGACCTAAGGGATGATTATTAGTTTCCCGTTACCTGTAGTATCTCTCATAAACGTGTTACTATTTAATTACTTATAATCTAATTACTCTAAATATTAAAGCATCTACTTATTCGTCATTTCTCTACCGCCCGTTAAAATTATTCGTCTTATTGACCAAGCTGTGATATCGTCACATTACAACAAGCTACCCTTTTGATTTTGTAGTGAGCTTCAAACCCTCAGTAATGCAACTGATTGTTAACTAGAGTAGACAGTCACTTAAGCGTATACAAGCATTGTTGCATTGTGGCAATGTTATAGTGCAGTTATATCAACTGAATATCTTTGAGTGCGTCGCTGGGTAGGATCAGCTGCACAGAAATTCCGCTGCAACAATATTGTTCAATAAGAGGAGTGGGGGTGGGGGTGGGGAGTAGAGGGTGTCGATCGGCAATTTCGCCTCTGCGTCGCTGTTAACTTATCTGCTTGCTCGCAGATAAATCGAACGGAGCGCGTGATTCGTTTGTCTACGCTCTTTTGTCCGAGCGTTGGATTGCTCCGCTCCCAAGTCCCGAGGGAAAGTGTGCAGCGTTTAGATTACACGAATAATGCCGCGGCGTTGTCACTGCGGGTTGATACATGGGTTGCTGCGGCGGGAAACATTATCTCAGCCGTCGACAGCTAAAAAGTGGAGGAAAAAATCGCAGCTGCATTTTCCGTTAATACTGGATACTATAGAAACGAAGTAAGAACAATAGACCGAGTGTGGTGGGTGAATGTTCTAGCCTCGCATTCGGGAGGACGCCGGTTCGAATCCCCGTCCTGCCATCTAGATTTGGGTTTTCCACGGTTTCCCCAAATCACTCCAGGTGAATGCTGGGATGCTTCCTTCATAAAGGCCATTGCCGAATTCCTTCCCGTTCCTTGTTCCCAGTCCCATCCCCCCTCTAATGACGATAGCCGTTGACGAGACGTAAAGCCATAGTAAAAAAAAGAACAAAAGACCAATTGATCCATTATGTGCATTTTGTTACAAGTAAGGTATGAGGAAACTATCGTGTTTTCAGTGTCCTTTACATTCTAAAGCAAAGAACGGGTGGTTCTTTAGTTCCGTAGGTCCATTGGGACTTCTTTGTAATTTTTAGCCTTCATGTGTGCCATCATCTGTGTAATCGTAGTAGTTGGATATGTTAACGTCCTAACATTTGTATTGTTGTTTAGAGAAACTTAATTTACGCCCACGTTATAGGGTGGAACGTAGACTTGACAGCTTACAGTATCTCAGAAATAAACCATAAATGGCGGAGTTTAGAATCCTCACAATCAACCAAAAATTGTCGTGTCGTAATTAAGAACTATCTTTTGTGTCTAACCTACCAGTCTCCCATAACATTCACCAGTTTTCAGTGCGGCGTGTGCTTTAACAAATAACCCTAAAATTTTGCGTGTTTGCTCTGTGAGTAGTAAATGATATATCGGTTTAACTAGATGGCGTGTTTGGCGGCTTTCTCTTGACTGGACGGACGATTGATTCTTGACTTCCGCCTGTTGACCCGTGATAGGTCATGATTAGCCAAGACTGCGAGAATATTATTTTGGTGCGTTTTAATGGCCTATGGCGCAACTAGGCGCGTTCACTTAATTTAGCTTTCTCCAAAGAAAGTCTGTGAGAGTAGTTTTAATTTTAGATTGACCAATCACAGTAATAATAGATTTGGTGGCATTTTAGGAGCTAATAAGATAATGAATACTCTAAAGTAATGCAAAGAATGAAGTAGAACTGTCTTTTTTGTAGATGAGAGGGAAAGCTGGCTTGCCTCTGTCAGTTTTAAGCGGTCCATTAACAGTCCAATTTTGTAGGATCTACTATGATTCAATTTTCCGATGTAGGATTCTTGTTGGATCGTAAATGGGTTTGGACGTGTTGGATTTTGAACTCCCAAACTAGCCAACATTCTGCAGCCTGGATCGTGAATTGGGGAGTCACTCTACATATCGTCCAACAAGTGTGCGATGAGGACATGCGTTTTTTTTTAAATTTTGTTTTATTGGCCTTTGGTCGTGCCGACCATACAGCCATCTTCTGGTTTTACAATTCTTACATACATTTCAGGCTTGTTGTCTCTACTTCCTTTTACAACGTGATGCTAAAGTTACATAAATCTTTGTAAGTTGACACATGTCTGTAGTTGTGTTTTACATTTATATACTGTATAACTATAATTATTAACTAGATAGCTCTTAATTATAAGGACATGCGTTCGCCGCGAGGAAGTACGAGTGAAGAGGACTGGTTGGAATAGCGTGTTGTTAGCGTGAATGGACGAGCCAGTCCAACCGTGGTCCTATAAGTTGGACTGTAAATAGGTTGCTTTACAGCGATAAAAATCGCGTATTAACGTCTTTGAGGTGGAGGTGCGACCGATTATAAACACTCAGTTCGGGATAAGTGACTGGAGAATACTGATCCACTTACATAGCAGCCGTGCTTTCCTTGCGAAAATGATCTCCTTTCGTTCCCCTCAACATCCCTTTTAATTATAAAAAAAATCATTTGTCTTTATAACCAGCACCAGTTGTATTGTGAGTCCTCCACTGAATGAATTTCTTTAGCACCTGCAGTTTTTTTTTCCAATTAGAATAGAGAACGCAGATATGTACACAAACCTTTAATTACAGTCTCATGCTATCTGCCGTCACGATAGCCATCATGATCCGCAGGAAAGTTTCTTGATTAATTTAAGGGCTGTGTGCCAATTTCTTTTGATTCCCCTCTTTGTCAACGAACCTCTATCAGGAATTAAAAAAAATAACATTGTGGGCCAACCGATGTGTTATATGTTGAAAACTAGAGTGACTGAGTTTGCAAGTTATCTTTTCCTCTTTTCCGTCGTTTATTATTATTATTTTTTTAACGTATGCCTTTAAGCCAAGGTCATTAGAGGAACGGAAAGGAATTCGGCCATGGTCTTTTGAAGGAAACATCCCGGCATTCGCCTGGAGTGATTTGGGGAAAGGAAAACTCGAATCTGGATGCCCGGACGGGGATTCGAACTACCGTTCTCCCGATTGCGAGACCAGAACGCTAACCGCTTACCCACCACACTCGGTCGTTTACTTGCAACAGAAATTTCCCAACAGGCTGTTAGACAGCAAACAGACATAACAAAAGGTGTTTCTAAATAATCTGCGAGCTTTAATTTAATTAGGATTTATGATTCAATTGGAGTTATTGCAGCTATTTGGGGGTCTAGGTTTTATGAAACATTGGGGTTACTAATGGAACCTAAAGCAGGGCGAGCGTGTAGTTAAAGTTGTAGAGCGCCTGTCAGTGACCCGGACGTCTGGGGTTCGATCACCGATAAGGACGAGGAGTTTCGTTGACTATGACGTCAGGAGTGGACACCCTGTCCCACCCAGCCTGCCAACCATTGAGTACGGTGGATGAAGTCAGCGAGAAAAAGATTAGCCGGAGCATAAACCCTGCGGGGGAATAGCAGTGAGCTAGAAGAACCTCGTTGGAAAAAACATTAAAGAGCTTAAGCAAATTGTACCTCAGAAATTACTCTGTAAAAAGTCTTATAGAAATCTTCTTCTCTCAAATTTTTGTGTCGTTAATTTTGCAATTGTCTCAACTGAATTAATAAATGTATACTCATAATATGTGAATGTTGTAATTTATTTATGATTCTGATGTATAGTCTACTGCTCATGTTTTGTAAGAAATTTTTAAAGATGCAATTCTAAGGATTCCACGCTCGTTGCCAACGTCCTGAGAGAGTTATTATATCTTCAGTTACATCTGTCCCTCTTGTAATTACTGCAGCTACGTTGTAGTCTCCATAGATCTACACAATTAGTACAGACACATGTGTAAAAGAAAATCTTACTTGTGGTCGCGCACTGAATTTGCAAAGGCTTCGTCTCAGAGCCCGCGCGCGGTCCTTTTGAGGCTGCAGAGGTCGCATGGTAATGGGTACTGCGGCATCTGCCGCTGCCAAAAGGCAATTAGCGGCTAACGAGGTGGGCTGCCCTTTCACCGCCCCCGCTATTCTAGAATGACAGCAGGGTGGTGAGCTGCCGCCGGCACACGTGATGATAGTGAAAGTATTAACTCAATTCACACACCACAAGTTACGCATGAGCACACCTACCTTGATAACAACCTTTTATTTCCTTTGGGGCTTACACCTAGTAGACGTCGTTAGTAACAAGAGAGAATTTGGGACAGGGAATGAGAAGGAATTCGGCAAATGCTTTTCGAATGAACCATCTTGGCGTTCACCTAGAAACCTCGTACTTCCACCGGGTGGGGTGGGTGAGCGGTATCGCTCTCGCCTCACATTCGGGAGGACGCGGGTTCGAATACTCGTCCGGTCATTGGGTTTGGTTTCCACAAATCAGTCCAGGCGAATGCCGGGATGCTTCCTTTAAATGGAACGAATTCCTTCACGTTCCTAGCCCCCATTCTTTCCTGCGTCTAATGACCTCGACTTCGATTAGGCATAAAATCATAAGCAAAAAAATAAAAGCGCGTCCTTTCGAAAGCCAGACTCTGCTCGTGTCTGCAGTGTATCTACATTGTTAATTGTTTTTTGTGATTAGAATCTAACAAATTATCACACATATCTAGGTAAGAGTATTATTCTTCTGTATGGGGTCCGCATCAGATGACGTTGATAGATGCATTGGAGGAGTTGAGTTGGGTAGATCTGGAATATCGCAGGCTTTGCTCTCGTCAGAAGCTAATTAAAAAGTTCATGATAGACTTATTTCAGGACGACAGCAAACACATTTTGCTACTAGCAGCATTAATATCTAGGAATGGCGGAGAAAATAAGATTAGAGAAATCAGGTTAGAACCGATTCTTTTCTAATTTTTTTCCACGAGCGATTAGAGAATATAATATGAAGGTTTTATCAAACCATAAAATTCAGAATCTGACAGTAGTACCTCTCAAAAAATCGCTGCTGCCATCCTCATTTGGATTTTTCGTAGTTTTTCTAGATCGCTCCAAGAGAATGCAGGGATGGTCCCCCAAAATAGCCCAGGGGCTTCTCCTGCATATCCGGTATATTCCTTCCGATGCATTACACACTGGGAAAGGTGTAACACAACCTCCGCTACCCAATTTTAGTGAATCGCGGACTAACAGTAATAGAAAGGACGTTCACTTAAGTACAGTAGATATAGAAGTTTGGACCAAAAGACCATGCAGAAACGAATTATGAAGTCTATTACAGATGTAAGAAAAATTTCTTTACATTTTCTGGTCCATGTTATCTCGGTTTTGAGAAAAGGCTGGTGAAATTTTCCGACTGATATGCTCTAAATTTGTCATAGGGAGCCAACAATAACATAATCTTTTGCATAATATTTGCAATACCAGTAACGGCATCGTCCATAATTAGTACACTTCCTGCACGTTTTCATGGCTTTCCGGAAGCCACTCCGAAGAGCTTACAGTTTTCCTTACAAACAAACGTTTACTCACGGCAGGTAAGGTAACTAGTTTCGTGTTTCGCTGTGAAAATATTTGCCTTTGTGTATTTAATTGAAACGTAATGTACAACGCAGAAAGTTATTGCAGTTTTAGCTGCGTTAATAAAGTGCTTCGCAACACGAAACCGATAAACCTCTGCCAGCGGAATTTTACAAATTGTGTAAGATTGTTGTCAAAGAGGAAAATCCGTATAAAGAAGTATACTTCGTCCCTGTATATATTTACCATCACCTTATCGTGAGTTTTGAGATGGTCATGCCCATACAATCAATACCTTGTATATCTTATGATCGTAAATAGGATCGTCGCTAAATTGGTTCAAATCTCTATGGAATCTGTATCATATCTGTGACTCAGTCATTTCAGTAGCATCCGGCTTCACCAGCAGACCTGCGGTATTAGCTGATATTTGAGGTACAAATTTCGAAAGACAGAAGCTCTCAGATGCGTCGTTATATCGTGCTGATTGATGTGTTGGCTGATGCAAAATCTCCCACACAACACATTCACCTCTATGAAACACAGAATCTGTCATTTTTGCACAAACTATGAAGCTGTAAGTGAAAAAAAATGGGAATAGGTAGTACTCGGAGTTACTATCGCTAGAGCTAACACATGTGTCTTTAGGCATATATACAGAGAAACAACATTCCTCATATCTTGATGTTTTATTTAGTTACACTAGAGAAAATGCTAATAGGTACTTAAATACTAAATATTTTATTTAAGTACACATGTTCAGTACTGCTCAGTATTTAACTGCTACAATCGTGTTTTAGAGGACTTTTCTAGAAATAAAAATATTGTTTATAACATAACAAATAAAATTAATATTTTATTTACTTAGACAAGACAGCACTTAACTCTCGTGATTGAGAGGCGGTTAATAGAAGTTACATAGCGCAGACTGTAGTATCATTTTGGCCCTATGGGCAGCCCACGTCTATCAGAGGCAGTTCCAAAGCAATAACTCCCTCTTCCGCACCGCTGGGTCCCGCCGTAATCGTTGCCTCCATGGCTTTCTTTCTCAAACTGTAGAGCCGAAGCCACTCCGCATTTAAAGGCAGGTTTTTTTCCATTTTACCTCCATTCCGCTGGTTCTGCTTCCTGTTTTTTACCATATACGTTGACGTTTTCAGTTTCAAAGTGTCACAATTTTTCTAAACTTACTTCTACCGATCTTGAAATGGTCTTAAATTGTCTGCAGTAGTGTATTTCATATGAAATTGTATTATTTGGCTTCAATTTACGCCAGTGCCGGATCTAGCGGGGAAGAGGGAGGGGGATCAAACCGGGAATTTGCACCGGGCGGCAACTTCAGGGGGGCGGAAAAACCATGTTTATTTCACGGCAACCTTTTTTTAAGATTGTTTTGCTTCGGGCGGCGACAGCAAGGGGGCCGGCAAAATAATGTTCGAAGGGGCCGCAATCTCACAACTCTTGTCCCTGCTCCGAAAATTCCTGGTTCCGCCTCTGATTCACACAACAAACGAGCATGATGCATTTTCTATGGACGCTCGGTATGCTCTGCATCGCCGTTTCGCTACCAGACCAATCGCTTCTTTCCCCGCCTCGTACGAGGGCCGGGACAGATGCCGGGTATCGTAAATAACCCTTCCAAGTTTCTCTGATAACGCTTTTCACCCCAGTGTCCTCAATTCAGTAGTCTTTACGTAGTCGCCGTTTCAAACTGGGTACTTATCATGTCGCTCGAAATTCTGGGATTCCACCGATTACCGAAATTGGGAAGACGTATTCAGTTTTTTTTAATGGAAACCCCAAATCTGGATGCCCGGCAGGGTATTCAAACTCGCGCTCTCCCGAATGGGAGGCCAGAACATTAATCGTTCACCTACCACTCTCGGTAATACGTATGGAATTTACAAATACCTCTAAATATATGGAATAGACTGAAAAAGAATACCACGACTTGATATTCTGAGCCTTAAGAAAGTCAGTTAATGAATGATGGACGAATATGGAAGTGATGTTATATTCGGATCGTGGATTTGAGGTATTGACTTTCGTTAGGAAAAGCACTAAGGCTCCAATGGAATACCTGTATCGATACTTCGTGTAAGACGTAGAAAATTTGTTCATAGGTCTAACCTACCCCAGACATAAAAGTTAATACCTACTTTTCCCGTCGTCGACTTTTACCCCACTGACTGACGTCAAGTAACCAGCAATAACATTCCTGATTAATCGACTGTACTTCCAGATCTAAGACGAATTCAAACGATAACTGGACAAGTGAGAGTCGGGCCTCGAGCAATTAGGATTCCGTTATGTCATGACTTTAACAGAGATCTTGTACGTCGCAGGTGAGAAGATAGTCGCTTGGCAGAAAGATCAATGTCAGACACGTTTTCAGATTAGGCAGCTGACTCCCACGGCTCCCAGTACGGAGGCATGTAGTGCAATCGTTCAGTTCCAATAATGTTTATTATAGGTATAGTAATGTTTGGCAGCCTGAGACCTGACTCGAGCATGCGACCTTTGAAGCATGAGAGCAGCTCGCTGACCCCTTACCTCTATGCTGTCGTTGTCAAGCTCTTAGTTATTACTCTGTTAGAGGACACTGGTAAAGCATATCGCTGGGAGAAGTGTTGGGGGAAAGTTGAAGGAA
Source organism: Vandiemenella viatica (assembly GCA_031002005.1). Lineage (NCBI taxonomy): Eukaryota > Metazoa > Arthropoda > Insecta > Orthoptera > Morabidae > Vandiemenella > Vandiemenella viatica. Next base: position 77,029,333 of record CM061919.1, read on the forward strand.
AGCGCTGTGAGTTTAGCGGAGTCGGTGCGCGGCGCAAGTAGTGGGCGGTGGAAGTTGGGCGGTGTGATGCAATTAACGGGGCAGCGTGCGGCTTAGCCAGAGCGCTCCGCGCCGGTGCATTAAATTAAAACCTAGCCACACAACGCCAGCCTTGTCGCGGTTTCCGTTAACCGGCTAGCTCTGCCTTCCTGTTAAAATAAATAAATAAAATCGGGGTAGGCCGTAGTCGAGATACAGCCATTGTTGTTTTCGCGAACACTATTCAATGATACTCATTTGATATTCAAAAGATTTATTTCATTCTGCGAATTTGTTACACATTGGTGCAAGGTCACAAATTATACATGTATTTTTTTATTATTATTTTAGCATTCTTAAATTCTTACAAGGTTCATAGATGATTCTTAAATATTTGCAAAGTATACAAATTTGGGAACAGTGCCCAATAAAGCACGGGAGGGGGCAGACGGCAAACTGAAGCACTTGCCCCGGGCGGCAACTTCAGGGGTGCGGCAAAATCCTATTTTAGGGGGCAGCAAATGGCATATTCATGTGGCGGCTGCATTTTTTTATGTTCCAGTTCTACCCAAAATGACAACAGTGGAGGCGGATATTTTTTTTGCTGCCCTGGGTGTGCAGACTCATGTTTGACGGGGCGGCAATCACAAAATTTTTACCTCTGCTTTGAAAATTCGTTGATCCGTAACTGTTTGAGAGCTCCTGTGCTATACCCAATCACATCATGTTTGGTGTTGTTGGATTTTTTGGATTCGTCCTCATCCATACATAATTTTCCTTATCGCTGTTTGAATTACACGCAACGTTCATTGCTGGTTGTAGGCAGAAGACTAATTTTGTTCTTCACTCGCTGGTAATTTTCCTTCTGGCGAAATTAATTTGATCATTTTCTGTCTAAATCTACAAGTCAATTGTCGAACTCCATCTTTACATTTCATTTATACGTAATATTGCAACTTTTCTTTTCTTAGTCCTCGACATTTTCACAAACAAATAAGCCACATTTTTACAAATTTGGCTGCACAGTACTGGATTATACATAAAATTGTAGCTGATAGTCTATTTCACAACCTTTTATATTCATTGAGGTTTACAAGGATCAAACTGACAGCTGATTAGTCGCTATCAAATCTAGCGGAAGTGTGTGAAGTTGTGATTTAACTTCTCCCTTCAGTTTAGCTGTTCTCGAGCCATAACTATTTTTCAGAAGAATTTTTGCCGTTACACAACTATTCTTGATAGTACAAGCGAATATAAGTACCTTCGTCGCATTCATGTAAATATATCTTTAACTCTGATTACTATTTTTTTAATCATGTTAAAGTGAGTCTGCATTTAATGTGATCAGAAATTTCAAAATCTTCCCTTTTATGTAATATTTAGCGAGAATACTAACGAAGGCCAACCGGTTTAGAAATTGTCAAAACTAATCTGAAAATTTGGTTCGTGAATACGTGTGAGCCGCACGTGTTTCATGATCGAATGTTTCGAAGATACAAGTTAACCAAAGAAACTCCTCCCCTGTCTTGAAACTGATCAATATATGCATACAACGATAATTCAATATTGTCGTAGGCCTCATTAATATTTACTAAATACAAATAGTACATATAATAAAGCTAGCAGAAATGGATTGAGAGCGGTCTGTAATAACAATAGCAGTTTGGCGAATGAAATAATATGATTTACGCTGGTAATAATTTAGCGGGCTAATACATTAATTTAACACCAAGAAGCATTGCTGTTGACTGCGCATTTATTAGAGTAGCAAGATAATTATTAACTGAAGAAAATCTTTTATCGTATTTATAGAAAAACCATTCCGGCATTCGCCTTGAATCATTTATGAAATTCATTGCCAGATAGACCGTATCTAAAATCGAACTGAGGTCACTCCAAGCCGGATCTTTAGCGCTCACGTTTCATGCTTGGAACAAATGAAGGGGAGAAAAAAAACATAAGTTCATTAAAAGAATTTGAAGGTTAAAATCTAAATTATAAGCCGTGTACGTATTTAATTACCTTAGATCGTAACACTGTTCGTTACCCAAGAATAAAGAAAAAGTCTTTAAAAAAACTAAGGCTAATTTCAAAAATATTCCTTGCCACATGGCAGAAGTAACAAATATTTTGCCTTACGAAGTCATATGATAGTATTCCTGACAACCAAGAATAGAAATACGTTTCTAAAGACATTGTCTTAACACCCTCACCATGTAAATTGCTATTAGTTCCCAAGATAATCGAATCATTAAAAAGAGAACAATAATATTTGATGATGCATTAGATCTAGTTTTGTATTACCAGGAATTCAGCGAAGGTAAAATTTTGTAATGCTGTGGGCAAAATTTGAGATTTTAATAATTACACATACGAGTTCTTTCTTTCTCGCCATACATTATAGTTTTGACATGTATGGAAATAGATGAAAAGGTTTCAACCCACCCTGTCATTCGGATCCAGTGAACACTAGTTCTTAAAAATTTAAACATGGCTTTTTAAGTCGGCGAGAGGAGCCATGTTGGTTTCCTTCAGATGCCGTATTATGACGTGATAACATTCGGACAGAGAAATTGTAAATTCGGGCTTCATACATCGGTGCGGTATGGAGTTTATACTGCTTTAATATGTTAAGAAGCTCGTTGATTCGGATTCAACGTTAAACAGTAGATCCCGAAATGCCCATCCTAATTTCTACACATGGGCTTACTACTGTTCCGACGAAAGGCTCCAACCAATCGGAGGGTTTAGGACTAAGTTAACGGTTCGATGTATTTAATGGTATTCAATTAGCATCATTCATTCTATATGCCCCAAACGCTCGTCTCTACGAATAATGATGATAATGTTAAGAATCACACATACTACGAAGAAATACCAAAGCATTGAAGAAATTATGCTAGTTGTAAAATAAAAGCCCCTATGCTCCAATCTTTTTTGGAAGAGAAGTATTTTTTTTTTTACTTACGGCTTTACGCCTTGTCGCCATTAGAGGCGGGATGGGATTGGGGACATGGAACGGGAAGAGATTCGGTCATGGGATTTTGAAGGAAGCATCTCTGCATTCGCCTGGAGCGATGTGGGGAAATCATGTAAAACCCGGATCTTGATGTCCGGACGGGAATTCGAACCTGCGTCCGCCCAAATGCGAGGCCATAGCGTTACCGCTCACTCACTCCGCTCAGTGAAAAGAAGTAATGCAAAAAAACAATGCGTTCGTTTTTATGGAGTTAAACTGTAAATTTTATGCATGCAATTACACGCAATCTCAAAGTACTCCTGGTCATCGATTAATGAAACACCCGGACAGACCAATCTGGATGGCCAGACGGGGATTCGAATCCACATTCTCCCGAATGGCAGGACAGAAAGAGACACCGTGACAGCATTTAGAGTTGGAAACGCGGTTAGCTGGTTTCGGCGCCTGTGGTGAATAAATTTTAAACCTAATTATATTTTGTCCATGACGGATTTGCGGAAATCAGCGACTGTGGTATCAAATTTGTTGATATTGAAAGCAGCAACCAGTCACAAGTGACAAATTTTAATCCCTTTACACTTCTCCATATAGCATTATAGAAGACAGTAACGCTCATTTCTTAATCACAGGGTTGTGTGCGAAAGTTCCAGGGTAAATTATAAACCTCTCCGCAGTGCGTATGGATTATGTTACTTCATTTAGTAGTAACATAAACTGGGCAGTCAGTGGTTACTTTCGGAAGAACAGGCCTGAATAACGGGGCTCCCAGTTTTACTCTCTCCCTCTCTCATCCACAACTCAAACAGCACATTACAGTGCACACATACAGAAAAAAACACAAAGAATCACCTACAGTTGTAATTACACATACCGTACGAACTCTTCACGCTATGGAAGAGAATTCACAACAGTTAAAATTCACCTGGAGGTTACTGAGAAGCGTAACATTCTCCATGATTAACGTCTATATCTGGGACACCGCAAAAGCACGCTTTATATTTGCCACTATTCCACTGCTTCCAGAAACATATGAAAGGAGTGCGCGTCTTATAAGTATTAGCGAGAAACGTGTCTCATCAACAGCGAATGCGCCCCAAAAGTTACCGCTTGACTCGATGACGTCACACACATTGCTGGCTTCACAAAGCGGCCACCGCTGTCAAGCAGAGCTTCCACGCGACTGCTCAGCAACGATCTCCTCAAAAATCAAAGCCTCATATTATGCAACCATTCAACCGAACATATCTCCAAAACCTTGGTTTTACAATTGGAACAGTAGCAGACGATTAATCACTACGATATCGAGAGCCCGTTTTAACCACGGTAACTTCCCCAGCCACCTACACCGAATAGGGTTGAGAGATTCCCCATACTGCGACTGCTCAGACCAGGCAATAGGAGACATCAATCACATAATTTTTTCATGCAATAAATACCAACAACTCCAGGACCAAATGATTAAAGATCTTGCCAAGAACGGCTTCCCCTTTCCGACAAACGTAACCCTCCTACTTTCCAGCAACAACAAAGTAGTACTTAGCATCCTCGCCAGATACTTAAAAGATGGAGGGATAGAATTCTAACCAATCTTGTAAGTTAAAACAGGAAATGACTATACTTCAAACCTAAAGCCCAAACCACAGAACAACCCCATTTCCGCGCAAGCACAAATAGCTTGGCAAAATTAACAGTACCCTCACCAATCTACCGATTGAGGCAAACACCAGATATATCAATCCTCTACAGATGATTTGTCAAAGAAATACGGTGATTTAGATTATTAAATAGAAAATAATGGATATACAGAACCGCCGATTACTAAGTCTAGTTGATGTATCGTCTAGCAACGCTTTTTAGATTATGGTACTTAAGAAGGCACTTGAAATTTGAATATTGTAAATAGCATATACATTCCACAAGATTGTAAGGAAATGTGTAAATAGATAAGTTACGCAAATGGATGAAAGAAGCTTTGTAAAAATTTAGATTGGCTGTATGGTCTCTAACCAAATGCCATTAAAATAAAAAAATAAAAAAGAACAACAAGTGATACTGGCAGTTTAGAGACAAAAATCAAAATGACACTGGTTTGCCCGTTCTGAGAAAAATGTAATACACGTAAGTGAAAACAAACCCAACACTGTGTAGGTCTTTGTCCAAGATGTCGGTTAGTTATTTAAATATCAAAGATGATTCGCAACTATTAACAGAAAAATACAAGACGAGTAACATCTTTTCGACAAGAGACAAGCAGATTAAGCGATAACACAGAGAGCGCAACAAAATTTATTTGAATGACTCAGAGTTACAATTCTAAATTTATCTTCTGGCCGAGGTTGGTGGTAAAGCTGCAATGTTTGCGGCTACTATTCGGTAGGACCTGTGCTTGATTTTCTGTACGGCTATCTATATTTTTCGACTGATCGCAGTTTCCCGAAGTCATTTTATACCAATGTCACTCTGCTTCCAAGTTAAAGGTCATTGGGAATTTACTTTAAATTCTAATGGCATTATTTTTGACGAGCCATATATATATATATATACAGGGTGTTACAAAAAGGTACGGCCAAACTTTCAGGAAACATTCCTCACACACAAACAAAGAAAATATGTTATGTGGACATGTGTCCGGAAACGCTTACTTTCCATGTTAGAGCTCATTTTATTACTTCTCTTCAAATCACATTAAACATGGAATGGTAACACACAGCAACAGAACGTACCAGCGTGAGTTCAAACACTTTGTTACAGGAAATGTTCAAAATGTCCTCCGTTAGTGAGGATACATGCATCCACCCTCCGTCGCATGGAATCCCTGATGCGCTGATGCAGCCCTGGAGAATGGCGTATTGTATCACAGCCGTCCCCAATATGAGCTCTAACATGGAAAGTAAGCGTTTCCGGACACATGTCCACATAAAATATTTTCTTTGTTTGTGTGTGAGGAATGTTTCCTGAAAGTTTGGCCGTACCTTTTTGTAACACCCTATATATATATATATATATATATATATATATATATAATTCGTTCAATTTTGGTAACATCGTTCTTTCTTACAGATTATTATGATGTTTGTATGGACAGCTGCCCCTCCAACTTCTTATAACATTCTTTATTTTGGACTTCACACCTCTGTCTTTCGCGTATCCTCTTCATCTTTCACCCTTCCACTTTCAAATTATTCGTTGTCCTTGGTACTCCTTCTTCGATCATCCTCTTCACTTCTTCGTCGTGTCTGAATATTTTTATTGCTTTCTCACTAACAACGTACTTGATATGTTCATTTCACAGCGCATCTGGCTTACTTGTCGTAATTACATTCCTCTGAAATTTTAATTCAGTGGCACCAATTCTGTTAATATCCCTTTGTTTCATCGGCAATGCCTTATAGGATCTATCACCATAGTCACACAGCGAGTTTTTCAAATAATTGTTTTGCACTTACTTGTCACAATCCTGTTCCATATCAGTCATCTAACTGCAATAAAGAATTTTTGTGTTACTATTTCTTTCTTATATCATACTACCAAATTCATCGATTCTTATATAACTTTCAATTGGTCTCAGCCACATATAAAACTATAACTTCACCTAGCTCGCACCGAGAGTGGTGGTGTAACGGTTAGCGTTCTGGCCTCGCATTCGGAAGGACGACGGATCGAATCCCGGTCCGGGCATCCAGATTTGGGTTTTCCATGGTTTCCCAAATCACTCCAGGCAAATGCCGGAATACTTCCTTCAAAAGGCCATGGCCGAATTCCTTCCCATTCCTTGTCCCCCATCCTTTCCCGTCTCTAAAGACCTCGCTGTTCTCGCTGTTAAGTGACGTTAAGCAGTTAAAAAAAAAAAAAAAAAAAAAAAAAAAAAAAAAAAAACGTAGCTCGCAACGCGAAAGTTGGCTGGAACCTTCCGAAGGAGTCGAACAATGCCAGAGTGTTGAGATTGGTCGGCCATTTCTTTCCTTCCGGAATCTAAATATAACGACAAGCTTTTTCACCAATAAGATGATTATGGCCATTACCAGAAATTTTAAGTGAGGTACAAAAAAAAAGTGCTGACGTCGTACTCAAAACAAGTATTAGACGAAAATTTCAGCATTGTAAATTTGACGAGTTATAATGATCGGCGAAATGAAGAGCATTAATCTAGCGTTGCCTCCGAATTACAACTGCGATCAACTTCCCCAAGATTTAGTTTGAAATAAAAGCAGGAGGTTAATATAGGTTAATGGCAGAGAATATAAAGACCTATGTCTTCCATTACTTGTTCCGTGATATTTTAAATTCACATAAAATGTCATTTGCGATTCTAAAATAATGTTAATGAAACAATATTGTTCCCAGGGAAAAAAAAAATTGTTATTCGTTACAATGCCAACAGAATGTGTATAGATTAAAAATGCAAATGAGCGTTTTCGAACGACTAAAACCGTGCGATGGTCATATTTAAAATATTTCAGCTGGAATTGAAGTGGTGCCGACGATTTGGAACAATGGCAGTTATTGTGGGAGGCGTGCAATTGTCGCCAGCTACCGTCGGGTTGTCCTGGGCTGGCGACTGAGCGCGTAGCTTTGATTCCTGCACAGCTGGTTATCCGACGCAATCCGAGTTAAGTGCTCTCTCACTCCACGCTTAATGCTCTTACCGCAAACAGCTGCATTGTGCGCCGTCATAACAGAACAATGAGCGAACGGAGAACACAGTAAGCAGCTGAGCGACTTGATGTCAGCTTCATCAACCATCATTCATAGGGAGGACGATGCAGGTACATGAAATTAGCTGTCACATACTACTAATTCTGTACGGCATAAGAAAATTACTGCATAAAATTATTATACACAGAGTTACAAATTCAATTATGTAAATATAGCACACATAAGTCAAATGGAACAAGACAAAAATAGATAAATAGCTATTTTAAACAAAATATAACGTTATTGAAAAATTATATTTAATTTTTGGACACTGAAGAAGTATGGTAGGGACATTTTTAAGTATATTAATCCTAGAATAAATTTTACGAGATGTAGATTCTGATAGTGGGTCTATCGTCATGAAAATGACCATAAACACATTTCACCTACATCAATCTCGCAAGAAATAGTTCCTTCTGCTGCGTACGAGTTTGTTCAATAATCGCAAACTAAAAAAGGTTCTTCATGTAGCGTGATAAATGGCGATTCTCTATACTTGAACAGAAATTTGGGAATCATTCCAGATTTTAAACCGCTCGTGGTGGTGTAATGGATAGCGTTCTGGCCTCGCAATCGGGAGGACGGCGCGGCGGTTCGAATCCCCTTCCGGGCATCCGGATTTGGGTTTTCCATGTTTTCCCAAATCACTCCAGGCAAATGCCGGGATGTTTCCTTCAAAAGGCCATGGCCGAATTCCTTCCCATTCCTAGCCCCCCATCCTTTCCCGTCTCAACAGACGTTAAGCAGTTAAAAAAATAACAGATTTAAAATACTTAAGGGCAGATTTTTATCTAATTTTTTTATACATGTCGTTTCATTATTTTTAAAAATTTGCTTAATTGTAAACAGATCAAATGGTCTTAAATTACCCTACATCGTGATCTCACCTAATTTCGTTTTAGTTCTCACAACCGAGAGAGATGGGTGAGCGATAACGCTTTGGCCTCGCAATCGGGAATTCAAGGATTCGAATCCCCGTTCATCCATCATGGTTTCTGCTCTCCATGGTTTCCCGAAATCACTGATGCCGGAATGTTTACTGCAAAAGGCCATGGCTAAATTCCTTTCAGATTATTGTCCCCAATCCTTTCCCGCCTCTAATGATGTCGAAGAGGCGAGAAGCCATAAGGGGAAAATAAAAAAGTACTCACTTCTTAAACAACCAAAGAAGCAGTGCGTGACGGAAGAACTAACAAAATGATTTCTACAGCAATTAAGAAAGGATCGCTAATCTCGTCTTGAAATGAACACCATATGTGAGTTAGCTCATTTCTAAGCGTTGTTAACCCATTTAGTTTTTCACAACACTCTTCTTGACTGTGTGTACAGATAGTTCGTCTTTTTTTCTTATGACCTTACGCCTCATAGTCGTCAAGATCATTACAAGGCGGAGAGATATGAGATAAAGGAATGAGTCAGAACTAAGACATGGCTTCTAGAAGGAATCATACGGGCATTTTCAGCATGCGTGGGAGACTGCTGAATATGTAAATATAATCATCTTCACTTGATTTATTCATTATCTTCTACTCTCGGCCTTCCCTTTCACATATTTTATTTCATCAGATATCCCAAGTTAACAAAAAAAAACAATGTATGTTAATCAGTCAGCTACGGATATCCAAAGACCTGCTACCACCACAAGGGGAATTATACAAATCACCACTGACAGTAGTTAGAGCATTACAAAATAAACATTTGCACTGTTTACATTTGAAAATATTTTGTTCAAATGTCAATAATCACATATACTAGCGTGTTACATTTTCTGTTCCCTCCTTTTCTTGTCTTCCATTGCGGATACATTCTAGCTTTGTGAAACTGTACACCTCATTGCCGAAGCGGCACATTATACAGTCCTGTCGTAATATGTCCACGCTGCAGGTTGCTTGAATATTTATGTTTGCTTTTCCTTCTCGTTGGGCCGGAAAACGGACTTCACCGACTTACTCAAATGCCAAAGACACAGCTCTATGCCTTTGTGCATTTCAATTGCTTGCCTTTCATGTTTACATCTATCTCACTAGAGACCTACATTGAGAGATACGTTGCTGACACAGCCCTTTTCGGCTGGAAGTACCGCGAGTAGATTGAATGTTTGTAGTGCACTAGTACGAAAGAAATGTGAGCTGGGTGGGTGACATCAAGAAATCTCAACCTTCAACACAGATGGCCAGACTATCATCTAGCCTCGAAACATTGAACTTTACGAACAAGTATCTTTCTTTTCTTATTTTTTAAATATGACAATTTATATTTTTCTTCTTGTCATTTCACGCTTTCCCCATGTGATAATTGTGTGACATTACAGTGAGAACAACACATACGACATGACACTTAATTAAAACCACCCATGCCCGTGACCTAACTGCCACACGATTGTCACCCTCGCCGCTTCATGTCTGACATTCCTAAACAACACTGCATTAATCATATTTTTATGTTCCTAAACAAATTCAGCTATGATCCATTAAAACAGGTATGGGCAACCTTTGCTTAGCTGAGGGCGTAATTTTGGGACTTAATCAGGTCGCGGGCAGTAGGTAAGAAATAGTATGTAGCAGTGAATAAAAGGGCGATAAAAATTCAAATATTTTTTTATTTATTAGAATTACAATAGCGTAACATACAAAAAGTAAATTAACAAAAACAGACAGAAAAAATCGAATGAAAATTAATGAGGGACTTGAGTTTGAAGCTGAGAAACAAGATGATCGATATTGGGGTCAATATCTCTAGTACATAGGCTTAAAGTGTTTTATAAATTAACATCTTAAGCCGAGTACGATGCTTATTTTTATTAATTTTCATGATTGAAAAAAGCTGCTTCCGAATGTGTAAATTATGTTTCGTGCGAAAACTCTCAGCTGTGGATATTTTTCTTCGGAAAGGTATGTTCTGTAAAATTCGCTTAGTTCAACATCATCAAAGTTAGACTTCAAATATGAGTCTCTTTAAGCTCGATCAACTCCATTTGTAGGTGATGCGGAGTATCTTCCACATTACACTTATACGGAATTGCAAAAATATTGAAAGTGCTATCCATATACTTAAAATTGGAAAACCGATCAGGGAATTGCTCTGACAGTAGTTCCAGTTCTTCAGCATAGCGACCGTATTCAATGTTTACGTTACTGGATAATGTTATAAAATGAAAACAGTTTTTATTTCTCATTTGTGTTTCCCACAAGTGAATTTTTTGTGGAAAAGCTTTAAGGTGATTGTACAGCTGTTTACCAATTGCCCTTGTTTTTGAAGCTTCAAGTTCAGGTCGTTTAAGTGTCCTGTGATGTCTACCAGGAATGCCAAGTTACGGAGCAATGTTGGATCACAAATTTGCGGCAATGATTTCTTTTTCATTTCCATAAAATCAGGTATTTCTTTTCTGAAGTCATAAAATCTTTTAAGCATTTTTATCTTTGCTTAGGCACTAGCCACTAGCCACCTAACTTCGCAATAGTATGTCACATCATCGTGTTCTGAAGAGAGTTCATCCAAAAATTCTTTAAACTGGCCATGATTAAAACCGCTGGATCTAATGAAATTGATGATATTTACTGCCACATCCATAACGTTCGTCAGAATTATTAAATCACATTCTTGCACATTCATAGCTGTTGCTCTTTCCTTCAGAATTGCGATTAAATTTTTTCGTGAACTGACCATTGAAGTCGCATCATCTGTGAACACTCCAACTAATTTACACCACTGAAAACTATATTGCTCAAAAGTACTTTGCGGCTCGGCAAAAATATCTTTTCCAGCAGTGGTCCCTTGTAGCGGCCGTAAAGCCAGTAATTCCTCTGTAACTACAAATTCTTCATCAACACCTCGTATAAAAATAGCTAACTGGGCTGTGTCAGATAAATCTGTACTCTCATCCAAAGCAATCGAAAATGCTTAAAAACCAGCAAAGCTATCAGTCAATATTGTTTTGATATAACTAGCCATCATATCTATACGTCGAACAACAGTGTGTCGCGATAAGCTAACTTTCTCAACCTCTTTCTTTTTTTCTGGGCAAAAGTTCTGCAACATCTACTAGGCACTCTTTAACAAACTCTCCTTCAGAAAATGACTTCCAGGTTTTCGCTTTTTTTGGAACTAACTATCCAACTAGCTTTAACAACACGTCTAGATTTGATTTCTGTGAATGGAACATTTGTTGCTGTATTCCTAAATCGGTAATGAGTTTTTTTAACTTTATCCTTTCTTAACTGGCCCGTAAGTAAACTATATTGAGCGAAATGCTTGCTGGAGTAATGCCGCTTCATATTGTATTCTTTAAAAAAAAAATTATTTCACTGCACAGCAAACACATAGGTTTACCACTGTGCATGATAAAAAAGTATTCATCAGTCCATTTGTTTTAGAATTGACGACATTCTGTGTCCACTTTCCGCTTTTTTAAAGCAGACATCTTGATAGATTGTTGACACGTACGCGGTTTATTTATTACCCGCAATAAGCAACTAGAATACTCTCGATATATGCGATGCGAGCGGTCAGAGTTGACTGTTAGGAATAACAGTCGGGAGGCTTCCCGAATGTTTATCTGTTTGTCTCTTTCTAACGACTATTTCTGACTCGATCTGTGGCATTCCACTGCATACGCATAATAATATTATTTATCGATTTAAGTCTTTATGATGTGAATAAATACAGATTTTTTTGCGTGCGTAATTTGAAATTTCTGAATATCTCGCTGGCCGGATTGAAGCTGGTGGAGGGCCGGATCCGGCCTGGGGGCCAGGGGTTGCCCATATATGCATTAAAACATATTATCTTATTGCAAATTGAGCCGTCAAACCGTCCGCATGGTATATAAACAATATGTTAATAAATAACGAAAATTAATATTGAATTGCGTAGTAACAAATGCAGTGAAAGACAAACAAATGAGTTATTCAATTGTTTCTACACGTGACCTATCGAACTCAGAAATAATGAAGGTCGTCGCCTGTGCCACTTCAGGTTTAATCAAAACTCGCAGGAAACTTGACTCAGAAAACAAAACTTGGTCGATTATCTCTATGGGATCAAAACATTCGACCAGTCTCGCAAACAAACATTTCCGCGTCGTGCTAGCTGCCGATTCCATTCTTCCAACAAATCTGCACCAGACAGCCTTCGTCCCCAATACAGACTTTCGGACTTTCTGGAAATACCCTTTGTTCAATTTGGCTCTACGTGGTGAAAGGAGACAAGGGCTTGTAACACGGAAAGTGAGTTTACGGTGTCAGAACGGAATCTGTTCTCTGCGCGCCTGACAAATGCGAGTTGAAGTGAGTCGGTCGATGTTTGTGGTGGTGTTCCGAGCGGCCGTTTTATTTGGCAGCGCCAGATTATCCAGCAGGCCGCGAGCGAGTTCCCCTTTTGTTCCGCAACCCGCGTGGCGCAAGTCACACCGATCCACAAAAGACCCGGACCGACTCTCGAAACCACCACCGCACAGCTGCCATCCAGCCCCAGTTCTCTTTACTTTGTTTGTGTACTGCCTCAAATCCCACGCCGCTCCTCACTAAATAGTCAGAAACAGTAATCCGTTGTCTTTTACTTCTAAACGATTCGATATTCATCATTAATTTTCGGTTTACTCCTGTAATACAGTGTATAAGAACACACATCTTTAGCAAACTATACTAAAAATAGCATTTTTCGATATAAACAAACTATTATTTCTATTAAATGCATTCTTAGAATGATTAATCGTAATAATTATTTCGTTTAATCCACAGTCACTCGTTGATCTTACTTTCGCATGCATGCATCACTTCAGTATCGATTTTTATTCAAGCTTCCGATTTTCATTCAGGTCAAATACTACCGCTTATTGATTTTAATCTAAATATCTACTTTAATTATTTTATCCATTACGCAAAGAAACGTTTTTAGGTATTTTTCACTATATCAGCAGAGAATATTAGCTTGCCCAAAATCTCTACGCGATGTTTCCTTCCATTTAATTAATTACCTTTATGGCTTTACGTTTCGTCGACGTCGAGATCAATTGAGTCAGAATAGAACTACGGCAAGGAACGAGAAGAAATTTAGCCATGCCGTTTTGAAGGAACCTCCCGTCATTCGCCTGGAGTTATTTATTATTATTTATTCATTTTATTTATTTATTTCCCATGTACAACATAGCTCAGCACCTAGTATCTAATCTGGGCCATTATTTCAATTATTTTACATGTATATACATTTATATCTTATATTTCTAACGTATTCACATTATAAACAAAGAAGGCAAGAAGTTTTTGATTCAAGTTCCAGTATCTCTATTACTTCTACTGTTTTAAACAGAGTTAGTACCACCACCACTACTACATCTACTACTACTGCTATTGTTATTAACAATACTACAAACATTACTATTAATCTACTGCTAATACCACTATTACTACTATTACCAGCACCAATTGTCACAGCCGCACTTCGATTCCACAAATGTTCATTTTTTCCTTGGTGTTGTTGATTGCGCTCCAAAGGTAGAATCTCCCGGTACCGGCATCGAAGTCAACCGCCCAGGCCATCAAGAGTTGACCTCCTGGAATACCAAGACGGCTCCAGCTGTCGCCGAGAAGACGGCCTCTCTGGAGCACACTGAACTTCCTCCGACGATTTATGTCGCTCATTGTCGTAGGATATCTTTCATCAATCCGGCGTTGTGAAAGCCAGACTTCGAGCAACATTGTTCCCTCTGCAGTTGTTTCTGGAATTAGCTTCCACTATTCTACGAGCTGTAGAGCTGTTCTCCTCTTCTGCTATTTGTGGCCTTTCGTTTCGCTCTTCATTTTTTCTTTCTACAAATTTTTCCTTCCAAAATTGGCTAGATCAGTTGCCTCATCCATCAAATACCACAAAATTTCGTTGCGTAGTATGTCCCTTGCAGCCGAGCTTGTTGCTGTTCTCTCAAACTGACTGTTATTTCACATTCCCCATACCACGTGCTCCTGGTTATTTCGAGAAACCATGGGAAACCTAAATTTGGATGGTCGGACAGGAATTCAAAGGCACGTATCCCCCTATGCGAAGCCAAAATGTTTCCGCCAAACCACCTCGCTCAATTCCTCGTTCGGGCTTCCTCTCTGATTTTAGCTATTGTTCACTGTACCTAATTGTGTACTGAATTGACAATATTTCGATCACAGCTGTGCCTCATGTGGATTACAGTATTTTAATCCTGTCCTTGTGCAAGAGATTCTTATGAACACACCGTGAATTGTGTGTGAGCGGTAACAATCGTCAGAACACGGTTTTCCATGGCTTCCCGAAATGACTCCAAGTGGGGAGGCCCCTTCAAAAGGCTATGACCGAATTCCTTGCTGTACCTTTGCTCCCATTCCTTTCTCGCTTCTAATAATCTCAATGTCAACGAGTTGTAAAGCTCGAATGAAAAATAAAATAAAAATTAAAAAACATTTCTTAACCAACCCCAGCAGTTTTACAGATTCTCGTTTGTCATTCACAGTTACAATAGCGGTACCCGGGTACAGAAGTTTCCTTTTTATAGTTCACCACTATAATAATCTTAGTAGAATCCAGGTTGTGAAATTGTAGTGAGTTTATTTGAAGCAACTATGGTGCAAAATGAAGATGTGTGAAAAACATTACAGCACAGAATACAAAGACAAGACTCTAGTGGTGTGAAAGCACGAAGAGATTAGGTACACAAGAAAGAAAATCTGTATGAAATTTGAAGAAAGAGTCCCATAAAGCCACCAAGTAACAGGCAGATGAAGTGATTTCATGAAAGTGTCACAGAACGAGAAGGAGGAAGAAAAGAAATGCTGGAAGGGAAAACGTCGCTGTAAAGGCTGTTTGTTTCAGTCTTTTTAGGGAAAGATGAAGGGAATATTTCATAAATTTCTAGTTTTCCGTCTTACCAACAGTTGAGAGGTCTACAGAGGCAATGTGCACTGAGAATCGTGAAATCTGGCTGCTAAGAATGCAACGCTCGCCCCGCTGGCTCAGTTGGTTGCGACACCGTGATGGTGTCCGGCGCTGACACGGATTTAGCTGGCTGGAGTCCTGGTGATTCAAGAAATTTTCATCATTAGGACTTGGAATCCACCGCGTTCCCAAGACGTCTTGTAACGAAGGCTTGGCGGGACGGGACGGATACCCAACAACACGCCATGGGAACGGGGCCGCCTCTGCTAGCGGGGACGAGACGCAGCTACCCACTCTCTGTCGGTAAACATCACAGGTGTGTGTAGAGGAGCGCTGTTGCCATCGGTATGCAGCAGCGGTGCGCACCCCTTCTATTGCTGTAAAATGATCTGTGCCAAACGACACTAAGCAACGTGGTGGGGAGGTGGCGGCGAGGTAAGCGAGGGCTAACCTGTGGCGCGCACTCGTCCCTACACTTCGGCTAATGAGGTGACGCCTCCGTTACAAGAGATCGTGGGAACGCAGCTTTAGAGAGGTGGTGGATTATCAGATTCTGCACCAAAGTCCTGGGTTAAATCTTAAACGTCTCCGGAGTGCGTATGGAGTGAGGGCATACGACACTGGTGATACGTCCTCAGATGGGGACGTTAAGCTTTCGAAAGAGTTGGCTTGAATGGGTTGGCACTGGATTTAATCCTTTCCTTTTTACTTCTAGCATCTACATACTAACTACACTCTACACTGCACACGCACACTAACACAGTTATCCACTTGCAACGACACTTACAAATACTGTCAACTGGGGAAAGTAATAGGAAACCATTTCAGTTCATCTGCCCTTGCGTTCCCATGGTATCTGTCTAAATCCTGACGCCAGTAAGGCGTTCATAGAAGAAAAAGAAGCATGTTACATTTTTTGAAACTGAGACGAAAATTGTCTACCAAAGCAGGATTTTTGGATGATAACGGCAAAGGACCTACAGTGGGCAATGAGAGCGGCCGCTACGCCTAGACAGTGGTGAGATCTGACCCTTTTAAGACCCAACCTCGCCATGTGTGGATCTGCCGTCCTCGGTAGCGTAGGGACTAGAGTGCTAGCTCCGCCTGCCGATGGTCGTCGGTTCGAGTCCGGCCGAAGGCATGGGTGTTTAAGTGTGTCTGTGAATGTCATGCCCGTCCTGTGGTGTATCCAATTAGCTGAAAAAATTGCTATCCAGCTGGCTGTATGGCCTAGAGGCCGAAAGTCTCTAAAAAAAAAGACGTGTGGAATTGCAGAACCTAAACTTCCTCAATGAAACCGCCAACTGATAATAATTCTCGAGACAATGAAGGAATATGTCAGAAATACGTTGAAGCAGATTTTTCTGTTGAGTAGTCTCCACTGTTTCTCCGGAAACAAGCTGAAGGCATTTGGTATAGATGATGAAAAAATTGGTAAAAAATTCTAAGTTGTTATTTATATACTTTATCTCCACTTTAATGCTCATCTTTATTATTAGTTTTTCCAGCGACACCTCTAAAATCTACTGCATTATTACTGTTTAGTTTTCTTAAATTTCACTACTATATTTTTATCCTCTTACCTTTTCTGAAATACATACCTTTTGGTTAATGTTCTAAAGCTCCAACTAACTTTTTTATTCATGTTAGACTAATAACTTTTTTACAGAAAGAATTTCCTACTGAAGATGGATCCATTCTACACCGAAATTTGTACGGAATATATTATGGTCACTAAAACTTTGTTACGTATAATATAAAAGTTGATAGTGCGAAGTGCTTTTAGTAAGAAATATATATATAAAAATTAAAACTCAACAAAAAGTGCAATAGGCGAAGACTAAATCTACAAAATTAATTTACGGTATTACGACTTAATACTGCTTACAAGAGTTCAACACGAACCAATGGATAGTATCATCAATATAAGAAGCCCATATTATGAAGGGGAAGTTGAATGATAAAAAGAGAATGCATAGGAAAATGTATCTGTGCATTTACGTAGTATTGAATAAATCGAAGGTAATGCTTCTCAACTAGTACAAGTAGTGATATATGATCCTGTTTATAATCTTCCTGCAACCACTTTTTTATGATACTATCGGTTTCCTTTTCTTTTTTTACAGCACTAATATAAGCTGCTGCACAAATAAAAACATTTTTTAGTTCAATATTGTTACCTCGCTTGTAACACTAACCGCACTACACTTGGCTCGCGATGTTTTGGAATTCACAGTGAGTCGCGAGCCAGGAAATCATTACGAATAAATCACTACCATAAACACAACAATTGAGCGCGGTGAACCTTCTGAACTATAAAATATGTGTGAAACTGATGTTGCTGTGTATGGGCTTCGACAAGTACAGACTCTTCGCAAAAATATTCCCGTGTAAATCTTCAGTGATCTTACCCGCGCACTAATGTGTGTGTGTATGGGCGGCTAATTATATTGTGAACTGCACTGTTATTTTTCCGTCCGGAAAAACACCTTGTTGCTTCCAGAAAATCCAAGTGTAATTGTATTTACCAATCTGCCCAAAGTGTATTAGTCAAGAACAAACGTATTTTATGAAATTTCAGCAAATGCAACATTACTCAACGGATTCCGATAAAAGTCGACTAATCGTCTTTAAACAATAGACTATGTGGCTTTGCAAAGCTTCAGTATTAATCTAAGGTGCTGACGCCACATGTTTTCGTCCAAATTACCATCATGTAGTATTACTCAAGTCCTTAGTCGGGCCCATTATTTTCTCTGTAATATTCGTCATCCTTTCTACTATTCACATTCCTGTTAAGATATCTGATGATACATGAATCTGTTTCACAGTCAGCACACATTCAATCCACTGTGGAAAAATACCTTGGTTCCAGAGAATTCCATAGTTTAAGCATTCAGTTTTCAGAGAATGTTGTAAACGAAATATATCTCAGCGAATGCCAAGTAAGCATATATCATGACAGTTTTACCAACTTACTTCAGTAAATTACATATTGATAAATCTCAGATTTATGTTTTCTGATAAAATACTCCCGAAAACTTGTCGGAGTAATGAAGTTAGTAGTGTCAAAAATGATTAGAAAACGGATCAGTGGTTTTGGAGTAACTTGCGTAGTGACAGAAGCAGGAAGTCTTTGGTTGTTATAATATATAAGGTTTAAAATGGAACTTAAGGGATACCGTTGTTTTACAGCAAAGGAGGAACACAATACTGAATAAAAATCCCTAATAAGCAGGGCTAGATTCTAGCCGCAGGTTTATTCCTTGAAGTCAGTATAGTTAGTGAGAGTGTTCACTGTGGAAAATTATATGAGGTTTATTTTGGACAGATTGTTTACAACATGAAGTAAACACATTCACCATGTATTTCGATTTAATAATGACTTGCACAAAACAAAAATGACAAAATGTGTTTTTACTTAACTCTTAGTTGTGCCAAAACGTTAGAAGAGGAGGTTTAGAGAGTGAGACAAACACAAATTCATTCATGTTTTATTTTTTACTATTTACTGCCGATTCTCCTCCTCCATGACTCCAGTCAACATGCGCTCACTAAAGAATATCGGAAAATCAAAAACAATCAACAACTCCCAGTACATACTCTCTTTGCGTACCAGAATGTCTCTCGTAGTGACAGCCAAAAAACCTAATTCAAAATCTGTTTGATATCACTAAGCACCGGAGAAGGTTTTGATCTACCCAGAAGATTGTGGACTGCTCTAAACAAAATTAAAAGTAATCACGGCAGATGTGCTGACTGAGGAGAAGAATGCCATAAGATCCTCCACACAGTGAATACCCCTGTCAATTTAATGATTTTCTTAATGTGAATGACACTCCAGATCAGTATGTTTGCAATCTAAGTACAGGGTATTTCAAAAATGACCGGTTTATTTGAAAAAACAAATAAAAAATAAACGGGCAGCGATAGAAATATACCGTTTGTTGCAATATGCTTGGGACAACAGTAAATTTTCAGGCAGACAAACTTTCGAAATTAGTTACAATTTTCAACAACAGATGGCGCTGCAGTCTTGAAAATTCTAAAGTACGATTATTCTAAGGAATAAACCATTGTTTTACAGCAAACTTGCAATCACGTTACAGCAGAAAGACGACTTACAGAATTGCGAACTTACAGAGTGCGTTTTCTTGTATATCTTTCAAATCGCCTGCAGTGCCATCTGTTGTTGAAAATTGTAACTAATTTCGAAAGTTTGTCTGCCTGAAAATTTACTGTTGTCCCAAGCATATTGCAACAAACGGTGTATTTCTATCGCTGCCCGTTTAGTTTTTATTGATTTTTAATACATACCGGTCATTTTTGAAACATCCGGTATATGCTTTTAACATTAACTAGTGGTTGTTACTTTAGAATCATTTTATGCTGAATTGTGTGCAGATTTATGATTTATTGGAGCTGTTGGACTAATAATATTAATTCATACAAAAAAGTCATTAAATTTTTTTAAGAACTTTCTGAAATTATTATTGTACTGTAAGTAACTTTTCTATTCAATCAGTTAAACGGAAATATAAGTGTTGGTTTCGTTAGAAGGAGAAAGTTGCTTTATCGGATGAGAACTCAACGTTACAGATATCTAAAGGACTTTATGTATTCATTTTACTTGTTTAATTTTATATTTACAATGTACATTCTTTGATTTATCTCAAATATGAACCTAATCTGACGTATCACGAAAGGATTATGACTACAATCCATCCCTAACGACCAGAAGACTGCAATGTAGCTTGTACTTAATAAACACTCGATCTGTGCGTGTATTGTAGCCCTGGGTAACAGTAGCTTGGTCCACCGAGAATGCGTTACAATAACTGCCATTCGTTCCATTTTCCCGGAGGCTTTTAATATCTGTTCACGAGGCCGTTAGCGTAATGAGAGTTTGTGCGCCCCATTGCCGGATAATATGGCGTTACTCCAGGATCAACGCAGAGCCCCAATTATATTTTTAGCACCACCTGGCCTGGTGTTAATAACCGTAACCGTAAAGAGTCATTACGGACGACATACGCTGGAATTTGAACTCTGCGTGCGGCATTGTAGTGCGCGGCTCAGCGGGCTAATCCTTCGTCACTGGCTATGCAGTCGCTGTTATTTATTTTTATGTGAGAGAGATGTGGCCAGGCAGCTTGATCCCCAGCCACTTGCCGATTATCCACCACTCTGCTCACTTGATGCTACTGGGTTTAACACTGTAATTCTCCTTACTTAAGGTGTACCATCCAGCACTTGTGTGGCTTTGGCCTCCCATCATTTAACTCTAACCTGTGATAACTGCCCAATGATAATCAGATAATTAATGCCACTTTGTTGTAGTTCTTACATAGTTGTAGCCTTCTTGGTCCTCTTCGTCCCATTCGACCGAGCGTGGTGGTTGAACGGTTAACGTTCTGGCCTCACATTCGGGAGGACGGCGGTTCGAATCCCCGTCCGGGCATCCAAATTTGGGTTCCCCCAATGCCGGGACGCTTCCTTGAAAATGCCATGGCCGAATTCCTTCCCGTTCCTTGTCACCACTCCCATCCCGCCTCTAATGACCACGACGTTGACGAGGCGTGAAGCCATAAATTAAAAAAGTCACCCCATTGGTCGTTATCTATTCACATTGTTTTTAGTTATTATATTCGGAAAGCTGTCATTAAATCCACTGCCTATCATATTGTTGCCGAAAATCACACCACATTATT
Source organism: Vandiemenella viatica (assembly GCA_031002005.1). Lineage (NCBI taxonomy): Eukaryota > Metazoa > Arthropoda > Insecta > Orthoptera > Morabidae > Vandiemenella > Vandiemenella viatica. The sequence goes on from CM061919.1 coordinate 77,050,633, forward strand.
GGAAGGTAATTATTTAATTGCTCAGCATTTTCGCATTTAATTCCATAAATGTCCATATATTTCATACGTGATCTTATTCTCAAAGGACACTGTGGTGATCTTTTAGTGTCACTGCCAATGTTTTAAAGCGACGAATCGACACTTTTTCTAACACTTAACTTGGTCCACAACGCGGAAGGAGACTAATAAGCCAGTATTTCAAAGGTAGGATGGCCGGTTCTTCTACTCCAGAACCTACAATTTAATGTAGAATCCAAACAACGGAGTGTCCTGGCGTAGCTCATATCAAAAAACTTTTCCCCGTAAAAATTCATTGCCACGACCGGGATTCGGAAAAGTAACTTTGAATTTTGAAGGGGGGACGCCATATCCATAGATCTAGCAGACCGCTCTACTATTACACATATCTTTAAGGGGCTTTATCTGTTTGATCGGGTATCACGTTTTTAAAGCTTAGGGCTGTTACTGTCGCTGCTATGACTTTGGCAGTTGTTTGCGCCTCTGCTGCCTTCTAGCAGTACCGAGGGTGGCGGGTGAACGGTTAACAATCTGGCCTCGCATTCGGGATGACGCGGATTCGAATCCCCGTCCGGGCATCCAGATTTATGTTTTCCATAGTTTCCCCAAATCATTCCACGCGAATGCCGGGATGCTTCCTTCAAAAAGACCATAGCCGAATTTCTTCCCGTTCCTTGTCCCAAATCCTATCCCGCCTCTAATGACCTTAACCGTCGCCGAGGTGTAAAAAAATAAAAAATAATAATAAAGCCTCCTAGTAGCGCGTATTACTATGCCTCTCAATTTATGCTATTACTCAGTAGCAATAATAATTAATTTAGATGCATTCGAGCTATCCAAACCACTCCAGGCGAATTCCGGGATATTTCCTTCAAAAAAACCATGGCCAAATTTCTTCCCGTTTCATGACCCCCGTCGTTTCCCGCCTCTAATGACCTCGACGTCGACGAGGCGTAAAGCTAGAAAAGAAATCGACATAAAAGTTCTCGGCTCACTTATAAATGCACTCTTTGAGTTTGAGTTGTGTGCTTTTGGTAAGTAGAGTAATTTTAAGTTTGGCTGGTCTCCACTCAGAGAGAAAAACCGAAAGTGGTGGGTGAGCGGTTGACGTTCTGTCCTCGCATTCAGGAGGACGCCGGTTCGAATCCCCGTCCGGGCATCCAGATTTGGGTTTTCCACGGTTTCTCTAAATCACACCAGGCGAACGCCGGGCTGCTTCCTTCAAAAAGGCCATGGCCGAATGCCTCCCTGTTCCTTGTCCCCAGTCCCATCCCGCCTCGACGTCGACGAGGCGTAAGGCCACAAGTAAAAAAAAAAAAAAAAAAATCGGAGAGAAAAGTGAAATGGTGTGAGACCAGAGCGAACCGGATGTCAGAGAAGAATATCATTTGGTTGGTATTAACAATAATTACAATAAACTGCATTTTATAAAAGTGAGCGAATAGACTCTGTACTAGGAAAATGGTAAGAGTTCTTTCGTGAGTTCAAGGAAAATGTTCTCGAAGTTGAAGTTGTATCACAGATGGATTATATTAAACGTTAAAGCTTTTATTTGTATAAACGAATGAATCTTCTTTTTTTATTTTGTGCATATCCAGAAGAACCAAGTGACAAGAAATTTTATTTGGTGCACAATATTCTTTTCCGGCTTAATTTGTTTTCTTCGATCAACATCCAACTTCATGATCAGAATCAAAGAGGGATTCCAACATTTGAGAGAATTGACAATAATCCATCTGTTTTAACACCGTGTAAGACGTATATATACATATATAATATAAATATTTTCTTATATCTAAGATTGCATCTCGATCCTGAAACTATCTGTTTATGGCCTTTTACCTAAGATAGGTCCCATCTTCCTCTGCTAATCGTACTAAGCAAGTGATACTGTAACAGGCGGCGAGTTCTGTTACTCCCTCTGTCCTAACAATACTGTATGGGATGGAAATGTTTTTGTTGTTGTACATGAGAGCGAAAGAAGGAAGAGGAAGAAAACCTCTGCACTTAATACTGGCCTGCCCCTCCAGATAGCTACCACGTTTATTTTATTGAACGAATCACCATCAACATTGTTGTATTTCCTAATTCTGCTCGCGGAATGTTTGGATTTAACATCAACCTACGATTCACAATCGGATAATCACCTCTTCTAACATGCTGGTCAAGTAAGGTGAAGATTTCTTCCAGTACGTTGATCGAACTGACTACCTGCTTTTGGTGTGGCAAGCGCAGGCACTGAACTTTAATAAAATCGTCAGGAGATAGATAAAGTTTTCAATATTCGTTAATAAATGCCGAAACAGTCATCGCTTCCTTTGTAAAACAGGTTTCTTGTTATTCTGCGTTGGTTGCAAAAAACCCCTCTCATATAAGGTTCCCGGTTCTGTCTAGTTCTGTTCTTTTAAATCTCCCCGTAGACTCTTTTTGCAGTGGCGTTGGCGTAACTCTCGTAGCGAAAACAATCATCTGTTGACAATGGCGATGGAGCCTTCGATCGATGAAATGTTCTGTTTGTCCACTGGACTCACTCGGCTTTCATTCACGTAACGCGATGTTATCTCTCTCTATCTCTCAGTTAACAACCGGGATCAGTTCTCCACTCTTCTCTCTTCACAGCTCCTCCTCCTCCGTCAGTTGTACGAATCGCACTTCACGTCCCTTATTACTTGATTTGCATACTATTGTCGTCACCTCTCTCACATGTCACTCACTCTAATCATACTCATAATTCTGAACACTGTATCCGATTACTTTGTGAAGATATAATAATAAATACGTGTGGTCGTAATGACCTGGTGACAGAGTTTCTGTTGACTGCGCGTACCGCCCCTATCGTAGCCTCCTTAGCCTAGCTCGGCAATCCTGCCGGGTACAGGAGACCTAAGTATAACGTGCAATCCGAACCACGCGTTCTAGTGTTTCTGGCGTACTTCACGTTACACAACAAACTGTGCCGGGTTAAGGGCCTCTGAAAATCCCCGCCAAGACAGGGATTCAAACCGGGGACCTTTCGATCTCCAGTCAGACTCCTTAACCACTGACCCACCAGACCGCTTTTACTTTGTGATAAAAACTACTTACAAAGATCTAAATTTTACGTAAATCTGATGGGAGCAGCTTCTAAGCAGCCAAACAAGCCACGGCCTGCAGTTCTAAGTTTCGTACTGCATTACGTAAATTTATTTTGTATAAGAAACCGGGAGTAGTCCTGCATTTCTGGTAAATTGATGTGTTAAACAGCCTAATATTTGTCATGGTGATTGGTGGCGCCATGCTCCAACGCTACCACTGACTCACCAGATGTTAACATGCTTCTTTTTTTGTATAAAAATATTTGTAAATGGCTGACACCTAACTAACTCTGTAACAACTGTCTACTAATTTGGTTCAGATGAAACAGAAAATTCATCAACGAAAATGATCTTTCGGAACAGATGCCATTCATGCTCTTAAGTTCCGAGAAGGAAACTCCTCAGGGAGTAAAGTACCGAAAACGTGACACGGAACAGTCCTCCCAGTTCTGTGGATTTGAAAGGGAATACGGATCTCTACCTCCACGAATATTACGCTGAATAGCTACGATGCTAGTAACAGGAATTATGCTGACTTACCTCCTCCTTCTTCACCACCTTTTCCCCACGACTGCCATTGATGAGCTTTACACATTATTGGGATGATCAAATTTGGAGCTATGGTTTTACGGCTCCATATTTTTGACGCCAAACATTTCATGCGTACTACCAGGTCATACTAAGTACTAATGGGGTAGTCGTCTGTCTGTGAACACGTAGCCGTATGTTCAGCGTGTGAAAAGGGAATTTTGTTTGTTTGTTTCTGAAATGTGTAGCTTATGAGTCGGAGATTGGGTACCGTCCTGGCATTCGCGATGATGGCTGCAGAAATCCACCTAGAAACCGCAGTCAGGATGGCCGATATGTGAAGCCCTGGGCTCGTGCCTGGTCCGTTGTACCTTCCCGATCCAGTGCGCGGGGCCTCAGTGTATTGAGCCACATTGGCGGGTCCTATCCTCACATAATTGTTTAATGAAATTCTTGTGTTCCTGAAGTGGGCGTATTTACTGTTGCAGGGCCAGAAGTGTCTCCGCAAGTGCAGCTCAGACGAAGACTGTAAGAGTAAGAAGAAGAAGTGCCTGTGCGATGGCGCGTGCGGACTCAGCTGCCTGAAACCTGGTGAGTGTGACAATATCGACAGTGGCTATCAGCTTTGCGTCCTCTTGATCCATGAACGTTAAGAACGACGATATTGCAATTTAGAACGACGACGATCATCAAATACGACCGCCGTAATTAATCGCTAGATGGAGCGGTTTGACATTACTAAAGGACATATTAGGAACTTAATGTAAACCACAGTTAACTGACATTGCCGAATTATCTTTTCAAATTCTCACCACAGTAAGACAAAACTGTTTAACAACGAACAGAGTGAGGTTGCTAATAGTAAAGTTTGCGTCGCGTAAATAAAAGTTTTAAAGTGAGAGCTCTAAATATTATGTATAAAACAGCTCATAACTACCTAAAGTGTATATAAAACTAACAGAGTAAATAACATTTCCTTTGTTCTGTAAAGGAAATGAAAACTAAATTTTTGTGTTTTCCAGCTGCCTGGCTTTTCAGATACGTCACTTCTTTATTTTTGTTATTCAAAAACCAATTTTCATAATAGCACTAAATATAATGAACGTAAATAAACAAAGCTATGAAACCCCTTAATGAAATGAAATCAAATTTTGTGTATGAAACTACGCGTAACTGAGCTGATGAAAATCCAATAAAAGGAAAATAACCAACACCAACTAAACAACAAGATCTCTGACTATCTAGAATCACATCAGTGATGTTGACCTGTATTATATATATATATATATATGTGTGTGTATGTGTGAGTGTTAACGAACTTAAAACAAAAATCAAAGATATTAAATGCTGCAACCACAAAAAACCAGAAATTATCGCAATTGAATACGAAATGTTTTATTAGTCTCATAATTAAAATTGAAATTATCCTACTCATAGTTCAAATACGTCGTATAGACAGAAAACCAACAACAATAGCTCCATCATAACTGATCACTTATCCTTACGATTTTTTTAAAGTAACCTCGCCAGAATAACAAGTGATTTTTCGTAGCCAAAAAAAGAAAAAGAAAAATACCATTAACGTAAAGCTTACACGGCTTACAGGCAGATATCATTAGCATTTAATATAGTTTAAGATAATTTAAACTGCCTCCTCAGAGTCATTAGGCTGTCTGTAATAACCTAAATAACACGCCGCCATCAATAACAAAAGTCTTCTAGCTGAATAATAAAACTTGGTAATATAGACTTTCCGGATGTTCCACTGAATAGAGATAGAGGATAACTTTCGACGGTTCATTCTACCATCCTCAAGACGATCATAACATGTGAACAGCTTCTGCTTCCGAATTTAGCAAAGTGCGTCTCACTATAACGCTTTGAGGGTCATCACAATGTGATGAGCCTACTGAGTTGAAAGATCGGTAGTCAAATGCCCGTTGCAGGTTTTAGATAAAGGAGCTGTTGATCTGTTAGGATTATCACAGCCTGGTGAAGACGGCTGAGCGAACCGTCGAATCGTCGTATTTTCAATATCAACATCCACCTGCCACGATGTGTTTACCGCCATGCTGGGGGGTAAAGTTGGAAGCAGTTGCAGTTCAAACGGTAACTTTAACAAATTCGTTTGAAGCTTGTAGTCTTGCGAACGAGTTTAAGAGAAAGCGAATGGAGCTGAGCGACTCCAGGGAGACATTCCATTTGAAACTCATCTCCAAGAAATGTCCTGGAACAACACAGCTGTCCCTCGTCTTATGAAGTATTCATCGTGAAGCCGTTTCATTTTCATACGGAGGAGCTGTAGAGACGGACGATTTAATTCCACACGGAAGAAAGGCAAAAACACTGTGCGCGAATAAACATCTGCAGAGGGTATCTTCGCTTTCGGTTCCGTTAAGAGAGAGAGAGACCAACTTTCTTGAATTCATTTCGATGAGGTGGAACTTCTGCATAATCTTGGGAATTACTTTGGAGGTCGTTAAATTTCAGAGTTGAAATAAGGGTAATCAGAAGTTTTCGATTTAAGTAATTATTTAGAAAAAACTTCGTTTAAAATCAATGTTATGTAACGCTTCGATGGACACCGTAATATAAACATGACCTTGTTTCTTCCGATTACCTTTCCTTGAATTAAATAGTGTCATGAAGGAGCATCGTTTTGTTCACTGAAATTTATATGAGAATTTCTTGTTAATATGTCTGGATTTAGTTTTTAATATTATGTAACGTAGTTGTGAATGTAGTAATTATTAATTGCTTTTAATATTAAATGTTTCAGTCAGGATATCTTACGAAATGTTTATTTTGCTTGAAGTGCCATTTAAAATATTTCGGTTATTGAAATTATTATGTAAAATCGTTACTTTTTAATATGGGGTATAATAGTCTTAGCATCTATGAGGAGACAGAAAATGTATTATAAACAGTTTTTCATATGGGTAACTTAATTAATTTGCTATTTTATACCTGAAAGACATTACCTCAGATGTAAGGACTTTATTAAAAACTAGCTGGTACCCGCGACTTCGTACGCAGATACTTAAAATTTTATTGCTATATTTGGATATAGAAAACTGTAAGTAACGTAAAAGATGTCCCAAAAAACACGGTGTTTGGATAATATGACGTGGAAGCCATCATCATACCATTTTACCATTAAACCTGATTTTTAAGAATTGCTTTTGATCGTATGAGCCACGCCTGGACGGTCAGCTGTTCGGATTCCTTGTTAAACTGTAAATCCCACAAATTTAGGGATGCTCAGTAGGGGAAAGGTACCTACCACAGTTCCTCTGGTAGATTTTTGTTTATGTTTTAATATTATGTAAATTTCTGGGGTCATCTTATGTCAAAACCGTTTGGTACACAACGGTATTAGTTTTTCCGTCCTTTGCTAGAATATATAGCATTTGGGGGTTGGATACACTTGAGCTGGCTACATATAACTGGCAATGGGAAAAACACGCCCCTGCTACTCTGAGTGTCTGTCCCTGGGATTTATTTATAGTCATCGCAAAGACTAATTTTAAAGGAAACTGCAGTCTTTTAAAATGGAAATTATTGATATTCGAGAAATAAAAACATCATCACCTTTTGCCATCCTAGTCATGATCACACATTAGTGCAGAACACACAGACTGACTGCGAGAGAAACATAGCTTGAGGTATCAATATATCGTACAAAGGTGTAGACGTACGGTATTGTTAGAGCGCCTACGGTTTTCCACACATTGCACCCCTAAATTTGTCGGATTTACGGTTTAATATGGAATCCAATCAGCTGAATCTCCAGGCGTGGCTCATACGATGAAAAGCAATTCTTAAAAATCTTCGCTTATACCGGGATTTGAACCTGAGACCACGCTCGAAATATTAGTAGGCAAGCGCATTAACCACCGAGCTACCAGATCGCTACACCGGAGAGTATTACAGAGACAAGCCTATACTATCCGTCTGTCTATCGCCGGTCAGTAATTTTTCAAAATTTCATGAAAATATGTATTATTTATATACAAAAAAGTATCCTATGTCATGCCTAATGGCAAATAGCATCCTCCTTGGATGTAGTCTTCTCGGGAGACTAGCCGAGTAAATAAGGTGTTTCCACACGATATCTCGGCGATTTGAGGCTCCGTCGCCATCTTCTGTTGAAGTGACCAGAAGATGGCGACGGAGGCTCAGGTCGCCGAAATATCGTGTGGAAACACCTTATTTTCTCGGCTAGTTTCCCGAGAAGACTACATCCATTCTCTACGCCGAGAACGACTTCGTTTCTATATAGCATCCTCCTTGTCAGATTTCATCACGATCTGATTAGCCGTTTATCCCTGGAAACGTAACAAACAGACAGACAGAGTTACTTTCGCATTTATAATATTAGTATAGATTGTTCGTCAGTCATGTGGCCATTTAGTGCTTGGATACTTTAGTTGTATATTATTTCATATGGCATTTAATAAAAGTTTCCTATAACTATACAGTATGCCTTCGGTGGTGGTGGTGATTTAGAACACGTTTGGAAACAGCTGTTTTCCAAAATATAAATTTTGATATGTTTCAAGGTCCAACATAGGTTATCTACGTAAACTAGACTTCAAGCTTTGGTGGCAGTAATGCATAATAATAGTAGATGTGAGCTGGACTCGTCATTATTTTACGCCTTATCTATTGCATAAGTCAGCAAGGTATAACATCCAGCCTTCACGTTTGTAACATACAAACCTCCTTTCAATTGTGGGTGATTCAAAGTTTCAAATTTTATCTTGAAAATTCCATTTTGACACACAAACAAAGTTTTGTGCAGAATTTCCACTAAAGCATTGGTGGAGCTATATTGCGGTTTCGTCGTAGTCCTATCAGATACTCTTCGTAATGGAATAATGGTTCCACTACTTGTTTCTTATGACACACAAAATAGTTTATGACAAACTGAGTGGTATTATGTCGCAGCGATAAAGTTTCAGACGGTGGATCGAAAGATCGCAATCTCCTTTCGAGTAGGATTTTTAATGGACCCTAACCCGTCTTTCGTCTCTGGCTAAGCTTACTTTGTTATGTGCAGTACACTAAAACGCTTTGCGAATTTCCCATGCATATGTGTGCTGGATGATCATCTTATCTACAGCGCAAAAGCATATTTGTTTAACGTGAAGCTTGTTGCCATTCAATAGCAATGTTCTTTCCTTTTCTTACGGTTTTGCGTCTTATCCACATGGAGGTCACCAGAGGCGAGAAAGGGCCGTGCACAAGGAACGGGCAGGAATTCAGCCATGGCCTGATTTCTGGAAAACCGAAATCTGGATAGCCGGACGGGGATTCTAATATGCGTCCTCACTAATCTCATAGCAATGTGTTACCAAAATGTCACACTGAGGTAGTCCCCATTGTCTATCTCATATGTAGTGTTTAATGCAGATATAATTTACTTTAGGTGTACTGTGCTGCGGGCATGTCGCTCATGGCAGAAGAAGGTGAAACCAAACTATCGCTCTTAGCGCCCTATGTTATGAATGGTACCTGATTTTTTAATTTCCCCATCTAGCATACAGCTCAACAATAAGAATGAGTATGCTCTCACCCCATTTGTACCGGCGAGATGTTTGGGACGTAACTGACTCCATGTCGCACTCCGGCATTGTAAGGACTCCCACGTTGGAGCTCACATCAGCGTCGCAGAAATTTCCATCCCAGAATGGAATCCAAAACTTTCTATTATTACAATGTAACATGAACGAGATTGAAACTCGTTAGTGATTTCTCTCTGCCGATACATCGTGTTGGTACTGGATAATTCGGCAGACGTGAATCAATTGCTTTACAATATTTTGCAGCAGAAATCGTGAATTAAATGGAATCAGGAGACAGAAAGACAGCTGGCAGCGAGGGTTGTTTGAGTAGCCTTAATGAGAAACTCTGTCGCGGTGAAAGTTAAACAGCCCCAGATTAGAATGGGATCAAAGTCAATAAGCCGTTCGTTATATCGTCACGTATTGTGGGTAGCTACGGTTTCAGATACAACACTAGTTTTCCTGAGCTGATAAAACTTTTTTTGTTATTATTATACAGGGAACACATTAAATTTTCGAATAATGAGTACAGAGAAAAGACACAAGTAATTGCTAACTTTCCTCGACTAACATGTACACGGGTTTCAAAATAGTTTCAGCTACAGTGGGATAGTGAGGTAGCCATCCATACGAATGGCGTTTAGATTTAAACTATGTTTTATTATTTATTCGAGAAGCAACTTAAAAAGTAATTTATTAACTGTTATTTTTCATCTAGTCTCACTCTTTTTCATTGAATTGGAGCTATCTTAATAATATCACGTATTTTCCTGTAAGACCTGTTATATCTGTTATGGATGTTTTGTATCCAATCTGGAGGACGCGGGTTTAAATCCCCGTGCATTCAACCAAATTTTGGTTTTCCATGGTTTCATGAAATCACTCCAGGTGAATAGTTCCTTGAAAATGCCAATGTCAAATTCCTTCGCGTTCCTTGAATCCACATCTATTGACCTGGATGTCGACGATACGTATGAATCGAAACAAATATTTTAAAAATTAAATAGAAAAAATTATTCGTTCTCAACACCTTGTCGGTCAACTTTGAAAACCTTGCGCCATTATAAACATTTGTTTCTGTCGACGATTCCTTACCAAACTGTCTGTCGAGTCCCTACTCGTTTCGCGTCTTGTCCTTCTTTTTGTTTTTAAGAAAAAAAAGATAATTAATAAACGCATGGATGCTCTGTAATTTACTCAAATCTCTCAAACAGTTATAATGCTCTCTGGTTGAAATACGAGTAGGTTGTACGTGTTGTCTCGTACCATTCAGTTTTAACAACTACGGCAATAGTTTCTTATATTGGCCAAAACATTCACATTAACGACTTTCATCTCTTCTCTCAATTTAAAATCTGATTTAAAAAGCTTACGCCATTGAAAGTAGAAGCAAATCTAGTCGGTACGGTACTGACAATTCTCATTTTGCATTAAAAATTCTACGGTCTTAATAGTCCTCAAATCTTCTAAGATTTTCTATTACAGAAAGGCTTACTTGAAACAAGTGAATAACCTAACTTTGATTATTATTATCGATTATCACCTTACATCATAATAGGGATATGCTGTTATTGAATATATAGCATGTTCTAATCGTCAATTTCAGATTTCGATTCTGAGTGCAATACCGAATTATCTCATTTCCCTAAAAAACCAGAACTTAAATTAGAACAAAGGTCCGCTAGAAAATTTTATGAAGATAGCCGAAATAAGATTTTACACTGTGTCTCCTAAAGTTCAGTTTCGTAACGGTTTAAAATAGAGTAAAAGACAAATAATATTGTGATGAGTTAAAGCCGATGGTGACAATTTAAGAAAACTTAATTAAGAAAAACTGTATATGCCTGTTAGACATTTAACCAGTCCGAATAATTAGCGTTATGGCGACCTAGTTGTTAAGGCGTCTGACCGGAGACAGGAAAGTTCCCGGTTCGAATCGCGGTCTTGGCTGCGATTTTCAAAGCACCTTAACCCGACCTTCACCTCTGGCAGAGCCCGCCTTTCGTGCGCCGGTGCTCTTCCGAGGTTCGGATTACGCATTAAACTGTAGGTCCCCTATATTCGCATATGCGGTGAATCGAAGAAACTTTGTCATTTGGCAGCAGACCACTTCGGGATTATCCTGGCCAACAATGTCACACGTAGAAAATATTTAGTCCGAGAAATGTTAGCATATCAGTCTTCAACATACTCTACGATAAGTCCATATGACGTTTGAATCAGTTCAGAGATGTTTCACCATCTTGGTGGTGGACATGTAATGATCATTCAGAATCCGATTTTCGATGGTATTACCCAATCATTCTAGGTGATATGTTTCAGATCGTCCGTTAAATGAAGTGGCTTGTCTGAAACTCTTATACTATTAAAGAATTTGAGATAAAAGTTGATTAAACTGGTAGACGTCATTGTCTTAGATCATCATAAGAGTCTTAATTGTTTATATGCGAAGCAGACGTCATGTGTCCATGTTGATGTTATAAGTTACGTGTAGAAGAAAATGATATATATGTACCAATTTCTGCATAACAGCTAAAAACTGCACTGCTGACAAAGCCATTGTGGGGCGGAGAGAGTGTTACCCCTGTATCGTGGGCTACCCGCAGGGCGCACCACCTCTAGGTCAGATAGCGGCCGTAACGTCGCTATATTTCAGGCTCCCAGTTTTTACAGCCTGCTCGCCGATCGGTCTGTGATGTGGGTGTAGCAATAGCCTCGGGAGGTGAGCTGAGATGGGACCATTACGGCGCCATGATGGAGGACTTAGGGAGGCCGCAGGGGTAGTTGGCGGGATAGAGAGGACAGCTCGCCGACGTAGTATACGTTCTGCCGAAAATTGAGGTAGGGTCTACGTCTGGCCTGAGAATCTACGGCTTAGGGAAACATCGCTCTCTTCGCAGGGAACCTCCGTATATCATTCTAGATGGGATCTACAGATAATTTATATCGTAGATTCGCCTTCGCATATCGTCCTTTGTGATAATCAAGTGACTAATGTGAATTATAGCTTCCTCAAAAACACATTTTTGCCCCTAGTGAATCACAGATACTCACCTAGGCAAATTTCGTTTTAAAATCTCTATCTGTTATCTGACATTTAGAAACCAAACTATGTTTTACCCACCCTGTTTTGTATTCTCATTATAGACATTGTTAGATTGCGAAATTTATTTTGCGGCTTTTTGAGTGAAGGTCATTTTTTAAGCTCCGGAAATAATTTTTGACAATGATATCTAAGGCGAAGTTGCATTTATCTTCTTCGTTTGCCTTTGCGATTGTTTCCCAACATTATGATGGTGAGTAATAAATACGAATTATATATAAGAGCAGTTCAGAGGTACCGGCTACTAAGTGAGTGCGCAGACTTCCGCGATCGTTGTCCATGTTGTCTCGGTTATCCGGGTTGAACCACGTCAATTTACGAAAAACCTAACGTTTCGGTCATCATTTTGTGGCCTTCTTCAGAGGAATGTTCATAAATTGCCGCGGTTCAACCCGTACAACCAAGACAACATACCGGTTACTACTTTTTTTTATTTGCTTGAAATCAACGCCTCGATGTCATTAGAGGTGGGAAGGTGTGGAACAGGAAGGAATTCGGCCTTGACTTTCTAAAGAACCATCCCGGAATTTCCCTGGAGTGTTCCCTAGTCTATCTCAATAACGTTATTACCAAGGACCTTAAAATTTGTCCTCACCATCAGTCATATCTTGCATTTAACGATAGACATTGAAAATACTTGCATACGATATAGTTTCTAAGTTCCCTGCAAACTAATCGGTTTTTTTTTTTTTTTTTTACACTATTTTGCCATGTAGTAACACTATTTTACTGAAATGTGCTCTGAATTGACATTTCATTGTATATTGCCTCGTAAATTTTATTGGAACTGAAAGATTGCACTAGCGGTTTGAGCGATAACGTAGTGCAGAGTTGGGAGCCATCAAGTGGATTCCAATCCCTATCGGCAAAAGGTTCAAGAATTTATTTTTGTACCTTTTGACTTACAACGTTCAAAATATCTGTTGCAGAAATTAGATTACGGAACCATAATTGCACTAGGCCACACTGGCTTTTGTTCGGTTATCTCGTCAAGTCTATGCGATAGGAATTAGTTTTGTTGTTTCCGCTATAGTAATATACGTTGAACCTGGACACTGGAAGTAAACTGAAATCCCGGCAGTCTTCAGCGGATCTCAATAAGGTCCGATGTGTTTGTTACACTGCCTGTCACCACAACAGCGCTGCTTAGTTAACCAGGAAATTTCAAATAAATAACTTCAATTGATTTTATTTACACTTAAATTGTTAAAAAGAAGTGTATCCGCGATACCAGCTAAACGTAACTAGTCTGTTGAGGAAATAAATGCAAACACATACGAAGCGCAGAGATAAACATTAGAATGCAAGGCAGAGATATATGCATCATTCGCTTCAAGTTACAAGTTGCTATTCGTTTATTGCGACAGTTAATGTGTAAATTAATGTGATTAGTTTACGATCTATTCTATGTAGCATTTACTAGAACCAAATCACAAAATAACTTAATATTTTTTATTTTGTTTTGCTGGAGATAAGAAAGAGGAAAGTTTATTTAAAACATAGACAAAGTTTAGACGAAACGTAATATATCAAACAATAAGATAATCGTTTTTGAAATCATGCTTTCACTAAAAAAAATTAATCAAAATTTCCATTATTTTTGACGGGCAAGGTGCAGGTAATTACAAATATTACAGAAAATGATGGCAATACCAGGAAGAGACGTGATGTTCATTTTCTCACTGCGGTCACTGTTTTCCTCCCATTGTTCCGCCTGTTGTTGTAAAAGAAGCGAAAAAAGAAGGGAAGAGCGGTATTTTACTATGTAGAAAGGTATTTTCTGGTTATCGGCGTCGACTTTCAAAATTTATCAGTAGCCGCGCACGCTGTACCCTAGTAGTCGTAAACAGATGAACCACGGTCTGACCGCCTCTGCCGTCGTCTTCTATTCAACGCCGTCTTCACGCGGGAGAGCAGATAACATGCTCGGAGGGAGTTCCTTGGGCCCGTAGCATCGGAGACCGATATTCACTTTGGTCCAATTAAACAGCGGCCGAGCGGGACGGCGCCCAGGCAGGCAAGCAACATTGCGGCGTTAATTAACTCAGCAGGCGCGCTTTGTCTGATCGCTGCTGCAGTGACTGAAAGGCAGGACTTGCACCTCCGTACCACCATAAGAGGAAACATTAGCGCTCACTGTATGTAGAAAAGTCCGCAGTGGAACGAAAATCAGGCACCACATCACTAGCACTCACATTTCCTACCACACAAATTCCTGCCCTGCCTCATAAAGTAACATTAGCAAATTTATCAGCGGAAAGAACTATCATGGTTTTCATTAGAGCAGGGATGGGATTGAGGACAAGGAACGGGAAGGAATTTGGCCATGACCTTTTGAAGGAAGCATCCCATCATTCGCCTAGAGAGATTTCGGGAAACCATGGAAAACCCAAATCTGGATGTCCAGACGGGGATTCGAACCGGCGTCCTCCCGACTGCAAGGCCAGAACGTCAGCCATGCCCCTTCAACGCTCGGTTTGGTTTTCCTGCCAACGAGCAGTCACACTGTGCCAGTGACTAAGGATTTACTAACGGTTTTTAATCAGAAATTACAAAACCGATCATATATTCGACACATATGAATTGAGAAAAAAATATATATACTGGATTTTATCAAGGTTCCATTCTTGGGAGATTTCCATTCAAACTGAGCGTTGTGGGTGACCTGAACACTCTGGCTCCGCATTCGGGAGGAAGCGGGTTCAAATCCCCGTCCGGCCATTCAGATTTGGGGTTTCTATCGTTTCCTCAGATCATTCCAGGCGAATGCCGGGATGGTTGCTTCAAAAGGCCATGACCGAATTCCTTCCCGTTCCTTCCACCCAGTTCTTTCCCGCCTCTAATGACCTTGTGTCGACGAGGCGTAAAATCATAGGCAAAAAACACTTTTATTCAATCCCTTGTCATGTGTTTTTCCTAAGTTTCTAGAAGTATTGGTCGAAAGTGTAACGATTCTTGTATTTAAAAAGCGTGTTACCGGCATTAGTGACACAGTTTGGAACAGTCATCAAGTAACGTAGCAATTGGCAAGAGACAAGCATTAAGGATCTTCTTGCCTCAGTATCTGGCCCGGAACCGAAAAAAGAACTCCTGCTTCCTCACCCTCTGCTCAAACTGTAAGTATTACCATTCAAAGTAATTGGACCGTACGCATTATAGATAATAGTGTAACTAATAACCTGATAGTTCCTTTCTATGAAAGACGTTAGAAATACATTCCTTTAATCTGCTTACTGTTTTCATGAATTAGAACTTACTGCCTTTATAGGTTAACTAGGTGGCTCTGGCAGTGGTCTGTAGCCTTGCTCCCTGAATTCTCAGAGAAAAGAAACACCACAACCTATAAGGCCTACTTAAAATATACCATTAGTTAGAACAGAATGCACAGCGATGTACTTCGATAATGATAGGGTCGTATCTATACCCCACACCGATGCCGATGTAATAGCAATCAGGCTACAGATAGCAACAGACATACTTTCAAAGTGGTTTGCGAAATAGCACCGAGCGTGGTGGGAGAACTGTTAACGTTCTGGCCTCGCATTCTGGAGGACACAGGTTCGATTCCCCGGGCATGCAGATTTGGGTTTTCCATGGTTTCCCCAAATCACTACAGGCGAATACCGAAACGCTTCCTTCAAAAAGGCCATTGCCGAATTCCTTCCCGTTCCTTGTTCCCAGTCCCATCCCGCCTCTAATGGCCTTAGCCGTCGAAGTGGCGTATAGCCGTAAGTAAAAAAAAAAGGGGAAAAAGCGAAATTGCTTCATATTGAGAATAAACTAAAAGACAACTATGAGCGGGTCACTAAGCTGTATCGTGTGCTAAAAAACACGCCTTAATTCTTCCTGATATTATATACGCGTGTGCAATTTGGGGTGCAACTAGAAACTCAAAAAGTTGGTCATTCCAGTAAAAAATTCCTTGGACTACTATAAAAATCCCATGGTTAATACGCAATAATCACATTAATGGAGAACATATTTACAGTTTCTGAGTTTATAAAATATAACAGCAAAAAGATCTGCTCAAACATACTTAACCTCAAAAAAAAAAAAAAGAAATTGCGTCTACCAACCATATCAAAACTCAGACTTCCACAAAATATCCTGCTGGTAAATGATGGAAAGCAAAGTGACGAGTGATTTTCTAGAAACGCTGCAAAACTTCGATCGTAAAAGCAGTAAAGATGCTTCATCTCACTTGGAGAAAATACAACATGGCATTCACAAGGCTCTGTTTTTATTGTACATCAATGATCTTCATGGAAACTTACCCGACAAGACTAAGAGAATTTTATTTATTGACGACGCTAACTTTACTGTAAAAAATAAATAAAGAAAAAAAAACACTAAACAGTAATCTGGAATTTATTGAAAATGAATTACTTAGGAAAGTAGCAAACTGACTTAAGGCAAACTCATTAAAATTTAAAAAAAATTAAAATAGAATATATTAGATTTAACAAAAAAAGTCGCGCAGCAGGATTTACATATAAACTATAAAAATAAAACAATATTAGAAACAAAATGTATAAAATACCTAGGCTTTCAAATAGATGAGGTACTCAGTTGGCAAGAACATACCACATTGCTATTGAAGAAGTTACGTAGTATGCAAACTTTTTCTAAGCAGATTTAGAATTCACGGAACAGGTGTACTCCTCTTATTTTCATTCAGCCATGTCGTATGGCGTAATTGTTTGTGAAAACTCTTCACAGAAGAATGCTATTTAGGATACTTTTTGGTGTAAAACGAGGAAGTCTTTCCGACAACTCTTTAACAACGTCGGTATTCTTACAGTTACTTATCAGTGTAAATGTTGTTTCATGTCCTTTGTCATAGAACATTTTAACTTGTTTACATCAAATTCACAGGTACACAATTAAAACGTAAGAAACAAAAATTACTTGTATCAAACACAAACATGACTGTCACTATAAAAAATAGGAGTCAGTTATTTTGATACACTTCTCTTTATTAAATTTCCTAAAAGTATAAACAGTTTGTAGATAACAAGGACGTATTTAAAAAATTGTGGGATCTTCTTATTGCCAACTCGTTTTTCTCCGTTCAAGAATTTGTACAAATAATTAATTGTATCTGACATTCATTTGCAAAATTCAGTTGTAAAAATTAATGTATTTGTTTCTAGCATAATTTCATTATGATTATTATTCATCTTGTAGGTAAATATATTAATCATGACATGTTTCAAATCACAGAGGTCCTTCCTCATTAGAGATCTATGGAACACAAGTAATAAATTGAAATAATTAATTAAATAAATATTTTTAAAAAATGATAACTTTTTTTACCCTTGTTCTGTATGTCGTTTCGCTTTGTTAAATAGTTTTCTGAACAAAAACAGTTTTCCCCTTTCCATATATTTTAATTTGTAAAACTACTTCGCAGAGGGGTCTCAGAGGACTGTCCTCAATTAAAACGAGTCCAAGATAATATTTTTAGAGTACAACAATCTAAAAAGCGTATAGCACAGGACGAATGAAAATACGTTTTTAAAAATGAAAAAAAAAACAAGAAGACTTTAATTAATATTTATATACTAGCTGACCCGGCAATGCTTCACTATTGCTGGACTTGAGTAGGCACATAGATTAAATGAAAAAATATTTAAATATAAATTATAAACTGCTGTTTCATTCATTTTCAGTTGGAAAGGGTGAGAGAGGATGCGCTTTGGAAAAAATATGTAGGCAGTATTTTTCTATTTGTTTTAAAGTATAAGTGTACAATTTCTTATCTAAATCGGATAAAAAATGTGCTTTGCCTAAATTATGGGGTGAAAACGTAATGGGGTTGGAAAGGGGGAGAGGGGATGACTTTTCGGAAACCATACGTAGGCAGTATTTTTCTGTTTGTTTTAAAGTATAAGTGTACAAATTCTTATCTAAATGGGATAAAAAATGTGCTTTGCCTAAATTATGGGGTGAAAACGTAATGGGGTTGGAAAGGGGGAGAGGGGATGAATATTCGGAAACCATACGTAGGCAATACTTTTCTGTTTGTTTTAAAGTATAAGTGTACAAATTCTTATCTAAATCGGATAAAAAATGTGATTTGCCTAAATTATGGGGTAAAAACGTAATGGGGTTGGAAATGGGGAGAGGGGATGAATATTTGGAAACCATACGTAGGCAGTATTTTTGTGTTTGTTTTAAAGTATAAGTGTACAAATTCTTATCTAAATCGGATAAAAAATGTGATTTGCCTAAATTATGGGGTAAAAACGTAATGGGGTTGGAAATGGGGAGAGGGGATGAATATTCGGAAACCATACGTAGGCAGTATTTTTGTGTTTGTTTTAAAGTATAAGTGTACAAATTGTTATCGAAATCGGATAAAAAATGTGGTATTGCCTAAATTATGGGATGAAAAAATAATGGGGGTGGAAAGGGAGCGAGGGGATTAATATTCGGAAACCGTATGTAGGCAGTATTTTTATGTTTGTTTTAAAAAATAAGTGTACAAATTCCTATCTAAATCGGATAAAAAATGTGGTTTTGCCTAAATTATGGGGTGTTATGGGGAATAGGGGGTGACTTTTTGGAAATTTTTTTTCACAGGAACCTTCGCAGACGCACACTCGAAAACTCTCCAAAGTTTCATTGCAATCTGATAAATGGTACAGGAATGCATAGAAGACGAACAAACCCACAAACATTGATTTTTATATATAAGATAAGTAACATCAGAAATTTCAAAAGGAATCAAAGCTATGATTCAGTGCAGACAGCTTATCACCCAATAACTTGATGTGGACATTTATGAAGATAGTAATTACATACAGGGTATTAGAAAAGTGGAAATTGTTTTAGGAGGTGATAGTATGCAAATGTCTGATAAACATTGGGTCGTAAACGCATACTGTCGGAATTAGTAACAAGTCCACAACGTGACGCCCGCCCGTCGAAAGCAATGCATGCCTCAGCCCTTCGGCAAAAGGAATCACGCACTCTTCGAAACTGTCTTGGTTTGTCCTGTACGTCTTCAATGTATGTCACAACTTAGACATACAATGTATGTCATCACGTATGGGACCAACCAAGACAGTTTCATTGATTCCTTGTGCCGAAGGTTTTTTTTTATTTTTTGACACTATTTGTTATCAACTTTTAGGGGAAAACCAGGGCTATGGTCATCTAGGATGACCTTAATGGTGAAAAAAAACTCTATTTTTCATGTACTAAATTATAGTGGGTTGTATACAATGCTAAGTGGCACCTTATGTTTGTGCCAAGTTCTTGGCATTACTGTACCCAGAGTTGCCAGTATTTGTGTATTTTGTCTTTTTGCTTCTATATTTTCTAAGTATTTAGTGGTTTGTCCGAATATTTCTGTATTTATATTCTCTATGTTTGGTTCTCGATGTAGGCGCTCAATTGAAGTATATTGTGATTCATTTAGAATCATTCTGAGGCATCGGTTTTGTATCCTCTGAATTTCCATTATGTTTGTTGGGCTTGCCGTCCCCCATATTTGGCATCCATACAATAAGAATGGTTGTATTACTGATTTGTATATCCGTATCTTGGTGCTTGTTCTGAGGTCGTTGCTACGGAGTTCTGGGTCCGGGTGTTGTGCTACTGCCAGTCCCTTTTCTTCTCCTGTCCATTATGTGTTCTTTGAAGAGCAACTTTTGTCGATTGTTATGCCAAAGTATCGATGTTCATTTTCCCATTCTATGTTCCTTCCCATTACGTTCAGCTGTCTTGGTAGGGTGGGTCTCTTTTTGGTGAAATACATTCCCGCGCATTTGTTAGCGTTGATTTTAATCTTATTCTTACGGCACCAGTCCGTAAATTCATCTATTCCTCTTTATAGGTGAGTTACATAAGGTCGTGCCTGTTTCCGGTAGAACATATGGTCGTGTCATCTGAAAATTGTGCCTTCTTTACGTATGGTGGTATGAGAGACTTATTCACATATACACTGAAGCATTGTGGTGAGATGTTTGACCACTGTGGAAGGCCCGCTGATATCGTATAAATTCTAAGGCTTTTTTTTTTGCTCTCTTTTTAATACACTTTAGGGGGAAAAGGGTCTGTGGGCTCCTTAGGTGCCCTAAGATGCTGTGGACGGGCGTAAGATTGCGGACCTGTTATTAACTCCGAAAGAATACGTTTACGACCCAATATTTATTAGACAATTTTGTCTTATTTTGATGCATACTGTCACCTTATAAAATATTTTACACCTTTTTTTAAAACCCTTTATATTACAAGAATCTATCAGAAAACTTAAATTAGACAATGAATACAAAGTGAAAGCGTGACAGGTATTCGGGTCCAGTTAATTGTCTTGAATCTCATTCGTAATCGTAGTGCATATTGAATGAATTGATATAAACGAGTGCAGATAAATGACTCGGAACAGGCATTGCCAGCTAAACCTCAGATGGGTAACTCTGAAGCTTAGTGGATCGCACCTGCTAAAGGCATTCCAGTTGGACGGGCGATTAAGTGTTCTGTCGAGGTTCTTCCTCGTCTGCCTCAATGATCAAGGTAAATTGAGTGACTCGTTAGACTGAATAAATCAAGTTAATTAATTGACGGCTTATCTGACTGTGTCAAAACTCTTTGTTAATCCTCGTACAAAGTCCTTCTTAAGAGGCGGTACATTTTCGTCAACCGCGGGAAAACTTTATTTTCTTCTTTGTCAAAGTTTACTGGGGCTTGCTAATACCCAACGAACTTCTAAGTTCTCACAGCGTGTTCCATGATGAAAACTGTATCTAGTGCTGATGTTGTGTACCGATATTATGGCACTGAGATGAGAATACTGAATTTTTCGCTCGGTTCTAACCCAATAATAATTAAGATTTTTGTACGTTTTGTAGAGCAGCTCCTTGGTGTTATCACTTTTGACCATATAGTGGAAGTGGCCTCATTTCATTCCGATTTCTTTGTATTTGAATATTTATGAACATGCTAACTCACAATCGACTTCAACGATGACTTAGGGCCTGACATTTGAAAGGGCCTTGGTTCAATTCACTGTTACGCCTTCCAGATTACGGGTTTTCATAATTTTCCGAAATTAGTCCAGACGAATGCTGGAACAGATACTTTATCAAGTCTGATTTCCGTTTATGTTTTTCGCACATATTTCTGTTTCAGCTCTAGTGTAAGTAATATAAAGTATAGTTTCCTTGCCTAATCCACCTAAATTTCCGACGTTCTAGCGTAAGGCGAGATTCAGTATATAATATCGTTTGAATCTGCTGTAAATATCAGTGTATACTTGCGTCCGTCGGTCATATGATATCATAACAGGATATTTCTGGAGCCTTTACGCCTAAAATATTGTGAATCATATTCTTTGTTGGGAATTGATTTTTTACCTAATAATCATAGTCACTTGACGTCATACTGCTAAGATTTTTGCATTATTAATAAGTATTTTTTCTATTTTTAACCCACGTGAAAATCATTTATAACATCGAGAAACAAATTAAAATGATTCATAATATTTATTAAACAACATACTTTAGATAATTCACAAACAAAAGATTTATTGTTCCACTAAATTTGACCTGATTGCAGTAACGAAATATTCTGAAAAATACGTCATTACATTTAATTGGTTTATTCGGCTAATGTCTCAGAGTACGGCATTCAACTATCTCTGGGCCGCTATGAACTGGTGGAGAATTATTGCAAATTCACTTTTCAGCTTAAATTCACCCTGCTGTTCGTTGAATGATGCCACCGTGTGTCAAGCCACGCAGCTAACATCCGCCTGACAATAACCACCAAGGTCAGGACTCACCCTCTCCCTCCTGGAAGAAGTAGTTGATAGGATCTCGGCAGAAGCTGTGGTGTTACGATGACTCGCCAGTTGTTTAGCGGGAACAAAATGTCCTCGCTTCTTAGTAAACCAGTTCTCTCTGTATGTTACCCCTCCAATAACCAAGAAAACGCCTGTCCTGCATCGGTGACTGTTCTCCGATTTTAATCCGCCAAATCCGTCATCCAGCAAACTTTTTAAGCTACCAGTTATCCTGAGAATGGTCAGCCAACTGTTAGCTGATCACTGGATTAAGGCATGTTATTTAGACGAGAATGGCCCATATTCTCCTCTTTCAACACATGCAAGTCGATATCTCGGATCAGGGCCGGCGCTAGGATTTTGGGGCCCGGGATAAGCATCTTAGCACTCACGTAACCAGTTGGGGACCCTTGGCCAATTTATCGGTTAGGGGCCTCCCTCAGTTCAGATCGGCGACCTTTTTGTTTAGCTCTACAACTTGTCGAACAGAGGGCCCCCACAGCCGGTGGTCGGGCCCCTCATCAGCAGGGCGGGCCCCGGTACATTTGACCCGCTTACCCCCCCCCCCCCCCCCCCTAACGCCGGCCCTGGCTCGGATAAACAAACTGACGTAGTCTAAAAATGAAAAACTCACTTTTCTGGTCGAAATATTAATGAATTTAATTAATACCGTTCCTTAATATAAATTCTGTAACATTATTTATATTACATTGAAGCAGTTTTCCGTTACACTTCACATGCTACTTTAGGTTGTGTCTGTACTCGTAGCATACAACCTGCTTTGCTATAACGCAGGCGCCCAGTCAACAGTCGCTACACGCACAGCTATGCTGGCCACCGTCAAAGATTGTTACTTAAATATTACTACACTAAGCTACCACATTTACTAAACAAACTGTACTCTGTGGAAACCCAATAATATTACAAATCAGGTTATAAACTTTAATACAGTTATCGAGGATACTTATAATTAATAAATTCTACATAATTCAATATTAATAATAATAATAGTAAATCTATCTATATCTATCTTCTATCAATATATCTACAAAACGAGATCCGGATAAATTAGGGCTATAAAAACTCAGAAACTACTGATCAGATTTCGGTGGGGTTTTCGCCGTTTTAAAGCTGCGAATCTCAATTTAGTTTTGTGGTATTTCTCATTTTTTGACGTTACTTAACACAGGAGCATTAAATGAAATTCTGAACGTATGGTGATAAATACCAAAGATGGAACGACTAGATGTTGCATACTTTGCACTAAATACACAACTACAATGTCTATGACCATAGGCTTTAATGAAAGAAATAAAATCAGTCCCCAACAATTTTCATACTAAACAAAACTTAAAATATTATCTCCTTTAAGTCGGGATATTCAGTCTTTAAATGTCACAGATGGCGGTATTGAATGCAAGAAACAAATAATGAAAAATAACAGAGATTTTCTTCGAACACAATCTCCGACAGCACAACTACAACATCTCTGGCAATCGTCTGTTCACAATAAAATGGTGCCGCAGTTTGTAACTCCCTGAAACAAATAAGAAGTAAAGTTTTTTTTTCAAATCTCTTGATATGCAATTCTGAATACCTGATATACGACTGTATAGGTACGAAATATATTTTAATTTTGAGCTCCAATGGCAGATGAAGAAGCATAATAGGAACATTATTAGCTCCAGAGGCAGATGAAGCAGCATGATGAGCCACGTCTAATGTTTGATACTGTGAAAACTCAGTCAAAATCAATATAGCAGTTTTCAGGTAACGCCGTAACGTCTTAACACATACGTTAAATTTAACTTTGACCACAAACTTTCAAATTATGAAAATCCATTTAAAATGTGTACTTTCTGCGCGATGCCGGAATAAATCCAGATACATTTTCATGTATGTGGTATGTATTAATGCACGTACAATCGATGTTTTGATTTTCGAGGAGCAACATTAGCTGATATAATTAGGTTGAAATGTAACCTGGAATAAAATGAAAACTGACACTCCGTATCAAAGTATCTAAACCACCCTATTCTTAGAACTGTAGTGCTAAATCACCGATTAGTTTAGTACCGGAAATGGCCGGTACGAAATCATTGATGTTTGGTAGGCATTAATTTTTTCGGACGAATAAACATAATGTACGGATAAATCAACTTCAACCCACTTGGTAGGGTGCCGGTGAATCTGGGTATGCTTTAATTCCGGAAATTGATGGTTCGAATTGTATGAAACTTGTTACGTGTTACTCATTGCGTGAAGAAAAGTAGTGTATGGGTAAATCTACGCCAACTAGACCGGGCAACGCTGGGAACTCTTCTAGTTAATAATGAAACATGATTGCGGGTTAATGATAATGTTAGAACTTTCTCTTCTCACTCGCTTTGTGCCTAGAAACATTTATACAAACACTACTATCTAAGATTAAAATGATCTGATTCGCTGTATGACTCTTTTGCTATTTCCCCACTCTCCACCTAGCATCGTAATACTTGGAACTTCTGGCTGATTTCTGCGATAGGTCGATACGTGAGAGTTGGGATTCAAACACCACGGCACCGTTGTGGTAAAGTCGTTTATCTTGGCCACCTTATCCTGAGAGGTTTCTCGAACGACAGTTTGCTGTTTTTGCGGTAGGTAGTTTCTAGGCAGAACATTCCGCCCCTTTCATATTACTTGCGGCCGTGCTTACATCGTGTTGTTGGTGTAAGCGCAGTCTTTCACAAAGCGCTTCGAAATAGCTTTTCTTCTTCCTGAAATCCCTGAGCTGTTTTGTCACGTACGCTTTCACTGCATGAATATGTTCGAAATACTATATGCTGAGGCTCATGCAGCTATGGCGTATATTACACTCTATATATTCCAATTCATGAAACTGTTGGAATCAGAAGGTGTTTTGCGCCGTTAGTGATCCCTCCGTTATTCCAGTCTACTAAACGATCAATATATAAATAAGTGTATGTGTGTGTACAAGTTTTCTCGAAAACAGCTTAATTTATTTGTATTTCCATGAAAATGACGAATTTCTGGTTTTCACGGTCTAAAATTGATCTGTTATGGTCTTGTTTTCGCTTTTTACTAAAAATCAATTATGCGGGAGCGTTTCTTAAAGAAGTTCAATTACTTGGAAAAATAATGCAGGTTCATTTGCTATTGTGGTATACAAAACTCGGGACCAAACAATAGAGTTTCTTGGCGTGTACCTTAAAATATTAACCATTATGCATCATATGCAGTATGTGGTATTTTATAGAGCTAAGATGACCATTATATTAAAAGTATTTTTGCCGCAAAAGAATCCAAATCATTCTTGCAATATAGTGTGGCGAGAGTTCTTAGATTTGCCAAAAAGTTTGTTAACATTAATATCGAATAAAACACGCTTAACTAGGTACTGCATTAAAATAACCAATGACTCGATAGAAGAAAGAATGCAAAGTACTCCACCTTATTTATCGATCTTACCTATCATTTTATTGCGGCCTGAACAGGTTTGTGGGAGAGTATTGTCTGTATTTTGGTTTTAAAGTAGCTGTTCTCCCGTCTGTGTTTCTTTATTTAATAGAAGCGGCTGTCTCAGTGATTTGCTCTAGAATGAAAACACGCCGAGAAGACTGTGCTTGGAAGGTTTCCATTTAACTGAATACGGTGTGGCTTTCCCGTGGTTGAGTGCATACTGTCAGCTGGAGCTGGGCGCTGGAAGCTCATTACGCAACCGTTGCGCTCGCCGCGGCAGCTGGCGAGCCGCTCGTTAAAGCGCTGCGGCCATTCAAGTGGACAGCCATTAATTCAGACCACTCTCTACACTGCAAAACACAGACGCTCTCTAAACTCGCGTCCCCGTCTTCCACGGCGACACCCGAGCTACTCGCTGAGCCCCTGTTTACGGAAAGCAGCTGAAATCGTGACTACCATTACACCGAAGTCACGGCGGTTGCAGAACTGACAGGCGTCACTGAATCAGCAGCAACAACCAATAGAATGACTCTCATGTTTAGCCAGAGGAATCGAACCTCTTATCTTTTGGTCTCTGGGGAAGATGGTTTGATTATCATATTGCACATGAACAACTAAGGGAGGAATGAGACTAATAAATGAATAGGTTATAATGAAATAGTTTCAACATGAGTAACTCACGCAATTTTTATCAGACTTTTAAGAATCTGATGAAAGGCTATCAAGCCCCAAGTGTTTGTTTTAAGGATAAAAATGGTAAACTTGGTTTTAACAATACTGAAAACTCTGACAGACTTGCACAACATTTCGCTCAATTTTTAAATTGCCCAGAACCTGAACATAAATTAGAATTTCCGGAGATAAATGTAAATCGGGAAGACGACGTAGCTCCCACTGTTGATGAAACTGAATTAGCAATTAACTCTTTGAAAAATAATAAAGCTAGTGGTCATGACTCTATAACATCTGAGCTATTAAAATGGTCTAAACCAAAGGTAGTTAAATATCTACACTTAAGATATTTGAAAACAGAAAAGATATCGAATGAATGGAAGGTAGCTTTAATATACTCATTACATAAGAAAGGTGATAAACAAGAGGTTGATAACTGCAGAAGTTTATCCCTTTCCTCAGCTGTTTACAAAATATTCTGCATAATTCTGCTAAAAAGAGTAGAGAAGACGCTCGACAGTCATTTAGGTAAATACCAAGCTGGATTTCGAAAAGGTAGATCTTGTTCTGAGCGGATCTTTAATATGCAGTCCATAATTCCTCACAGACATCTGACCTCCAGAGACACAAACATAACATTTATAGACTTTAAATAGCTTCTGATTCGGTGGATAGGGAAACTTTAGATAGTGTAATTCGGGAATTTGGAGTTAAATCAAAATTTGCAAACTTAATACATGAAACCCTCACAGACACTATATCAAAAGTAAATTTATGGGTGAAATGTCACAGTCATTCAACATAAACACAGGTGTACGAGAAGGTGATGGTTTATCGCCCATTCTTTTCAAATAAGAAAATAATAAGGATTGGGAAAAAAAAATTAAAGGAACATGGTATTCCAACAATAATCTTGACGAGAAAGAAACAAAGGTGTTGAAATATATTGTCTGGTATTTGCAGATGACTTTGTTCTCCTTTCAGAAAGCTTAAAAAATTGCAGAAACACAACCTCTTGGAAGAAATAGTTAACAAAGCAGGTTTGCAAATCTCAGTGGATAAAACTAAATTCGTTACAAACATACAAGATTGTCCAAAATTTTTAATGACACATATTGGCCGAATTGAAAAGGTAATGGATTTCAAATATTTAGGGGATACAATTCATGAAAATGGTTTAGAAGAAAGGATACACAAAATGGAAAGAGCGTATGGTATTACTAAGAATTTTTACAACAAAAACTGCCTGTCTAAAAGCCTTAAAATAATACATTATAATACAGTGGTGAAAACGGAATTTCTCTATGCAAGTGAATGCCCGGTATTAAATTATAAACTGAATAAGCTTAAAGTATTGGAAAGGAGAATTATAAGGAAAATTTTGGGTCCATTAAAAAATACAGTACAATGGAAGTTGAAAACTAATGAGGAAATATATCATCACATTGAAAAAATAACAGAATCAATCAGAAAAAGGAGAATGATATTTTTTGGACACATCTATCGTATGGATGACATCAGGCTAGCAAAAAAAGGTATTAAAATATTTTTGGGAGAAAAAATCACCTATAACTTGGATTCAAGAGGTTAGAAACGAAATAATATCAATGAAAAGGGCGCTATGGAAAGAGAAAATTTTCTAAAGTAGATTTCGAATATGGCAGGATTCCAAAGTAGAGAGGAGAAGAAAATGGGTGCAAAATAGTCTGAAGAGAGAAAGAGAAAAAACAGTGCAATAATGAAGAAGTACTGAAAGGAAGAAAGAAAAAACAACAGGAAAGTATTTTAAATTTGCACGTGATCCCTAGCTGGCCATAACAAAAAGAAGGAGAAATGTTCCCACAACCTACTGCACATTTCACTGGCACAGCTTGAAACACTGTTTAGCTTTTGTGCCTAGTGTTGCAAACTGAAAAAAAAACAAATTGTTTTTTTTTCAGCTTTGTGAAAAAAAAAAAACATGAAAAAAAACCTAGCACCCGTGTTTTTTTTCTAAATGTTTTTTTTTTTTTTCAGAAAACAATATATTTTATAAATTATAGTTTTATTTAAGGAACTTTCATTTTACAAGTGTGTTTTAAGTCTTACTGAATCATATAATGTCTCACATAATGATTCATAAGTGTATCTATATAGGTAACATAATTTTATTCATCCTCTATGTCAGTACCACATTCACTAGTATCAGCACTACCAACACTAGTTCGATCGGTGTCGGAATTTTCTGTCTCTTCTTCTGTCTCCTCTAGATCCATAACTTCAGAAATAGTTAAATTTTCTTTTACTGGTTGTTCTTGTATTGTACGCAAAAGATTTTGAAATTGCAATTTTAAATCGTGAGCAAAGTAAACAATGTGCATAAAGACTGTGCTGATAATTCTGTGTTACGGTCTTTTAAGTTTGAATTAAAATCTATTATCATACAAAATAGGAGCTTTACTTCTTTTCAATCGTTTGTTTACACCAACGGTTGCAAGGAAACGATTCATAATTAAGGACCGTGCACAAACTACGTGGCTCGGTCCAGAGGGAGGAATGGTTAGCTGGAAGGCTATGCTGGGCGACGTGGGGAGAGGTGGGGGGGGGGGGGGTTCCGAGCCAGGCCACGTAACTTTCATTTCGTAACATTTTTCACAGTTAAAATGAGGAACTAAACTCACAACAGCATGTGAGTATTTATGAGTATTTATTTCCCTCAGTTAATTATATCCGTAGGTAATTTACAATAGTCTGACAAGAGAAAACAGTACAAAATGTCTTCTGGAATCAAAACGGAAGAATGCTACGTGCTACGTGAGCGGGGGAGGCAAAAGCCACGTAGGGCTACGTGGGGGAGGAGGGGGGGGTTTCACAGGAGGCCAAAATGGAGCTATGTGGTTTATGCACGCTCCCTTACTGACAATTTAATGAGTCAGTACCACTATACTCTGAGAGTTTACAAGTATACGAATATAAGGAAAGCCCAATAAGTAGTAAAAAGAGGCAAAAAACCGTGGATAAATTTTAAATTCCTAATTTTTTAAAAAGATCTGTAGGTAATTTTGTAGGGTTGGCAGCACTATTTCAAATAGCTAGTAGCAATCCAAACAATGGGGAATGGGGATTCCTTCTCACGCAACATAGTCTCTTCGGGAAATCCCCGTTCATAAAGAAAATTTCAGTCAATTTTTTTTCCTACTGAACCAGAAAAATATAGTAGATTTTAAACTAAGGTAAGTACTTAGAATAAACTCTAAAACAGTCATTTTAAACGATAACTGCCTTACAAATTTGAGATTTAGTAGTTGTGAAAAAAAAACGTGTTCCAGAAAAAAAACATGTTTTTTTTTTCAAAGTTTTTTTTTCATGTTTTTTTTTCAAGCCAGATAAAAAACCGTTTTTTTTACAACACTATTTGTGCCATTAAGTGCTTCATGTTTATAATTACAAAAATTGTATCATAATAACTTCAAATTACGTATTTACGACGTTAATTTTACTATTCTAAAATATTTCATTGTTTTAATTCGAAAAATTAATTGATGGAAGGAAAGTCATAAGATAGTAAGAAGTGTGGTAAATACTCGTTTTATCGTTTGTCAAGCTGAATTAGCAGTATTTTACAGCAATTCTCGTCTCGCGTTCTTGTTGGGCCATGTAAAACTCCCGATATACCGCAATGTAATGTTACAGTGACACGGCATTTCAGCCACAGTAGTAGCCTTTTCGAATCGGGACTCTCAATTTAACTGCCATAAGTTGACATAGGAGAGTATTCCTATGGCTTTTAGATGTAAGCTGATCCCCAACCACCGTAACAGTAAACTATTATTGGATGATTCGTATTGCCTCTTTGTGTTGCCTAACAAAGCTACTAGATAAAGTAAACTCGTCCCATTTACTCGTTCACACGTGTTGAGAAACAGACTATTTGGAAAAGACTCGGTCAGGTGGATAGGGATTAAGGAGTAAGACGTGATCTGATGGCGCCCGGTTTAAATCCTTGTCTCTGCGGTGATTTTGAAAGGTCCTTAACACTACCTTCACCAGCCTGCTGTGTAAAGTACGTCAGAACGCTACCGCGGTTGGGATTCCAGGTTTAACTGTAGGCCCACTATACCCGGTAGGATTACGGGGTTACGTTAGGGCAGCCACGACAGAGGCGTATGTGCGGAAAATTGAAATTCCGTCGAACCGATGGACGAACTGCCTTTCGGAATCTCTCTCCCAATAATGCCATACGCCCTTTTGTTTATCAAACAGCGGTAATCATACATAATCAACAGTGAATCATTATTGTGCTGTCGTAAATCGCCATAAGAAAAGCCAGCGGATTAAATATCGATTAATAAGGTAGTAATCCAAATCTTTCCTCACCGACCATAGGTGTTGTTGAAACAAAATTAGCCATTTTAAGGATTTTTAGACAGTAAGAAAAAAATGGAGTTCTTTTCAATCTGAAAGTAGCCACTTCACATGAGAGCCATCGTGCTGTCAGATGGAAAATCAACCATAACCTGCCTTCAAGTTTAAAAATTTCTTTCTCCACTCACATCCTATGAAATCCAACCCCCAGTATGAGTGTTTTAAAATCAGTTAGAATACTGCACTGCACTCTCTAATGACGGCTGGCCTGTTTCCACCTCTCAGTGAGGACCACACTTCGAGGCGGACTAACTGGTTGACTATCGAGAGATAATCAATTTTTTGTCTTCGTAGAAAACTTCGTCGCAGGTAGTGTCCCTATGTTTACCTCATTTGTGCTAGCAAATTCACACTTACAAATATTTCTGCGTTACCTATAGAATCATTTCAGAGCAACATTTTATTTTTAGTAAAGTGCCACAGCAAGAATTCCACGTAATTTCCTGACATTGTGACTGTAGCACTTTTCTGAAAATCGCCATAATGCTAGTGACTGGTTTTCTGCCATCGGCGCTGCCATTCGCCATCTGCTTCGGCCATCTTTGTTAATAGATAGTGGTTTAATTTTTTTGCAACTAACCGAAAGATGGTCTTCTTGAGGAGAACCCTCTCATGTGACGTCACTTCCGCTTGGGGACGCTACGGTATTTTGCAGTGTTACAATGACCTGTGTGTACATGATACTTCATGATGCGTTTACGCATCAACTGTTAATTTTCTACGTTATTTGTGTAAAAAACATGAATCGGCAGTATGTTCATCCTTTATTTTATATTTCTGCTTCACGTCACCGGTTAACTGAGTGGAATAGGAGCAATCAATCTTGAATAATCCGCACATGTGGACCAATATGACAGTTACTAGAAACCAAATGTGTGAGTGATTATTTTTCACAACGTATCGAATCTATTTATCCACTATAATAAATCTGTAGATAAGCTACATTTGTCCCTTGGTACAGGCATCACGAAAAAACAACCGAACCAATTTAGACAAGCTTTTTACAGTTTGAATTCTTATGGTCTACCTTAAAATCTGTCTTATGAAACAGCGTGGTCAGAGCGGAGCAAGAAACGATAATTAATGCGTGCCGAGTAAAGACAGGTACCACAGATCACAAAGCAGCACAGATAAACACACCTTTACAAAATACCCGCCAAAGATTTTGCTACAACTCAAATGAAGTCTACACTCTTTGGATTCTGTTAATATTTTTTTGTACTAACTCCGTTTATTTATGTCTTCAGTTTTCAAAATATAGTTTGTGAGAGAAATCATCAAAGATTATAATCAAATAATCTTAACAAAACGCGTAATTTAATTTAAAATAAAGGTTTCAAAGCAGTACATTACAAACGTGTATGCTTTGTAACTAGAATAGAAACAAAAGGCCAACGCATTATTACGGCACCAACGTCAACGAGGACGAAACAATGGGAAAATACTAGTGTTAATATGTAATAAGGTGTGTCTCGATATACTGCACAAGTCAATCCAACCTTTTTTTTCCATATAATGCGTCAGTTTTGATAGCAGACAGTTGGTATGATAATAGCGGAGGTAATCATTGGCTGAGCACAGAAACAATGCGGCGTGTTTGTGCTGAACTAGTCGGTCGTGGGCGGCGCTCTTTATGTCCTCATTGGCAATTCATGGAGCAGGTCGACACAGAGAGGCTGCAATTAGTGGATGGGCCCTGTGCTACTTTACACTGCGTCTGACTGCTACGGTAAAAAATGTAGTGTTTGTTCCGACTGTTGACGTATCTACCTTCTGTGCCGCCACTGCAGCTTGTTGGCATCGGAACCACTGCTTGTCTGGTCTCATTCTAAATGACGAAACAATAATAATAATTTCGTTACATATTTTTTTTCTGTGATGTAACTAATTATTTATAAAATTACTAACCTATACTACAAGTTTCCGATTTGACCTTTTGATGATTGTATGTTG
Organism: Vandiemenella viatica; assembly: GCA_031002005.1. Classification (NCBI taxonomy): domain Eukaryota; kingdom Metazoa; phylum Arthropoda; class Insecta; order Orthoptera; family Morabidae; genus Vandiemenella; species Vandiemenella viatica. The sequence continues at coordinate 77,083,201 of CM061919.1, forward strand.
TTATTGTGCTGACTTGTATTTTAATCCTCAATATCAGATGGTATAACCATAACCACTTGTCTGCTACCCGCTATAGTCCGTTCATTTTCAATAGGCGGCTCAACTATATTATGCTCCCTCTGCGCTGCCAGGAGTGAGAGCCAGTTGACACCATCGCAAATGCGCAGAAATCAGCAGACGTTTTCGGTTAAACCAGGGAGTAGTTAACTGGAAATTGTATTGAGATGAGGGGCGGTGTATAGGGAATGTGTCCTTGAACTGCCAATTCTGAGTGAACGGACTATAAAGCTTGATACTCTCCTTAAATTTATTAGACTCCTGATTTCGCTTCGTTTTCAAATATTGACTATTACTGTTACTGCTAAGTGATAAAAGTGAACGAGTAATCAAGTGGCGCATTCGGCTGAATCAAGTGTGTTCAAGTCCCTTCACCTTGTCCTAACTGGACGCTACACTCGGATACATTAAACTCCTCATAGCAGCTGGATCTGATCACCTGTATCCGGAAATTCTCATTTGTATAGGGCCAATAGTAAAGAAATGGCCCTCTGTACTATTCCATTAAACACTGCAGATTTCAAAGATGTTCCCTGTCTTCAAAAAGGCTTAGATTATTGCCATCCTTAAACAGTGTAAGGAAAGAACAGCACCAAATTTTTTTAGACTAATTACCCTTAGATCAAGCTGGGTTTATGCCAAAGTTTAATTGTGGCGAGCAGTTTCTCACCCTGGCAACTGGATTCCAACGGAGACAGAAGGTAGGAGCTAATGGCAGTTTATAATACTGTCTTGCACGAGAGACTCCTCATGCCCCTCCGTGCAATACATTGCAAAAAATAGGCGAACTCCTGAACAACACGTTGAGTGTAAAGGAGACATTCCCAGTGCGTTGCTGCAATGATTCACGACTGTCCAGCTGGACGGGTGTTGTGAAAACACAACGTTCCGACAGCTGGCTCTGATGTTTTCGGCAGGTGTCGCATGGCTTCCGGTTGTTGTCAACCTGATGTTACTGCCTCGAGGCATTAATTCTATTACGTATGGTCTGATATAACTTAAAATCTACTGAACAGATTGTGAGTGAATTTCCACGGTTTGAAATCTTAGAGCCTAGTGTAACATTTGAAGCATATATCATCACGTTACCTCAAATGGGGACGGAGCATAAAATTAATATCTGAGTACTTTTGTTATTTGTAAAAGTATCGGCTATTCAACAGATAAATCAGGTAAATAGCCATTTTGTGCCGATGCTGCCATGTTAGTTAGATCGATAATGAATTTGTCTATTCACAGAGAAGATTTAAAGTGATACGTAATGTTAAGAGAAAAATTGTGGTTTTATACACGATACTCCTTAAGGTTTTTTTTTTTTCCTGGGGCTCTACCACTAGTTGAGAATGAAGTCATTAGAAGCGGAAGAGGAGGGGGGGGGGGCAAGGAAAGCGTAGGAATTTAGCTATGGATTTTTGAAGGAACCATCCCGGCATTTCAAGGGAAACCATAATCTGGATGCCCGGTTGGGGATTTAAACCAGCGTCCTACCGAATGCGATGCCAGAGCTTTACCGATTTCCCAACACGTTCGGTACCACTCACCCACCACCCTCGGTATAATCTGTGTGTGTGTTATTAAGTACCTGAAGTAAAATGGAATACAGTTTAGACTGTTGCTTCATCACATAACTCGGAGCAAACATTAGGAAATTAACGAAGAAAATTTACATGTCGGTGAGAAAATGACTAAGACCCTATAAAAATCAAATCTTTTTAGAAACTGTGAAATAATGCTCTCAGATAATTAATTAGCCGAGTGAACACCGTGTTAACACACGATATTTCGGCTCCCTAAATTTGCGTAGCCATATTCCAACATCAACAGAAGACGATGAATGAAATTTGTTAGCTGAAATATTGTGTAAACACTATGTTCACTAGTACCACAAAGCAATAATGAGAGCTTCTTCGGTACACGGGTAGTATGTCACCGGAAACTCCATCTACACTAATATTATAAATGTGAACTACATCTCTCTGATGTGAGAATGAAGTTTTTCTTCTCTCTGTTATGTTTTTTTCCGACTAAACGGCAAAACCGATCTTGATGAAATATGATGAGGAAACATAGTGTATCATTAGAAAGGACATAGGACACGTTTTTCAGGATAAATAACATATTTTGTCATCAGATTTTAAAAACTAACCGAACTGTGGGAGATAGATAATTAGCGTGTCTTTTCTCTGTAATGTTATATTGTTCTCTCAAGGTTTGTTTCTCTAAAAGTCAGTTTGTATATAATTAGTTCATAAATTTCATTTGCAGACACAGCTTCAAAAATCTGCCGGGAGAACTGAAATGGGTTGTCTCCCACATTTAACTTCCCCCTTCCCCTCTCCCCCATCGTCCACTTACTTTGTGCCAATTTTTCAACACGTTGGAAACAGGTTCTCTTCACGTTGTTTTTACGCCTCGTTGACGGCTATGGTCTTGGAGGCGGGATGGGACTGGGGCTAAGGAACGGGAAGGAATTTGGCTATGGCCTTTTTGAAGGAAGCATCCCGACATTCGCCTGGAGTGATTTGGGGAAACCATGGAAAACACAAATCTGGATGCCTGGGCGGGGATTCTAACCCACGTCCTCCCGAATGCGAAGCCAGAACGTTAAGCAGGTTGAATGGTAGAATGGTGTGGTGATGACTTTCCCGTCACATCATCTTGACTCCGTGCTTTTTTTCTATATCCAGTTCTAGCAATAAAATTTCAAGTACACGCGTACTAAGTTGTGGGTAACAGATAGTTGTATTGTATAATAAATAAACTTTCTGTTGTGAAACCCTTCTTCGAATGAATTGCACTTGCAGTGCCTCGTGTCTATATTGATCAAACCCTTCCTTTTGTCTTCCCTAATAAAGGAGACCTTGAGTTAATCAGATGCCACAGGTTTTGGCCGCCACTCACAGCGAAAGGGCGGGTTTCTCATTATGAGTCTGGGTCCCCGTGTGGCCGCCGCCGATTACCCCAGCGAGCCCGCCGCCGATCACGCGGAAAATGGGATTACGGCCTTGGCTGATCATCAGAGCGCCCTGAATGGAAGCCGATTGGCTGAGAAGGCGTGAGTAAACTGCCGCCACTCACACATCTCGTCTTCTTTATGCTGTACTAGCATTTACCCGCGACTTGTCCATTTAAAGGTGTGCTATAATACAAGAGATTTCTTTGGTAATAATAATAGTTTTGGTAACAAAATTCAGTGTAATAATAAACATTTATTTACGCCTTATTACAAAAACACATTTACCATAATATTTAACGTCTATCAGATCTCCATAATTTAATTTATTTAATCACCATGAAACGCACACATTTTCTGCTTCCTTTTGCCCGTCTATTCTTGCCCTATACGAATGTTAATTTTAAATACTTTCATCGCTTTTGGTAAATTATTCTTCATTTCCCTTGGTAACTTATTCCAATCCCTGACCCTCTTAGCCCCTTCAAACTCTTATGCCTGAAATTGAGTATCACTTTCTAGTCACCAGTTCAGCTTTAAAATAGAAACTGGAAGACCCGCGCGAAAATTTCGCGAATACAATCAACAGTAAGGTTGTGGGTTTGTAATAGGTCGAAAGAAGTACCGCCTCATTTGATTCAATTCTTTATTTGTTTATTGTAACAGGTACGTAAGAAAAGTCGACGCCAGTGAAGCAGCTTATGAATTTATCTGTGGTATGTATTGCTGCTATCTAGCGGCTTGACCCTGAACTGACTCATATGCGCGACATTCACAGTTATTACTTTTGCCTTTCCCGGATCAAATTCCGAAAAAATTTGTTCTTTAGATATAATGTGACCAAAGCAGAGGCATTAATCCTTAATATGACAGCTCATTTATCTATTTCGGTTAGATATCAAAGGATATAAATGGCAAATATAGAAATATTAATATTTTTGCCCTTTAGGGTCGAATTCAGAAAAATTCCTTTCTTAAAATATGATTTGACCAAAGAATACACTTAAATCTTTCAAATGAAACCTCATTCATCTATATGGGTTAGATGTCAAGGGAGATATATCGCTCGTGACACAAAAATACGATGCAGAGATATTAATACTTTTGCCCTTTAAGGGTAAATTCTGAAAAATCCCTGTCTTAATATATGATTTCACCAAAGCAGAGATCTTAATTTTTAAAATGGTACTTCTTTTAACGATTTCAGGTAGCTATTCAGGGAGATAAATGGTTCGTAACACAAAAAACAGCATTTTAGAAATATTAACATTTTTTACCTTTAAGGGACGGATTCCGAAAAATTCCTTTCTTTAATTATGATGTGACCTAAATGGAGAATATAAGGTTGAAAATGGCACCTCATTCATAGATTTTGGTTACAAAATCAAAAAAACACATTATAGAAATAATGTATATGATTTAGTTGTCAAAGTACGAATTAATTCTTTCTTCGTGGTCTGTAATTAATTTCATAGTCCTAGCTTTATTACATTTCATTTAAAAATTTGTCTTACGTTTGCCCATCACGTCTAAAAACAATTTAAAAAAAAAAGGATTTCGTTTCCTGTTTGGAGATTGGTTTTGTATTGTCGATAAGTCGCTTCAATTAATTAAGTCTGCCTTGAAATTTGCTCGCAAAATTAATAATTGATTGTTTCTTCATTATGGTCTTCCATAATATTTTTATAGGTTTCTTTTAGTTTCTCAACCTGTCAAAGGACACGAATGTGTCTGGATCAATTACTACACTGGTAGGTTAAGGTTGATTTACTAAAACGTATTAAATGATTTGGGTAAACTACAAGAAAGTAGTAATATCATTACTTGTTTAATTAAAAACAAGAACCAATTTCTACTTTAACATTTAAATTTCTGTGTTATCCATAGTTTTAGAACTGCCATCTGCCAATAGATGGTATCTTTTTTTTTTTTTTAAAAAAAATAACTTAGTCTTGTTAAGAAATGCTGAGGAAAAGTGTATATAAACTTTTATTTTCAGTTCCACAATCTTCCAACAGAATTGTTTGTCTAAGGGCCAGTTACCAGAAACTAACTACATATGAGTCTAAAATTTTTGAGGTTAAGAACTGATTTATATTTCCAACCCCGAAACTATCAGTTTATCAAGTGCATCCATTTCACACTTTTAAACAAAACAAACCATTAAATATGTCAAATCGTTCTTGCTTTGCTCAAGGAAAAGCAATGTTTGCGATTTACGTAAGAAACATAGAGTAAACGTGGCTGTACCGTTTACGAGGTAGGAAACTATTTGGCGAAATCCGCATTGATAATGACAATTTCCAAATGAACTATTCATTTTTGCGGGATAAAAACTAACCTACGTTCCTACCAAGACTATATTTTGACTCCGCGCCAAATTTCAATTATATCTGTTGAGCAATTAAGGCGTGATTAAGGCATATGGTCCAAACATCTAAACATAAATCCATACGAATTTTCTCATATATAATATTATTAAGATCAAGATGGGCAGGAGTATCATAAACGAAACAGAGCGGTTTGAAAGCTCAAACCGGTTACCATGCTGTTATTTTGATTTATTAATTTCTATAACATTGTATTTACAAGTTTTTTATATATCAGAAAATAAATCTACAAGCTACGATCAAAAAGTACGTTGAATATTTTAGTAAACATTGATTACAGTAACAGATACATTAGTATCAGACCTCATTCGTTCGCATAGTATTTTTGTATGTTCAACTTTGCGGTTTGTCGACATCATGGTCATTAGAGACGAGAGGGATTTTGGGGGTAGGTAACAGGAAGGAATTCAGCCATAGTAATCTGACGTAACGCTCTCACCATTCGCCTGGAATGATTTCGGAAAACCATGGAAAACCGATGGCCAGAACAGGATTTGAACCCAGATCCTCCAGAATTCCAGTCCCGGTTTCACTCAGTACTTCTCAAATTAATCGCCCCACTTCGAATGTTCTCTTCCCGTCTTTCCAGCCATTTTTAAATAGTTCTGGAAGTCGTTTTGTTTAGTGTATTTATGCTGTTGTGGCTGCCATGATTTTCTCCTTAGATACAAGACGTTTGTCTTTCACGATCGTTTTGTAATTACTGAACAGCCAGAACTCACACAGTGTGAATAAGATAGATTAGGAAAGGAATCGAAGTAAGTAGCAATGTGTGACACGAGGGTTGTCATCGAAAAGGATGATTGTTTAAATTTATTGTTGAAATGCTTTTTCTTTTAAATTTCCATTCTACTTTACTGCATTTTCGATGTATTTCCCAGAAAGACTAGCGTTAAGAGAAACAAAACAAATCACAAATAACAAAAACATTTTTAAAAAATAAATAAAGAAAAGAGAAATATAGAATGGACACTCTTGCATTCTCTCAGCAAACTCTAGCACATGTATCTCAATCGGCGACTGCGTATCACCATAACTCTTCCATTACCTATGATGTGATGTCCGAAGTCTTCCCTCGTCTGCGGGGTTCTACCTAAATTCGCTTTTCAAGTGGCGTGGCTCAGAGAGTTGAAAACTTATGCCCTCTGGCAATTTTCCGGGATACCATCACAAGGCCTCTAAAACTCCACCCTTAACAAGAAAATGTTACCATATAAATTGTTGGTGTACTCCAGTAACCATGTAGTAGCGTTCTGTTATAGTGCCGTTCGTCAGATCTTCCTGCGCGTATTATAGTTCTGTCCAGTTGTGCAAATTTTAAATTGAACCAAATCCAGGTACCTTATGCTTCACCACGTATAATTGGTGTGGAATGCTGTCAGTATTGCCACACTTTTGATATCTGTTAGTTCCCCGAAATATATTCTGAACGGTTTCTCATTCGTGGGGATTAATTCAATAACTATTTTCTTTTAGAACATTAATCCAAATGTAAGGATTTCATTTAAGAGCAACAACTATATACAGAGTGTCCAGGAATGAAAGGATAATCTTGCAACTGCATATACCTCACATCTTGTCTTACTATATGACACAACTTTATTTCAGTAAAAGTCTCACCATTTTCGAGATATTGATTATTAATATTTTTTCGAAACATGTGACTTTGTTCAGTTTATTCCATGTCATTTCTGCATATTAAGACTCTTTGAACTCTGGTTCTTTTTATTTTTTTTAACCCTTACTCTAGGATGTTTGAGTCATATAAAACAATGTTCTTTTTTTCTTAAAACGTTAAAAAACCTTTAAAAAATGTTGTTTTAAAAGTCATTATTATCATTTCATTACTACATGCTTAAAATGCACAATGGTCTCTTTAGTAGATTGTACTACCACAAAACAATCATTTTTAAAAGAAGTATAAAATAACTATACCATTTAAGATTTTTGTAAGGTTTTTTTAACGTTTTAAGAAAAAAATAACATTGTTTTAGATGACTCAAATATCATTGAGTTAGTTATAAAAAAAAAAAAACAGGATTGCCAAAGTCTTAATTTGTAGAAAAGGAGTGGAATAAATTGATCAAAGTTCACAAGTTTCGAAAATATATTCAAAAAAATCAATATCTCGAAAATGGTGAGACTTTTACCAAACTAAAATTTTGTCATATAATAGGAAATGATATGACCTTACTCTGCGGTTGCAGTATTATCCAGTCATTCCTGGACACCCTGTATATTAAGATACTCCAACCTTCCCTGATTTCCAGTCGACTATTTGATATGATCATTTCTCTCACTCATCTAACATTCTCCTCGATATTTAATGTTGAAGAACGTCCTGTTAGATTTTTGTCTTCAGCCAATATATAAGTATTGTGAAACCATCGGACAACTGCAGCATCACCGTATAGTAACTGTAACAGTTATGTGATTTGTAACACCTTTTCTGTAGTTTCGAAGAAATTCCCGTTAATACGTTGTTCGCCATCCTCTGTTTAGGATATTTTTGAAAACATATCTTACTATTGTAGAGGTTCACAAATGACTATGGTACATGCACAGAACTTGTTTAAACTTGTCATACACTACAAACTAAGGCTTCGCGGATTGAGCTCTTTCATTAAAATTCACTGCTATGCCGCTGATTGGAACTCGACATAAACTTTCACAAATACATTCACAAAAACTCTTGATCATATGCAATGTAAATTTTACGAACCAGTTGCCAAGCAGATAGTTCTACGCATAAACTCTTTTATCCGAAGACAGTAACGTATCTCTAACGCAAGATCAGTGAAATCTTTAGGTGTCTTACGTGTCATGCCTTGAAGGCAGTTTAGAACTTTACCAATTGCCAAATAATTTTATTCAAAAATAAGTAAAATCCATTAATGTTTACTTAACTGCTAGTTTAGAAATACAAAACATTTTGTGTTGAACTAAATCGAAATATATTCATGTTTTCATTTACCATTTTCTTGTGACGTGTGTATGTCTGCTGTGCAGATTCTGTTACAACACTCACAAGCTCTCTGGCTGGTAGCTGTGATAAGGTGCCTGGCGCTTGCGTGGTTCCAATTCCGCGTTGAAGTGTAGGTCCGCTTTGCTGTAGGATTACGGGATTAGACCAGACCGCTGCCACAGAGGAGAATGTCCAGCCGGGAGAAACTCTGTAACTAGGATCAAACACAGTTATTTGTTATGAGTATTCTCTTCTTTCTAGACTCGAAGCGGATTCATTCGAGGAAAGTTACACATATGAATAATTTTTCCATGTTTTTTTTTTTCTTTCAAAAATGTGGGCTGTGAGAAAACAACCATTCTCATTTCTAAGAAGCATCTCAAAATTATCGCATTCCGTTCTGTGAAATTCCACATCAAGCCATCGATAATTTTTGAGATATGTTCACGAAACAATAAGATTTTCTTTCTAATTAAGGATGTTATTGGTTATATTTGCTGTGCAGTTATTGAAACATACTTGTCCATCTACCTGCATATTACGTAAAATCTTCTTAAATATAGTGCAATCGTCCCTAATGCATACCTTGTTTGTGCTTGTTGATTTTTGGTTTAAATCACCAAGGCATTATATCAATAATGTTACATACGAAAAGTAATTGTAACTCTGAAATTTAGCATTGACCTGCGTTGAATTTTCCGTGGTACTACGAACAGGTAAGCAAATGAAAATCTGCGACACAGTTTGCTTACCCTCAATTTGAAACAGTTGCAGACTTTCACTAATCCATTTTGTTATGGATAAAGTTAAGATAGAAACAGGTAATTTAGGCATGGTTCCCTTTCCAAAAATAAAATTTTCCATTATAACTTGGCAGATATTTTTATTATTATTATTATTATTATTAATTTTTTCCCCCTTCTGACATATCACAAAAGAAGCGCTAAGCTTAGAAACATTCTGAGAAGTAAACAATATAAAATCTTATGATCAGTCATTATATTAGCTTCTTGTATATCATTAGTTTCCTATGTTTTCCGCACATTACTTGAGTGATAACTTGTTCTGATATTGACTCCGTGTTATGAAAATGAATATATGTTAGCATATATTTCAAAATGAAACTATCAAAAGTTTTATAGACTGAGACAAGTGTAACAACGTTTATTTTCTTAATGTGATCAGTACAGCTTTGTATTTTACCGACCAGGAACAGAAGAACTTTTGGTTCTAGCAATTGAAAATAAAATTGCTGTGAAAAGAACACTATCAGGAATTTAGACTGACACTTTACTTATTTACCTACAAAATGTCCAGATCACTCTCACTCATTACTGATTTTTGGATGAAAAGTTTAGATTTCAGCTTCAAATATACGAAAGATAATCATGCGGTATAGGAAGACATGTGGAGTACTAGAAGGGCTATGATTTAAGGATAGCAACGTGACTTCCGGTTCTGCAACCCTATAATTTCAGATCATAGAGAAACTGCTTTGGCAGCGCTGCATTTAACCCATTCTCATGTTTTGTGGCAGCTTTTTAATTTTATTTGTATTATTTTTTTGTCATTCTGTGTCTGACAGTGTGTTCACCTATGTCTCATTGTCCGCCTGTAACAGAGCTTCGTTTTCGTATCAGGTGCACAGAAAGTTTCGTAGTTTTCTCTTAACTTTTGGGGTCCCCGCTTGATTACATTTGATTTCTTCTCTTATATGGGCCTCGCATTCGGGAAGACGCGTGTTCGAATCCCCGTCCGGGCACCCAGATTTGGGTTTTCCATGGTTTCCCCAAATCACTCCAGGCGAATGCCGGGATGCCGGGATGCCGGGATGCTTCCTTCAAAACGGCCGAGCCAGGCCACGTAGCTTTCCTTTCATAACATTTTTTACAGTTAAAATGGGGAACAGAACTCACAACAGCATGTGAATATTTATTTCCCTCAATTAATTATCTCCGTATGTAATTTACAATCGTCTGACAAGAGAAAAAGGTAAAAAATGTCTTCTGGAATCAAAAGGGAAAAAAGCTACGTGCTACGGGGGGGGGGGGGGGGGGGGGGGTAGAGGCTACGTGGGGGGAAGGGGGGTTCATAAGAGGCCACAATGGAGCTACGTGGTTTATACACGCTCCCTGAAGGCGTCTCACTGGAGATCGAAAGGTCCCCGGTCCGAATCCCTGTCTCTGTGGGGATTTTTTAAGGAACTCAATTCGACCTTCACCTTTGGCACAGCTTGATGTGCAATGTGAAGTACACAAGAACGTTTCCGTGGTTCGGATTCTACGTTAAACTGTGGGTCCCCTGCACCCGATAGGATTGCCGGGTTAGGTTAAGGTGGCTTCGACAGGGACGAAATGGGCAGGCAGCCAATAGAAACTCTGTCACCAGGTCAATACGACCACACGGAATTATTATTATATTGATAAACTTCATATTTGCGATGAGGTGAAACATCCGATGTATTGCTACATTTTATTACAGTAATGAACAAGGCAATTGGTATCTCGCTGATGTCGAAATCATCATACAAACAAGTAAAATTTAATTAAGTCGGCAAGCGTAAATTGATACCATTATGCGAAAACTGCTACAGTTCTCGTCGTTAAAGATGCAATCACCTACTTCATTCAGAAACGTACCTCCATCGAGCGTTTAAAACTGTAACCTGAGTAGCGGCCAGTTGTGGCTGCCTGTGTTACACAAGCTACGCCGCCGCACTTGTCCGGTATCCGTAGGCCAAGTTCACATTTCCTTTCCGCGCGTCTATCATTCTTTGCAGAAAATGTGCGGCTATGAGAGCGTACTGACGATTCCATTAACAGGGAAGTGACATTAATTACATCAAATTTTAAGTTAGGATTCTTAGTCGTGGCATCTCCACCTGAATAACGTCTGGTTGTTTGTTTCAGCAGCTTTAACTGTATTCTTATTACTAGCGTTTTACCGCATCTTCACAAACGTGGACGTAGGTTTAGACCGATGAATTTAAAATGTATCTCCTATGGTTTAAAATTAACGGAGGAAAAAGCTAAATGATGAAAACTAAATGAAATATGAGATGCTGTCACTCTAATGAAATATGCCTCCATTATAGTTTCCTGGTGTGAAAAATAAATTAGTATCTAGGCAAATATTTGTAAGAACAAACAGAGTGGTCTGGTTGCTCAATAGTTAATGCGTCTGACTGAAAGTTGGAAGATCCCCTGTTCGATTCCGGGTATCGCCTGGGATTTTCAAAGGCCTTTAACCAGACTGTCACCTCTGGCACAACTTGCTGTGTAAGGTGAAGATATTCCAGAACGCTTAGCTGGTTTGGATTCTAAGTTAAGCTGTAAGGTTACCGCGTTAGGTTAGTTCACAACGACAAGAGGCGCACTGCGCTGTGAATTGAAAACTCTGTCACTGGCGGCCGAACAGTCATTTGGGATCTCTCGGCTGACAATGCCAAGTGATGATATTAGATTTACTTTAAAGTTATCAACAGCAAATATTAGCGAAGAAAGACTATCGTCGAAGGTGCGGATCGAACCCGCGACTAGAAGTACACGATACGTCAACGGACGTAGATACCCACGGGCAATAGTTTAAAGACTTTTTTAATAAAACACAATTAGCAATTTTTAATTTACAAATTTTTTAGCGTTCGATTTGTCATAAACGAAGACTTCACCACGACGAATGGCATTAGCGAGAAATACCCGAGATGTTATACTATTCCCAAGTTCATACTGGAGAATTCTCCTTGTGAGGTTACCAAAAAAATGCCGTTAAAATGGTAAGGTTAGGAACAGGTTTACTTTTATTGCATCCGCGCATGGACAGATACTCATAAGACATACCGTAGATTTTAAGCTACATCCTAAGCTTTCAAATCCTGTAAACCCATTAAAAAGGGTTAGGTAGTTTTAGCGTCAGGTGAGAACAAAGAACCAGACGGTACAGCCGGGCTACGCATTGTTATAACTAACCATTGCACGTAACTACGTTCCCTTGCTTTTTATATCACCAAGGGTTATCAAATTAAATCAGGTCTTTTAACGGAGAAACTCGTACGGACAACTGGACCATATACTTGAAATTATGCACAATCAAGAATTTACAAATACAGTAAGAATTCAGAGGGGGTTACGATTCTCGGATGAATCTTTGCAGTCACAATAAAAAAAAAACGAGTACTATATATAAACGTCAGAAGAAATAAGTCAGCCTTTATCTTAATTTCTCAAGTTCGCAACGTCACATCAAAATGAAACTACTCTGTTTTACACCTGGACATAGATGAAAACCCCATCACTACCAAACAAGATGTTATTACGTGAATTGGAAACATGGAAACTAATTATCTGCTTAATTTCTCTCCTTCCGCAAAATCAAACATACGCCGATTTAGTGTTGAGACTAAGGAATGTACAGTACTTTGTCTGAAGCCATATCAAAATACTACCAGAATCGCGTTCAGTGAAACAAAAAGACAGACGATAATGTTTTTCTTTTTTTGACATCGTACGAAGATGTCGCACCTAATTTTACTCCAACGACTGGACAGCGCGAGCGTAAAGCAAACGAATTTGAACCTCCTAGATTAGTTTTTGAGTGAATCGGGATCAGCGTATAACGTAAGTTGCTTCTCGCAGTCAAAGTCTTTATTGCTTAGTATATAATTTCTACTAGCACCGTGTTTTGTTTGAATAAATAAAAACATTTTTCTAAACTTGGTGACACATCTCCTTAGATACTTCAATCACCAAGACCCTTGCCGATACCTCCGAGTGTATAGACACTCGTCACCACCTAATTTCTAACCCACAAATTAAGTCAAACTACAGCATCGCACTCGCCGCCGCAATCAGCCTTCTGGCTAGGGCTGTTGATATTTTTAAAAATATCGGATTTTAGATATATCGATATTTTAAAAAGTATCAATATCGGCTGTCGATATATCGGAAAAAGTATCGATATATCGATACTTTCATAAATGCAATTTCATAAAATCAAACCTTGCAAAAATAAGGCTGTCCATTGATAAATAGACGTGTGATTTTGTTCTTAATCAGGTTTTCACTTTCGAATGGTTTCTGTTGGTGATGATGATTGTTGATTTTTTTTAAAAAAGATTGACCATTATGCATCTCATAAGTTTCATAAAAATTTAAAATATATATATAACTCGAAAGAGGTTCCAGCTAAATCTTATTTTGGCATTTTAAGACTGATAAGTAATGCATTATGGCCAAGTTACATAACTTCCTTTCATAACATTTTTATTTGTGGTATTTTATTTAGTTTTGTATGTTAATAGCTTATTCTGAGTTGTCTTATTTTTCTTACACTCAAATTAGCAACTATTTCCCACTATTCCTGCTAACACACTAATTTCAAGTTGGACTACTCTGGACAATCCACACGCTCATTTCAAACAATGGGCTCGCATTCGATTCGTGCTGGGCAAGCGATGCCCTGCCTATATCGTTGTCATCATCTGACTAGACTTGGTACCTATAACGTTCAAATTAATTATAGAAACGTAGTAAGATTTACTTAAGCTTGTTGATCTCTATGCGCAACAGAAATTTGAGGGACATAGTGTCATTCAGAGCAAACGAAAAATGATAACTTATTTTTAAAAATATCGAAGCCGATATCTAGATTTTAGTATCGAAATATTGATATATCGTTCTAAAAAATATCACTCATAAATATCGATATTTTCATAAAATAATATCGATATTTCGATATATCGATATATTATCAACAGTCCTACTTCTGGCGGACCAGAGCAGAGCGTCGGACTCGTCAGGTATTCAATATAATTGATAAGGTCCTCAACACTTTACTGAGCCTAGACGAAAAAATTAATCACTTGCCCGCAGAGATATAGGCAGCAGTTATGGCAGCTTCAGGGAATACATTCAGTGGAGAATCACCCAACCATGGCTAGAAGGCCACATATACAAGACCTCACTATTTGTGTTTGGAACTCTAACGGTCTATACCAGCAATTAGGAGAATTCAGACAGTTCATTGCTGTGTGCAATATAGATGTGTGTCTAGTCTGCGAAACCCACCTGAAGCCAGACCTTCGCGCGTCAGTCGCAAACTATCTTTGTTACAGAACCGATTGACTCACCGCCGGCGGAGGCGTAGCCATGTATAAAAAAAGGGGAATATCCCACCATGAAACCCCTCCACCAGCGTTACAACACATAGAAGCAGTCGCCATCCATAAGTCCACAGAGCCACCAAGTCACTATAGTACCATTTCCCAATAACCCAAAATAAATGAATGTAATGTAATAAAATGAGGCAAATAATTTTAAAAAAAAAACTATCCTAAAGCTGAAAAGAGCTCACGCAGGAGGAACGAAAGATTTTTTTTTTTTTAAAGTTGCATATGGCCACCGGGGATATCAACATAGAACATAGTATCCACCAAGACGCCCTTTCCCAGAAGCTGAAGCTGCAGCCCTAGCATCACCTCAAGGAAAACTTATCATTCGTGGGGACCTTAATGTAAAACACTCTGGTCCTGCTGGAACACAAACCAGGCCGGCCACGTACTAAAGAGAATCACAAATGGGTACAACATGTGCGTGTAGGCCCCAGAAGAGCCTACTCACTACCCCTACAACGGAGGTAGACCCGACATCCTAGACGTTTTAATAACTACGAATCTCAAAGGGTTCAACGCAGCTTCGACTGTCGATAATTTAATCATCTGACCATCTGCCAGTCATCTTTCAAGTCGGAGTAGGTTCCTGGCTGCCTGAAGACAGGCCCAACTATGACTTTCGAACTTTTTTTTAAACTGCTTTACGTCTCTCAACAGCGAGGTCTTTAGAGACGGTAAAGGATGGGGGCAAGGAATGGGAAGGAATTCGGCCATAGCCTTTTTTAAGGAAGCATCCCGGCATTTGCCTGGAGTGATTTGGGAAACCATGGAAAACCCAAATCTGGAAGCCCGGACGGAGATTCGAACCGCGGTCCTCCCGAATGCGAGGCCTGAACGCTATCCGTTACACCACCACGCTCGGTGACATTGAAACGACCAACTGGAGGAGATACAAGGAACTGGTAACGGAAGCCATAGCTGTCCCTCCAGCCGATAACTACCCTGACTCAATCCTTGAAATATTCTAAAATGCTGTGTTAAATGCCATCTCAGCCACCACCCCTATGATGAAGTGCAGAAAACTATTACCACAGCTTCCATCAGGCACAAAAACAGGGTCGCCAAGAGTGGAGGCTAATCAAGAACCCGACCGCCAGAAAGCTACTCAACCGACTTCAAAAGGACTGTCTCTCTGACAGAACACCGCAGCAGGGAATGAGAGGACTGCCTCTCGATGCTACGATCCGAAGACGGCACCTTATGGACGCAGACAAGATGGTTTACTAGGAAGAAATCTCGTATTCCACCACTAATAGGAGAGCGTGGCTATATTCATCGCCCTGAGGACAAGGTCAATTACTTGGTTGACGTCTTTGAAAGCAACTTTCAACCGGCACCTGGCGACCAAGACATGCAAGAACCAGTAAACCAGTGTCTAAGAGTATTCCTGGAGGCAGAGGACGAAATGGACCAGAACATCGAGCATATATCTCCCCACGAAGTCCACACTTGTATTGCACATCTTTACCCAAGGAAAGCTCCGGGTCGTGCCAAAATTGGCAATATTTGCTTACGCAATCTTCCACCTACGGCAGTCAACCACCTCGACAAGCTTTTCAACTGCATCCTCGACACTAAGATCTTTCCTCGACGTTGGAAACAGGCTGAGGTAGTCGCTATCCACAAAAGTGGGAAAAACCCTTCGATCCCATTAAACTAGCGGTCCATTAGCCTGCTACCTTCGGTTAGCAAGGTGTTTGAGCGACTCTTCGTCAAACGCCTGAATCTCGACATTGATCGGCAGAAAATCTTACCCAACCATCAACCAGGGTTCCGCCGTCTACACTCGACCACCCAGAAATTGATGAGGATGGTTGAGACGGCTTTTACATCCATTAACTATAGAGAGTACTGTGGACTAGATATATCCAGGGCATTCGATTCAGTATGGCATGCTGGACTATTGCTACGATTATACGAGTAGGGACTGCCAGGACAAACGTCAAGATGATAAAGTCATACCTTGAAGGTCGTACATTCAGGGTCAGAGTAGGTAACGTCCTCTCAACCAAATGAAGAATTCAGGCTGGTGTACCACAGGGGTCTACCCTGGGTACTGCTGTACTCTCTCTATACAGCCAATGTTTCAACTCAAGATCTGACCCACACCGCAACCTACGCAGATGACACTGCCTAATACAACCGCATGTTCAGCAAGGCGATAGTCATCCGGCGACTGCAGGAGATACTCCAAAAGACAGAGGTTGGGATAGGCGGTGAATAGAGATAAACCCCGCCAAAACCCAAGCAATAATATTAGCCAGAAGGAAGGGACAACGACTGCGTCCGCAGTCTGACCAACAACTAAAATTACATGACAAAACAATACCCTGGTCTAAGTCCGTACGTTACCTTGGAGTCACCATTGATTCCAGGCTCAATTGGAGGAGTACATTGAAGATCAATGCAAACGCGCCAGCGCCAGACTACAAGCCTTGTACCCCCTGCTAAACAGGTACAGCAAGCTCAACGAGTCCATGGGTGTACGAATCTATTGCACACTTGTAAGGCCAATTCTAGAATACGCATGCCCTTCATGGGGACACGCCTCCAGGACCTACCTAAACAGACTCCAAGTTATCCAGAACAGAGCCTTGAAGATGATCCTACATCTCAACTGCCGATTTTCCACATACTCCATCCATGAAAAAAGAGGAATACCGATGCTAGTAGCCAGATTCAAGGAACTAGCGGCCAACTTCTATAAAGCAGCACATCAGACACAAAACCCCATTATAAAAGTGGTGGAGACCCATCCAACTTGGCCAGGGCCATATGTCAAACCCCAGCCGCTATTATTATAAACAAATACCTCAATTCACAACAAATACATGCCTTAACCTGATGACAAACCATAAATGAAGCCGTACACACGCCGTGATTAATGGAAGTAAATGTCGGAAGACAAAAACTTCACTATACTCTACCCACTTAATGGAATAGGTAGCAAATGGCATGACAACTACTTGTTGCTATATCATTCCTCATGGAATTACAAGTAGTAAGAAAATCACATATGTTTTCGTCAAAAATTCAATTTAATAGGTATTATTAGATACATAATTTTTATTTAAAAAATTAGATATAAATCTTATATATATATATAAAAATAGACGTGTTTTTTCCTATATTTCACTTTTCAGCCACCACTACCTAGCACAGATCACTGATGTTTGTGGGTGGAAGTAGCATGGAGTTTCCTGTCTTGCACAACGTTGGCCGAATGCCGATAGCTGTGGGGATGTGGGAGATATAATGATTAAAGTTGGTCAGTGCAGGGCGTTTTCATATTTCGACCAAAAATTCGTATCTCCGTATACTTCTCTTTCCTGCCACAACTACATAACATAGAGTTTTGGTGTTTGTGTGTGGTAAAAGAAACGTCTTTCCTGTCGTGCACTATGGTTGTTAGATGTCGGTAGCTATGGGGATGTGGGAGATATGGGATTGAAAGTGGTCGACCTGTGGCAATTTCATACTTCTGCCAAAGACAAAAGTGTCATGGTGTATCACTTTTCAGCGAAAACTACAGATCACAGATAACTGGCGTTTGTGTGTAGTAGTAGCACAGAGTCACCTTTCGATCACAAAAGCGGCCGAATTTCAGAAACTGTGGTACTGTGGTAGATATGGTGGTTGTTAGTGGCCGACCAAGTATATTTTCGTAATTCGACTGTCTCCGAATATGTCACTTTTCTGCCACAACTACATAGCATAGAGCATTGGTGTTTGTGTTTGGTAGTAGAATCGTATCTCATGTAGTGCACTATGGTTGTTAGATGTCGGTAGCTATGGGGGTGTAGGAGAAATGAGGGTTGAAAGTGATCGACCTGTGGCAGTTTCATACTTCTGCCAAAGACAAAAGTGTCATGGTGTATCACTTTTCAGCGAAAACTATAGATCACAGATAACTGGCGTTTGTGTGTAGTAGAAGCACAGAGTCACCTTTCGATCACAACAGCGGCCGAATTTCAGAAACTGTGGTTGTGTGGGAGATATGGTGGTTGTAAGTGGCCGACCAAGGATATTTTCGTATTTCGATTGTCTCCGCATTTGTCACTTTTCTGCCACAACTACATAGCATAGAGCATTGGTGTTTGTGTTTGGTAGTAGAATCGTATCTCATGTAGTGCACTATGGTTGTTAGATGTCGGTAGCTATGGAGGTGTGGGAGAAAAGAGGGTTGAAAGTGGTCGACCTGTGGCAGTTTCATACTTCTGCCAAAGACAAAAGTGTCATGGTGTATCACTTTTCAGCGAAAACTATAGATCACAGATAACTGACGTTGGGGGGTAGTAGTAGCACAGAGTCACCTTTCGATCACAACAGCGGCCGAATTTCAGAAACTGTGGTTGTGTGGGAGATATGGTGGTTGTAAGTGGCCGACCAAGGATATTTTCGTATTTCGACTGTCTCCGCATATGTCACTTTTCTGCCACAACTACATAGCATAGAGCATTGGTGTTTGTGTTTGGTAGTAGAATCGTATCTCATGTAGTGCACTATGGTTGTTAGATGTCGGTAGCTATGGGGTGTGGGAGAAATGGGGGTTGAAAGTGGTCGACCTTGGCAATTTCATACTTCTGCCAAATACAAAAGTGTCATGGTGTATCACTTTTTAGCGAAAACTACAGATCACAGATAACTGGCGTTTGTGTGTAGTAGTAGCACAGAGTCACCTTTCGATCACAACAGCGGCCAAATTTCAGAAACTGTGGTTGTGTGGTAGATATGGTGGTTGTAAGTGGCCGACCAAGGATATTTTCGTATTTCGACGAAAGGCATGTGTTTCCGCAGATTTCACTTTTCTACCACGACTACATAGCTTAGAGCATTGGTGTTTATGTGTGGTAGTAGAATCGTGTCTGTTGTCGTGCACTATGTTTTAGATGT
>CM061919.1:77103627-77149534 GCA_031002005.1 Vandiemenella viatica
GCTACTAAGTGAGTGCGCAGACTTCCGCGATCGTTGTCCATGTTGTCTCGGTTATCCGGGTTGAACCACGTCAATTTACGAAAACCTAACGTTTCGGTCATCATTTTGTGGCCTTCTTCAGAGGAATGTTCATAAATTGCCGCGGTTCAACCCGTACAACCAAGACAACATACCGGTTACTACTTTTTTATTTGCTTTGAAATCAACGCCTCGATGTCATTAGAGGTGGGAAGGTGTGGAACAGGAAGGAATTCGGCCTTGACTTTCTAAAGAACCATCCCGGAATTTCCCTGGAGTGTTCCCTAGTCTATCTCAATAACGTTATTACCAAGGACCTTAAAATTTGTCCTCACCATCAGTCATATCTTGCATTTAACGATAGACATTGAAAATACTTGCATACGATATAGTTTCTAAGTTCCCTGCAAACTAATCAGTTTTTCTTTTTTAAATTTTTTACACTATTTTGCCATGTAGTAACACTATTTTACTGAAATGTGCTCTGAATTGACATTTCATTGTATATTGCCTCGTAAATTTTATTGGAACTGAAAGATTGCACTAGCGGTTTGAGCGATAACGTAGTGCAGAGTTGGGAGCCGTCAAGTGGATTCCAATCCCTATCGGCAAAAGGTTCAAGAATTTATTTTTGTACCTTTTGACTTACAACGTTCAAAATATCTGTTGCAGAAATTAGATTACGGAACCATAATTGCACTAGGCCACACTGGCTTTTGTTCGGTTATCTCGTCAAGTCTATGCGATAGGAATTAGTTTTGTTGTATCCGCTATAGTAATATACGTTGAACCTGGACACTGGAAGTAAACTGAAATCCCGGCAGTCTTCAGCGGATCTCAATAAGGTCCGATATGTTTGTTACACTGGCTGTCACCACAACAGCGCTGCTTAGTTAACCAGGAAATTTCAAATAAATGACTTCAATTGATTTTATTTACACTTACATTGTTAAAAAGAAGTGTATCCGCGATACCAGCTAAAAGCAACTAGTCTGTTGAGGAAATAAATGCTAACAAATACGAAGCGCAGAGATAAACATTAGAATGCAAGGCAGAGATATATGCATCATTCGCTTAAAGTTACAAGTTGCTATTTGTTTATTGCGACAGTTAATGTATAAATTAATGTGATTAGTTTACGATCTATTCTCTGTAGCATTTACTAGAACCAGATCACAACATAACTTAATATTTTTTATTTTGTTTTGCTGGAGATAAGAAAGAGGAAAGTTTATTTGAAACATAGACAAAGTTTAGACGAAACGTAATATATCAAACAATAAGATAATCGTTATTCGTTTCTGAAATCATGCTTTCACTAAAAAAAAAAAAAAATTAATCAAAATTTCCATTATTTTTGACGGGCAAGGTGCAGGTGATTACAAATATTACAGAAAATGATGGCGGAGATAAAAAAAAATATTGCAATACCAGGAAGAGACGTGATGTTCATTTTCTCACTGCGGTCACTGTTTTCCTCCCATTGTTCCTCCTGTTGTTGTAAAAGAAGCGAAAAATGAAGGGAAGAGCGGTATTTTACTATTTAGAAAGGTATTTTCTGGTTATCGGCGTCGACTTTCAAAATTTATCAGTAGCCGCGCACGCTGTACTCTAGTAGTCGTAAACAGATGAACCACGGTCTGACCGCCTGTGCCGACGTCTTCTATTCAACACCATCTCCACGCGGGAAAACAGATAACATGCTCGGAGGGAGTTCCTTGGGCCCGTAGCGTCGGAGACCGATATTCACTTTGGCCCAATTAAACAGCGGCCGAGCGGGACGCCGCCCAGGCAGGCAGGCAACATTGCGGCGTTAATTAACTCAGCAGGCGCGCTTTGTCTGATCGCTGCTGCAGTGACTGAAAGGCAGGACTTTCACCTCCGTACCGCCATAATAGGACACATTAGTGCTCACTGTATGTACAGAAGTCCGCAGAGAGAAACGAAAATCAGGCACCACATCACTAGCACTCACATTTCCTGCCACACAAATTTCTGCCCTACCTCATAAAGTAACATTAGCAAATTTATCAGCGGAAAGAACTATCATGGTTTTCATTAGAGCAGGGATGGGATTGAGGACAAGGAACGGGAAGGAATTTGGCCATGACCTTTTGAAGGAAGCATCCCATCATTCGCCTGGAGAGATTTAGGGAAACCATGGAAAACCCAAATCTGGATGTCCAGACAGGGATTCAAACCTGCGTCCTCGCGAATAGAAGGCCAGAACGTTAGCCGTTTCCCCTTCACGCACGGTTTGGTTTTCGTGCCAACGAGCAATCACACACTTTGCCAGTGGATAAGGATTTACTAACGGTTTTTAATCAGAAATTACAAGACCGATCCTTCACTCTACAGATCATAAATTCAACACATATGAGAAAAATATATGTACTGGATTTTCTCAAGGTTCCATTCTTGCGACATTTCAATTCAAATCAAGCGTTGTGGGTGATCTGAACGCTCTGGCTCCGCTTTCGGAAGGAAGCGGGTTCGAATCCCCGTCCGGCCATCCAGATATGGCTTTTCTATCGTTTCATCAGTACATTCCAGGTGAATGCCGGGATGGTTACTTTAAAAGGCCATGGCCGGACTCCTTCCCGTTTCTTGCCCCCAGTCCTATCCCACCTCCAATGACCTCGACATTGACGAGGCGTAAAGCCATAAGCAAAAATTCTCATGTGCTATTCCTAAGTTTCTAGAAGTATTGTCGAAAGTAAAACAATTCTTGTATTTAAGAAGCGCGTTACCGGCAGTAGTGACACAGTTTGGAACAGTCATCAAGTAACGTATCAGTTGACAAGAGACAAGCATTAAGGATCATCGTACCTCAGTAGCTGGCCCGGAGCCGAAAAAAGAACTGCGGCTTCCTCACCCTCTGCTCAAACTGTAAGCATTACCATTCAAAGTAATTGGACCGTACGCATTATAGATAATAGTGTAACTAATAACCTGATAGTTCCTTTCTATGAAAGACGTTAGAAATACATTCCTTTAATCTGCTTACTGTTTTCATGAATTAGAACTTACTGCCTTTATAGGTTAGCTAGGTGCCTCTGGCAGTGGTCTGTAGCCTTGCTCCCTGAATTCTCAGAGAAAAGAAACACCATAACCTATAAGGCCTACTTAAAATATACCATTAGTTAGAACAGAATGCACAGCGATGTACTTCGATAATGATAGGGTCGTGTTTATACCCCACACCGATGTAATAGCAATCAGGCTACAGTTAGCAACAGACATACTTTCAAAGTGGTTTGCGAAATAGCACCGAGCGTGGTGGGTGAACCGTTAACGCTCTGGCCTCGCATTCTGGAGGACACGGGTTCGATTCCCCGGGCATGCAGATTTAGGTTTTCCATGGTTTCCCCAAATCACTTCAGGCGAATACCGAAACGCTTCCTTCAAAAAGGCCATTGCCGAATTCCTTCCCGTCCCTTGTTCCAAGTCCCATCCCGCCTCTAATGGCCTTAGCCGTCGAAGTGGCGTACAGCCGTAAGTAAAAAAAAAAACGGGAAAAAAGCGAAATTGCTTCATATTGAGAATAAACTAAAAGACAAGTATGGGCGGGTCACTAAGCTGTATCGTGTGCTAAAAAAACACGCCTTAATTCTTCCTGATATTATATACGCGTGTCCAATTTGGGGTGCAACTAGAAACTCAAAAAGTTAGTAAAAAATTCCTCGGACTACTATAAAAATCCCATGGTTGATACGCAATAATCACATTAATGGAGAACATATTTACAGTTTCTGAGTTTATAAAATATAACAGTAAAAAGATCTGCTCAAACATACTTAACCTCAAAAAAAAAAAAAGGAAAGAAATTGCGTCTACCAACCATATCAAAACTCAGACTTCCACAAAATATCCTGCTGGTAAATGATGGAAAGCAAAGTGACGAGTGATTTTCTAGAAACGCTGCAAAACTTCGATCGTAAAAGCAGTAAAGATGCTTCATCTCACTTGGAGAAAATACAACGTGGCATTCACAAGGCTCTGTTTTTATTGTACATCAATGATCTTCATGGAAACTTACCCGACAAGACTAAGAGAATTTTATTTATTGACGACGCTAACTTTACTGTAAAAAATAAGTAAAGAAAAAAAAAAACACTAAACAGTAATCTGGAATTTATTGAAAATGAATTACTTAGGAAAGTAGCAAACTGACTTAAGGCAAACTCATTAAAATTAAAAATTTGTTAAAATAGAATATATTAGATTTAACAAAAAAAAAAAAATTGCGCAGCAGGATTTACAAATCTATAATATAAAAATGAATCGCAAAATGTGTTGGTAAGCGCATAACTCAACAACGCCTGGACCAATTCGGCTAATTCTTTTTTTTATATTTTCGTTAAGGCACAAGGAAGGTTCTTATGGAGAGAAAAAACGCAAAAACTGGAAGGAAAATAGTAAAAACAACACTTTTCTTTTCCCTCAATCAAAACAAAACAAAGGCGCGTTAGGATTATCTTTGGTATGACTTCAAGTTGATTAGGCTCTATGGATATTAATCTATGCCTGCGTGTGATCAGCGAAAATAATATCACTGACGTACGTGTTGTCATTATTTCCTCCGTGCGTGGCATTTTCTTGGTTGCTTTTAAATTTTCGTTCTCTCGAAAACCATTTGTGTGTTTATTTGTTCAGTGTGTTTACATTTATACCCATGCCGCCTACCACGAAAGTTTCGACTATGAAAATATAATGCATCAGTTTAGAAGGATGCAATATTAATAATACCTAAAAAGCAAAATCGATTACTGGTATTTCAGTTGAGAAGCGATATGCATTAGCGTTTGACGATAGAGCCACACTTATCCTATTATTTTAAGAATGAAAGTTCTGGTAAGCCTTGTGGTGATGGGTTCCATTCGTTTTAAACTATGTTCGGGTAGAATTCATGGTGATTGAATTGGTTGCGACTAATAATACTTTCTAACTTTTAAAATCTTCTATATAAATAAAAATGAATCGCCAAATGTGTTGCTAAGTGCAAAACTCGAGAACGGCTCGACCAATTCGGCAAATTATTTTTTTCCTTCATATTTTCGTTAATCCACAAGGAAGGTTCTTATGGAGAGAAAAAACGTAAAAATTGCGAGGAAAATAGTAAAATCAACACCTTTCTTTTCCCATACAAACCAGCCAATCAAAATAAAACAAAACAAAGGCGTGTTAGGATTAGCTCTGGTATGCCTTCAAGTTGATTAGACTGTATGGATATTAATCTATGCCTGCCCAAAATAAAGTTCGAAGGAAAAAAAAGGTTTGCGTGTCATCAACGAAAATAATATTACTGCCAGTCAATGAAAACAAAACAAAGGCGCTTTATGATTATCTTTGGAATTCCAAAATGATTGATCGGAAGAAATGGTTTCAAAACAACTCATTGGCATTGGTAATGACAAAATCCCTGTAAACGTTTTGAGTGGCTGCATTACATTTCCTGTCAATTTTTTGGTTAAATGACCGAACTATATTACAGATACAAAAACACGGACGTTAATTAAATAAATTTCGAAATTCAAAATGAAATTTCCGGTGAATTAAGGATATACAAATCAGTTGATTGCGCAACTAACCAAGATGATGTCGTCAACTATCCACCAGAATTTTTTAACTCACTGAATTTGCCAGGATTGCTGCTTCATAATCTGAGATATATATAAAACAGACGTGTGTTTTCATATATTTCACTTTTCAACCACCACTACCAAACACAGATCACCGGTCTTTGTGTGTGGAAGTAACATGGAGTTTCCTGTCGTGCACAACGTTGGCCGAATGACGATAGCTGTGGGGATGTGGGAGATATGATGATTAAAGTTGGCCAATGCATGGCGTTTTCATATTTCGATCAAAAATTTTGTGTCTTCTTATACTTCTCTTTCCTGCCACAACTACATAGCATAGACCATTGGTGTTTGTGTGTGGTAGTAGAATCGTGTCTCCTGTCATGCACTATGGTTGTTAGATGTCGGTAGCTATGGGGGTGTGGGAGATATGGGGGTTGAAAGTGGTCGACCTGCGGCAATTTCATATTTCTGCCAAAGACGCATGTGTCATGGTGTATCACTTTTCAGCTAAAACTATCTATCGCAGATCACTGGCGTTTGTGTGTGGTAGTAACACAGAGTCGCCTTTCGATCACAACATCGGCCGAATTTCAGTAACTGTGGTAGTGTGGGAGATATGGTGGTTGATAGTGGCCGGTCAAGGATATTTTCGTATTTCGACGAAAGACATGTGCCTCCGCAAATGTCACTTTTCTGCCAAAACTACATAACATAGAGCATTGGTGTTTGTGTATGGTAGTAGAATCGTATCTCCTGTCGTGCACTATGGTTGTTAGATGTCGGTAGCTGTCAATACAAATTCTTTACAAACACGAACGAAGTCGTGGGTACCAGCTAGTAAACTATAAAAATAAAACAATATTAGAAACAAAATGTATAAAATACCTAGGCTTTCAAATATATGAGGTAATCAGTTGGCAAGAACATATCACATTGTTATTGAAGAAGTTACGTAGTATGCAAACTTTTTCTAAGATCAAGCAGATTTAGAATTCACGGAACAGGTGTACTTCTCTTATTTTCATTCAGCCATGTCGTATGGCGTAATTGTTTGTGAAAACTCTTCACAGAAGAATGCTATTTAGGATACTTTTTCGTGTAAAACGAGGAAGTCTTTCCGACAACTCTTTAACAACGTCGGTATTCTTACAGTTACTTATCAGTGTAAATGTTGTTTCATGTCCTTTGTCATAGAACATTTTAACTTGTTTACATCAAATTCACAGGTACACAATTAAAACGTAAGAAACAAAAATTACTTGTATCAAACACAAACATGACAGTCACTACAAGAAATAGGAGTCAGTTATTTTGATACACATCTCTTTATTAAATTTCCTAAAAGTATAAACAGTTTGTAGATAACAAGGATGTATTTAAAAAATTGTGGGATCATCGTATTGGCAACTCGTTTTTCTCCATTCAAGAATTTGTACAAATAAATAATTATATCTGACATTCATTTGCAAAATTCAGTTGTAAAAATTAATGTATTTGTTTCTAGCATACTTTCATTGTGATTATTATTCATCTCGTAGATAAATATATTAATCATGACATGTTTCACATCACAGAGGTCCTTCCTCATTAGAGATCTATGGACACAAGTAATAAATGGAAATAATTAATTAAATAAATATTTTTAATTTTTTTTAACTTTTTTTACCCTTGTTCTGTATGTTGTTTCACTTTGTTAAATAGTTTTCCGAACAAAAATAGTTTTCACCTTTCCATATATTTTAATTTGTAAAACTATTTCACATAGGGGTCTCAGAGGACTGTCCTCATATAAAACGAGTCCAAATTAATATTTTTAGAGTACAACAATCTAAAAAGCGTATAGCGCAGGACGAATGAAAATACGTTTTTAAAAATGAAAAAAAAAAACAAGAAGACTTTAATCAATATTTATATATAAGTAACATCAGAAATTTAAAGAGGAATCAAAGCTATGATTCAGTGCAGACATCTTATCACACAATAACTTGATGTGGACATTTATGAAGATAGTAATTACATACAGGGTGTTAGAAAAGTGTAAAATGTTTTAGGAGGTAATAGTATGCAAATGTCTGATAAACATTGTGTTGCAAACGCATACTTTCGGAGTTAGTAACAAGTCCACAACGTGACGCCCGTCCAAGGCAATGCATGCCTCAGCCCTTCGGCCACTCTTCGAAACTGTCTTGGTTTGTCCTGTACGTCTTCAATGCATGTCACAACTATGACATACAATGCATGTCATCACGTACAGGACCAACCAAGACAGTTTCATTGATTCCTTGTGCCGAAGGTTTTTTTTATTTTTTGACACTATTTATTATGAACTTTTAGGGGGAAAACCAGGGCTATTTCCTCTAGGATGACCTTAATGGTGAAAAAGTCCTCTATTTTTCGTGTACTAAACTATAGTGGGCTGTATACAATGCTAAGTGGCACCTTCTGTTTGTGCCATGTTCTTGGAATTACTGTACCCAGAGTTGCCAGTATTTCTGTATTTTGTCTTTTTGTTTCTATATTTTCTAAGTATTTGGTGGTTTGTCCGAATATTTCTGTATTTATATTCTCTATGTTTGCTTCTCGATGTAGGCGGTCAATTGAAGTAAATTGTGATTCATTTAGAATCATTCTGAGGCATCGGTTTTGTATCCTCTGAATATCCATTATGTTTGTTGGGCTTGCCGTCCCCCATATTTGGCGTCCATACAATAAGAACGGTTGTATTACTGATTTTTATATCCGTATCTTGGTGCTTGTTCCGAGGTAGTTGCTACGGAGTTCTGGGGCCAAGTCTTGTGCTACTGTCAGTCCTTTTCTTCTCCTGTCCATTATGTGTTCTTTGAAGAACAACTTTTTGTCGATTGTTATGCCCAAGTTTCGATGTCCATTTACGCATTCTATGTTCCTTCCCATTACGTTCAGCTGTCTTGGTAGGATGGGTTTCTTTTTGGTGAAATACATTCCCGCGCATTTGTTAGCGTTGATTTTAATCTTATTCTTGCTGCACCATTCCGTAAATTCATCTATTCCTCTTTGTAGGTGAGTTATATTAAGGTCGTGTCTGTTTCCGGTACTATATATTGTCGTGTCATCTGCAAATTGTGCCTTCTTTACGTATGGTGGTATGGGGGAGTTGTTCACATGAACACTGAAGCATTGTGGCGAGATGTTTGACCCCTGTGGAAGGCCCGCTGATATCGTATAAATTTTAAGACTTTTTTTTTTTCCTCGCATTACCGTGGACGGGTGTCACATTGCGGACCTGTTATTAACTCCTAAAATATGCGCTTGCGATCCAAGGTTTATTTTATCTTATTTTGATGCATACTGTCACCTTATAAAATATCTCTCAGGAAACTTAAATTAGACAATGAATACAAAGTGAAAGCGTGACGGGTATTTGGGTCCAGTTAATTGTCTTTAATCTCGTTCGTAATCGTAGTGCATATTGAATGAATTGATATAAAAGATTGCAAATAAATGACTCGGAACAGGCATTGCCAGCTACTCCTCAGAAGCTAAGTTGATCTCACCTGCTAAAGGCATTCCACTCGAACAGGCGCAATTAAGTGTTCTCTCGAGGCTTTTCCTCGTCTGCCTCAATGATCAAGGTAAACTGAGTGACTCGTTAGACTGAATAAATCGAGTTAATTAGTTGACGGCTAATCTGACTGTGTCAAAACTCTTTGTTAATCCTCGTACAAAGTCCTTCTTAAGAGGCGGTACATTTTCGTCAACCGCGGGAAAACTTTATTTTCTTCTTTGTCAAAGTTTACTGGGGCTTGCTAATACCCAACGAACTTCTAAGTTCTGTAAACTGTATCCAGTACTGATGTGATGTACCGATATTATGGCACTGAGATGATAGTACTGAATTTTTCGCTCGGTTCTAACCCAATAATAATTAAAAATTTTGTACGTTTTGTAGAGCAGCTCCTTGGTTTTATCACTTTTGACCATATAGTGGAAGTGGCCTCATTTCGTTATGATTTCTTTGTATTTGAATATTTATAACATTCTACATCACAATCGACTTTAACGATGACTTAGGGCCTGGCATTTGATAAGGCCTTGGTTCAATTCACTGTTACGCCTTCCAGATTACGGGTTTTCATATTTTTCTGAAATTAGTCCAGACGAATGCTGGAACAGATACTTTATCAGGTCTGATTTCCGTTCATGTTTTTCGTACATATTTCTGTTTCAGCTCTAGTGTAAGTAATATAAAGTATATTTTCCTTGCCTAATCCACCTAAATTTCCGACGTTCTAGCGTAAGGCGAGATTCAGTATATCGTGTCGTTTGAATCTGCTGTAAATATCAGTGTATACTTGCATCCGTCGGTCATCTTATATCATAACAGGATATTTCTGGAACCTTTACGCCTAAAATATTGTAATCATATTCTTTGTTGGGGTTTGATTTTTTACCTAATAATCATAGTCACTTGGCGTCATACTGCTAAGATTTTTGCATTAATTATAAGTATTTTTTCTATTTTTAACCCACGTGAACATCATTTATAACATCGAGGAACAAATTAAAATGATTCACAATATTTATTAAACAACATAATTTAGATAATTCACAAACAAAAGATTTATTGTTCCACTAAATTTGACTTGATTGCAGTAACGAAATATTTTGAAAAATACGTCATTACATTTAATTGGTTTATTCGGCTAATGTCTCAGAGTACGGCATTCAACTATCTCTGGGCCGCTATGAACTGGTGTTCGTTGAATGATGCCACTGTGTGTCAAGCCACGCAGCTAACGTCCACCTGAGCATAACCACCAAGGTCAGGACACACCCTCTCCCTCCTGGAAGAAGTAGTTGATAGGATCTCGGCAGAAGATGTTGTGTTATGATGACTCGCCAGTTGTTTAGCGGGAGCAAATGTCCTCGCTTCGTAGTAAAACAATTCTCTCTGCATGTTACCCCTCCAACAACAAAGAAAACGCCGCCCCTGCATCGGTGGCTGTTCTTCGATTTTAATTCGCCAAATCTGTCATCCAGCTAACTTTGTAAGCTACCCGTTATCCTGAGAATGGGCAGCCAAGTGTTAGCTGATCACTGGATTAAGGCATGTTATTTAGACGAGAACGGCCCATATTCTCCTCTTTCAACACATGGAAATCGTTAGCTCGGATAAATAAACTGACATAGTCTGAAAATGAAAAACTCACTTTTCTGGTCGAAATATTAATGAATTTTATTAATACCGTTCCTTAACACAACTTCTGTAACATTATTTATGTTACATTGAAGCAGTTTTCCGTTACACTTCACATGCTACTATAGGTTCTGTCTGTGCTCGGGGCATACAACCTGCTTTGCTATAACGCAAGCACCCAGTCAACAGTCGCTACTCGTACAGGTATGCTGGCCACCGTCAAAGATTGTTACTCAAATACTACAACACTAAGCTACCACATTTACTAAACAAACTGTACTCTGTGGAAACCCAATAATATTACAAATCAAGTTATAAACTTTAATACAGTTATCGAGGATACTTATAATTAATAAATGCTACATAATTCTAAATATTAATAATAGTAACTATAATAGTAAATCTATCTATATCTATCTTCTATCTATATATCTACAAAACGAGAACCGGATAAATTAGTGCTATAAAAACTCAGAAACTACTGATCAGATTTCGGTGGGGTTTTCACCGTTTTAAAGCTTCGAATCTCAATTTAGTTTTTTGGTATTTCTCATTTTTTGACGTTACATAACACAGGAGCATTAAATGAAATTCTGAACGTATGGTGATAAATACCAAAGATGGAACGACTAGATGTTGCATACTTTGCACTAAATACACAACCACAATGTCTCTGACCATAGGGTTTAATGAAAGAAATAAAATCAGTCTCCAATAATTTTCATACTAAACAAAACTTGAAATATTATCTCCTTTAAGTCGGGATATTCAGTCTTTAAATGTCACAGATGGCGGTATTGAATGCGAGAAACAAATAATGAAAAATAACAGAGATTTTCTTCGAACACAATCTCCGACAGCACAACTACAACATCTCTGGCAATCGTCTGTTCACAATAAAATGGTGCCGCAGTTTGTAACACTCTGAAACAAATAAAAAGTAAAGATTTTTTTTTCATATCTCTTGATATGCAATTCTGAATACTTGATATACGACTGTATAGGTACGAAATATATTTTAATTTTGCGCTCCAGTGGCAGATGAAGAAGCATAATAGGAACATTATTAGCTCCAGAGGCAGATGTGGCAGCATGATGAGCCACGTCTAATGTTTGATACTGTGAAAACTCAGTCAAAATCAATATAGCAGTTTTCAGGTAATGCCGTAACGTCTTAACACATATCCTGAGAGGTTTCTCGAACGACAGTTTGCTGTTTTTGCGGGAGCTAGTTTCTAGGCAGAACATTCCGTCCCTTCCATACCACTTGCGGCCGTGCTTACACCGTGTTGTTGGTGTAAGCGCAGTCTTTCACAAAGCGCTTCGAAATAGCTTTGCTTCTTCCTGAAATCCCTGAGTTGTCACGTACGCTTTCACTACACGAATATATTCAAAACTAGCTGGTACCCACGACTTCGTTCGTGTTTGTAAAGAATTTGTATTGACAGCTACCGACATCTAACAACCATAGTGCACGACAGGAGATACGATTCTACTACCATACACAAACACCAATGCTCTATGTTATGTAGTTTTGGCAGAAAAGTGACATTTGCGGAGGCACATGTCTTTCGTCGAAATACGAAAATATCCTTGACCGGCCACTATCAACCACCATATCTCCCACACTACCACAGTTACTGAAATTCGGCCGATGTTGTGATCGAAAGGCGACTCTGTGTTACTACCACACACAAACGCCAGTGATCTGCGATAGATAGTTTTAGCTGAAAAGTGATACACCATGACACATGCGTCTTTGGCAGAAATATGAAATTGCCGCAGGTCGACCACTTTCAACCCCCATATCTCCCACACCCCCATAGCTACCGACATCTAACA
Organism: Vandiemenella viatica; assembly: GCA_031002005.1. Taxonomy (NCBI): domain Eukaryota; kingdom Metazoa; phylum Arthropoda; class Insecta; order Orthoptera; family Morabidae; genus Vandiemenella; species Vandiemenella viatica. Next base: position 77,116,249 of record CM061919.1, read on the forward strand.
ACCATAGTGCATGACAGGAGACACGATTCTACTACCACACACAAACACCAATGGTCTATGCTATGTAGTTGTGGCAGGAAAGAGAAGTATAAGAAGACACAAAATTTTTGATCGAAATATGAAAACGCCATGCATTGGCCAACTTTAATCATCATATCTCCCACATCCCCACAGCTATCGTCATTCGGCCAACGTTGTGCACGACAGGAAACTCCATGTTACTTCCACACACAAAGACCGGTGATCTGTGTTTGGTAGTGGTGGTTGAAAAGTGAAATATATGAAAACACACGTCTGTTTTATATATATCTCAGATTATGAAGCAGCAATCCTGGCAAATTCAGTGAGTTAAAAAATTCTGGTGGATAGTTGACGACATCATCTTGGTTAGTTGCGCAATCAACTGATTTGTATATCCTTAATTCACCGGAAATTTCATTTTGAATTTCGAAATTTATTTAATTAACGTCCGTGTTTTTGTATCTGTAATATAGTTCGGTCATTTAACCAAAAAATTGACAGGAAATGTAATGCAGCCACTCAAAACGTTTACAGGGATTTTGTCATTACCAATGCCAATGAGTTGTTTTGAAACCATTTCTTCCGATCAATCATTTTGGAATTCCAAAGATAATCATAAAGCGCCTTTGTTTTGTTTTCATTGACTGGCAGTAATATTATTTTCGTTGATGACACGCAAACCTTTTTTTTCCTTCGAACTTTATTTTGGGCAGGCATAGATTAATATCCATACAGTCTAATCAACTTGAAGGCATACCAGAGCTAATCCTAACACGCCTTTGTTTTGTTTTATTTTGATTGGCTGGTTTGTATGGGAAAAGAAAGGTGTTGATTTTACTATTTTCCTCGCAATTTTTACGTTTTTTCTCTCCATAAGAACCTTCCTTGTGGATTAACGAAAATATGAAGGAAAAAAATAATTTGCCGAATTGGTCGAGCCGTTCTCGAGTTTTGCACTTAGCAACACATTTGGCGATTCATTTTTATTTATATAGAAGATTTTAAAAGTTAGAAAGTATTATTAGTCGCAACCAATTCAATCACCATGAATTCTACCCGAACATAGTTTAAAACGAATGGAACCCATCACCACAAGGCTTACCAGAACTTTCATTCTTAAAATAATAGGATAAGTGTGGCTCTATCGTCAAACGCTAATGCATATCGCTTCTCAACTGAAATACCAGTAATCGATTTTGCTTTTTAGGTATTATTAATATTGCATCCTTCTAAACTGATGCATTATATTTTCATAGTCGAAACTTTCGTGGTAGGCGGCATGGGTATAAATGTAAACACACTGAACAAATAAACACACAAATGGTTTTCGAGAGAACGAAAATTTAAAAGCAACCAAGAAAATGCCACGCACGGAGGAAATAATGACAACACGTACGTCAGTGATATTATTTTCGCTGATCACACGCAGGCATAGATTAATATCCATAGAGCCTAATCAACTTGAAGTCATACCAAAGATAATCCTAACGCGCCTTTGTTTTGTTTTGATTGAGGGAAAAGAAAAGTGTTGTTTTTACTATTTTCCTTCCAGTTTTTGCGTTTTTTCTCTCCATAAGAACCTTCCTTGTGCCTTAACGAAAATATAAAAAAAAGAATTAGCCGAATTGGTCCAGGCGTTGTTGAGTTATGCGCTTACCAACACATTTTGCGATTCATTTTTATATTATAGATACTGCATGCTGAGGGTCCTACAGCTATGGCGTGCATTAAAACCTATATACGCCAATTCATGAAACTGCTGGAGGCAGAAGGTTCTTTGCGCCATAAGTGATCTCTCCGTTATTCCAGTCTACTAAACGATCAATATATAAATAAGAGTATGTGTGTGTACAAGCTTTCTCGAAAACAGCTTAATTTATTTGTATTTCCATGAAAATGACGAATTTCTGGTTTTCACGGTCTAAAATTGATCTGTTATGGTCTTGTTTTCGCTTTTTACTAGAAATCAATTATGCGGGAGCGTTTCTTAAAGAAGTTCAACTACTTGGAAAAATAATGCAGGTTCATTTGCTATTGTGGTATACAAAACTCGGGACCAAACTATAGAGTTTCTTGGCGTGTACCTTAAAATATTAACCATTATGCATCATATGCAGTATGTGGTATTTTATAGAGCTAAGATGACCATTATATTAAAAGTATTTTTGCCGCAAAAGAATTCTTGCAATATAGTGTGGCGAGAGTTCTTAGATTTGCCTAAAAGTTTGTTAACATTAATATCGAATAAAACACGCTTGACAGGTACTGCATTAAAATAATTAATGACTCGATGGAAGAAAGAATGCAAAGTACTGCACCTTATTTATCGATCTTACCTATCATTTTATTGCAGCCTAAACAGGTTTGTGGGAGAAGTATTGCCGGTGCTTTGGTTTTAAAGTAACTGCTGTCCCGTCTGTCTTTATTTAATAGAAGCGGCTGTCTCAGTGGTTTGCGAGAAGACTGTGCTGGGAAGGTTTCCATTTAACTGATTACGGTGTGGCTTTTCCGTGGTTGAGTGCATACTGTCAGCTGGAGCTGGGCGCTGGAAGCTCATTACACAAACGCTGCGCTCGCCGCGGCAGCTGGCGAGCCGCTCGTTAAAGCGCTGCGGCCATTCAAGTGGACAGCCATTAATTCAGACCACTCTCTACACTGCAAAACACAGACGCTGTCTAAGCTCGCGTCCCCGTCTTCCACGGCGACACCCGAGCTACTCGCTGAGCCCCTGTTTACGAAAAGCAGCTGAAATCGTGACTACCATTGCACTGAAGTCACGGTGGTTGCAGAACTGACAGGCGTCACTGAATCAGCAGCAACAACCAATAGAATGACTCTCATGTTTAGCCAGAGGGATCGAACCTCTTATCTTTTGGTCTCTGGGAAAGATGGTTTGATTCATATTGCACATGGGAATGAGACAAGTAAATGAATAGGTTATAATGAAATAGTTTCAATAAAAGTAACTCACGCAATTTTTATCAGACTTTTAAGAATTAGTTGAAAGGCTATCAAGCCCCGACTGTTTGTTTGAAGGATGAAAATGGTAAACTTGGTTTTAACAATCCTGAAAATTGTGACACACTTGCACAACATTTCGCTCAGCTTTTAAATTACACAGAACCTGAACACAAATTAGAATTTGCGGAGATAAATGAAAATCGTGAAAACGACGTACCTCCCAAAGTTGATGAAATTGAATTAGCAATTAACTCTTTAAAAAATAATAAAGCAAGTTGTCATGACTCCATAACGTCTGAGCTATTAAAATGGTCCATACCAAAGGTAGTTAAATATCTACACTTAATCCTTGAAGATATTTGAAAACAGAAAAGATACCGAATGAATGGAAGGTAGCTTTAATATACTAATTACATAAGAAAGGTGATAAATAAGAGGTTGATAACTACAGAAGTTTATCCCTTTCGTCAGCTGTTTACAAAATATTCTCCATAATTCTGCTAAAAAGAGTAGAGAAGACACTCGACAGTCATTTAGGTGAATACCAAGCTGAATTTCGAAAAGGTAGACTTCGTTCAGAGCGGATCTTTAATATGAAGTCCATCATTCACCACAGACATCTGACCTCCAGAGACACAGTTATAACATTTATAGACTTTAAAAAAGCTTTGGATTCGGTGGATAGGGAAACCTTAGATAAAGTAATTCGGGAATTTGGAGCTAAATCAAAATTGGCAAACTTAATACATGAAACCCTCACAGATACTATATCAAAAGTAAATTTGTGGGTGAAATGTCACAGTCATTCAACATAAATACAGGTGTAGAGCAAGGAGATGGTTTATCGCCCATTCTTTTCAACTGTGTCTTGGAGAAAATAGTAAGGATTTGGGAAAAAAATTATAAGAACACGCTACTCCACCAATAACCTTCACGAGAAAGAAACAAAGATGCTGAAATACATTGTCTGGCATTTGCACATGACTTCGTTCTCCTTTCAGAAAGTTTAAAAAATGCAGAAACACAAATTAATCTCTTGGAAGAAATAGATAACAAAGCAGGTTTGCAAATCTCAGTCGAAAAAAACTAAATTCATTTCAAACATAAAGGATTCTCCAAAATTTTTAATGAAACATATTGGCCGACTTGAAAAGGTAAAGAATTTCAAATATTTAGGGGAGATAATTCAAGAAAATGGATTAGAAAAGTTTGCAATAGAAGAAAGAATACACAAAACGGAAAGAGCGTATGGTATTACTAAGAATTTTTACAGAAAAAAAAGTGCCTGTCTAAAAGCCTCAAAATAAGACACTATAATACAGTGGTGAAACCGGGATGTCTCTATGCAACTGAATGCCTGGTATTAAATTATAAACTGCATAAGCTTGAATTATCGGAAAGGAGAATTATAAAGAAAATTTTGTGTCCATTGAGAAATACAGTACAATGGAAGTTGAGAACTAATGAGGAAATATATCATCACTTAGAAAAAATAATGAATCAATCAGAAAAAAGAGAAATTTTTGGGACACATCTATCGCATGGATGACACCAGGCTAACAAAAAAGATATTCAAATATTTTTGGGAGAAGAAATCAACTATAACCTGTATTCAAGAGGTTAAAAAAGATTTGAAACGAAATAATATCAGTGAACAGGGCGCTTTGGAAAGAGAAAAGGGGAAAAGGGGGAAAAGTGGGTTGCAAATGGTCTGAAGAGAGAAAGAGAAAAAACGGTGCAATCATGATGTAGTACTGGAAAGGAAGAAAGAAAAAAACAACAGGAGAGGAATTGCAATTGGCATGTGGTCGCTATCTGACCATAACGCAACGAAGAAGAAATGTTCCCACCACCTGAGGCACATTTCACTGGCACCACTTGAAACATGGTTTAACTTTTGTGCCATTAAGTGCTTCATGTTTATAATTACAAAAATTGTAACATAATAACTTCGAATTGCGTATTTACCACGTTAATTTTACTATTCTAAAATATTTCATTGTTTTAATTCGAAAAATTAATTGATGGAAGGAAAGTCATAAGATAGTAACGTGTGGTAAATACTCGTTTTATCATTTGTCAAGTTGAGTTCGCAGTATTTTACAGCAATTCTCGTCTCGTGTTCTTGTTGGGCCATATAAAGCTCCCGATATACCGCAATGTAATGTTACAGCGACACGGCATTTCAGCCCCGGTAGTAGCCTTTTAGAATGGGGACTGTCCATTTAACTTGCAAAAGTTGACATAAGAGACTATTCCTATGGCTTTTAGATGTAAACTGATCCCAAATCACCGTAACAGTAAGCTATTATTGGATGATTCGTATTGCCTTTTGAGTTGCCTAACAAAGCTACTAGGTAGAGCAAACTCGTCCCATTCACTCGTTAACACGTGTTGAGAAACAGATTATTTGTCAAAGAATCAGTCTGTTGGATAGGGATTAAGGAGTATGACGTAATCAGAAGGTGCCTGGTTCAAATCCCTGTCTCTGCGGTGATTTTTAAAGGTCCTTAACCATACCTTCACCAGCCTGCTGTGTAAAGTACGTCAAAACGCTACCGCGGTTGGGATTACAGGTTTAACTGTAGGCCCACTATACCCGGTAGGATTACAGGGTTACGTTAGGGCAGCCACGACAGAGGTGTATGTGCGAAAATGAAATTCCGTCGAACCGATGGACGAACTGGCTTTCGGAATCTCCCTCCTAATAATGCCATACGCCCTTTTGTTTGACAAACAGAGGTAATCGTACATAATCAACAGTGAATCATTATTGTGCTGTCGTAAATCGCCATAAGAAAATCCAGCGGGTTGAATATCGATTAATAAGGTAGTAATCCAAAGCTTTCCTTACCGACCATAGGTGTAATTGCAACAAATTTAGCTATTTTATGGATTTAAAAAAAAAAAAATCGTTATTTTCCATCTGAAAGTAGTAACTTGACCTAAGAGCCATCGTACGGCCAGATGGAAAATTAACCAAAAACTGCCTTCAAATTTAAAAATTTCTTCCTCCACTCACATCCTATGAGATCCATCCCCCAGTATGAGTGTTTTAGAATCAATTAGAATACTGCACTTTCTGTTCATGTGTGTTATCAGCTAATGACGGTTGGCCTGTTCCCACCTCTCAGTGAGGACAGAACTTTGAGGTGGACTAGCTGGTCAAGATTTAATCAAATTTTTGTCTTCGTAGAAAACTTTATCGCAGGTAGATTTCCTATGTTTATCTCATTTGTGCTAGGAAAGCATTCACACCTACAAATATTTGAGCGTTAGCTATCAAACCAATTCAGAGCAACATTTTCTTTTCGGTTAAGTGCCACAGCAAGAATTCCATTTAATTTCCTTGTATTGTGACTGTAACACTTTTCTGAAAATCGCCATAATGCTAGTGATAGCTGAATTGACTGGTTTCTGCCATCGGCGCTGCCATCAGCCATCTGCTTCGTCCATCTTTGTTAATAGATAGTGGTTTAATTTTCTTGCAACTAACCGAAAGATGGTCTTCTTGAGGAGAACCCCCTCATGTGACGTCACTTCCGCTTGGGGACGCTACAGTATTTTGCAATATTACAATGACCTGTGTGTACGTGATACTTCATGATGCGTTTACGCGTCAACTGTTAATTTCCTGCGTTATTTGTGTAATAAACATGAATCAGCAGTATGTTCAACCTTTATTTTATATATATATAATTTACTACTTTACGCCTTATCGACGGCTAAGGTCATTAGAGGTGGGATGGGACTGGGACAAGGAACAGGAAGGAATTCTGCCATGGCCTTTTTGAAGAAAGCATCTCGGCATTCGCCTGGAGTGATTTGTGGAAACCATGGAAAACCCAAATCTGGATGCCTGGACGGGGATTCGAACCCGCATCCTCCCGAATGCGAGTCCAGAACGTTAACTGTTCACCCACCAAGCTCGGTTTTATATATTTCTACTTCACGTCACCGGTTAATTAAGTGGAATAGAAGCAGTCAATTTTAAATAATCCGCAAATGTGTATCAATATGACAGTTACTAAAAATCAAATGCGTGAGTGATTATTTTTCACAACGGATCGAATCTATCTATGTACTATTATAAATCTGTACACAAGCTGAAGTATTCCCTTGGTACAGGTATCACGAAAAAACAACCGAACCAATTGAGACGAGGTTATCTCAGTTTGAAATCTTATGGTCTACCTTAAAATCTGCCGTAGATCTTATGATACTACGTGGTCAGAGAACGGAGCAAGAAACGATAATTAATGCACGCCGAGTAAAGATAGGCGCCACAGATCATAAAGCAGCACAGATAGACACCCCTTTACGAAATACCCGCCAAAGATCACGCAACAACTCAAATGAAGACTACACTGTTTGGATTTTGTTAATATTTTTTTTTAACTAACTGCATTTATTTATGTTTTCAAAAATATAGTTTGTGAGAGAAATCATCAAAGATTATAATCTAATAATCGTAACAAAACGTGGAATTTAATTTAAGATAAAAGTTACAAAGCAGTACATTACAAACGTGTATGCTTTGTAAGTAGAATAGAAACAAAAGGCCAACGCATTATTACGGCACCAACGTCAGCGCGGACGATGCAATGGAAAAATACTAGTGTTAATATGTAATAAGGTGTGTCTCGATATATTGCACAAGTCAATCCAACCTTTTTCCCCCTATAATGCGTCAGTTTTGATAGCAGACAGTTGGTATGATAATAGCGGAGGTAATCATTGGCTGAGCGCAGAAACAATGCGGCGTGTTTGTGCTGAACTAGTCGGTCGTGGGCGGCGCTCTTTATGTCCTCATTGGCAATTCATGGAGCAGGTCGACACAGAGAGGCTGCAATTAGTGGATGGGCCCTGTGCTACTTTACACTGCGTCTGACTGCTACGGTAAAAAATGTAGTGTTTGTTCCGACTGTTGACGTATCTACCTTTTGTGCCGCCACTGCAGCTTGTTGGCATCGGAACCACTGCTTGTCTGGTCTCATTCTAAATGACGAAACAATCATAATAATTTCGTTAGAAAAGATTTTTCTGGGATGTAACTAATTATTTATAAACTTACTAACCTATACTACAAGTTTCCGATTTCACATTTTGATCATTGTTGGTTGTTATTGTCCTGACTTGTATTTTAATCCGCAGTATCAGATGGTATAACCATAACCACTTGTCTGCTACCCGCTATAGTTCGTTCATTTTCAATAGGCGGCTCAACTATATTATGCTCCCTCTGTGCTGCAGTTACTTCTACGGGCCAGGAGTGAGAGCCAGTTAACACCATCGCAAATGCGCAGAAATCAGCAGACGTTTTCGGTTAAACCAGGGAGCAGTTAACTGGAAATTGTATTGAGAAGAGGGGCGGTATATGGGGAATGTGACCTTGAACTGCCAAATCTGAGTGAACGGACTCTAAAGCTTGATACTCTCCTTAAATTTATTAGACTCCTGATTTCGCTTCGTTTTTAAATATTGACTATTACTGTTACTGCTAAGTGATAAAAGTGAACGAGTAATCAAATGGCGCATTCGGCTGAATCAAGTGTGTTCAAGTCCCTTCACCTTGTCCTAACTGGACGCTACACTCGGATACATTAAACTCCTCAGAGCCGCTGGATCTGATCACCTGTATCCGGAAATTCTCATCTGTATAGGGCCAACAGTAAAGAAATGGCCCTCTGTACTATTCGATTAAATACTGCAGATTTCAAAGATGTTCCCTGTATTCAAAAAGACTTAGAGTATTGCCATCCTTAAACAGTGTAAGGAAAGAGCAGTACCAAATTTTTTTAGACTAATTATCTTTAGACCAGGCTGGGTTTATGCCAAAGGATAATTGTGCCGAGCAGTTTCTCACACTGGCAACTGGATTCCAACGGAGACAGAAGGTAGGAGCTAATGGCAGTTTATAATACTGTCTGGCGCGAGAGACTCCTCATGCCCCTACTTGCAATACATTGCAAAAAATAGGCGAACTCCTGAACAACACGTTGAGTGTAAAGGAGACATTCCCAGTGCGTTGCTGCAATGATTCACGACTGTCCAGCTGGATGGGTGTTGTGAAAACACAACGTTCCGACAGCTGGAGCTGATGTTTTCGGCAGGTGTCGCAAGGCTTCTGGTTGTTGTCAACCTGATGTTACTGCCTCGAGGCATTAATTCTATTACGTATGGTCTGATATAACTTAAAATCTACTCAACAGATTGTGAGTGAATTTCCACGTTTTGAAATCTTAGAGCCTAGTGTAACATTTGAAGCATATATCATCACGTTACCTCAAATGGGGACGGAGCATAAAATTAATATCTGAGTACTTTGGTTATTTCTAAAAGTATCGGCTATTCAACAGATAAATCAGGTAAATAGCCATTTTGTGCCAAAGCTGCCGTGTTAGTTAGATTGAAAATGAATTTGTCTATTCGCAGAGAATATTTAACGTGATACGAAATGTTAAGAGCAAAATACTCCTTATGTTTTTTTTTTCTTCGTGCTTTACTCCTAGTTCAGGATGAGGTCATTACAAGCGGAAGGGCAGGGGGGTGCCAGGAAAGCGTATGAACTCAGCCATGGATTTTTGAAGGAACCATCCCGGAATTTAGGGAAAACGAGGGAAATCAAAATCTGGATGTTCGGATGGGGATTTAAACCAGCGTCCTCCCGAATGCGATGTCAGAGCGTTACCGATCCCCCACCACGCTCGGTACCACTCACCCATCACCCTCGGTATAATCTGTGTGTTTGTGTGTGTGTTATTTTGAGACTACCTGAAGTAAAAAGGAACACATCTTAAACTGTTGCTTCATCAGATAATTCGGAACAAACGTTAGCAAATTAACAAAGAAAATTTACATGTCGGCGAGAAAACGACTAAGACCCTATAAGAATGAAGTCTTAGCCAAGTGAACACGATGTTAACACACGATATTTGCGTAGCCATATTCCAACATCAACAGAAGATGATGAATGAGATTTGTTAGGGGGCGTCCATTAATTACATGAGGTGAAATGGGGGGGGGGAGGTCGGCGAAATCTCACATGAGGGTTTTGAAATTCTTGTAGAATGGTAGAGCTAAAGAAAAAAACAAAGCCTACAAACAACGTGAAAGTCGATCTTCGGGGGGCAAAAACCGACTTTAGGGGGGGGGGGCTATAGCCCTTGGGAGCATTAGACCTAAAAAAAATGTCTCATAAAGTTGCGAGGTCTATTCGTAGGGGGGCCATCTCCCTCAAAACTCACGTTATTTTACAGGGGGGCGGGAGTCCGACTAAATCTCACGAAGTCTCACCAGAGGGGGGGGGGGGATCCAGAATTCCGGAAAAACGCCTCATGTAATTAGTGGACGCCCCCTTAGCTGAAATATTGTGTAAACACTATGTTCACTAGTACCCCAAAGTAATAATGAGAGCTTCTTCGGTCCACGTGCAGTATGTCACCGGAAATGCCATCTACACTAATATTATCAATGCGAAAGTAACTGCATCTCTCTGATGTGAGAATTAAGTTTTTCTTCTCTCTGTTTGTTATGTTTTTTCCGACTAAACGGCAAAACCGATCTTGATGAAATATGATAAGGAAATATAGAGTATCATTAGAAAGGACATAGAACACGTTTTTTTAGGTTAAATAACATATTTTGTCATCAGATTTTAAAAACTAAATGAACGGTGGCAGACAGATAAATAGCGTGTGTTTTCTCTGTAATGTTATATTGTTCTCTCAAGGTTTGATTCTCTAGAACTCAGTTTGTGTATAATCATTTCATAAATTTCATTTGCAGACACAGCATCAAAAATCTGCCGGGGGAACTGAGATGGGTTGTCTCCCACAGTTACGCCCCCCCCCCTCCGTCCCCTTACTTTGTTGCTATTTTTCAACACGTTGGAAACTGGTTCTCTTCATGATTTTGTTTTTACTTATGGCTTTACGCCTCGTCGACGGCTAAGGTCATTAGAAGCGGGATGGGACTGGGGCCAAGGAACGGGAAGGAATTCTGCCAAGGCCTTTTTTAAGGAAGCGTCCCGTCATTCGCCTGGAGTGATTTGGGGAAACCATGGAAAACCCAAATCTAGATGGTCGGACGGGGATTTGAACCCCCATCCCCCCGAATGCGAGGCCAGAACGTTAACCGTTCACCTACCACGCTCGGTCCTCTTCATGAGACAGGTTCAATGGTAGAATGGTGTGATGATAACTTCCCCGTCACATTATCCTGACTCCGCGCTTTTTTTATATATCCAGTTCTAGCAATAAAATTTTAAGTTGTGGGTAACAGATAGTTGTACTGTATAATAAATAAACTTTCTGTTGTGAAACCCTTCTTCGAATGAATTGCACTTGCAGTGCCTCGTGTCTATATTGATCAAACCCTTCCTTTTGTCTTCCCGAATAAAGGAGACCTTGAGTTAATCAGAAGCCACAGGTTTGGCCGCCACTCACAGCGAAAGGGCGGGTTTCTCATTATGAGTCTGGGTCCCCGTGTGGCCGCCGCCGATTACCCCAGCGAGCCCGGCGCCGATCACGCGGAAAATGGGATTACGGCCTTGGCTGATCATCAGAGCGCCCTGAATGGAAGCCGATTGGCTGAGAAGGCGTGAGTAAACTGCCGCCACTCACACATCTCGTCTTCTTTATGCTGTACTAGCATTTACCCGCGACTTTGTCCATTTAAAATGGTGCTATAATACAAGAGATTTCTTTGATAATAATAATAGTTTTGGTAACAAATATTCAGTATAATAATAAAAATTTATTTACGCCTTATTACAAAAACACAATTACCATAATATTTAACGTCTACCAGATCTATATAATTTAATTTTTTTTTCTGCTTCCTTATACCCGCCTATTGTTGCCCTCTACGAATGTTAATTTTAAATTCTTTCATCGTTTTTGGTAAATTATTCATGATTTCCCTTCGCAATTTATTCCAATCCCTGACCCTCTTATTCCCTTCCAAATCTTATGCCTGAAATTGAGTATCAGTTTCTGGCCACCAGTTCAGCTTTAAAATAGAAACTAGAAAACTCGCGCGAAAATTTCGCGAATACAATGAACAGTAAGGTTGGGGTTTGTAATAGGATGAAAGAAGAACCGCCTCATTTGTTTATTTGTTTAGTGTAATATGTACGTAATAAAAGTCAACGCCAGTGAAGCAGCTTATGAATTTCTCTGTGATACGTACTGCTGCTATCTAGTGGCTTGGCCCTGAACTGTCTCATACGCGCGACATTCACAGTTATTACTTTTGCCTTTTAAGGATTAAATTCAAAAACATTTCGTTCTTAAGATATGATGTGACCAAAGCAGAAGCCTTAATGCTTAATATGATAGCTCATTTATTTATTTCGGTTAGATATCACAGGATACTGGCTCGTTTCACAAATATAGAAATATTAATATTTTTGCCCTTTAAGGGTGGAATTTCGAAAAATTCATTTCTTAAAACATGATTTGACCAAAGCATAGACCTTAATCTTTAAAATGAAACCTCATTTATCTATATCGGTTAGATTTCAATGGAGATATATCGCTCGTGGCACAAAAATACTATGCAGAGATATTGATACTTTTGCCCTTTAAGGGTTGAATTCTGAAAAATTCGTGTCTTAATATATGATTTTACCAAAGCAGAGATCTTAATTTTTAAACCGGTATTTTTTTAACGACTTCAGTTAGCTGTTCGGGGAGATAAATGGCTCGTATCACACAAAAAAACAGCATTTTAGAAATATTAACATTTTTTACCTTTAAGGGTCGGCTCCGAAAAATTCCTTTCTTAAATTATGATGTGACCTAAATGGAGATCATAAGATTGAAAATGACACTTCATTCATAGATTTCTGTTAAGTATGAAGGGAGACAATGGCTTTTGACAAAAAAAACACGTCATAGAAATAATGTATATGATTTAGTTGTCAAAACACGAATTAATTCTACCTTCATGGTCTGTAATTAATTTCATGGTGCTAGCTATATTACATTCCACTTAAAATTTTGACTTACGTTTTCCCATCACGTCTTAAAATCACTTTAAAAAAAAAAAAGAACTAAAGGACTTCGTTTTCTCATTGGAGATTGGTTTTGTATTATCGATAAGTCGCTTCAATTAATTAATTCTCCTTTGAAATTTGCTTGCAAAATTAGTAATTGATTGTTTCTTCATTCTGGTCTTGGATAATATTTTTATAGGTTCCTTTTAGTTTCTCAACATGACATAGTACACGAATATGTCTGGATCAATTACTACACTGGTAGATTAAGATTGATTTACTAAAAAGTATGCGAAAATGTTAAATGTTTTGGGTAAAGAGTAAATCCTCAAAACTACAAGAAAGTAGCAACATAATTACTGTTTAATTAAAAACAACATCCAGTTTCTACTTTAACATTTATTCTGTGTTATCCATAGTTTAAGTACTGCCATCTATCAGCAGATGGAATCTTTTTTTGTTAATAACTTAGTCTTGTTAAGAAATGCTGAGGAAAAGTGTACATAAACTTTTATTTTCATTTCCACAGTCTGCCAACAGAATTGTAATCTATGGGCCAGTTACCAGAAACTAATTACATTTAAGTCTAAAAAATTTAATGTTAAGAACTGATTTATATTTTCAGCCCCGGAACTATCAGTTTATCAAGTGCATCCATTTTCGCACTTTTAAACAAAACACACCATTAAATATGTTATAACGTTCTTGCTTTGATCACTGAAAAGCAATGTTTGCGATTTACGTAATAAACGTAGATTAAACGTGGCAGTACGGTTTACGAGGTAGGAATCTCTATAGTATTGGCGAAAAGCGCATTGATTATGACAATTTCCAAATGAACTATTCATTTTTACGGGATAAAAATTAACCTACGTTTCTACCAAGACCAGGGGCGGATCCAGGGGGGGTGGAGCTAGGGAGCTCAACCCCCCCCCCAAAATATGTCGGTCAACCCCCGTCATTGTAATTTTGTAGAATTTTTTTTAGCTCTATGGATTCGAGGCTATAAAGACTACCCCATGGCCGACTCAAGGCCCCCCCCCCCAAAATCTACTGAAGGGAAGCCCTCTGAACCAAAATTCACTCAAGCCAAGCCCCCCAAACCAAAGTCCGCTCAAGGCCCCCCCCCCAAACTAAAATCCTGGATCCGCCCCTGACCAAGACTATATTTTAACTCCGCACCAAATTTCAATCATATCTGTTGAGCGATTAAGGCGTGATTGAGCCATATGGTCCAAACGTCTGAACATAAATCTATACAAATTTTCTCATAACTAATATTATTAAGATCACGATGGACAAGAGTGTCATAAACGAAACAGAGCGGTTTGAAAGCTCAAGCCAGTTATCATGCTGTTATTTTGATTTACTGATTTCTATACCATTGTATTTACAAGTCTTTTTTATATCAGAAAACAAATCTACAAGCTACGATAAAAAAGTACGTTGAATATTTTAGTAAACACTGATTACAGTAACAGATACATTAGTATCAGTCTTCATTCGTTCGCATAGTATTTTTGTATGTTCAACTTTGCGGTTTGTCAACATCGTGGTCATTAGAGACGAGAGGGAATTCTGGGTAGGGAACAGGAAGGAATTCAGCCATAGTAATCTGACGTAACGCTCTCGCCATTCGCCTGGAATGATTTCGGAAAACCATGGAAAACCGATGGCCAGAACAGGATTTGAACCCAGATCCTCCAGAATGCCAGTCCCGGTTTCACTCAGTACTTCTCAAATTAATCCCCCCACTTCGAATGTTCTCTTCCCGTCTTTCCAGCCATTTTTAAGTAGTTCTGGAAGTCGTTTTGTTTAGTGTATTTATGCTGTTGTGGCTGCCATGATTTTCTCCTTAGATACAAGACGTTTGTCTTTCACAATCGTTTTGTAATTACTGAACAGCCAGAACTCACACGGTGTGAATAAGATAGATTAGGAAATGAATCGAAGTAAATAGCAATGTGTGACACGAGGGTTGTCATCGAAAAGGATGATTGTTTAAATTTATTGTTGAAATGCTTTTTCTTTTAAATTTCCATTCTACTTTACTGCATTTTCGATGTATTTCCCTGAAAGACTAGCGTTAAGAGAAACAAAACAAATCACAAATAACAAAAACGTTAAAAAAATAAAATAAAGAAAAGACAAATATAGAATGGACACTCTTGCATTCTCTCAGCAAACTCTAGCACATGTATCTCAATCGGCGACTGCGTATCACCATAACTCTTCCATTACCTATGATGTGATGTCCGAAGTCTTCCCACGTCTGCGGGGTTCTACCTAAATTCGCTTTTCTAGTGGCGTGGCTCAGAGAGTTGAAAACTTATGCCCTCTGGCAATTTTCCGGGATACCACCACAAGGCCTCTAAATCTCCAACCTTAACAAGAAAATGTTACCATATAAATTGTTGGTGTACTCCAGTAACCATGTAGTAGCGTTCTGTTATAGTGCCGTTCGTCAGACCTTCCTGCGCGTATTGTAGTTCTGTCCAGTTGTGCAAATTTTAAATTCAACCAAATCCAGGTACCTTATGCTTCACCACGTATAATTGGTGTGGAATGCTGTCAGTATTGCCACACTTTTGATATCTGTTAGTTCCCCGAAATATATTCTGAACGGTTTCTCATTCGTGGGGATTAATTCAATAACTATTTTATTTTAGAACATTAATCCAAATGTAAGGATTTCATTTAAGAGGAACAACTATATACAGAGTGTCCAGGAATGAAAGGATACTCTTGCAACTGCAGATACCACCCATCTTGTCTTACTATATGACACAACTTTATTTTAGTAAAAGTCTCACCATTTTCGAGACGTTGATTATTAAATTTTTTCGAAACATGTGACATTGTTCAGTTTATTTCATGTCATTTCTGCATATTAAGACTCTTTGAACTCTGGTTCTTTTTAATTTTTTTTTTTAAACCCTTACTCTAGGATGTTTGAGTCATATAAAACAATGTTCTCTTTTTTTCTTAAAACGTTAAAAAAACCTTTAAAAATGTTGTAAAAAATACAGCAACCAGTCACAATATGATGTTGTTGTTTATTAAACCATTACAAATTTGTATATCGTGTGTGAAATGGTGGCAAACACAGTATGCTCCTATCCATCTCCATCAGTGCTAGTGCAGCGCATGTTTGTAAATATGTGCGTTTATAGTGCTTTAGTTTTGTTTTCGGATATATTCAGATGCAAAATGACAACCATACATTCCTGTATATTGCATTTGTTGATGTAAACATTTACAAACCATCTGAAGATGAGCAGGTATAGCTCGAAACCGGTAATGGTTTAATAAACAACAACATCATATTGTGACTGGTTGCTGTATTTTTTACAACCCATATTTGACATCACAGTCGCGGAAGTTCCACCAATCCATCATGGATAAAATATTTAAAAATGTTGTTTTAAAAGTCATTATTATCATTTCATTACTACATGCTTAAAATGCACAATGGTCTCTTTAGTAGATTGTACTACCACAAAACAATCATTTTTAAAAGAAGTATAAAATAATTATACCATTTAAGATTTTTGTAACGTTTTTTTAACGTTTTAAGAAAAAAATAACATTGTTTTAGATGACTCAAATATCATTGAGTTAATTATAAAAAAAACAGGATTGCCAAAGTCTTAATTTGTAGAAAAGGAATGGAATAAATCGAACAAAGTCACAAGTTTCGAAAATATATTCAAATCAGTATCTCCAAAATGGTGAGACTTTTACCAAAATAAAATTTTGTCATTTAGTAGGAAATGATGTGACCTTACTGTGCGGTTGCAGTATTATCCAGTCATTCCTGGACACCCTGTATATTATGATACTCCAACCTTCCCTGATTTGCAGTCGACTATTTGATATGATCATTTCTCTCACTCATCTAACATTCTCCTCGATATTTTATGTTGAAGAGCATCCTGTTAGTTTTTTGTCTTCAGCCAATATACAACTATTGCGAAACCATTCGGACAACTGCAGCATCACCGTATAGTAACTGTAACAGTTATGTGATTTGTAACACCTTTTCTGTAGTTTCGAAGAAATTCCCGTTAATACGTTGTTCGCCATCCTCTGTTTAGGATATTTTTGAAAGCATATCTTACTATTGTAGAGGTTCACAAATGACTACATGCACAGAACTTGTTTAAACTTGTCATACACTACCATACAAACTAAGGCTTCGCGGATTGAGCTCTTTCATTAAAATTCACTGCTATGCCGCTGATTGGAGCTCGACAGAAACTTTCACAAATACTTTCACAAAAACTCTTGATCATGCGTCATATGCAATGTAAATTTTACGAACCAGTTGCCAAGCGGATAGTTCTACGCATAAACTCTTTAATCCGAAGACAGTAACGTATCTCTAACGCAAGATCAGTGAAATCCTTAGGTGCCTTACGTGTCATGCCTTGAAGGCAGTTTAGAACTTTACCAATTGCCAAATAATTTTATTCAAAAATAAGTAAAATCCATTAATGTTTACTTAACTGCTAGTTTAGAAATACAAAACATTTTATGTTGAACTAAATCGAAATATATTCATGTTTTCATTTACCATTTTCTTGTGACGTGTGCAGATTCTGTTACAACACTCACAAGCTCTCTGGCTGGTAGCTGTGATAAGGTGCCTGGCGCTTGCGTGGTTCCAATTCCGCGTTGAAGTGTAGGTCCGCTTTACTGTAGGATTACGGGATTAGACCAGACCGCTGCCACAGAGGAGAATGTCCAGCCGGGAGAAACTCTGTAACTAGGATCAAACACAGTTATTTGTTATGAGTATTCTCTTCTTTCTAGACTCGAAGCGGAAGTTACACATATGAATACAACCATTCTCATTTCTAAGAAGCATCTCAAAATTATCGCATTCCGTTCTGTGAAATTCCACATCAAGCCATCGATAATTTTTGAGATATGTTCACGAAACAATAAGATTTTCTTTCTAATTAAGGATGTTATTGGTTATATTTGCTGTGCAGTTATTGAAACATACTTGTCCATCTACCTAAATCTTCTTAAATATAGTGCAATCGTCCCTAATGCATACCTTGTTTGTGCTTGTTGATTTTTGGTTTAAATCACCAAGGCATTATATCAATAATGTTACATACGAAAAGTAATTGTAACTCTGAAATTTAGCATTGACCTGCGTTGAATTTTCCGTGGTACTAGGAACAGGTAAGCAAATGAAAATCTGCGACACAGTTTGCTTACCCTCAATTTGAAACAGTTGCAGACTTTCACTAATCCATTTTGTTATGGATAAAGTTAAGATAGAACCAGGTAATTTAGGCATGGTTCCCTTTCCAAAAATAAAATTTTCCATTATAACTTGGCAGATATTTTTATTATTATTATTATTATTTTTTTCCCTTCTGACATATCACAAAAGAAGCGCTAAGCTTAGAAACATTCTGAGAAGTAAACAATATAAAATCTTATGATCAGTCATTATATTAGCTTCTTGTATATCATTGGTTTCCTATGTTTTCCGCACATTACTTGAGTGATAACTTGTTCTGATATTGACTCCGTGTTATGAAAATGAATATATGTTAGCATATATTTCAAAATGAAACTATCAAAAGTTTTATAGACTGAGACAAGTGTAACAACGTTTATTTTCTTAATGTGATCAGTACAGCTTTGTATTTTACCGACCAGGAACAGAAGAACTTTTGGTTCTAGCAATTGAAAATAAAATTGCTGTGAAAAGAACACTATCAGGAATTTAGAATGACACTTTACTTATTTACCTACAAAATGTCCAGATCACTCTCACTCATTACTGATTTTTTGATGAAAAGTTTAGATTTCAGCTTCAAATATACGAAAGATAATCATGCGGTATAGGAAGACATGTGGAGTACTAGAAGGCGCTATGATTTAAGGATAGCAACGTGACTTCCGGTTCTGCAACCCTATAATTTCAGATCATAGAGAAATTGCTTTGGCAGCGCTGCATTTAACCCATTCTCATGTTTTGTGGCAACTTTTTAATTTTATTTGTATTATTTTTTTGTCATTCTGTGTCTGACAGTGTGTTCACCTATGTCTCATTGTCCGCCTGTAACAGAGCTTCGTTTTCGTATCAGGTGCACAGAAAGTTTCGTAGTTTTCTCTTAACTTTTGGGGTCCCCGCTTGATTACATTTGATTTCTTCTCTTATATGGGCCTCGCATTCGGGAAGACGCGTGTTCGAATCCCCGTCCGGGCACCCAGATTTGGGTTTTCCATGGTTTCCCCAAATCACTCCAGGCGAATGCCGGGATGCCGGGATGCTTCCTTCAAAACGGCCGAGCCAGGCCACGTAGCTTTCCTTTCATAACATTTTTTACAGTTAAAATGGGGAACAGAACTCACAACAGCATGTGAATATTTATTTCCCTCAATTAATTATCTCCGTATGTAATTTACAATCGTCTGACAAGAGAAAACGGTAAAAAATGTCTTCTGGAATCAAAAGGGAAAAAAGCTACGTGCTACGGGGGGGGGGGAGGTGTAGAGGCAAAAGCCACGTCAGGGCTACGTGGGGGGAAAGGGGGGTTCATAAGAGGCCAAAATGAAGCTACGTGGTTTATACACGCTCCCTGAAGGCGTCTCACTGTAGATCGAAAGGTCCCAGGTCCGAATCCCTGTCTCTGCGGGGATTTTTTGAAGAACTCAATTCGACCTTCACCTTTGGCACAGCTTGATGTGTAATGTGAAGTACACCAGAACGTTTCCGTGGTTCGGATTCCACGTTAAACTGTGGGTCCCCTGAACCCGATAGGATTGCCGGGTTAGGTTAAGATGGCTTCGACAGGGACGAAATGCGCAGCCAATAGAAACTCTGTCACCAGGTCAATACGACCACACGGAATTATTATTATATTGATAAACTTCATATTTGCGATGAGGTGAAACATCCATTGTATTTGCTACATTTTATTACAGTAATGAACAAGGCAATTGGTATCTCGCTGATGTCGAAATCATCATACAAACAAGTAAAATTTAAATAAGTCTGCAAGCGTAAATTGATACCATTATGCGAAAACTGCTACAGTTCTCGTCGTTAAAGATGCAATCACCTACTTCATTGAGAAACGTACCTCCATCGAGCGTTTAAAACTGTAACCTGAGGAGCGGCCAGTTGTGGCTGCCTGTGTTACACAAGCTACGCCGCCGCACTTGTCCGGTATCCGTAGGCCAAGTTCACATTTCCTTTCCGCGCGTCTATCATTCTTTGCAGAAAATTTGCAGCTATTAAAGCTTACTGACGATTTCATTAACAGCGAAGTGACATTAATTACATCAAATTTTAAGTTAGTCTTCTTAGTCGTGGCATCTCCACCTGAATAACGTCTGGTTGTTTGTTTCAGCAGCTCTAACTGTGTTCTTATTACTAGCATTTTACCGCATCTTCACAAACGTGGACCTAGGTTTAGCCGATGAATTTAAAATGTGTCTCCTATGGTTTAAAATTAACTGAAGAAAAAGCTAAATATAGAAAACTAAATGAAATATGAGATGCTGTCACACTAATGAAATATGCCTCCATTATAGTTTCCTGGTGTGAAAAATAAATTAGTATCTAGCGAATATTTGTAGAAGAACAAACAGAGTGGTCTGGTTGCTCAATAGTTAATGCGTCTGACTGAAAGTTGGAAAATCCCCTGTTCGATTCCGGGTATTGGCTGGGATTTTCAAAGGCCTTTAACCAGACCGTCACCTCTGGCACAACTTGTTATGTAATGTGAAGATATTCCAGAACGCTTAGCGGGTTTGGATTCTAAGTTAAGCTGTAAGGTTACCGCGTTAGGTTAGTTCACAACGACAAGAGGCGCACTGCGCTGTGAATTGAAAACTCTGTCACTTGGCGGCCGAACATTCATTTGGGATCTCTCGGCTGACAATGCCAAGTGATGATATTAGATTTACTTTAAAGTTATCAACAGCAAATATTAGCGAAGAAAGACTATCGTCGAAGGTGCGGATCGAACCCGCGACTAGAAGTACACGATACGTCAACGGACGTAGATACCCACGGGCAATAGTTTAAAGACTTTTTTAATAAAACACAATTAGCAATTTTTAATTTACAAATTTTTTAGCGTTCGATTTGTCATAAACGAAGACTTCACCACGACGAATGGCATTAGCGAGAAATACCCGAGATGTTATACTATTCCCAAGTTCATACTGGAGAATTCTCCTTGTGAGGTTACCAAAAAAAAATGCCGTTAAAATGGTAAGGTTAGGAACAGGTTTACTTTTATTGCATCCGCTCATGGACAGATAGTCATAAGACATACCGTAGATTTTAAGCTACATCCTAAGCTTTCAAATCTTGTAAACCCATTCAAAAAGGGGTTGGTAGTTTTAGCGTCAGGTCACAACAAAGAACCAGACGGTTACAGCACGCTACGCATTGTTATAACTAACCATTGCACGTAACTACGTTCCCTTGCTTTTTATATCACCAAGGGTTATCAAATTCAATCAGATCTTTTAACGGAGAAACTCGTTCGGATAACTGGACCATATACTTGCAATTACTTGCAATCAAGAATTTACAAATGCAGTAAGAATTCAGAGGGGGTTACGATTCCGGATAAATCTTTGCAGTCACAAAAAAAAAAAAAAATTACTATACATAAACGTCAGAAGAAATCCCAGGTAAGTCAGCCTTTATCTTAATTTCTCAAGTTCGCAACGTCACATCAAAATGAAACTACTCTGTTTTACACCTGGACATAGATGAAAACCCCATCACTACCAAACAAGATGTTATTACGTGAATTGGAAACATGGAAACTAATTATCTGCTTAATTTCTCTCCTTCCGCAAAATCAAACATACGCCGTTTTAGTGCTGAGACTAAGGAATGTACAGTACTTTGTCTGAAGCCATATCAAAATCCTACCAGAATCGCGTTCAGTGAAACAAAAAGACAGACGATAATATTTTTCTTTTTTTGACATCGTACGAAGATGTCGCACCTAATTTTACTCCAACGACTCGGGTCTGGACAGCGCGAGCGTAAAGCCAACGAATTGGAACCTCCTAGATTAGTTTTTGAGTGAATCTGGATCAGCGTATAACGTAAGTTGCTTCTCGCAGTCAAAGTCTTTATTGCTTAGTATATAATTTTTACTAGCACCGTGTTTTGATAGAATAAGTAAGAAGATTTTTCTAAACTTGGTAACACACCTCCTCAGATACTTCGATCACCAAGACCCTTGCCGATACCTCCGAGTGTACAGACACTCGTCACTACCTAATTTCTAACCCACAAAACAAGTCAAACTACAGCATCGCACTCGCCGCCGTAATCAGCCTTCTGGGCTTCTGGCAGACCAGAGCAGAACGTCGGACTCGTCAGGTATTCAATATAATTGATAAGGTCCTCAACACTTTACTGAGCCTAGACGAAAAAATGAATCACTTGCCCGCAGAGATATAGATTATAGGCAGCAGTTATGGCAGCTTCAGGGATTACATTCAGTGGAGAATCACCCAACCATGGCTAGAAGGCCACATATACAAGACCTCTTTATTTGTGTTTGGAACTCTAACGGTCTATACCAGCAATTAAGAGAATTCAGACAGTTCATTGCTGAGTGCAATATAGATGTGTGTCTAGTCTGCGAGACCCACCTGAAGCCAGACCTTCGCGCGTCAGTCGCAAACTATCTTTGTTACAGAGCCGATTGACTCACCGCCGGCGGAGGCGTACCCATGTATAAAAAAAAAGGGGAATATCCCACCATGAAACCCCTCCACCAACGTTACAACACATAGAAGCAGTCGCCATCCATAAGTCCACAGAACCACCAAGACACTATAGTACCATTTCCCAATAACCCAAACTAAATAAATGTAATGTAATAAAATGAGGCAAATAATTAAAAAAAAAAAAACTATCCTAAGGCTGAAAAGAGCTCACGCAGGGGGAACAAAATTTTTTTTAAAAAAGTTGCATATGGCCACCGGGGATATCAACATAGAAGATAGTATCCACCAAGACGCCCTTTCCCAGAAGCTGAAGCTGCAGCCCTAGCATCACCTCAAGGAAAACTTATCATTCGTGTGGACCTTAATGTAAAACACTCTGATTGGTCCTGCGGGAACACAAACCAGGCCGGCCACGTACTAAAGAGAATCACAAATGGGTACAACATGTGCGTGTGGGCCCCAGATGAGCCTACTCACTACCCCTACAACGGAGGTAGACCCGACATCCTAGACGTTTTAATAACTACGAATCTCAAAGGGTTCAACGCAGCTTCTACTGTCGATAATTTAATCATCAGACCATCTGCCAGTCATCTTTCAAGACGGAGTAGGTTCCTGGCTGCCTGAAGACAGGCCCAACTATGACTTTGGAACTTTTTTTTTAACTGCTTTACGTCTATCAACAGCGAGGTCTTTAGAGACGGTAAAGGATGGGGGCAAGGAATGGGAAGGAATTCGGCCATAGCCTTTTTTAAGGAAGCATCCCGGCATTTGCCTGGAGTGATTTGGGAAATCATGGAAAACCCAAATCTGGATGCCCGGACGGGGATTCGAACTGCGGTCCTCCCGAATGCGAGGCCAGAACGCTATCCGTTACACCACCACGCTCGGTGACTTTGGAACAACCAACTGGAGGAGATACAAGGAACTGGTAACGGAAGCCATAGCTGTCCCTCCAGCCAATAACTACCCTGACTCAATCCTTGAAATATTCTAAAATGCGGTGTTAAATGCCATCTCAGCCACCACCCCTATGAAGAAGTGCAGAAAACTATCACCACAGCTTCCATCAGGCACAAAAACAGGGTCGCCAAAGAGTGGAGGCTAACCAAGAACCCGACCGCCAGAAAGCTACTCAACCGACTTCAAAAGGACTGTCTCTCTGACAGAACACCGCAGCAGGGAATGAGAGGACTGCCTCTCGATGCTACGATCCGAAGACGGCACCTTATGGACGCAGACAAGATGGTTTACTAGGAAGAAATCTCGTATTCCACCACTAATAGGAGAGCGTGGCTATATTCATCGCCCTGAGGACAAGGTAAATTACTTGGTTGACGTCTTTGAAAGCAACTTTCAACCGGCACCTGACGACCAAGACATACAAAAACCAGTAAACCAATGTCTAAGAGTATTCTTGGAGGCAGAGGACGAAATGGACCAGAACATCGAGCATATATCTCCCCACGAAGTCCACACTTGCATTGCATATCTTTACCCAAGGAAATCTCCGGGTCGTGCCAAAATTGACAATATTTGCTTACGCAATCTTCCACCTACGGCAGTCAACCACCTCGACAAGCTTTTCAACTGCATCCTCGACACTAAGATCTTTCCTCGACGTTGGAAACAGGCTGAGGTAGTCGCTATCCACAAAAGTGGGAAAAACCTTTCGATCCCATTAAACTAGCTGTCCATTAGCCTGCTACCTTCGGTTAGCAAGGTGTTTGAGTGACTCTTCGTCAAACTCCTGAATCTCGACATTGATCGGCAGAAAATCTTACCCAACCATCAACCAGGGTTCCGCCGTCTACACTCGACCACCCAGAAATTGATGAGGATGGTTGAGACGGCTTTTAGATCCATTAACTATAGAGAGTACTGTGGACTAGATATATCCAGGGCATTCCATTCAGTATGGCATGCCGGACTATTGCTACGGTTATACGAGTAGGGACTGCCAGGACAAACGTCAAGATGCTAAAGTCATACCTTGAAGGTCGTACATTCAGGGTTAGAGTAGGTAACGTCCTCTCAACCAAATGAAGAATTCAGGCTGGTGTACCACAGGAGTCTACTGCTGTACTCTCTCTATACAGCCAACGTATCTACTCAAGATCTGACCCACACCGCAACCTACGCAGACGACACTGCCTACTACAACCGCACGTTCAGCAAGGCGATAGTCATCCGGCGACTGCAGGAGATACTCCAAAAGACAGAGGTTGGGCTAGGTGGTGGTGAATATAGATAAATCCCGCCAAAACCCAAGCAATAATATTAACCAGAAGGAAGGGACCACGACTGCGTCCGCAGTCTGACCAACAACTAAAATTACATGACAAAACAACACCCTGGTCTACGTCCGTACGTTACCTTGGAGTCATCATTGATTCCAGGCTCACTTGGAGGAGTACATTGAAGATCAATGCAAACGAGCCAGCGCCAGACTACAAGCCTTGTACCCCCTGCTAAACAGGTACAACAAGCTCAACGAGTCCATAGGTGTACGAACCTATTGCACACTTGTAAGGCCAATTCTAGAATACGCATGCCCTTCATGGGGACACGCCTCCAGGACCTACCTAAACAGACTCCAAGTTATCCAGAACAGAGCCTTGAAGAGAGTCCTACATCTCAACTGCCGATTTTCCACATACGCCATCCATGAAAAAACAGGAATACCGATGCTAGTAGCCAGATTCAAGGAACTAGCGGCCAACTTCTATAAAGCAGCACATCAGACACAAAACCCCCTTATAAACGTGGTGGAGACCCATCCAACTTGGCCAGGGCCATATGTCAAACCCCAGCCGCTATTATTATAAACAAATACCTCAAGTTACAACAAATACATGCCTTAACCTGATGAAAAACCATAAATGAAGCCGTACACACGCCGTGATTAATGGAAGTAAATGTCGGAAGACAAAAACTTCACTATACTCTACCCACTTAATGGAATAGGTAGCAAATGGCATGACAACTACTTGTTGCTATATCATTCCTCATGGAATTACAAGTAGTAAAGAAAATCACATATGTTTTCGTCAAAAATTCAGTTTAATAGGCATTATTAGATACATAATTTTTATTTAAAAAATTAGATACAAATAATTAAATAAAACAAAAAAGTAAAATCGTTTTTTTTTTTATTTTCATCATCAATTGCTTCATATTCAGTGTTTTCCGATTCATTTTTTCATGTGAAAATAGTACATATTTTTATCAAATTTCTTTATGTGCCTTTCTGTAGTATTAAATGAGTAGCATTCGGTTATTTTAGATTTTGGACGTCGTACTCCTTTTATACTTGTTGATAATGCGTAATTTGGTTCTCCTTATATTTACTGAAAACAACCTTTCAACAGTGCTGTGAGGTACGTTCAAAAGTTTCTTCACTAATTCACACAACGCAGCAAATGTTTGAGACCCATCTCCATTTTTCAATTCATTTACATATTTCCAAAACTTTATTACATTGGGGATTTCGTTTTGGCCAAAGGGTAAGTTGATATTTATTAAAATTCGCCACTCTCTACCCAGCTCAGTTATATCATCTGAACAAATCTTTGGGAAGAAATAAAGTAAATCTGCAATGGAAAGAAAGCTCTTCATTACGGTATTCAGAATTGCTTGGGATTTAGCATCTTCAGACGTTTTAATCCATGACATTTTTTGTCGCTAAAAGGAAACCTTTTTACTATTTGTCTTTTAGCCACTAAATGAAACTCCTTACATTTCAAGTAGAAATGCTCATTACAGTAGCACGCGAACAGCCGACCAAACTCTTCGTTTCCGAGATGCTCGTTCCCAGTGACCGCGCCCACAAACCTCTGGCATGTATTTTAAGGGAATTTCTTGACCTGTGCATAGAAATCTGATGTCAGATACCTCTGAAAACCTACCAAGGGCTTGTAGAATCCATCACTTCTGTATTGCGTTTGAAATATGGACCAATATGCAAATAAGTAGGTGGTCATAATGTTTTGGCTGATCAGTTTATTTAAGTGTTATAGCCCTTCAATATTCCAATATACCATCAGCGTATAACTATACATAGCATTTACCCTTCTGTTTGTGTCCCTTATAAGATGACTCTTACTCATATTTATCTTCGTGCTACGATGACTGCCTAGCCATAATCCCTCCGTAGTAGATCACTCTCTTTACTCTCCTATTACTACTCATCATTTCATCTGCAAATGACGAAACTTTTGACCGTAAATTAGGTGATCATGAAGCAGTTCTTATGGATATTATAAAGTCCAGTGATCAAAACTGAAGGAGATTATAGATACAATTATAAAAATGCATATATCTCAGAAATAAGAAGATAACGTTTAGCACGTAGAGTATGAGTATAGTGGATTAAATAGAAAGAATAGATGAAGAAATGTTTATCCAAAAACGAAAAATAAAATTACAGAACTCACATAGTATAGCAGGGAGGTAAGAAGGCTAAAGAGGCTTGTAAGAAGGAAACACAACAAAGTTAAGAGACAGCAAGGAAATAGAGAACTCCTGAAACAATTAAACAAGGAATTCATAACAGCAAAGAAGGAAACTAAAGATGAGTTTGTGATAAATTTAATGGGTACAGGGGAACTACTGAATAATGAATCTAGAAATTTCTGCTGTAATGTTGGAAAACTACAATAAGATTTTCTTTTTCAGGTGAGAATCATTTTGACAAAGGTGCCGTACTCTTTTACTGTTAGTGTTTTATTATTTGTATACAATATGACAAAAAAGAATACTAACTATTATAATATAGTATGTACTTAACAACAAGCATGATATAAACGTATGTCTAAACTCTAAAGACTGTATTACGTGTATCGCCCGCCCGGAAAAAGTCCTGAAGAGCACTCCACATGTGTTAAATGATCATGTAGGTCTCTCCCCATGTACAATAAGTTGAATCACGAATTCCCATTTTGTGCATACTGTAAACCTAAATTTCTTGGATAGTTTTAAAGCTAGTTAGTAATACAGCTCTTGTGCTTTAAATTGAAGTCAGGTTGCTGGATATTTGAGTCTGACTCTGATGTTCATGAAGATTCGTTCAGCGCATGGTCACCTGGGTAACGGTATAACAAAATTTTTTTACTTAGGTATTTACGCCTGTTCGACGTCTAGGTCACTAGGGGTGTGGGGGGACTAGAGGCAGGAAACGGGAAAGAATTCGACCATAGCCTTCTTGAAACAATCCAGGCACTGGCATGAAATGATTTCGACAAGTCTAAATTTGGATGGCCGGACGAGCATTCGGACCTACGTCATCCCAAATGGCAGGCCCCTCAGCCACAACGCTCAGTTCCGGACGCTGTATCACAGCTGAAAACACCAAAAACTTTTACAAGATCGTAGTTCCACTGAAGTTTTTCATCTTACGCTATCTCTTAAACTCTTCACAGATAAGGAGTTTAATAAATGATAGAGTTAATAGTCAACTTTTAATTCACAGTTCTTTGGAAGCACTATACATAATTTCTTCAGAATTCTTGTCGATGTTGGCCAAGACACATTAACTGGTTAAATGGACAGTGTTTGGGGTCAACTTCTAAAAAACAACTAGGCGCTTTACAATCCTATATCTGTATACACCTGAATTTCTGGACGTTTAAAGGAGTGGATGTCAG
Source organism: Vandiemenella viatica (assembly GCA_031002005.1). Classification (NCBI taxonomy): domain Eukaryota; kingdom Metazoa; phylum Arthropoda; class Insecta; order Orthoptera; family Morabidae; genus Vandiemenella; species Vandiemenella viatica. The sequence goes on from CM061919.1 coordinate 77,144,614, forward strand.
AGAACTTGTGTTTGTAGCCATGACGTTTTCGGAAAACTAACAATGGCTGTAGACTGTGAGAAACAACATATAATTTTATAACAATCCAAGTTTCCTTATTTTGTATGGGAGTCGTTATAAACAATAACACAGATAATTTAAATGTTTATAACACCACAGATTAACAATATGGTAGTCACCAATAGCGCACCAGATGGCTGTATCCATTACTCAGGTCCGTAGGCATTGGAGGGTGTCAAGGAAATACTTAAATCTCCATGTGTAACCATTTCGTGTGGATGCCTGTGTGTGCTCGATATAATGCGCTTTGAATGAAATGATGAAAAATGGGCAGGATGTAAACCAGTGCCATCCTACGCGTGATTATCCTTCCTAAAGACACTGAGGGTGCCACCAAATTTAACGTCCCCATCCAAAGGACGAATCACCGTCAACAGTGTCGTATGCGCTCATTCCATACGCACTGCGTAAACGCGTAACAAACCTTTGGTGCGCAATCTGGCGATAGGAAATCATGCACCACCAATCCTCTCCAAGTTTCTGCAAAAATTTCTTCCATCAACAAAACTCGAACCAAATAAATCTGCGTCACTTGTTGGACATAGTCACGGTGACGCAATCAACTGAACCAACAATCCTACATAATCTACAGTGACCAAATGAATCCCCCTGATTTACAAGACTTTTTTTTAACTGCTTAACGTCTATTAACAGCGAGGTCTTTAGAGACGGGAAAGGAATTGGAAGGAATACGGCCATGGCCTTTTGAAGGAAGCATCCCGGCATTTGCCTGGAGTGATTTGGGAAACCATGGAAAACCCAAATCTGGATGCCCGGACGGGGATTCGAACCGCCGTCCTCCCGAATGCGAGGCCAGAACGCTAACCATTACACCACCACTCTCGGTATTTACAAGATACTAATTAATTAGAGGAAAGATAAACTGATATAAAAAAGTTATTGTAACGTTACAAGTAGACAGATTCAAGCAATTAATTGGTAGAGTTTTTGCTAATCTTAAAACCCGCTGAATGATTTGCACGCAGTGCGTTGTGAGATAGCAGCGCTTGCAACGCCCGTCAGCTGTTTCTCCGCTCAGCCTCCTCGTGGTCCAGCGCCACGCGTTCTCCTCCACACGCACGCTCCCATAATTCGATTATCGATTGTCCGTAACGACCTAGATTCGGGCCCCACTGGCCAAATTCCGTCGTCCCAAGCGCCACTTTAACAGGTGCGACAAATTGCCGTACTGTTGATTGCTCGGCTACCAAGCTGGTGTAAAGTTTCGGTTAAATTTACTGGATCGACACCATGGGTTGCACCAAGGATCAGGCAACTTCCCTAAAACGCATTTCGTTCTGACGTTCTTAATGATTTAGGTTCCACAGAAGACCTATCTTCCAATTACCCTGCTTTTATATTAAGTCTAGTACCTTTTTGAATTGTTTTGTAATACATCTCTGAAACATCTTTTAACTTCTTCTCCTTTTTTTTTTTTACTTAACTAAATATAAAAATAGGATCGGATGCAATAGGAGAAGTAAGTGAATTCTGTTACTAGGGAAGCAAAATTACAACTGATGGCCGAAGCAGGAATGATATTAAAAGCAGAATAGCACTAGCAAAAAGAGCACTCATGAAAAAGAAAAATCTTTTAGTTTCAAGTATTGATCTAGCAATTAGAAAAAACTTTTTAAAACTCTATGTGTGGAGCACAGCCCTTTATGGTAGTGAGAAAAGGACTTTAGGAATACTGGAAAGAACGAAAATCGAAGCATTTGAAATGTGGTGCTACAGACGAAGGCTTAAAATTAAGTGGACAGACGAAGTAAGAAATGAACGAGTTTTGGAAATGATGGGTGAGGAAAGAGGTTTGTGGAGGAAGCTTACAGAAAGAAGAGACAGGCTGGTTGGTCATATTTTGAGAGATGCTGGACTTGTTAATTTGTTGGGAGTGAACAGTAGAAGGTAAGAACTGTAGAGGAAGACAGAAATTAGAATATATGAAGCAGATAATTGAGGACGTGGGTTGTAAGGGGTATGCAGAGATGAAGAGGTTGGCACAAGATAAGAACGGATGGAGGATTGCATCAAACCAGTCGAAAGACTACTGACAGCAAAAAGAAAACTGCAACTTTCAGTAGCTAAGGCACTCGTATTTTATCCTTCAGGGTCGCCAACTACAACCCGCCCTAAGTAATAGTGTGCTAATCTGTACTAATATTGTAAATACAAAAGAAACTCTCACTGTCTGTTACGCTTTTACGACTCGAAACGGCTAAACCGATATTTATGAAATTTGACAAGCAAATATTGTATAACATTAGGAAGGACATAAAATACTTTTTTGGGATTCGTAACACATTTTGTTATGAAATTTTGAAAACTAACCGAACGCTGACAGACAGACGGATAGCGTGTGTAATTCTCTGTTATGTTACATCGGTTGCTCAGGCTTTGTTTCTATCACAGTCAGTTTGTGTATGATCTGTTTATAAATTTCATAAACAGACCCTAATTATTATTAACCCCCTCCTCCTTAGTTTGTTGCTATTTTTAAACTAGTAAATTAGTTCTCTTCGTGAGACAGGTTGAAAGGTAGAATGGTATTTGGATGGCTTCCCAGTTATATTATCCAAACTCCATGCTTTTTGGGACACTTTTTACGGAACTGAAACCTTTCTACATCCATTTCCAGCAATAAAATTCAAAGTCCACGCGTACGCAGTCACGGGTAACAACTTCGTGTGAACTCTAAGACCTAGTAACAGGGTTTCTTACCAGCTAAGCGCGCCTCTATCGTACCCGCCTAAACTTACCCGGTAACCGTTCCAGGTATAATGGTCCGACAGTTTAACGTGAAATCCGAACTGCGGAGCGTCCTGGCACCTTCACCTTAGCAAATAAAAGCTTTTCCAGAAATGAAAGTCAATTTGAAGACTCATAAAAATTCCAGCGGAGATCGGGATTCGCACCGGGAACCTTCTGCATTCCAGTTACGGATCTTTAATTACTTTGCATTAGTATACCATCGTACCATTTAGTGATGATCGATTTCGGTATTTTAAATATATCAGTGGTTCCCAATTAGTTTTTTTTTTTCAGTCAGAAAGAGCTCAACCTCGCGTATCCCTTATAGCTGAAATGATAAATAAATAAATTCGTTGATTCAAATACCGTAGAGTGCTTCACACAGCAACAGCATTACAGTAATCTAATTCAGACACACTCAGTTCGTCTTAACATATATTTTGGCGATATTAATTTTTTATTATTATTATTATTATTATTATTATTATTATTATTATTATTATTATTATTTTTTTTTTTTTTTTTTTTTTTTTTTTTTTTTTTTTACTTTTGCAGTGATTATTTTGGCCAAGAGATTTCCGCGCGTATTACTTCTTTTCTTATGGCTTTACGCCTCATCGACGTCGAGGTCATTAGAGGCGGGAAAAGGAATGGGTAAGGAACGGGGAGGAATTCGGCTATGGCCTTTTGAAGGAAGCATCCCGGAATTTGCCTGGAGGGTTTTGGGGAAACCATGGAAAACCCAAATCTGGATGTCCGGGCGGGGATTCGAACCGCTTACCCCGGAATGCTAGGCCAAAATGCCAACCGTTCACCCACCATTCTCACGTACCCCTGGAGGTACGAATACCATTAATTGGTATTTAAAATTTATTTAATAAAATTAGAAGCAAGGCTACACATGAAAGAAGTCTGTTACTTTAAAGGGATATTTATCCCAACCCAACTGTCGGTCATTCAACAAGTGACAGTACAAATACATAATTATTATTATTATTATTATTTTTCACTACAAACTAGCCGGGCGTCAATGGGCGAATTCTTGGCTACGAACGAGGCCTGGCCTGGGGCCCCTGCAGCCGGTGATCAGGGCCCAGGGCCCCCCATCAGCAGCCGGCGGGCCCGGGTACATTTGACCCACTTACCCCCCCCCCTAACGCCGGCCCTGCTTGTATTTAATGTGTAGTGTACTCAAATCACCTATTAATGAAGTAAACTGTTCCATTAGCCCAAATATATCTGACAAATCGCATTTAAAGCATTTCTATGCTGATTGTGATTATACTCAATGGTTGGGGCCTCTGATAATCGATGAGTCCTCGGTTCGTATCCCGATCTCGGTTGGGTTTTTCAAATGCTCTTTCATACGCTTCGTACCTCCGAAAGCATGCTTGTGTCTCGCTTGTTTGTTTCGTGTTCTACCTTAAACTCTAGGTCCCCTATACCGAGGAGGTTTACCTATATCGGATTGACAACTACGACAGAGGAGGATAGTGAAGACGGTAAGGAACTTTTTCATCAGCTCATAGAGATCACACGAAAATAACATTAATGAACATTCTGGAAGATATGAAGGGTTCTTTGTGATTTCTTTAATGCATATCTGCATTGAGAGGTTATTGAATTCGTTCAAATCTATAAGGTTACAATTATTAGCAATGTACAGCATCCTCTGACAGTAATTTATTAGAACATCTTTTATAAAAATATTTTACTCTGGTATATCGCTGAGTTTTTCATACTCCAGTATATTGCTGTATTTCTTCACATATAGTTTTAAAGTATGATTTGTTCGTTTTTAGGGTTTCTTTTAATGATTCCGTATTCGAACAGAGATGGGGCCTACACTGTCTGCTAGTCTGTAGCAATTCTTTAACAGTTTATATTTGTACGTATTATATGTTCCGTTCATCCCAAAACAAGAAATCGCATTTAATATTTGTAAAATTGTATTCTCGGGGGGACCCATACAAATAAAATGTTCGTCAGTTTGTACGAACAAATTAACCTAACCGTACGACAGATAAGATCCCCACACTACTTTGGTAACTGAGACGTCGGAGAAAAGGTTTAAAATGAAAGTGACTAACGAGAAAGTAACCAATGTAGG
>CM061919.1:77150534-77198557 GCA_031002005.1 Vandiemenella viatica
AGTCCTCCTTATTTACAAGACACTAATTAATTAAAGGAAAGATAAACTGATATAAAAAGGTTACTGTAACGTTACAAGTGAACAGATGCAAGCAATTAATTGGTAGAGTTTTTGCTAATCTTAAAACCCACTGAATGATTTGCACACAGTGCGTTGTGAGATAGCAGCGCTTGCAACGCCCGTCAGCTGTTTCTCCGTTCAGCCTCCTCGTGGTCCAGCGCCACGCGTTCTCCTCCACACGCACGCTCCCATAATTCGATTATCGATTGTCCGTAACGACCTAGATTCGGGCCCCACTGGCCGAATTCCGTCGTCCCAAGCGCCACTTTAACAGGTGCGACAAATTGCCGTATTGTTGATTGCTCGGCTGCCAAGCTGGTGTAAAGTTTCGGTTAAATTTACTGGATCGACACCATGGGTTGCACCAAGGATGAGGCAACTTCCCTAAAACGCATTTCGTTCTGACGTCTTAATGATTTAGGTTCCACAGAAGACCTATCTTCCAATTACCCCGCTTTTATATTAAGTCTAGTACCTTTCTGAATAGTTTTGTAATACATCTCTGAAACATCTTTTAACTTCTTCTCTTTTTTTTTACTTAACTAAATATAAAAATAGGATCGGATGCAGTAGGAGAAGTAAGTGAATTCTGTTACTAGGGAAACAAAATTACAACTGATGGCCGAAGCAGGAATGATGTTAAAAGCAGAATAGCACTAGCAAAAAGAGCACTCATGAAAAAGAAAAATCTTTTAGTTTCAAATATTGATCTAGGAATTAGAAAAAAAAAATTTAAAACTCTATGTGTGGAGCACAGCCCTGTATGGTAGCGAGACAAGGACTTTAGGAATACTGGAAAGAACGAAAATCGAAGCATTTGAAATGTGGTGCTACAGACGAATGCTTAAAATTAAGTGGACAGACGAAGTAAGAAATGAACGAGTTTTGGAAACGATGAGTGAGGAAAGAGGTTTGTGGAGGAAGCTTACAGAAAGAAGAGACAGGCCGGTTGGTCATATTTTGAGACATGCTGGACTTGTTAATTTGTTGGTGGAGGGAACAATCGAAGGTAAGAACTGTAGAGGAAGACAGAAATTAGAATATATGAAGCAGATAATTGAGGACGTGGGTTGTAAGGGGTATGCAGAGATGAAGAGGTTGGCACAAGATAAGAACGGATGGAGGATTGCATCAAACCAGTCGAAAGACTAATGACAGCAAAAAGAAAACTGTAACTTTCAGTAGCTAACGCACTCGTATTTTAACCTTCAGGGTCGCCAACTACAACCCGCCCTAAGTAATAGTGTGCTAATCTGTACTAATATTATAAATACAAAAGAAACTCTCTCTGTCTGTTACGCTTTTATGACTAAAACGATATTTATGAAATTTGACAAGCAAATATTGTATAACATTAGGAAGGACATAAAATACTTTTTTGGGATTCGTAACACATATTGTTATGAAATTTTGAAAACTAACCGAACGCTGACAGACAGACGGATAGCGTGTGTAATTCTCTGTTATGTTACATCGGTTGCTCAGGCTTTGTTTCTATCACAGTCAGTTTGTGTATGATCTGTTTATAAATTTCATAAACAGACCCTAATTATTATTAACCCCCTCCTCCTTAGTTTGTTGCTATTTTTAAACTTGTAAATTGGTTCTCTTCGTGAGACAGGTTGAAAGGTAAGATGGTATTTGGATGGCTTCCCAGTTATATTATCCAAACTCCATGCTTTTTGGGACACTTTTTACGGAACTGAAACCTTTCTACATCCATTTCCAGCAATAAAATTCAAAGTCCACGCGTACGCAGTCGCGGGTAACAACTTCGTGTGAACTCAAAGACCTAGTGACAGGGTTTCTTACCAGCTAAGCGCGCCTATATCGTACCCGCCTAAACTTACCCGGTAACCGTTCCAGGTATAATGGTCCGACAGTTTAACGTGAAATCCGGACTGCGGAGCGTCCTGGCACCTTCACATTAGCAAATAAAAGCTTTTCCATAAATGAAAGTCAATTTGAAGGCTCATAAAAATTCCAGCGGAGATCGGGATTCGCACCGGGAACCTTCTGCATTCCAGTTACGGATCTTTAATTACTTTGCATTAGTATACCATCGGACCATTTAGTGATGATCGATTTCGGTCATTTAAATAGATCAGTGGTTCCCAATTAGTTTTTTTTCCAGTGAGAAAGAGCTCAACCTCGCGTATCCCTTATAGCTGAAATGATAAATAAATAAATGCGTTGATTCAAATACCGTAGAGTGCTTCACACAGCAACAGCATTACAGTAATCTAATTCAGGCACACTCAGTTTGTCTTAACATATATTTTGGCGATATTAATTTTTTTTTTTTTACTATTGCAGTGATTATTTTGGTCAAGAGATTACCGCGCGTATTACTTCTTTTCTTATGGCTTTACGCCTCATCGACGTCGAGGTCATTACAGGCGGGAAAAGGAATGGGTAAGGAACGGGAAGGAATTTGGCTATGGCCTTTTGAAGGAAACATCCCGGAATTCGCCTGGAGGGTTTTGGGGAAACCATGGAAAACCCAAATCTGGATGTCCGGGCGGGGATTCGAACCCGCTTACCCCGGAATGCTAGGCCAAAATGTCAACCGTTCACCCACCATTCTCTCGTACCCCTGGAGGTACGCATACCATTAATTGGTAACCACTGAGATAGACCGTATTTAAAATTTATTTAATAAAATTAGAAGCAAGGCTACACATGAAAGAAGTCTGTTACTTTAAAGGGATATTTATCCCAACCCAACTGCGATAGCCGTCGCTTACTTCATCCAACTGTCGGTCATTCAACAAGTGACAGTACAAATACATAATTTATTATTATTATTGTTATTATTATTATTTGCTCTACAAACTAGCCGGGCGTCAATGGGCGAATTCTTGGCTACGAACGAGGCCTGGCCTGGGGGCCCCTGCAGCCGGTGATCAGGGCCCCCCATCAGCAGCCGGCGGGCCCGGGTACATTTGACCCACTTACCCCCCCCTCCCCCCCCTAACGCCGGCCCTGCTTGTATTTAATGTGTAGTGTACTCAAATGCTCCTATTAATGAACTAAACTGTTCCATTTGCCCAAATATATCTGACAAATCGCATTTAAAGCATTTCTAGGCTGATTGTGATTATACTCAATCGTTGGGGCCTCTGTCTGATAATCGATGAGTCCTCGGTTCGTATCCCGATCTCGGTTGGGTTTATAAAATGCTCTTTCATACGCTTCACTCCTCGTAAAGATTGCTTTGTGTCTCGCTTGTTTTTTTTTTGTGTTCTACCTTAAACTCTAGGTCCCCTATTCCCGGGAGGTTTACCGATATCGGATTGACAACTACGACAGAGGAGGATAGTGAAGACGGTAAGGAACTTTTTCATCAGCTCATAAACATCACACGAAAATAACATTAATGAACATTCTGGAAGATATGAAGGGTTCTTTGTGATTTCTTTAATGCATATCTGCATTGAGAGGTTATTGAATTCGTTCAAATCTATAAGGTTACAATTATTAGCAATGTACAGCATCCTCTGACAGTAATTTATTAGAACATCTTTTATAAAAATATTTTACTCTGGTATATCGCTGAGTTTCTTCAACTCCAGTATATTGCTGTATTTCTTCACATATAGTTTTAAAGTATGATTTGTTCGTTTTTAGGGTTTCTTTTTATGATTCCGTATTCGAACAGAGATGGGGCCTACACTGTCTGCTAGTCTGACGCAATTCTTTAAAAGTTTATATTTGTACGTATTATATGTTCCGTTCATCCCAAAACAAGAAATCGCATTTAATATTTGTAAAATTGTATTCACGGGGAGACCCATACAAATAAAATGTTCGTCAGTTTGTACGAACAAATTAACCTAACCGTACGACAGATAAGATCCCCACACTACTTTCGTAACTGAGACGTCGGAGAAAAGGTTTAAAATGAAAGTGACTAAGCGAAAGTAAACAATGTAGGAACACAGATATTAAAATCCTATCAACTTTCATTTCGCAACTACACAGCTACCCCCCAAAAAATCATGCCGAAAAAAATGAATTTATTTTATCTTCACGCTATTTAGCCGTATCGGAGAAAATAATAACGAAACAAAACTTTAAGTAACACTCTGGGTGTTGTATGCGTGTAGCCTCATCCAGCTGTCATACCGGTTGTATACAGTTTATGTATATAGGGATGGCCATCTCGTGTCCGAGTGGTCTTCCTCTGAGCGATTGTGGCAATTTCCCAGCGGAGGACTGGCTGATAAATCTCTCTGGTGTTTCCGACTGCCGGAAGGAAAGCAATTGTGTCGGCTTTTTCCCGCGGACGCGACACGACACGAGCTAGAATCGAAGACTACAAAAAACAGAAGCGCAACGGCGCGCGTGCCGTGAGTAGCAAATCGTGCAGACAGAAGAGCATCGCTCTGCGCGCCGGCAACACGTGACGTCACGTCTGCTCCCGCCAATGATATACGCTGACACATCGATAGCTCCCGCTCCCATTCCCTCTTCAACCACAGTTTAGCACCCCAAATTTAAACTGGCTCCAGTGAACGTAGAATAACGGCCCACGACTCGCGATTGTTAATTGTTTCAGATCAGAGACAGCTGTAAAACTAGTGTCTGCTTTCAATGCTGCAATTTGAAATTCAATTGTCGCCATGAAATTTATTTATTATTCCTGTTCCTAGAAAATTATACTTTCAGTTTTTCTTATCCACTATGTCGCATTATTACGCAATTAGGTTGGAGTTTTTTTAAAATAAACTAGGTTTTCAAAACAACTGCACTGCATAAACTGTAAGAAGCAATACCTTATATTTTAGATTTTGCGTATTATTTAACCGGTGCAATTTAATTGTGGAGAAATCAAAGCTAATAATTGAAGTGTATATGGTGAACTGGCACAGATATCTTGACATATATTACGATTCCATCAAGAACAGTTGATACATGATCATTAAACAAAGTTTAAATGTTTCAAATATGATTAAGAAGTAGTACAGCAGTGATATTAATTTCGTTTGAATATAGAGTTTAATTAATATAAAGCTACAGTAATAAACATGTGTCTTGACACTTGATCGATTCCTCTTACAAGTTTATGTCATGCTGCTCCAAGTCAGGCGTTTGACACAGTTCTCTTATGGTCGAAAAGGGGCGTAACCTAAGCCTGTATCCAGCGAAAGGTGTTTCAGTACCAGTGTCCCTATACAGCTGGTCGTAACTGTTTAGCTCGCTAAGCTGTAACAACGACCATCGGAGAAATTCCCAAACTTCAAAAAGTGGCGCTGCAGTGACATCTGTTTGAGTTACGCGTCTCGTGTAAAATACTACGGGTTTGTCGCACGAACTCCACGGCAACGCTTAGAGAGAAGACGGTCAATTGGTAAACACTCCTCAATTCATGTGTAATCGTAAGTTTTCCCTGCGGATCTGATGTTTGAAGATCTCTCGGGCGTGCAGCCGGGTCATTTGGTCGGAGATGTACGAGTTTTCGATGGCATAACGTGCCATCATCTTCAGGTAGCGTCCAGTGGTCGGCGTGAGGAACGCAGTCCAGGATGCGACCTGGACTGTGTTCCTCCCTCACGCCGACCACTGGACGCTACCTGAAGATGATGGAACGTTATGCCATCGAAAACTCGTACATCTCCGACCAAATGACCCGGCTGCACGCCCGAGAGATCTTCAAACACTCGTCAATTCAGCTGAACCCATGACTATTCTACCTATAACGTCATTTGTGCCCAGCAATGAACTCTCGTGCTCCAACATAAATTCTTACACCCCTAGTTAAATCTCGGACATTTACGCCCAGAAAAGAACATTAAGCCCTGCGTAGATCTTGATAGCAGAGTATTGCACGGTGTTGTAGCCGGGTAATTACAATTTAATTGGCTCGATTACTATTTAGTAACTGTACAAGTAAAGTATTGTCATTGGCTATTTTCAAGTTGTATTCTCTTTGTGAGTTCTTAATACTAGTAAAGTCACAAATTGCATTAAACTTATTGATTTTGTATTTACATTCCATATTAAAGGTAATTAATCATAACAAATATTTTGATTTATTCGTGCCAAGTGTGATATTACCAGCTGTAACTGAGAGGTGTTTGAAACACTTAATTTGTAATACAGAAATTAAAACAGTAGATTTTAGATACATAATTTAAAAGATGAGACGAATGCAACATCCTTTACACAACAGATAATTAACTGAAAGTTGCTACAACCCAGTATGTATCGTTGTTACTGCTTCGAGCGTAATTTAAATAATTTATAGTGTACATTCCACTTCAAGCTGATTGTGAAATTGATTAATTTTTCTGGGAAAATGTAATCTTCGCTTTCTAGAGGGAAATTAGGTAATACTACACTGAATTTTGTCATCAATTTGTACGAATTTTCAATTTGTCACATTCTTTATGTATTTAAGTACACACATCACAAAAGCCACACATTGAAGAAGTATATTGAAGCAGTTTTGTGTGGAAGGAAAAACTTTCCACCCAAGTTACCACTTTAATACAAACAGTCACAGAGACGCAGACAATCAATATTAAAATATTTTTCATGTTGCACTTGATAAAGAGATACATTAAAGACTCTAAATGAGTTTTCTGTTACTTCTTTATCACTTAAGATGTCCCACACTAAGAACAGCAAAATAATTAATAACTGTCGAAAGTATGATAAAGCTTTATAGAATCATAAAATATAGGTAGCACGAGCAACCGAGCAACATATACCAGATTGCGGGTGAAAACTATTATTATAAAATATACTCCTTTCACTTTATTTCAGTCTCAGCATTACTAAATTGACTACCATATTTGGTGCTAGTAACTGAGTGGAAATTTCATTACTCTCATTTTTTAGAAATGGATTACAATAAAATATCAAATTTCAATCTAAGACACTAAAAATGTAAATTCGCTTGGTGTGTTGTTACTGTATACTTCATTTTCACAGAAAACTATCAATAGTATGAAACGGGGCTTCTATTTTATTTTTATTTTTTACGGCGCCTCTCTTACGGGATCGTAAAATTTATAAAATCATTACTCATATATAATCATTTCCAGAACAAGTTTCTGGAGTAAAATTTCGGAAATCTGATAATTACTTTCAAATAACGAAGTAAATGAAACTCTATCTTGCACAAATACTCAAAGTTAATACCGTAAACATTCTAAATACGTGTGAAGGATGCAATAATTCAAATGAACCCGATTTCAAAAACGAAATTTTTTCGTTACATGCCAGTTGTTACCCCTATTCTGCGCTATAAGCATTCGTGGAAAACAAATGCGTTTTATATTCTCTATTGCAGTATCGGAAGTGTGGACAAGGCAGTAGGAGACTTTATGAAATCATATTTCAGTCTGAGACTGCGGCTGAACTTTGTCCTTTCCTTCTTCGCCAGTCACTTGGGAACGAAGTCAGTGGGAAAACTCCGAGACAAGTTTTAACGTCTGTTCCGTGAAGGGAAAGGAGAAATTTTAGCCTCAGAATGAGATAGTTGGAGAAATGCTCTAACTTCGCGTGATGAGGCACACCTTCTACCATTTAGAACAAAGCTCTTTGCTATGTCACAGTAACGTTACACCAGAGATTAAATTCTACAAAATATTCAGTGATGGAAAATTTCTGTGCATTGCATTATGTGTGTCACTTAATGAAATATACATAAATATTGTTTAACAGAATTGGGTGATATTATAGTAAGTAACTAATGACAAAGTTGGTTTCCTGATAGTTATAGGTGCCGTACCACATTCTCGAGACTGTTTTCACATTGAATTGAAGCAAACATATCTAATCTACCAACTAATATTGAGTACATTTAACAGAGTTGGTTTTCATGCAATACAACTTCTATCGATCATATATGTTGCAAAGATCATGTTAGTTTTTTCTTCTGGTATAGGGACAGTCACAATCGCTACAAATTTTCTGCATAGAGATAATAGCGCTTCACTTACGAGTTTGGAAGCCAAGTCGAAATTCAAATATCATTTTTGTCTCAGTTAGCACGTGCACCTACTAAATAGGTGAAATATTAAATACCATCTATGTGTCACAATCAATCGTACCTGCGTTTGAGTAGATATTGGAATTCCATGTTAATTCGTAAGTCACAACCCCGTTGTGTGCTTCCGCTCTTGGAATAATTAAATCCGATAGCTGCTAAATTAGAAGGCCAACGATTTCGACTATTTTGTTCCACAACTTTTCTCTAGAATCTACGGAAAATAATGAGAAATTAACCAAAAATTTTGTTGTATTACATGTGGACCATGGCATTACGACTATTTCCTTTCAAGAAATCAGAATCTGAAAATCAAAGGAAAAATCCTAACAGAATTTTTACACAATTGCATTATTTTCTTCTGCAATTTCATGGAAGAATAAAGTCAAAATCTATATTTTATAATAAAAATGTAGAAAAGTTGTATCAGTAAGTGAAATTTATTTCAAAAGGAATATTTGCAATGTACACTACTGACGACACTGAGTCCAAAACCGCATAATTTGGAATTTTTGTCTGTCTGCGCGCGCTTCGCGCAGAAATTAATGAACGCAATTCAACTAAACTTCGGATAGTGGTAGCTTATTTCATCAGCTGACATACAGAATACTTTTAATCTAGATCAGTAACTTAGTTCTAGACAATACAGATACCAAAACAGCAAATTTTGGAATCTGTCTGCGCTCTTCATACAAAAGCTAACTGACGCATTTCAGAGGAACTACACATATTGATAGCTTATAACATCAGTAAATATATATAGGATAGTTTATATGCCGATTACCACCATGTTTTGGCATTCATACAGAGGCCAAAATTTTAGAATTTCTTTATGTGTACGGAACAAAGCAAAACCTAACCATTTCAACGAAACTGTACATAGTGATAGTTTATATAGCGTTGATGATATCAGAAGTTCCGTAATAGACTCTATCCATTTAATATTGTCTGACACAAGGCTTATGGCTTTACGCCTCGTCGACGTTCATGTCAATAGAGGCCGGAAAGGGCTGGGTACAAGGAACGTGTAAAGGTTCTTTATTTTTAGAAATATGAAAATGTACTTTATCCACTTAAATATAATACTTTTACTTATGTTTCCAGCGTCAGATCAATATGAATAGGAACTTCATTTATCCCTCTTTGTCCGTCGCTGAATTTATTTCGATACTCACGCTGTAGATCAAACCACTATTAACAAAATCATACCGCAAGAACTTTAAAGTCAACTCCTTTGTCTTAATTACAACCTCAATATTAAATAAAAAATCTTCTACTTATCGTATAACTTCTGTTTTCCACATAACAACCAATTATCAATTAAAAATTGATATTTCATTAACTTTATCTTTAATTTTCTGCCCTCAGGCTAATACTTTCCAGTTACTATTACCGCCAGGATTCTTCGCAGCTTCTCTATTGAGCCTTTCTCTTTCATTCTTCTCTAAATATATTTTATCTTCAAACGAACTCATCCTCTTCCATCAAAACTTTTTGTTCAACTCTTTTTCAACTGTTCTTTATTCGCCAAATATCTCGTATATTTGTCTTGACATTCTGTGACCTTGGAACTTACAAATTCAATGTTACAATTACAACTATTAAATAAAAAACAACTTTACTATTGTTAAAATCACAAAAGGTGAGGTTGTGTACCTCACAAACTGTAAGGAATTTGGCCATTACCTTTTAAAGGAGCCTTCCGGCATTCGCCTCGGAGAGATTTGGGGAAGCCATGAAAAACCCAAATCTGGAGGACCGGACGGGGATTCGAACCGGCGTCCTCCCAAATGCGAGTGTTACCGCTCACCCACCACGCTCGGTTATTAGACTTATGTAGGCTGTGGCGGTGTGATCAAATCGTGGAGATTAGAACAGATCGATTTTGTGAATCAGTTAATGATTTTATATCATAGTTTAGATACAGACAAATAAAGCAATCTGTTCGTACACACGCCAGGCAGCACCACTTCAAATGTTGTTGCCAGAGAAGTCATGTGAAACAGTACTGAAATGTATTACGTTGATTATCCGTATCGAGCCGCGTCGATTTATTAAAACCTGACGTTTCAGCCATGGTGTCGTGGTTTTCGTCAGAGGACTGTCGTGTCGGTTGCCGCTGTCACCTCTGATGAAAGTCACAGTTCGATGGCTGAAACTTCATGTTTTAATAATTAATCAAAGTCTCCACCCGGAGAAACAAGATAATACATATAAAATAACCGCTGAAGTCTATGCAACAAATACTGAAGTGTTGCATGTACGGCATAAACAACCGCTAAATCTTACGAATTAGTGGCAGTTTTAAACAGGGATAGGAAACAAATTATTAGTACAAACGTGTTCAAAACGTTTAGAGGGAGGACAGGAGTCGTAAGGAACATGAAAAAAACAGGGTTGCTCCTCTCATTTTTTCCTTCCATTTCTTTGATATAATTATTATCTCTGAATTAACAAATCTCAAATAGCCTACTGAAAGTATGGGGCGTAGCTAGTTAAAGGAATTTTTTGTTTAGCTAATATTTATTATACTCCATTAGAACATAGTCCAGGAACTGATTTCTTTCTGAAACCTAATTAAAACTTCCAACTATTTTAACAAGTGTCAGAATTTTTAAAGTATATAAATGCTGAATTGCGATAAGTAACTAATGACACGTATTGGGTTATATACATTCACGAGAATAGCTTAACCTTTGAAGTTACTGATGATTGAGAATTACTTTTTTTGTGAAGCCCTACAAAAAATAATTCAGCATCCACCCTGTATCAGGACTCTACTCATGAAAATTTTCGTAGTACCGGATATTTGCATGGTTCCTGTCATGGAAATTCATATGAAAGCGATGGTATGGATATCAGACTGTGGTGGCTGGATGCAAAAAAAAAAAAAAAAGAAAAAAGAAATGGTGACCAATTTGTAGGAGAGGCTTCAGTTTGGAAACGTTCCGTACCGTATAAACTCATTTCCGGATTGACGGGTAACGAGCAACGGCGGTACCGCCGCCAACGACCACAATGCGATTTTTAATTGGACGCGAAAATCTCTTCCAAATTCCAAGCTGTAAGGATTAATTATTGCTCAATTAGTGGCGAATGGAAATGCGTGTTCGTTAACTAACCCATACAATGTAATATCGTCCTGCAGCTTGCGCTCTGGCTATCACAATACCGCATTGGACTTAGTTTTCCACCCAGACGCTCTCACTCAAAATTCAATTCCAACTCGCTTATAACCAACTTACAACTACAACTGAATAATAAAAAAAGCAGATATTATTATCATACAAAGATTTCTTATCATACCATTAACTCGCATGTTACCTCCGTCTTATAGAAGCTTCTATTTTTCCACTAATACTGCTAGGAAGTACAAACAAAACGTTTCTTAAAAGAATAGTAAAATCGTAAAAACATTTAATTACTCTATGAAAGAATTTACTCAATGGTCGATTTGCAATTGCAGCGAACAATCCCTAACGGCAGATTGCTTATGGACAGTAATTGATACAAGGAAAGATACAAAAAATGATGTTTTCGGATGTAAACAGTTCTCCACCAATCCATCTGTCCAAATATCGAGGTAGAAGAACAATTTACTTCATAGGAAACAGCTGTTATTAGAGTAACAGAAAGATGAGCTAGGAGGTTGAGACATATACCCACTTATATTCAACTTGTGTTTACAGCAAGAGAAGAAGGAAGTTAAGTGGCATGAGGTTTCATTGAGAAATAATCAATCTTAATTGATTTGCTGATGATATTGTTATGAAAGCATCCAAAAATGATAATATAGAAAAATTACTTAATTTCATGAACAAAATACCCATACTAGAGAGAAAATGTGGGCTTAATATGAACCAAAGCAAGTAACAGGTCATGAAATATAACAGACATGAAAACTATAAAGTGGACTAAACATGAAAATAGCATCAGATGTTAAAAAATTAGTAAGAGAATTTTTTATTTTAGAAACAAAATTACATAGGTGACTGAAGAAAAGTATTTTTAACATGGAATAAAACACGGAAAAGAACCATTTAAAAAAATAGAAATCTTTTACTTTAAATGACCTTTCCAAAACCGTATGTAAAATTGGCTGGGACCTTATCAGAAAGAATAAAAATGAAATGTTTCAAAATGAGTTGGAATAGAAAAGTATTAAAAATACTTTTATATTAAAAAGTGGGGAGGAAAAGTGGGAAATGAACGTATTTTTGAAATCGTGGGTGTGGAAAATAGTTTCTGGAAGAATCTCAAAGAAACAAGAAACAGGAAGGTTTATCAAATTTCAAGACACGAGGTATTGTTTACTTTGCTAGCGGAGGGAACACACGAAGGTATGAACTAGGGGAAAAAAAATATTAGAATGTATGAAGCAAATAATTAAGGACGTGGAACATTATGATACGTTGGATTCAAGAGATTAGCCAAGGATATGGCAAAACAGTCAAGGAATTGATGAAAGAAAAAAAAACAGTTTTTCAACAGAAGAAGATAAAGTCCTGTGGACGGGAGTAGTGGAAGTAGTGAAAATAGAATTGATGAAGGGATGCAGGAGCGTGACTTTCAGATTAGGAACACAAATGGAAAAGAAACAAAAGAGTGGTACCAAGTAAAAAATATATCAGAACCTACCAAATAAATATTAAAGTAAGAAAGTGAAATATTGTAGAATTATGAAGCCATCAACTATAGAAACAGTATTAATCAAGATCTTGAGCGAAGAGTGCTGAAACACATTAACGGTGTATGGTGTTCATGACGGAGTCATCTATTTCGAGCAACGATGGTGCGAAAAATTTTCACCATTTGGGAATTGAGCAGGATAAGAGAGGTGATAGTCTGCGATTCATAGTCACTATATTGTGTACGCAAGTCTAGTTTTTTTTCGCTTCGAGAGAGAATGAATATTTATATGAGATATATTATGTACATAGAATAATAACTATTCATACACTTCGGATATGAAATGCACCAAATTGTCTCGAAGGAATAGCTATTAACGTCGAAGGCCTTTTAAAGAAGATAAGGCGAAATAGAATCCGAGGATTTTTTCTCGAAATTTCAACTCCAGGAAAGCTCCTATTGTCAAATGAGAAAATGTGAAAGAAAGCAGATAAAGCGCCCGCAGTTTGACGTGATAACGTCACCTCCCTTCGAAGTCTTCAAAAATAGTAAGGAGATCTGCTTAGCGGTTTCTACGTTGGGTCGTAGATGCCAGTAAGTAAGACTACCCTTACAGGACAGTTTGAAAATAAAGTATTTTGCGTCTAAAACGAGCTCCCAGTATTCGAATAAAGAAATAAGTAAGCGAACTAAGATATGCCTGTTTAAACTGCTGTTTGAAAATGTTGCTAGCCGCAGCTCACAAGCTTATTTGAAGCCGATTCCGGCAGCGTAGGGGTAACGAGATAAGAGGTGTGTTCGTCTTGTATCGTTTATACCAATCAAACTGAAAAACACAAAAAGTGATCTAATAAAAAAAATGTAGAACACATAACATGTATGTACTTTATTGAGTCCGTAGCCTCTTAGCAATTGGAGGATTTTTTTTTCGGTTTGGAAAGTGAAGTAGTGATGAAAATACGTTCTAGAGAAGAGAATAAGGGAAAACATTGTAAAGGCGTAAGAGTAAATAAACAATTTAATTTGGAATACGGTTGCAGTGTAAGCTGAAAGACAGTATTGGAAACAAACAATCAAAAATTTGAATTCCGTTTTCGGCATGGGCATCTTTGATTAAGCGTTATGCGTATAATGTATGCAAATATCATACCTGCACAATTCTTTCAAATGCGTGATTGTAACATATAAATATATAACTGGCTGAAGAAAAAGGAAGGAATAGGCCTAATGGCAAAAGTGTTGCAGAGAGGAAATATTTATAGCTATGAAGATTAGGGGACTTGTTGCTATTAAAATGCGATAAACGGTTTTATATAACAATGAAATTGTGCAGTTTTTGAGCTTGATGAGAAGAATTTCTATATCGTTCTTTCTATCAGGCCATGTGCAGAATGTGAACATCAGGTTGGACTGCATAGATCTTGTAGCAGTTCATCTTTGGCTGATTACATGCCTTCAGTGTTAATAAAAACACTTTTTAACTGTTGCTCTAATAAATTAAATTAACGGTTGTAGTAGGTGTGATTAAATCATCTACTTCCATCACATACTGTTGTGTGCAGTTATTAAACGACTTGTTGATTCACTAGTGTAAACTAGTGAGTGTTTTTTTCGTATGGTCATGGGTCTAAAATAGTTCCAGTTTTTAGGATCAAAGATTATGACAGGTTGTCCTGATCTGTCAAAATACGAACTTGGCATGTGTTTTGCCCTTAGGGTTCACTATGCAAAATTTCAATAAAATCTCTTGAGTTTGAAGAACTTAGAAGTATTAATAGATGTATTACACACAGACAGAGACTATCGTGCTATTATATGATTGTTTCATAGGTCGTGGTCGCTTGACTCGAACTGGCTGAAATACACACTTGACTTGTATTTGACCCTCCAGGTTCACTCTACAAAATTTGAAGAACTTCTGCGTTAATTTAAATGGAGTACGATATCCATCGTAGCAACAATTGCTTCGAACGCATCTCGTTTTTCTTGATTAAGGCTAACCAAACATCCATAATATAATCTTTGGTCATCGTGTCTCTAGTGGCCAGAGAACTTGTTACCGATTCCAGGTTATGGCCATTATTTAATAGTTAAGCAACTCGGAAGAAATGCATTGGCAGAATACACGTTTAGGCAACATATCTGAAGACTGATGTCCACTTTAAATAACCTAGTAACCCACGTACAGCGAACACGAACAATGACCGTTAGCGAAAGTGGTCAGTATAATACCTAAAAAGCAAACAACCTGTAATATATAAACATTGTTCAAGCAGAAATATTAGCTGAAGTTTTGATTAAAGCGAAATTAAGCCTAAGCAGAGTGATAATTGGCAATCGTTGTTACAACACATGCTATGAAGCACATTTTATTGAAAAGTAGTTCCACGTTTTTTCAGCCAAAAATTTTATCCATATTTTGTTTTTAACTTTAAAATGTTACGAAAATCTGACTTAATGAATGTATTCTGGCAGTTCATTTCATAGCAGTTGTCTAGCTATTGAATAGTGCACATAACCTCTAATTTCTTATAATATATCTGGTCGCTGCGAGCGTAGGATGGCGTGTGACGTCACCGTTCTCCAGCCAATAGCTGTAGACGGGAGTGGGTGAGAGAGTGATCTAACGAAATTATTAGTATAGACACGGCGAGTTATAATGAAAACGATAAATTAAAAACTCATCATCACGCAAACTATACACAAAGTTACGGCTTATCTCAGACCCACATAAATTTCCAACCCCCTGCGAACGATTGTTAATTTTTCTTCTAATAGGTTGCTCTTTCCTACTATCGTTAAATGACTAAATGGAAATCAAGAATTATTGAGATTAAGAACCACAGAAAATTGTTTCAGCTCTCATGAACCGTAATTATTAGTATAAATGCCAAAATTAAATCTAGTTAAAATACAGCAGAAAATGAAATTTTGTGCGAATGGGCAGAATGTTATTCGTGCTGCAATGTTCACAGATGTTACCATTAGCGGACCGTTGGACAATAGCCCTCCGGCTCTGGCGATTATCGTTTAACGCTACCGTTAAATTTCATGACCAGTCGTCGAATTTCAGCACGATGTTATTGCACTACATAATAACTGGCCACGCAGGTGACGAAATAAAAGTAACCGTAGTAACTCCGTAATCTGGTTGTTTAATTTGGCGTAAATCACTGCACACGAAACAAAAGCCAAATGCTGCACCGGCAATAATGATTACAGTTCTGTTTCTACTCAACAGATGATTGCACGAACTGAAATTTTCAATATTTGTTTCATCAAATTTGTTCTATGTTTCAAAAAAAAAAAAATACATTATTGGTATATGATTTACTAATTTTAGGTTGAGAAAGTTTACTCTGCGAAATTTTTTTTTGATTGATTTTTTGTTAAATAGAAACATGCAATGAAAGCAAATAATACTCAATAAATTTCACAGGCAGATAGAGACACTTCATTTCCTCTATTAGAACGCAGTATTATAAGTAGATATAAAATGCGTGGCGTCAACAAGGGCGTGAGGCCGTAAAAACAAAGCTATAAATTTGACCATTCCATTGATGAGTATTCAAAAGCAGCCCATACCAAATGTTGGGAAAAGGTGGAAAGAAGAAGAATAATGAGATTAAAAACTTTGTACATTGTTTATTTCGAATGACGAACATTGTTTAGTTAACAAATTCCTTGGACTCATACACTGAACAGCCAAAGAAACTGGTACACCTGCCTAATATCGTGTAGGGCCCCCGCGAGCACGCAGAAGTGCCGTAACACGACGTGGCATGGAGTCGACTAATGTCTGAAGTAGTGCTGGAGAGATTTGACACCATGCATCCTGCAGGGCTGTCCCATAAATCCGTAAGAGTACGACGGGAGTGGAGATCTCTTCTGAACGGCACATTGCAAGGCATCCTAGATATGCTCAATAATGTTCTTATCTGGGGAATTTGATGGCAAGCGGAGGATGTTTAAGCTCAGAAGAGTGTTCCTGAAGCCACTCTGTAGCAATTCTGGGACTTGTGGGGTGTCGCATTGTTCTGCTGGAATTGCCTGAGTCCGTCGGAATGCACAATGGACATGAATTGATGCAGGTTTTTTTTTTTTTTTTTTTTTTTTTTTTTTTTTTTTTTTGTAACAGTTTAACGTCCCTTTTTAACAACGTGGTCTTTAGAGACGGGAAAGGATGGGGGCAAGGAATTGGAAGGAATTCGGCCATGGCCTTTTGAAGGAAGCATCCCGGCATTCACCTGGAGTGATTTGGGGAAACCATGGAAAACCCAAATCTGGATGCCCGGACGGGGATTCGAACCGCCGTCCTCCCGAATGCGAGGCCAGAACGCTATCCGTTACACCACCACGCTCGGTTTGATGCAGGTGATCGGCCAGGATGCGTACGTACGTGTCACATATCAGAGTCTTATCTAGACGTATCATAGGTCCCATGTCACTCGAAATGCACACGTCCCACACCATTACAGAGCCTCCACCAGCTTGAACAGTCCCCAGCTTACATTCAGGATCCATGAATTCATGAGGTTGTCTCCATGCCCGTACACGTCCATCCGCTCGATACAATTGGAAACGAGACTTGTCGGACCAGGCAATGTTTCCAGTCATCAACAGTCCAATGTCGGTGTTGACGGGCCCAGGCGAGGCGTAAAGCTTTGTGTCTCAGCAAGGGTACACGAGTGGGACTTTGACTCCGAAAGCACACATCGATGATGTTTCATTGAATGGTTCAGCACGCTGACACTTGTTGATGGCCCAGCATTGAAATCTGCAGCAATTTGCGGAAGGGTAGCACTTCTGTCACAGTTAAACGATTCTCTTCAATCGTCATTGATCCCGTTCTTGCAGGATCTTTTTCCGGCTGCAGCGATGTCGGAGATATTGATGTTTTACCGGATTCCCAAAATTCACGGTGCACTCGTGAAATGGTTCGTACGGGAAAATCCCCAGCCTCAGCGCTACCTCGGAGATGCTTGTGTCACATCTCTCGTGAGCTGACTCGTTCAGACTCACTTAAATCGTGATAACCTTGCCATTGTAACACTAGTAACCGATCAACGCCTGCGCCAGACACCTGTTGTCTTATATAGGCGTTGCCGACCGCAGCGCCGTCCTCTGAGTGTTTACATATCTCTGTGTTTACATACGCATGCCTATACCAGTTTCTAGTCTCTTCGTTGTATGTTACGAACAAAAATAGATAATCATTTCTTTGATAGAAGGAAAGTTGTGATGTCATGTGGTTTCCTCATTACAGTCACATTCCGTCTGGCAATATAAATTTGTGATAAAGAGAGCTTGCGGTTAGGAATCCACCACGAGCGTTTGTGGTTCAGTTATTGCTGTTATTATTATTATTAATTTATATGGAGCTTATACTCCGAATGCATTTTTTCCAGACATCTACTAACGTGTTATGAGCATTTTCGAATGACTTAGAGCATATCCTCATCGTGTCAGCTACTTTGTTTTTCGGTAATTTCCACAGATCCCTCCTGTACTCTTTTTAAGAGTGACTTGTACTGTCTGAAATCCTCATAAGTGGTTCACATACGTCTTCAAACTGAACATTCACAATCTAATCTCATAATACTCAAACAACGGCATAACAAAGATTTTACTGTCCAATTTCCTTACTCTCGCGGATCATCCTCCAATTTCTCTCTATAATAGATGTAGAATATTGAAACATTTCCGTATTTTTTGACAATATTCTTCTTCGTCTTCACCTCATTTTTGCCAACATGAGGGGTCGGCTGTTTTTGATGAGATTTACTCATAACTGGCATAGTAAAATTTGGATCCTTAGTATTCACGGTCGCATGTCCCTTGTTAAGGCCAAGCATTTTATGGTATGCCCACTACCAGGTCGTACTTCCTACTAATAAAGAAAGTGAAATGTTGCCATCTGTCAGCGAAATGTGTAACTATGTTGTGTGTATGATAAGTGTATATTTTTGTTTGTGAAATGTATAGTTTTTGAGGCGGAGGTTGGGGACCGTTGCGTCATTTACCTTGAAGGCTGCGGAAAGCCGCCCAAAAACTGCAGCCGGGACAGTCGTTATGTGGGGGCATGGGGTCTTTCTCGTCCCTTTATAACTCCCCGATCCAGTTTACAACGTACTGAGCCACAATAGGGGGTCCGTAATCCCTCGTCAATATACTTATTATAAAATATCATTCCAAGGTATTTACATATTATGCCTTACACCAGCAATACCTGACCATCCATCCACTCGAACAAAACTTTTACTTTTTATGCTAACTGTGTGTTTTCTCCATCTTGTAATGTCTGCTATATTATCGGTATATAGCATGATGGAAATGATGTTTTGTACTGACAGTAAAAAAAAAAGTCAAAAATAAATAAAGTAATGAGCAGATCGCTGTTGAAAACTCTTCAAGGCGGATGCGTTCGCAGAACAGAAAGAACAAAAGACTTGACGTGTTTTAACTGCTTTGAAACTCATTTTGAATTATCTTCTGACTTGTGCCAATGCTGCAGAAAACTTTAAGCTTTGTAACTTTGTGGCATTATCCAGTAGGAAAGGAGAATAAATATTCCACGCGGTGAAAGATAAGTTCATTTTAAGCGAAAAAGTTCAAGTAAATATTTGCCCCATCAAGAATATTTCCCGCGATAGAGGTCTTTAAATTCTTGTATCTGAAGTAAGTAATGCTTAATAGTTTTGTTTGAATTTTTGAACTATCTATCTATAAACTGAAGCCATTTTCTACATACCTGATTAAACGGCGTATTTTTTACGAGAAAGTCTTTAGGTACGTTTGTGGGTCGTCCGATAGTTAAGCTAGAAGTTGTAATATTTGTATACCTCTCGTCATACAAACTACAGTACAATCAGTCGTGGGTATATTTAGAGATGTTTTAGCACCACTCCAGCCGATTCATCGATTAAGGAACTGGAATATTAAAAATAATTCTACACTTTAGTAAAATAATTCTGGGGCTCATTTTAAAGGCAGAGAATTGAAAATAGTAGTACAATAAATCGAAAATAAATGTTGAAAACTGGAAATTATAATAAAGATTTTATTTTTTTTATTTTTTTACAGCTGCGTGGTTTTTACTCATGCAGATATAACTACACTAACTTCCACTCAGCACCTATTCGGAACCAGAATTATACAAATCGGAATTGCTCATTAATTCTCTTTAGTTAAATATGCTCTACGTTTCAAATACTTCCAGCGTTTCTGAAATATTTGAGGCTCATTTTTCATACCTTTATTGGAACCTCGTTAAACGGATTCGTTCTTCTTCTTTTTTTTACGTCTTGCTGACGTCGAGGTAGTTAGAAGCGGGGAAGATTACTGTCAACGAACCAGAAAGAATTACTGCAGGGCTTTTTGAAGGAAACATTGCAGCATCAATAAAGACTGGTTTCGGGAAACCATGGAAAACTGAAATTTGGAAGGGTGGAAGGAGAGTTGAACCAGTGTTCTCCAGAAGGCTCACAGTTTTGTCCCTTTAAGCATAATTTGCAAATCATAGAATGCCTACAATCATAATTGTTACCAATGCGAATGATTTTTTTTAATATATATATATACTGTGTTGTTATTTTCATTACTTTTAAGTCAGAGTAGCCAATTCAGCTCGCTCGATAGCATATTTTTCTAACTTGGAGTACACGTTTATCGTTAATCATAAGTGAACTATAATGCTGCATCCTTTTTTCAAGTTTGTCTGATATCAACTGAGTAGCAAAGATAGAAATAAGGTAGCTTATGACCCGGTGTCGATTTCCGTGAGCACCTACATTCCCTTTTCATGGTTTTTTAATTATTATTTTTGCCCGTACCGTCCACATAAAATTTGTTTTACAGTGTTTATCGTCTCCTTCGATGTGACCGAGTGGTAGAACTTTTGGGAGCGTAACCCTTTACTATGCCATGATATGATGATCAGAAAAAAAATATAACCAGACGCTAACTTCGAAATTTCATGGTACTGTGATTACTATCTGGAACTCATTTAATGTTATAATTATTGTTGTTATTATTAATATTGTTGTTTTTAATTGTGATGGATATTACCTGAAGACAATTACCCACAAAGCCAGCACCAGTATTTCGCATATTTTCGCTTGAAAAATGTTCATTGCTGGACATCGTTCAAAACGTCCTTCGATAACTTATTCCTGACACTCTTTTATTGTCAGATGCAAACTGCCCCCATTTTCTCATTCGTGAAATCAAGTACTAATTTCTGGTCAAGAGTGATTCTTTCGTTCGAAATATTATCGACAACCCTTCGCCAAATTTCCATCCAAACTTCGGCAACAATGTATGCCTTACAGCAATTACTCTCCATCTTCTGTCTTCCACTATCAACCCAGATATTCTAAACAGTTTACTTCCTGAACCGTTTACGGTAATAACAATCTTCTGCTATCTAGAATATTACCTAACTTTCTACTGATATTAATCTTTATTGTACTTAGTGTACTGCAAAGTATAGTGTGAATATATACTAGTTTTTTTTTCTTTTTTCTTTTTTTCTTTTTTTTTTTTTTTTTTTGAAGTGTAATTGGATAAGGTTACCTGATTTCAGAACAGGAGAAATAAATCCAAACTTTAGCCTGATCAAGACTGGAGGGTTGCATTTTTTTTAATGTTATAGGGAACTAACTTCATTATTAGATCTACTAGATCTACTATAAAAACACTTTCTCAAACTAAAAATAGAACAGAACAAAGCTATCTATTGTTGTAATGTCTTAGAAGCTAAACGTTTATTATCTACCATCAAATAACAAAAAATATTTTAAAAAATGTATCAGTAATCAGACCATCCATTTTTTTTCTGTTTCCATCTAGTTGAAATCGCAAAGAAAAAAATATGATAGTTAACAAATCCAATCACGAAAAAATTCAGATAATTAGCATTTTTTCTGTAAAATATTTTTGGTAATGTCTATAAACAAAAAAAAAATACCGATATTAAATTTAGATATTTGAACCATCGTCTCTCTTGGCCTGAAAATTGGTTGTGCTCCCTGATTCAGAGGCTAGAGCAAGGATACTTTCAAACATCGTGATACGCGGAGATGGATGTGATGGCTGCATTAGTTAGGTTTAACGACCGTGAGCCGTATAAATCGGAGCTGCCGAGCGAGTGGTCAATCTAATTGTGCGCACGTGCATCGCTAATTGGGCCCACAATTTGAGCTACCACCGCTTGTCAGCTCTGCGGCGACAGCGTTAAAATCAGGGACTCGAGCGACCGGAGCGATGACGAGCCGAGTTAAAACGAACACAGGCGAGTTGAGCCGAACAAAGTCGAGTCGAGTTTGGTTTTTCAGGATTATTGAACAGAGAGACTGTAATAAACTGAACTAGATAAACAGATTTTAAATAAATACTTAGAATCAATATTTTTGAGATATTTGTGTTGACCGAAAGAAAACGGGGTTCGTATAATTTTAATCGTTCTTAAAGTTCTGATGCACATACAATAGACAAGAAGTTGTCGAAACGGCATTAGAGAATCCTAAAACATCAAATCTGATGAGACATGGTTATACAAAGTGTTCGCTGACACATATTTTCTGTATTCTGATTTCTGATGAGATATCAAGCAAACTCATCTCCTAGTTGTGAACCAATTAATACACTTTCTTGAAAAATAATACATTCCAGATCTAAGCTACAGACAGAACCGTCAGATTTTCTTGTCTATTTTCCAGACTCTGCGTGTGGGTGATTACGAATTCTAGCAACCAATTATGCAAATATTCTAATCTTATCTTCTTCTTTCTTATACATAAAAATCAATGTACGTTTGTTTGTCCTCTATGCACTCCTAAACCGTTCGTCCGATTACGGTGAAACTTTAGTGAGTTGTCGAGTGCGCGTCCGAGAAGGTTCCTCAGGGAAAAAAATAAAAAAAAAACACCCCCTCTTCACCATAACATCCCATAATTTAAAAAACGCACAGATTTTCATCCGATGTCTACGGTTATTTGCACATGTAGATTGTAAAACAATTGGAAAAATACAGCCTACATATGGTTTCCAAAAACGCATCCCTTCTCCTCCTTCCCACCCCTTAATTCTTACACATACCCACACTTTTTATCTGATTTGCACACTTATACTTAAAAAAAAAATAGAAAAATACTGTATACATTAGTTACAAAAACCCAATACCTCTTCCCTTTTCTACCCCAAAACCACCACCCCTCTTCCTGCTTACATCCCACAATTTTAAAAAAAAATCACAGATTTTATCCGATTTTGATGAAAATTTGGACAAACATTCTTTAAAATTGTTAAAGTATCGTTTTGTTTTTATTAATCTAAATAGAATTATCGCCTTCAAAACTTAAAAATATCTCTGTTATAGCATAGTTTATACTCTGACCAACGTGTAAACTGTTTAAATTGTTATTCTGTACTCGCTGCTCTGGGCTACATTTCTGTTGTGTTGTTATACGTATTTTTAATACGTAAAAAATACTTCTCGTGTTCAATAATTGCTTAACCATATTTAAAAACTCAACAAAAACAAACAGAAAAATAGCGCCTACATATGGTTTACAAAAAAACAACCCCTCTCCCCCTTCCGACCCCCTTAATATTTACACAAACCAACACTTTTCATTCGATTTAGATGGAACTTTGCACCCGTATACTTTAAAAAAAATAGAAGAATACTGTAGAATTTAGTTTTATAAAAACCGAATCCCTCTCCCCTTTTCCTATTATCAATGTTCTTTATACAAAGCTACAGTTGCTATCTGATTATGAAGTAAGTTTGCACATGTATATTTAAAACAAACAGAAAAATACTGTTTACATTCAGTTTGCCAAAGCCCAACCCCACCTCCTCCCCCTTACCCCTCCCCTATTAATTTCAAGTGATCTTTATTAAACCCACAGTTTTTATCTGATTTTGATGGAACTTTGCATTTGTATACTTCAAAACGAGGAAAATAATGCTTTTTACATTTGGTTTTTAACAACCAACTGCTCTCCCCCTATACCCCAACCCATATACAAACCCAAAGTTTTCATACGATATAGATGGAACTTTGCACACGCAAATTATAAAACAGGCAGAAAAATATGGTCTATATTTAGATTGCAAGAACCGAAACCTTCTTTCCTTTACCTCTCCTCTTATTTTTTGCCAATGTTCTTTATACATACTCACAATTTTTATCCGATATTGATGGAACTTCACACACGTATACTTTAAACCAAGGAGAAAAATAGTGTCTACATTTGGTTCCCAAATCCCAACCACTCATCCCCTTTATTCCCTCCTCTCCTAATTTTCAATGTTTCTTACACTAACTTTATTCAATGTGGATGGAACTTTACACATCCAAAAATTAAAGCAAAATGCTTTCTTTCTTTGGTTTACAAAACCCGCCCACTTTCCCTATCACCCTAATTAAGAAAAATTACCACTTGAAAGCATTCAGATTTTTGGAAATATCTCGAAAACGCTGGGGAAATTAGACAAAGTAGATAGCGACATTATTAAAGTAGACATTATTCACTGTTGAACAGCACTGGACAGATTACGATCGGACAATTGTTGACCAAGAAATTCGAACTTGAATTTTAAAAATTATTTTAAAGTTTTTGTGATAACACACAAATCTATAGTGTTTATTTGAAGTCGAAGGAAGTTTCCACGAATATGCTTAAAAATAAGTGAAATAATGTTTATATTTGGTTTACAAAACTGCACCCGTTCTCCCATTTCATCTCTCTTAAGACTGATTTACGCCTGCAACTTTTCTCTGTTTAACATATATCTCCAAAACGAACTCAGATTTTTTTTAAAAAAATATGCTGATTAGAATTACCAAAAATATTGCATATCCAAGGCCGTTGCAATAAACTTGAAACTGAGTGAAACACTAATTAAAATCTATAAATAAATATCTAATTTTTACTAAATACAAACTTTCAAATGTATTCATTTAATGTATGTGTACTCAAGCCTAGCAATAGTGAAGCATTGCCGGGTCAGCTAGCATATATGTATATTTATATCCCGGGTTCGAATCCCGGCAGGCGCAGAAATTTTGATAATTGTGTTTGATCATATGAGCTATGCCAGGACGCTCCGTGGTTCGGATTCCACGTTAAACTGTAGGTCCCAGAGGAAAGTAACTGGCCGTCCTACCTCTGACACCATGGCTTACTACGCTTCCTTCGGGAGGATCCAACCAACCTTCGGGTTGTAGACTAAGTTAAATATTATATATATATATATATATAGACGTGTGTTTCCCTATATTTCACTTTTCAGCCGCCACTACCTAGCACCGATCACTGGTGTTTGTATGTGTTAGTAGCATGGAGTTTCCTATCGTGCACAACGTTGGCCTAATGCCGTTAGCTGCGGGGGTGTAGGAGTTATGGCGGTTGAAGGTGGTCGATGCAGGCCTTTTTCATATTTCGACCATAGACTTGTCTGTCCCTATACTTCTCTTTCCTGCCACAACTTCATAGGGCAGACCATTGGTGTTTGTGTGTGGTATTAGCTACGAGTCTCCCATTGTGTACTATGGTAGTTCTATGTCGGTAGCTGTGGGGTACTTGGAGATATGGTGGTTGAAAGTGGCCGACCTGGGGAAATTTCGTATTTCGGACAAAGACGTCTGTGTCCCTATGTACGAATTTTAGCCAAAAGTATCCAGGGCGGATCACTGGTGTTTGTGTGTGGTAGTAGCGTACATTCACCGATCGTGCACTATGTTGGCCGAATTTCGGTAGTTGTGTGAGTATGGGAGATATAATGGTTGAAATTTGTTGATCAAGGACATTTTCGTATTTCAACCAAAGACATGTGTGTCCATATATTTCACATTACTGCCTCAACTACATGGCGCAGATCACTGGTGTTTGTGTGGGGTAGTAAAATGAAGTCTCCCATCGTGCACTATGGTAGCTAGATGTCGGTAGTTATGGGGGTGTGGGAGATATGGTGGTTGATAGTGGTCTACCTGGGGCACTGTCATATTTCGACCAAAGACGTATATGTCCCTATGCCTCACTTTTTAGCCAAAACTATCTAGCTCAGAGCACTGGTGTTTGTGCGTATTAGTAGCATACATTTACCGATCGTACACAACGTTGTCCGAATCTCAGTAACTGTGGGGGTGTGGGAAATATGGTGGCGGAAAATGGTAAATCAATGATATTTTCGTATTTCGACCAAAGGCATATCTGTCCGTATATTTCACTTTACTGTCTTCACAGCGGATACCACTGGTGTTTGTGTGGTAGTAGCATCGAGTCTCCCATCATGCACTATGGTAGTGAGATGTGGGTAGTTATGGGGGTGTGGGGGAAATAGTGGCTGAAAGTGATCGTTCTTGGACACTTTGGCATTTTAACCAAAGACGTGTGTGTCATTATGTATCACATTTTAGTCAATAGTATCCAGCGCAGATCACTGGGGTTTGTGTGTGGTAGTAGCATTCTTTCACCGATCGTGCACGTTGGCCGAATTTAAGTAACTATTGGGGTGTGGGAGATATGGTGGTTGAAGATGTTCGATCAAGGATATTTTCATATTCCGACCAAAGGCATATGCGTCCGTATATTTCACTTTGCTGCCACAACTATATAGCGCAAACCACTGGTGTTTGTCTGTGGTAGTAGCATCAAGTCTTCCATCGTGCACTGTGGTGGTTAGATGTCTGTAGCTATGGTGGTGTGGGAGATGTGGTGGTTGAAAGTGATCGAGGTAGGGCATTTTCCTATTTTAACCAAAGACATGTGTGTCGCCATATTTTACTTTGCAGCCATAAATACCCTGAGCATATCACTGATGTTTGTGTGTTGTATTAGCCTCTAGTCTCCATCACACACTATGGTGGTTACACGTCGGTAGCTGTCAATCAAAATTCTTTACAAACACGAACGAAATCGTGGGCACCAGCTAGTTTATTTTATTGATAGCTCAGTATGACTCACACATTTCTTACATTTTTTCTTGCACGTGTAGAAAATCTGTTGTTTATGAAGACTGATGTCTAACATTTTTGTGGAGAAAATAACCGTAAAAGTGAAATACACATTTATTTGTAGAATAAAGTTTTAAATCAAACTATTAGAGTACTATAAACCACACTGAAACGAGTTCATGAAGTGGTATGGAAATGTCAACTCGTGACCGCAATTCAGAATTGGTGGAATAAATGTAAGAAACTAAGTTGCAACAGGTGTATGAAATATATCACCATTATAATAATAATAATTCCGTGCGGTAGTAGTAACCTAGTGACAGGGTTTCTATTGGCTGCGCATTCCGCCCCTGTCGTAGCCACCTTAACCTAACCCGGTAATCCTACAGGTTACAGGGGACTTGCGTACTTCACATTACACAGTAGGCTGTGCCAGAGGTGAAGGTTGGGTTAAAGGCCGATGAAAATCCCCGCCGAGACAGTAATCAAACCGAGGACCTTTCTATCCCTAGTCAGGCACCTTAACTACTAAGGCAACAGACCGCTCACAACCCAAATTAAGAGTACTGGTTAAAATTTTAGTGTTAGACCAGTGTTTCCCAACGTGGGGCCCACGCCCCACAGGGGGGCAATTTGGTTTTTTTAGGGGGGCAATTTAGAAATTGACTTGATACGACTTTACCGCTTTCTCTTTGAGTTATTTAAACACAATGCCAGATATGGTTACAAAATATAGCAAAAAAGCAAATTCTTAAAAGGATCACACTAAATTGCCATAATAAATGTTTATTATAAATCTTTTGAATTTGAATTTTAGTATTTCATTATATGTTTTTTAATTTTACTTACTGTGTTTTATGATAATATTAAAGTGTTTTCTTTCAAAAACCATCCTATATCAGTTTCTTTAATAACAAATAATTTTTTTTATTAAAAATTATGTATGGGGGGCAAAAAAATGTTGAAAGTGGGAGATGACCCAAAAAAGGTTGGGAAACACTGTGTTAGACTGTACGTAGGCCACACCCGTTGTGAATTTTGTGATTGCTATGCTATGCATTGATACCTGTATAACATTCACAGTTATCCACATTTACAGCAGCAACACTCCTCTTGTTTCTTTTCCACCTTGCAGTTAGTTCGTCGTTTGCAGTAAGTTGCTCCTATGACGGACCAGGAACTTCCCATTTCTTTCTTAAAAACTGTTTTATAATTTTGTTTAAGTCTGCTGAGTCAGCAACGCTGTTTATTTTGCATCGATGGTGTAGAAGGTTTGTCATTTGCAGAACCGTTAGATTTTTCTTCAATTTCCCAGAGTATTAATTTTTCAGCCAAATTTTTCGACACCAATTATTTGTCTAAGGCCGGCATTACACTGTAAAAGAGCTTTGATAATATATATTTTATAAAAATATATTTTACAGTGTAATGGAACATATTTTATAAAAATTTCTTCAATAAAATGTAATACGTTGGCATTACATTTTATAAAAGATTTCAAAGTCAACAAAGAAAATGGCGCAAGTCTGTTAGGACTGCTGAATCCATGAAAATCTTGATTTCTGAATATAAAAAGAAGAAAATGTTGTACAATCAGAAATATATAGATTATAGGAATAAAAAGGCGGACTGCGAAGTTAATTAGTTCTATGAAAGAAGGTTGTGCTATCGATGACGTGAAAAAGAAAATTAATGGATTAAGAAGCTAGTACTTGACAGGTTACTGGAATAATAGCTGAGCAATACAGATGCCATACTGTAGAAGGGTTAGAGGCGCCACCAACAATTGAGTACATTCCGTTGCACATACACCGTAAAAATATACACCCAATTGAATATATTGTTAAGTTATGGGGTAATAATTGTGATACAGAAATTTTCGAAAATATTGCGGTAATAATTTATTGGACCGTAATTTTTATAATATGTCTCGTCCTCACACTGCAGCTCTTTCACTAAACTTTGATGATTTCCTTTCATATCAGGTCTTGTAATCCACGATTTAACCCAAATACGATTATTTCTGTTCCTTTTCTTCAATAAAACACATATAGTGACAGCTGCACGTACTGCTGCTGAACAAGCATATAAGTTTACTGCGCCGGCCTCGGTAGCGTAGGGGCTAGAGTGCTAGCTCCACGTGCCGAAGGCCGCCGCGCCGGTTCGAATCCGGCCACGGGCATGGATGTTTAAGTGTTGTGTGTCTGTGTGAATGTCCTGTCCGTCCTGTGGCGTCCATACATTGGAAAACACACTATATACTGGATGATGAGTTATACACTGAAAACTACAAAATTACATTGAGCTGGCTGTATGGCCTTCGTTGCCAAATGCCATTAAAAAAAAAGTAATTTACTTCATTCATTTCAGACAACTATGATGAAAAATTTTATGTAGTGCAATGTGTCTGATAAGATATTATAAAACATCTTTGGTAAAATAAATACGATAAAATCTTTGACATGCTGTTTTACAGTGTAATGCCTGCCTAAGTCTATATTTTCCTATTCCACTCCGCATACTTTTTTCGTTTGCATTTTCTTACATTTTTGGCGATTTAAGCGTTGTTCGTTTTTCACATGGAGAAATTTTCTGGTTTAAGTGCCTGTAAGTTTTTCTGTTTATTTTTAAGAGAATCCAATTTTCTGTCGTATTATAGCTACGATGTCCGATCTCTGTCTCGCCAGAACATCGTTATAGATGCAGAAAACGTCCCTCGTTGAATGTTCGGCACGTATTGAAGTCGTCAATTTAGACGATGACGCGCGATGTCAGCAACGAAGGGTAGAAGCGGAGAGACCTTCGCAAATTATGTTAGAAGCTGACATCGTTCCTCTACAAATTGACACCTAAATCGTTAGATTTCGTCAGTTGATTTACGAGATATAGCAATTTGAAAGTAACAGTCATTTCCACTATAATACACTCAATCAGACAAAGTGTGCATCTTTGTAGGTACATTGAACTGGGAAGCAGAAATGGTTTTACAAGCCGCAGATATGGGTAAAGTTAAAGCATAGTGAAGGCAAAGTTTGACTAGTGGAGGACTGAGAGGAAATTGGAACTGCAAAAGAAAATTAAGTGTAACTGTGCAGTGAAAAATGAATGACAAACGAATAAACAAGTTTTTGGTAGAATTTTATAGAAGGGAGAGCGGGGATTATAGGCAAATGCCCAGCATTCATGAAACTATTACAATACAAAAGCACAAAGACAAGAGTTCATTAAGCAAATAAATCGCTAACTATGTTGTTACGGCTATGTAGATACATGCAAATGATACAATGAAACTGCCATTCATTTGAGATGATAGTGACACGTCATGTGCTTAAGTACTTTAATCTTCGATTTATGTACGATTCATCCCCGCACTTGATATCTCTGTTTAAAAAATAGCTAATGCTGTTGTCTGAAAAGGAAGTACACCATCGCGTATCTTATTTTTTATTTTATTTTATTTATCAATCTTGTTTCATGGAACCCTGCTGAGGATGGACCTCTGGGATGTGAAACATGTCATGGTTAATACACATACATACAATCATAATCACAGTAAAAATAGTTATATGTTACAAAGACAAATAAAGAAAATAAAAATAAACATTAATTTTTACAACCGAATTTTGCAAAAGTCATATTGAATACAATTAATTATTTTGTTCAAATTCTTGAATGGAGTAGAAGGAGTTGCCAATAAGATAATCTCTCAGTTTCTCTTTAAATATATCTTTATTGTCTTCTGCATTTTAGATTCTTCCACAAACATTTTCCTCCCCCATCATATAAGCTTCAGAAATTATTTTTACCCCTATAACTGGTTTCAGTAATTACACTAGTTCTTGGTGATAGTGACTGCTTTTCATCAGGAAGATAGGAAATAATTCGAACCGTGTATAGCGGACTGTACGTACCAGTACGTGGTATTACTCAATGCGGACGCCGGCTTTATGTTAGTTTCCGCACAATAACTCTGATGTTCGAGCAACGAGATTTAGTCAGCATGCTGCGTTCAAATGAGAAGCAACGTGCTGTGGTTTGCAAAGCCAGCTTAAAATCCGCTGTACTGACCACAGGCTGCCCACCATTGGCTCGGTGACATCAAACTCCAGTATTCCTTTTTCTGTAGTCTTTCTGCAGCATTCCGTACAAAACTTAGAACAAATAGTTGCTGTGTGATCATTTTGCGTGTTTACACAGTTTCACGAATCGGACTAAGATTTTTAATAATTTTGTTTTTATTAGTATTTGGTTTTTTTAATTATTATTTTGACAATGAGAGTTGCGGTAGTTACTGACTGCCACCAATATTCGCTAACCAAGGTCGAAACTTCTTCTTTTTAAATTCTGAAAGTCGTGTCTTTGTTGTAAACAGGCTGAATCAAAGTTTTATCTTCCAATCAGTAACAACAATTAGCACTCGCTCTTTTATAAAAAGTTACTAGCATTTAATTCTCTCAACAACAGAGGAAACACAAGGTATAAGTCGGTATTATACGTTAAATGGAGTTAATGCTACAGCGATTGCTATGGTGCCTCAGTTTATAAGGCATCTACTTGGCTTTGCGTAGGTAGAGTATTCTAATCCCGCGGTGGGCATGAAATTTTACGAACCTTAAAATGACTTTCACCTTTTGCGTTGACAAAGTGAAGCACGCTACGAAACTCCTTGGTTTGGATTTCGCGTAAAATTTGGTTACACATTAACCGTTAGGGTTACGGAGTTAAAGGAACACTGCGCGGAAAATTGAAACTTTTTAACTTTGGACAAATGGAGTTAGAGCATAGGTTCCCATACTGGGGATGCGATGTAGCTTCACCACCCGTGTGAATGTTACCCTAGCTCTACACACTGGATCGCCTCTTACCCGGGGAGCGCATTGAGCTGCGTGGTGCATTGGGGGCAGCGCCGAGCAGGGCAGGGCAGCACGAAAACAGAAACTGTGTCGGGCAGTTGCCCACGCATTTTAAGGTGCGTTTCCACTGAAGCAACAACGAGCGACATGTAGCATACTGCACGCGTTATTTTGTTGCTACATGTCGCCGTGCGTCTTCATAGTTTGTCGCATGTCGAATGTCGCCCAAGAATTTGTTGCCAGTTGTCACTTGCTACCTGTCGCCGTTGCTTGTAGCATGCGGCAAAAGCATTTCAAGCTATTCGGCGCCTGTTTGCAAGCAGCGTGCGTCATGTCATCTGAAGCAGTGTTGTTTCTCGTGTGCCAATATTTGCTGTCAAATGAGGATTTCACACGGAGTATTGTTTCGCCAAACTTTATTTTACTATTTTTAATGAAAAATGAACTCATATTACTGACTCTATAACCTCTCCCTGAAAGTAAATTGTTATCTCCTTACGTTTAGAAGACGCATTTACCCTACAGGCACACATTTAATTAAGTGATATTCAGACGTCAAGAAAAAGATTCTAAGAACAGAATATACAATTACAAACAAGTACGCACACGAAGAGTGGTGGAAAATACTTTTTGATTTTTAGCATTAATTTTTCGTGTGTTTCAAAAAACTTCAATGATAAATGTTGAAAACGCAGAAAGTATCACATCTGCGTATGTATATCTACGCATTTTTTTTTTTGTTTTTTTTGTTTTTTTATTTTTGTTTTTTTTTTTTTTTGTTTTGAGAAAATCAATAATTCAAGAATTCTTTATGGACCCATAGACATTGATACTCAAGATGGAACTGTCATTCCAGGCCCATGGAGGACCGTAATAGATGGCACAGGTATGGTTAAAATCAGATGAAGATGAAAAAGGCCTCTGGGATGAATTCGCTAGGTATTTCGTGACAAAAGAATGAAAAGCATCTTGGCAAGATATACAAAGGAACAAAACACAAACTCTACGTTCTCGTATTACCTGATTTCTCACTATCACACACAACTATCAAAAGTGAATGGCCAAATCAAGAAAAATTTAATTTATACTTTCTAGAATCTAAATTGGGAAAAAATTTGTATACATATAATAGCCCATATTAATAATATGTAAATTGTAAAGTTTTTAGTATATATGTTAGGAGATTATTAACAAATCACTTCTATTTAGGAGATGAACTGCTCATCGGTGTTGTAGTCCTTTTATGTTCTCGTTCAAAATCAGACCTCAAATTCTTGATTTTATTTTTAATTTCGTACTTGTTAGCTAGTAATTTGTTGCTTTTCACATTTCTGTTGTTATATTAAACACTTCTGTTGTTCCACATCTCCCATGGAGTATGTTAGTCTTCAATAAGGTTAAATCCTGTATGTTCCACTCCATGTCGAGGGTTTTCTGTCGCACTTATCCACCGCCAGTTAGATGCAGGCAACATCGTGCGACACGCTATATTTTTGTCGCACAGTGGCGCATTCGACTGGCGACATGGCCCAACATGTGGTATGCGTCATTGTTGCTTGCTACATGTCGCACTGTGTTGCTTCACTTGAAATTCTCCTTGTCGCATGCGTCAGTGCCGCATGCCACATGTTGCCCGAAGTTGCCTCAGTGGAAACGTACCTTAACACCAATATATTTCCAATACGCACTCCCATGATTCTCTTCACCATTCTCCTGTCTTCCATTGAATGCCATTCGAGTTTTTTTATCTTGTCGTTTACAGATTACGATCTGCGGTAATTTCCAGGGATAAATCTAGCACCCCTTCTTCGTATCCACTTCAACTCCTGTACTTGGTAACCAAAATGTGGCTCCCATACTACACCAGCATTTTCAAGGAATGTTCTGACCAAACTTCTTTAACCCAATT
Source organism: Vandiemenella viatica (assembly GCA_031002005.1). NCBI lineage: Eukaryota > Metazoa > Arthropoda > Insecta > Orthoptera > Morabidae > Vandiemenella > Vandiemenella viatica. The sequence goes on from CM061919.1 coordinate 77,183,949, forward strand.
CGTTTAAATTTTTTCTTTAAAGACTCGCATCGAAACCATGACAGATGACTCCACTTTAGCTGGTATTCTGCTAAAAGTAACAGAGAATGAAACCAATAGTTATTTGGCATCAATATGCAACAACAGTTGTCGCACTAGTTTCATCTATTAAACAGGCACATAACTTTTGATGTTATTATTGCTTAGTATAAAAATATATACTTCGGTTGCAAATATAAAGTTTTAAGGTGATAGTAGGCTATTTAGTTTTATTACTTTTTCCATTAATCACTACGTCATGATTGTTTGATGGCACGTCATTGCTTCATTCAATGTATCTTTAGAAAAAATGACACGTTTACCAATAAAGGTTCGCTCTCCCTGAACTAGGCGAATGCTGGAATGGTATCCAATCTACTCCACATAAATTACACTATTCACAAACAAAAATACACTTATCATAGAGACCGCAAATTTCGCAGACAAGTGTCAACACAAACATCCTTAGGGCATGCGCTCCAGAACTAACTATGGGGCTCCCTGGTGATCACTCTTGATTCACATGTAGTGTCGTATCCCAAACGGTAAGAATACAACGTAGTGTGAGTCCGTCCTCAACCAACTGCTGCGAGCTTCGTCTTAGCAGGCATATGCGGTCTTCATGTTGAGAAACAAGTGATTTAACTTTGCATCTTAAGTCAAGGTTAACTATTTGAAGCGAGGTAATATACCTAACACTTGCTACTTGGACAAGCATTCTAGGCTAGGGTTAAACAACTGTTTCGTCTTAGCTAGTGTAGCTTATGGCAGAACTTGTGCTTAATGTACAATTGTCTCACAATTAAATTCTGTCTTGAATTCTTAATTAAATGACAGGGTATTCATGAAAGAAACACATTCCTATCAGGAAAACTGTAGTTTATTATACACTTGATGAAACACACGAATATTGAATATAACACACAAGAAGTGAAAATACTGATGGCACAAGACATTTAACTTATCATTCGTTCTACAAACATATGGCCTTTACGACCATCTCATTAATACAAGAACTATCCTTTGTAATGAGTGACTTGGCGACATTATTATAATTCCTTAGCCTACGAGCATTGGGATACCAGACGGTTACCTTAGTATGGCAGATGTTTCTTCGAGACGAAGGTGGAAGCGACTGCCCGTACAAGTGACTAGTGTAGCTGTCGTTTGTTGAGACAAATGGAGACTTGGGCGGCTTTTCATAATTGGCTACTGCATTCACGTGGTTACCTTAGGGTCTCTTGATGAATAAAATCTTCTCAAAATTTCCACCGGGAGAGCGTGTCCATAAAAGGCGACGTTTCGGAGCCTGTCTCTAGTTCCATCTTCCGGCGAAGTGTCTTTTAATAGGCTTATAGCTGTGCTACAGCGACTACAGAGTGGGGGACTTGAAATCTCACGCACTAAGCGCTGGCTGAAAGGAAACTTACAACGTACAAAGTTTCCATGCTACGAGACGGACTATCAGCGCTAACATAATCTTGAAGAAGAGTTTGATATTAATATCTGACTCTGATAACAGGACGGTTTCCTGCCTGTCGAGTGTGAAACGGCTCAGCCCGCCTTGGCTGGCAACTCGTAAACTTAATAAAGCTGAAAGAAATCCAATAAATATTCCTTATCCTTTTTACTGATTGGTAAACTGAAAACGGCAAATCCACTACAGTAGCTATCTGTGCAAAGAGATTGCTGGTATCCGCGCATTCCACACAGTGATTGCATCGTTTCCAAAAATCACTCCAGGCGAATGCCTTTATGATTCCTTCAAAACGCCGCGATGGCCGAATTCTTTCCCGTTCCTTGCCTTCCGTCATTTTCCGCGTCTAATAACCCCGATGTCGACTAAGTGTAAAGGCATAAGCAAAAAAAAAAAAAAAAAAAAAAAAAAAAAAAAAAAAAAAAAAAAAAAAAAAAAAGGAAAGAGAGAGAGAGAGAGAAAAGAATTCTAATTGTTTGGCAGTTAAATCTAGCAAAAAAAAAAAAAAAAAAAAAAAAAAAACAACCTTTCTTAATATAAGTATCTTACATGCGTGGGGAAAACCGTAAGCGCTATCGGAATCTTCCAAGATCTAAGCGCGAAGAGCAACACTCTCTGCGGCAACCCTCAAAGACCTGGAGAACAGGGGTACCCCTCACTCCACCTTATCAGCTATTGTGTTATGGCGATATTCAACTATAATAAGAACGAACATAACACTAACCTGGCACTGAATTACACGCTCGAACTCGGGTGGATGCAGGTTTGGTCCCCGATGCGGCTATCATTTTCCCAAAATCACTCCTGGTGAATGCGGATACTTCAAAATACCGTCGTGACATCCCTTTCCGTTCCTTGTACCTCATACCCTCCCTGCTCTAATAACTAATACGTCAACAAGCATTAAAGAATCAAGGAATTCACATTCAATTACAACCTACATGTGACAGAATTGTACCCGCCAGTGTGGCTCGCTGCACTGAGACGCCGCACACAGAATCCGGGAGGTATAACGGGGCTGGGCATGAGCCCAGGGCCCCGCGTATCCGCCTTCTTGACTGCGGTTTTTAGGCGTTTTCCGCAGTTATCACGGTGAACGCCGGTATAGTCTCCAATGTCCATATCATATAGTACAAAATTCACAAACAAAAACCATATTTATCGTACAGAGAACAAACTTACACATTTAGCAGGTAGGTTGCAATACTTCACTTCATCAGTACCTACCTGGTACGACCTGTAGGTATAAAAAGCTTGGCTTCAGCAAGAGCATGGAGCCGTAAAAGCAAAGCTCCAAATTTGACACACCAATGATGAGTAAAGCTCATCAGAGGCAGCCGACCCCATAAAATTGGGAAAAAGTAGTGAAGATGATTGTAACGTTCCCACCCCTCCTTCTAATTAATTTCCGGCTAATTTACTAATGATTTATTGTCGGACCTCTTTGCCGAAGATTGACTGCATTCTTTACATCATTTAATCCAGGTAAAAGGGGCGGAACAATCACAAAGAAAATAAAATTTAGGTAGATGCACCACACTGATTTGCATTTATATTCTGATAAATTGTGCACTGTGATACACTATAGGTTTTCTGTTCAAACACATATATTTAATCCGCAAATCATCATCTTGATGAGACAATTACAACTTCCTTCCTCATATATTTAGTTTACTGTGAGCGAGAGTGATGTATGGCAGATACACACAGAGAGAGAGAAACAGAACATAATATGGGCTTACATCATGCGCCCTCGCGGAGCGAAATCGCTCTCCTACCTACCATTGGGGAGGACGGGGTTCAAATCCCGTCCAGCCATCCTGATTGCGGTTTTCCGTGGTTTTCCGCAGTCCTTTGAGGCGAATGCTGGGATGGTTCTTCAAGGCCACGGCCGACCTCCATCCCCCCTCCCTCCTTCCTCATAGTCAGGCTTTATGGCAGACAGCTCAGGGTTCCAAAGATACACCCATGCCTCGGAGGTGACCTTTAATGTTTGTAGGGTGGTACCGCAACGTGCTGGCTTGTACGCCAAACTCTGGGCGGGAGCGGAGTGCCTGAACTTCTTCAGCATGGCTTAATCGCCATGACAGTAGTCTGTAGCCACTTGAAAATCTTACAATTTCTCCGCCTCACTCTCGCTACCATTATTAAAATTCCTTGATACTATTCTTATTCTAATTAAATATTACCCCTTCCTAATTATAATTTAAAAACGTCTTGTGGAATCACAAGACGTACGAGGCAGAATTGTATTCGACAATCTTCTGAAAGTGAAACCGGTATGCTAGACATTACACTGCTGTGGCAGACTGCGTCGTGGTTTAATGTAACGGGGAGTGCTGTAAGAGGGAGAATGGGACCCGGGTCTAACTGTCTATCGACACGAGAAACTTCGAAAATTAAACTAGAGTATAAACTGAATATCATCATGCAAATGTTTGAATTTGCATGCAAATTGAGGTTGACACGTGAAAGTTAATCTGCGAGTGAAGACGGGTACAAAGAAAACACTGCAATCTAAATACTAACACCCCTAACTTAACCCTAGATGGATATTTCTCGGATAAACTGGGTGACGGTCTCCTAAACGGGTGTTAATAGATTGCTTGGGACTGCGTTATGTAAACAAGAAGCACTTGCCGAGTTAGATTATGTGGCGAACAGACATCGCCGAAATTTGTGTATAATTAATTAATGCTTGGGCGTTCTAGTACTAAATAGCTGGAGAGGGGAAAGGGGGGCAGTTGGCAAACAAGGCTGCAGAAATGTGAACCAGTGCATTAAGTGCAACCTTATCAGTGTTTCAGTGATAAACAAGCTTACCAGCAATTCTGATTTTAAAATTGTTTGCTGATGATACAGTCATCTTCATTCAACAGTTCAGCTAAATCTTATATATCCAACGGGAGCTTTGGCATTATTTAATTTAATTGCAATGGAGTGCATGCTCCAGTGAAAATTCCTAACACACCTATTTTCACCCTCGTCGTGGCTGTATAGCTTAACGTTGAATCCGAACCAAGGTACGTCTTGGCGTAATTCGTATGATCAAGCAGAACTCTTAAAAATTCCTGGCCCTACGCTATATTGAAATTATTTAGCAAGAGCATTAACTGCTCAATATAGAGCTATAAATCACAAATTAAATTAACTTAGAGGACAGTCCGCTTAGAGAAAAGTAATAATCCATTTCCCAATAAGTAAAATATGATTTGTTCAGTCCTCGAAAACGAAAGTTAAATATTGAAATGTAAAACTACCGACAGTGGATAGAACTTTCTGTCTTACTTCACTTGAAGATGTCGACGAAGTTTATAATCACCGAATTATCGTGTCAAAACACCATGTTTACTCAGTTAGTTATCGGAGAAAAATATATTATCCTATATCTATTCTTTCTTTCTTCGTACCACTAAGGATTGGACTGCAAAGAGAAGAGAAATGCTTTCGTGCCAAACATCTTCTGGCATCCACAGTTTGTTAATTGTAAAGTATAGAAGTACATTTGATTACCGCAATGATACTGGGGCAGATGCTTGAAATTATCAATTTTTCTGCCAGAACAGTATACACAACACGAACAGAATATTACTATAAACAGTTGGCACAACTGACAACATTCGCACTGTTATATGGCTTTAATCTTTAATGTGTAAGTCTGACTGGAACGACTAAGTTAGCCAATGCACCATTATCCAAGACTAAAATGAAATAAAATAGTAATACTGACAAATCTCCAACATTCAAGGTGACTGGTGTGGGGTACCAAGACGACATCACAAATAAAGTATATGCTTTAATTGTAAACATGTTTTCAAGAGCACAGATCCAGTCATTTAGTATGTACGTGATAAGGAGTTTTAGGACCTTGAAGATCCAGAGCCAGAACTATAACAAGAAAGTGGACACACAATTCAATGTGGAATCTAAACTCCAGGGCATCGGGCATGAAATGCAAAATTTCTGTAACGCACTTATTGGATGCTACGTAGATCCATGAGTGGATTTTGCTTATAGCATCAATTATTTCGAAACTACTATCATTAGCAGTATTTTATCTGTGAAAAATAAGCAAGTTTGATGGAGCAAACGTCCTACAGATACGGAGATGTTTTCACAAGAAACATTTAATTACCATCATAAAGTTGTTACAAATATGTTAAAAAAGAGTAGGATTAAAATTGAAAATATCGTGCCTATTATAAGAAATTAATGTCAAAGTTGGTAGCGCCGTTTGATGCACTGCCACCTATTTTAGTTGAAAAGTATCGAGTATGGAGATTGACAATGTATCTAGGTTATTTATTATAAAAGTAAATGTAAAACCATCCGAAATTTTCAAAATACTCAGAAGATAGTTTAGTTACGATCTTTTGTTAGATATAACTTTCAGCAATTGTAGTAAAGATGTCCAAGAAACTGTAGTGAGTGGACTTCTCGCTCGATATCCAAAATTATTGAGGAAATAATAATTTTTGTGGAAATGGAGGAAACTACTGAAAAAGTTCGATATCAGTAAGTAAATTATTTGGTTTATGCTACTTTTTGAAAAACTAATGAATAATATTATAAAACTGAAGAATTTACTTCGCGGAGGTCAAGGCCAGAAATTTGTTTTATTTGCATATCTGAAAGTTTTTTAGTAAAATATGTAGAAAAAATAAGAGTAACTGTGCTCGGTAAGGCTCACAGCACGCAAATTGTGGCAGGCATCCTGTTCAGTCAATTATCGCAATCGCATTTCAAGAAATACTGCTTACTGGGTCTTCAATGAATCTTATTTAGGTGGTCCCGGAAGAAATTCGAGGTGCAGCTGACTCGCCAATATGTTAGTGCAGCCCATTTAGATAGCGGCTCCAAGTTTGCCCCCAGCAGGGGAGGATGCGAGCAAATTACCCGCTCTAACGCCCTCGTAAATAAGTACCGTCTGCGGCGTCCATCTTACTCCGGCAATAATTCATTAGCGGGAAGTTGCTTCGCGCCCTAGTGGGGTCGTAATATCAGTTTAAAAGTTGGTACCACTGAGATGAGCATGCTTCCTAGTTGACGCCGCCACCGTGGAGAGGCGCCTCCGTCGCTAATGGCTTTTAAACGATAACCAGCAGCTCCCAGATGGCAGCACTGATACGTAACAAGAAACAAACAGTTGAAGCTCACACCCTCACTGAGGAGTGTACACAAAAAAAAGGAATGACAACAAACAGGTTTCGAGGCATTTCCTCCTGTAATTTCTTAGTTTAGCAAAAATTGTAATGTTTTGATAGTGACAGATGTACAATTCTGTCTCGCTTTTATGGTTAAATCTCTGTTGTTGCAAGCAACAATTATTAACCGATGGATGTGTAATGGCATAGCTAGGTTAACAAGTGCCCCAGTGCAAAAAAAAAAAAAAAAAAAAAAAAAAAAAAAAATTGGGCCCTTAGGCCAGATGGCTCTAGCAAGTCTTGTAACGTTTTCTGGCAGGGGTGGGCTCCCTGATGTATGGGGGGAGGGGGGGGTACAGTGCCTGAGGTGAACTTGAGCTGCGCTTGGAGGCCCCCGTGCACCGCCTAGACCTACGATAGCTACGTCACTGTGGATGTATGAAATCAAATCCGCGACGTCCAGATACTCAAGAACTAAGAATACTCCCTCTCATTTCAATACACTACAGAGAATTGTCGTATCCAGTTTTTAGAACACCTGGTATGGTTTAAATCCGTTTTACAATGCAGAATTCGATACGGAATCAGTAAGACTATTAGAAGTGGGTGAACTGAGAGCCAGTATCTGCTTAGGGAGCGTACATAAACTTGGTTGGGGGGGGGGGGGGTTGGCTGGAAAGCTACGATGGGCTACGTGGGGAGGGGAGGTTTCCGAGTCAGGCCACGTTGCTTTCCATTCATATTATCTGATCTGTAACAGTTAAAATGAAGTACAGGACTTACAACAGCATGTTACTATTTATTTGTGTCTTTTAAATATCTCCGTATGTAATTTATGTTAGTCTGACAAGAGAAAACATTACAAAATGTGTTTTGGAATCAATAGGGGAAAAAAGCTACATGCTTTTGGGTAGGAGGGGAGGGGGGGTAGAGGTAAAAACCACGTCGCGCTACGTGGCTGGGCGGGGGAGGAGAGATTCACAGGAGGCCAAAATCGAGCTGGGTATTATGGACGCTCCCTTATGGAGAAACTTTTATAGGCGGCAACCATAAATAATGAGAGGGGCAACTTTTGCTTCTAGGAAGGCTACGGGAACAGCATCAATTGGAAATCAACATGATGTATCTGTTGACAGTCTGTGCTCATTGTGAAAGTTAGAAAAAACGCATCCATTCAGAGTCATTCTATGCTTGCTGGAAAGGCGGCAGGAGATGCAATAGTTGCGAGTAATTCTGTGCTTGTGACGACCTGCAGTACCTTGAATGATATAAGAATCTTTTAAGCCAGATCACGAGACACTACCATAAAACTGGTGTATTTCGTTTTACTTTCAAATCATTTTTACTATTTTTGTTTCCTAATAGTTCATCAAAGCTTTCAAACAATTCGGTGTAGCATTTCAAGTAGTTTTAGTTCTGTTTTTTTATTTATATTCGCAGTTAGCAAATTGTTGTTAAGTAAATTAATAAGGCAGTTTTCTTAAGTTGAACCTTTAACCACTGTGGAGCTAGGAATGATTTCTAAAATAGATGTATTCTGCCTGACTGGTTCTGTGCATTGCCTTCTACATGATTCAATCTCGGAATATTTTACGACTCGTTTTGAAATGAAAAAAAAATGTTATATAAGTCTGTAACAGTTTAGGTCAAGGTCTACTGGTTTGTTAAAAGTTATAAAAGACATGAAGAGTTATCAATTTTAAAGCATTTTTAAACGTCCGAAAATTCGAAATTCGTCAACGGCGACATCTGAGGTAGCGCAGAATCGCAACTTATCGCTGAACCCATTCACATTGTTCAGCAATTCTGTGTTTAACCTCGGATGACCATTGTAGAGGTCCTATTCTTGCAGTGTTTTTGGCATGGCATGGGGAGCCGTCGCGTATGACTTCAGATCACGGCTGGTAGTGATTGAGGGAATCTTGGTGGCACAAAGGTACAGTACGTCACGGGCATTCTAGTTACCTCTGATGTGAGAGTATTGTCGTGCCAGTTTTCAACAGGACAATACTCGTCCACACACGGCATCTCTAAGAACTGAGTGGTTTTAAGGTATTCCCGTAGCCAGCACGATCCCCAGATATGTTCCCCGACAGAACATGTGTGGAAACATTTCTGACTTCATCTCCGTCCCAGTACCAGTATCAAGGATATTGAGGGTCAGTTACAACAGTTGTGGGTCAGTTTGCCTCACGAGAGGATACAACGGATTTATGGCACCCTTCCAAACCGAATCAGTGCGTGCAACGTCATGCAAGTAAGTGGGATTATATTCCGAAGTTCTATATCAGTTTGACTTGACTCGATTTTGTAATCACTGAAGTAACATCACACACCCTCTCAAAGTATGAAGTTTCATTTCATTTCCTCCCCTCTTTCCGGTTGATTTTTTTTCAGTCAGTTTATATATCTTTTGAAAGACAGTGTCACTAAACTAATAATGAACTCTATTTAAAATTTATCAAAAATATATAAATTTTTTTTAGTGAATTCATTTTAATGCCCAATCGTGTAACCCCCAGACTACCTCATAATATTTAATCATGCTAGTATTACTCACTCCAGTTAAAATCTCATTAACCAAGCAACTTGAAATTTAATGTAGTTTGTAAGTTGTCACCCAACAAGAGATAGATTTTATTTTATGTTTATTGTCACATATTAATATCTACTATTTTATTGAAATTACTCTTAGCTCGTGGTGCTTTGCATCCTAACAGATTGGATAGAAAACGCAATTGGAAATAGATGACTGCATTACCGGAGCAAACGGCAACGTGGCGCTGTGTTAAAGAGCCCTGTAATCTGCTCCCTAAACTTAAAATATGTCAAACATTTTTATCACCACTACAGCCCTCCACTGTGAATGTAATTTATGAGTAGAACCATAATTGCGATAGAGTCAATTCGCTCTTGGTCCGTTTTCATTAAGTAGTAGAATTTTCTAGCTGTTATGCTCGCGCTGACATTGGTGTGCGGCCATCCTGATCTGGGTTTTCAATGGTTTTCCCAGATCACTCCAGGCGAATGCTGGGATGGTTCCTCACATTAGCCCATTGGCGCCTCCTGCCATATCCCGTATATCTCTTCCAAACCATTACCCTTGCGGATAGGTGCAATGCACCCTCCGCTACACACTTTTAGTGAATCGCGGAGTAATGATAATAATATCTTTGAATTTTGTTTTTCTTCTAATAACAAAGCATTAGCCGTTGTAATGCAGTATCTTTGTAACATTCACGATAAATTAAATTTCACAATTAACTTACGCTTATTCGAGTGTTAATTTTAGATCTACTGTTTAGATTAACTTTTTCCGTGTTTGCAAACGTACTATATCTCAGAAACTGGAAATATAAGTAACCAAAGTTACATGGTTACAGTAAAATGTTAATAGAATCCAAAGGGCGGAGCGTTTATCTGTATTGTAGCGTAATCTTTGGAAATTATTAGCTGAAATGTAGTGTTATCCGTATTGCTTATCGATTCTATTACCCGGCCGCTTAGAGTTAAAAGATATACTGCAGTTTTGAAGCAATACCATAGGCTCTCAAACCGTTAAAACTCCAGCCAAATTAGATTTAAAGTTTTTGCATGATGCTTGGCCTAAAGCCCAGATAGAAGCAGTCAGTTTACAGATTTATACACTGACGAGCTAAAGAAACTGGTACACCTGCCTAATATCGTGTTGGGTCCCCGCGAGCACGCATAAGTGCCGCAACACGACGTGGCCTGGACTCACTAATGTCTGAAGTAGTGCTGGAGGAAACTAAAACCATGCATCATGCAGGGCTCTCCACAAATCCGTAAGAATACGAGGGCATGGAGATCTCTTCTGAACGGCACGTTGTAAGACGTCCCAGATATGCTCAATAATGTTCATGTCTGGGGAGTTTGGTAGCCATCGGAGGTGTTTAAACTCAGAAGAGTGTTCCTGGAGCCACACTGTAGCAATTCTGGACGTGTGGGGTGTCGCACTGTCCTGCTGGAATTGCCCAAGTACGACGGAATGCACAATGGAAATGAATGGATGCAGGTGATCAGCCAGGATGCGTACGTACGTGTCGCCTGTCAGAGTCGTATCTAGACGTATCAGGGGTCCCATGTCACTCAAACTGCACACACCCGACACCATTACAAAGCTTTCACCAGCTTGACATGCAGGGTACATGAATTCCAGAAGTTGTCTCCATACCCGTACACGTCCATCCGCTCGATAGAATTGGGAACGAGACTCGTAAGACCAGGTAACATGTTTCCAATCATCAACAATCCAATATTGGTGTTGAGAGGCCCAGGCGAGGCGTAAAGCCTTGTGTCGTGCACCCAGCAAGGGAACACGAATGGGCCTTTGGCACTTCTGTCACGTTGAACGATTCTTTTCAGTCGTCGTTGGTCCCGTTCTTGCAGGATCTTTTTCCGGTCGCAGAGATGTCGGAAATTTAATGTTTTACCAGTTTCCCGATATTCATGGTGCACTCGTGAAATGGTCGTACGGGAAAATCCCCACCTCATCACTACCTCGGAGATGCCGTGTCCCATTTCTCGTGCGCCGACATAACACCACATTCAAACTCACTTAAATTGTGATAACGTGCCATTGTAGCAGCAGTAACCGATCTAAAGCTTGCGCCAGACACCTATTGTGTTATATAGGCGTTACCAACTCTAAGTGTTTACATATCTCTGTGTTTGCATACGCATGCCTGTGCCAGTGTCTTTGGCTCTTCAGTGTAATAGTCCAAGCAGAGTACCTGGCGTTGTTCAGGCGCTGGACGTGAAAGTTCTGATGTCTTATGCCGTTTGGTCGAATTGTCGTAAAGATTCTCCTTTATCATTCACTTTGACGGATTTTCCTACGTTTTAGAGAAACATGTAAAATAACTGCGCGTGTAAATTTTCCTTAATGGGGGTTATGGGGTACAGAGTGCTTTTCTCTTTTTTTAAAAGTATTCGTCAGCGAAATTCCATAGAAATTAGATGAAAACAGTGGGTTTCAAGAGAACAACATTTGTAAAAATTAAGACAGGTAAAATGGGAGACGGTGTGGCTTTTTCTAAACCTAATTTGGATAGTATTTTTCTATATGTACACATGTGCAAAGTTGTAATGAAATCGGGTAATAACTATTGGTTTTTATAAAAGAACATTTGTAAAAACTGAGGGGGTAAAGGGCACGGAAGTTGCGTTTTTGTAAATTAAATGTAGATAGTATTTTTATTTTTGTTTTAGCGTATACGTTTACAAAATTTCATCAAGATCAGATAAAAATTGTGGGTTTGTTTGTCGTCCCACCAACTTTAAAGCAATTTTTAAATTTCAATTTCGAAATTTGTCGTAACTAATTGTCACCTACCCAGTGCCCGCAAATAGTAAATTTTGTGGGCTTTCAGAACATCGCTATCCACTTTGGCCGATTTCTCTACGGTGTTCGCGATATTTGCCAAAAAACTGAACCGTTTTACTTGATGGGAGGGATGGAAGATAGGGGTAATATTTTTGTAAACCAGATGCAGACAGTATTTTCTCCTTGTTTTAAAGAATACGTGTGCAAAGCTTCATTTGGATCGGTAAAAAAAAAAGAAAAAAAAAAAAAGCTTATGGATTTGTGTAGAGGACATACAAGCATACGAGCAGACATCCATCTTTATAGATAGGCGTTATAAATGTTTTGTAATGTTCTGTTAATATGAACATCAAAGGAAAAAGACGTGTGGGAAGGAGCAAAAAGAAATGGATAGGCCAAATCAAAAATGATCTGGATGACACTGGGCATGATCTGAGGACTATTCACGAACATCAGCTATACATGAATAGGAATACGTGGTGGGCGCTCATCACGAGCACCTGGGAGACTGGGTCTGGAGAATGATGATGATGAATGTTCTGTAAACATCTACAGAAAATCAAATCAGGTGGTCGAAAGCCACATTAAGTTTATGCAACTTAAGCATGTTGTTCCTTTGTCCATTCTACATCTATATATATATATATCAAATAATGAAAATAACGTTGGGTTTGTCTACGTGATTTCAGACGCAATCTAAAATGAGATCTGGATTTGACACACACATCAAGAAAACATATGTTCTCATCTTTGTCTAACAATATTTTGAAGTAATTACTTTCCTCCTCATTTAGCGCGCAAAAAAGCAGATAGCTGTGTTATTGTGATTCTGATAACATCGGTAATTATGTTAAACAGTGCACCGCTTGTATTTTTGACAGACGGAATTGTCAGCCAGCGTCCCGTCTTAATGGATATTAGCATTCATTGCCGCCCACAATGCCGACGGTCTGACTTGAAAGAGAACAAACTTAATGGTGCTCGACGGCGCCAAAGGAATTTAAAGAGATATTTAAAACTAATTGCGTCCTTAATAGAAATAAAAGAAAAGTTCTTCGCCACTCTCACTTCGTCGGAGTCAGAATGAGAAATAAACTCGAGGAGTGTCATAATAGAAAGTGGAGAACAGAAGTTTCCCGAAATAATAAAACTGAAACAGCATCCCTCAATGAATAATGTTTGCTGAACGTTACGAAATTTTTCCTGATAATACTTGGACATGTGCCTCCTTTGTCTCAACTATCGGAAAACTGTTTCGTCGAACTTGCAAGATTATTACTGCTACAACTCAATAACGTCTCGTTTGGAGCATGAAGTATAAAGTACGATATTGAGAGGTACAGGGCGTTCGCCGGGAAACGCTACCCACTGTTAGCGCTACAAGGAAGAAACTGCTCCCGGCGAGCGAGCGGTCAGCTTCCGGCATTGTTCGACCGTCGGCCACGGACTATTTCATAATAATTACGCTTCATAAACTTGTATGTGCTAAGCATTTAAATGTGACGTCAGTTGCGGATCAACAGTGCCATCGTGGACACCCTGCAGGTACCAGTTGCAAAATCTAATCCTAGGCCCCTGATCTATTTCTGTAATTTTATGCACCACAATTGTTTTGTACGGCTTTAAGTGAACTAGCTTTGTTACTTTCCAAGCTGACGTCTTAGATACGCCTGCCTGCTGCCCTAACTGACTTAATGATTTTTTGGGTGACTGTTCTAGTCGAAAAGCGATATCGTCAATTTTCTCCTCTGTGAGAATACGGTTGATCGACAGTTTCTTTTTGTTAAAAAAATGAACCCGTTTCTCTTACTTTTTTAACCAGACGCAGAATTGTTGATTTAGCTGGCAGTAAAGCGCCAGGATATTCGCGACGAAATTTACTGCGACACTTTTTAAACGACTTCTTCTTCACATATGTATCGTAGAGAAATATTCTTTGTTGCAAACTGTAACGTACCATAATTTTACTCACACTCAAACACGGTACAGATTAGTAAGAGTATGAAGGCCCAAACCAGCCAAACCGCAAAGAAATGTTTATTCACAACACTGTTGGGGCAGCGGAGTTGTTAAACAGTGCGGTGATTCACGGCGCCGAGTGGCGGGAATTGCTGGCTCCACTGTCCCAGCAAGTTGCCGACGGCAACAGACTGGGAGGGTAGCGTTTCCCGGCGAACGCCCTGTATAATAGCTCAATGGTAAATGGAGAGCCAATTCCCTGTGAATCAGGACCTTCCTTAAAGCCATTTCCTTTCATTCGATAACGATTGTTTTGAACTTCAAGGAACTTGTAACTGCCTCAGCTTTATGCAATGCAGTTGTTCTTGCCAATAAATAAAAAGAGACGTGGTCAAGGCGCTTGCTTTCAATATTCGGGGTCCTGATTCGAATTCTGGTGTGGCCAGGGATTTCTACGAACTCTGTTTCATTATGTGAAGCACACCAGGATACTTGGTGGTTTAGGTTCTACGTTATACTCTCGGTCAAACGGCGACGGGGGAGGGGGAAGGGGAGGAGGTGAAATGCAAGGCCAATCGAAGTTCTATCAGATCGTAACACTGCATGAATTAACTTTATTTTCAAGCATAACATCTACAAACAATAATTCACTAAACGCCATAAG
>CM061919.1:77199557-77293678 GCA_031002005.1 Vandiemenella viatica
GTGAACAATTAAAATCAACAAATTCTTAGCAACTCATATATTACAGCCCATTTGATGGCATGAAAGTTCACGTAGGCGTTACTGGGTTCTGAGAAGAACTTTGGTTCCAACAGGGCTTCTTTGCCGTGTGTTGAAGTGTGCGGATAGAAGTGACGAAGTACTCGTACAACGGCTGTTGGTCTTTGAACGGTAATGGTTGTAAGATGCCATTCAGGACTTCAACAGCTGGTCGAGCGCCCCATTACGTCTCTGTCTCCCTGTCTAGCCGTCGGTGATGTGACGTCGTAAATGGAAGTCAGCTGCAAATACCAGGTGGATTCGTTTCCGGTGACCTCGGGTGGTGGGTCGCTGCAAAACCCGGTCGACTCTGCAGCTTAAAGTTTGTAATGTGACGATACTTCGCCACACTCCAAGTTCGAATTTTATTAATATTAGAATAAATTTGATAAATCTCGGGCGTCAATTGTATATATGTTTCATTCAATATGTAAAAGAACTATGAATTAAAATGAGTGGATATCGGGCACTGTGGAAGTAAGAACTGTGCGAACGTTGTTATTCCGAGCCGTCCTTTGTGGCAAACAACGGTCTGTTATCTCCACGGCGTCAGTTTGACGCTTGCAGACAAAAGGCTGGATTTGCCAAAGGTTTTTCCTTAGAAAAGGTAGGCTGTTCGGCGCCGAGCAGGTAGCCGTTGGACCTTAACGGCAAAAACCGATCACCCACGAGACCCGTACGCGGGAAGAGTCGAGCAAACCAAAACTAACGTGGACCATGTGACTTCAGATTTCAATTACGCGGACAAATCTCCGCGGTTCCTACAACTAAACACTGGAAATTTTGTGTTCCGCATGTGTCCCGAGATGCTGGAGGTCGGGGCGAGAGTCTTCCTACGAACTTCCACACCGGGAGGAGATCATTCTGTACTGGGATTCGGTCCTGGACCTTGATTCTGCATTCTGATCTGGACTCTGGTTCTGTACTCTGTTCCTGAACACTGGTTCTGGACGCTGTCCTGGACTCTGTTTCTGACTTCAGCCGAGGCTGAGGAGTACTATCTGGCAGGCAAGAGCGTTCGGTTTCCGAATGCGGGAGGGTTTCTCGCATGTCGCGAGCCATCTCCGGACCAAGCCGCTGTCGTCGCACATCTTCAATAATAATGTCGAAGTCACAGGTCTGCACTTTATGAAAACTTATTAATAACCCATAATCGACTTGAGATAGGATGTCAGTGCTCGAATTTATCAATAAATACCTCCACTCAGGTAGTAGGCAAAAGTACAAAAGAAATAATTTTGAACCACATGTGTTCATTTTAATATTGTACTTCATCGAACAATTCTTATAGTACGCTTTGTACAATTTGTAAATGGTATCTACAAACCATTTTGGCGCCCTGGTTTATATCATAAATTAAACTGAATGTGATGTTGTTATCACAAGTTTATTATAATGTATCCTGAATATTATTTGTCCATGGGCTTTTGACACTGATTATTTAATTTGTTTCAAACCGTAGAAATACATTGTTTGTTTGCTTTGATAAGTGGCTAATTGTAGCTGTAGGCGTTGCTTTTCTATGTTGAATGTTTTGATGTTAACTCTAACCTTAAATACACCCAAGATTGTAATTGCCAGCGACGACCAATAAATGTTCCATTGTGACAATTCACCTGCAATCCTGCTAAAATCAAAATTCTTGCAGAATAACAGTTTTAAAGCACTCTTTAAATTATTAATCCATATGAAGATGATAATTAAGAAGTAATATGATTCAAAAGGTAAATCATATCACTGTAGGAAAGGTACCCCCACAAGTTGTAGTCCAAATTCGTATTCCAATCGGCTTCTCGACTTAAATAATTAGCATCGAATATCCTTCTCTCTGTCGTTTTCACTTCAGCAAACCTCGGTTCCCCTTCTTCAGAGCCCTTGTTCAATCACTCCAGCCTGCAACTATCTTGCCGATTGAGATGTAGTAAGTTGTCATATGTTAGCGTGGTTTCCAGTCTGCAGCTCGTCTTAATACTTGCTAGTTTCCCTTTTCATGCGCTCAATCAATATTTCGATGTACACGATTCGCTCCGGTCTCCACTAAACCTCTTGTACGTAACTGCGAATTTTCATAGCTCGCCAATATACACAAGTAGTCAAACGAACAGCAATAAATTGTTATGATTGTTTTCTTTCATTCGAAACTCGCACGGGAGCCTCGTAAGGTGGGTTCCAACGACGCGTTGTTTTGGAGGCCGCACTTCATAGACCGAAGTGTACTGATTAGAGCGCACCGCAGGTTAGCCCTCACCGCCTTCCCACCCCCTTGCCTAGTGTCATTTCAGCTACACTCACCTTTCATCTTTACCACCTGGCAGTGGGTGGAGGCGAGGGCTAATACACTTCGGCTAATGTGGCACGGCCTTCAAACCCACGCGTCGTGGGAACGCAGCTTTAGCTTTTGCATTGGTACACAGTCCTTTCCATTCCCTTAAGACACTATTGTTCATTGCCTGGCGTGGCATCCAGGTATCCCCACCTATCCGATCCCTTCCTGCGGTCAACGTCCGGTGATTTTGTTACATGCCTTCACCTTAGAGAAAGTGTGTACAACAACTAACCTTTCACAAGCCATTTTACAGTGCTCTCACATCAAACGTTAATTATTCTTAAGCAAAATTTTACACCACAACTATTTGTATTTTCGGGTTGAGACTATAAGTTAATACTCAGTCACTTCCTTTTCACGCAGTCAAATGCTCACAGACATGCACTGTATGTTGCAGAGCGTGAATGCGAGCAGCTGACGGACCCGGATCTGGGCACGGTGACATTGACGGGGCGCATGTTCGGAGACACGGCGACATACTCGTGCCAGCTGGGCTACCACGTGGTGGGGCTACACGAGAGGACTTGCCAGGCTGACGGATCCTGGTCTGGAGAAGCGCCAGTCTGCAAGCAGAACGGTAAGTGACAACGCAGGTTAATTGATATCAACTACTTCACGAGATTTACGCTGCGTGCAATCTACACTCCTTTCTCCCGACGTTTCTTCTTCAAGCTGCCGAATCTACTAGGGATTAAATCTTTTATATCGCAGGTGACTAAGTCATTCTATTTAGAATAGCATTAATACGTCAATGGAAATAGTCGTAGGTATGTTGCATATAGGAAGATCAAAAAAATTTTTGGAGAAATGAAGAAAAGAGGTATAAACATTAAAGCTGCCGATGGGAAACCTCTTCTAAGCTCAGACAATAGAGCTAACCGATGCAAGGAATACATTGAGCCACTGTATGACGGGGACGACTTGAACAGTAGCAAATGGAAAAGGAAGGTGAAGTCGACATTGATGACTTAGGAGATCCTCCTTTGATGATAGAATTTGATAGTGTTCTGAATGACTTGAACGCAAATAAGGTAGTTGGAATTGATGAGATCCCTGCAGAACTTTTCAAACCCTTAGGAGAAAAAGGAATCAAAAGATTTTTCAAACTCATATCAAAACAGGAGAAATTCCAACTGATTTTAATAAAAATATCATCTTTACACTTCTGAAGAAAACACAAGCCGACAATTGTGAGAATTATCGCACCATTAATATAACATCACATTCTTCAAAATTACTGACCAGAATAATATACAGAAAAATAGAAAGGGTAGTAGAAGAGATGGAAGGTGAAGATCAGTTTGGGTTTAAGAAAAACCGCGCTACAACGGAAGCAATTCTGACTTTAACTGATTAACACTTGAAGGGCGGATCAATAAAAACAAAGATACTTCATGGCGTTTGTTGATTTAGAAAAAGCTTTTGATTATGTTAGCTGGAACAAGATATTCAAAATTTTTAAGAGGTATAAGTATTAAGGAGAAAAAATCAGTATGCTACGATTTGCTGATGGCATTGGCTTGTTAGCAGAACATGCTGAGGATATTGAGAAGTTACTGAATGAAATGAAAAAAATGCTGAAAGAGGATTTTGGACTGAATATAAACAAAAGCAAGAAATAAGTGATAAAATGTAGCAGAAATGATACCAATTACAGTAGATTAAATATAAATATAGAATCGGATGCAATAAGAGTAGTAAGTGAATTCTGCCACTTGGGAAGCCAGATTAGAACCGATAGCCGAAACAGGAGTGATGTTAAAAGCAGAATGGCATCAGCAAAAAAGGGCCTGCTTGAAAAAGAGAAATCTTTAATGTAAAAATCTTTTAGTTTCAAATATTGATCTAGGTCTTAGAAAGAACTTTTTAAAGCTCTATATGTGGAGCACAGCACTTGGCAGAGAAGCATGGACTTCAGGAATAACAGAAAGAAAGAAAATTGAAACATTTGAAATGTGGTGCTATAGAAGAATGCTGAAGATTAAGTGGACAAACAAAGTATGAAATGAACGAGTTTTTGAAATGATGGGTGAGGAAAGAAGCTTGTGGAAGAAAATTACAGAAAGAAAGAAGAGACAGGCTGGTAGGTCGTATTTTGAGACATGCTGGATTGGTTAATTTGTTAGTGGAGGGAACAGTTGAAGGTAAGAACTGTAGACGGAGACAGAGATTGGAATATATGAAGCAAATAATTTAGGACGTGGGTTGTAGGGTGTATGTAGATATGAAGAGGTTAGGAAGGGATGGAGGACTGCATCAAACCAGTCGAAAGAATGATGGCAGCAAAAAAGAAGTTGTTATTATCCTAGTGGAAAAATACAGTCAGCGCTATGTTCTTACTTATCCATGTGTCACAGTACAACACTGTTGCGGAATCAAGAAATGCTGATGAGACTCAACAGACAAGATTTGAAGACAAGATTTTCCCAAGGTGTTGTCAGTTGCACGTAAGCGGAAGATACTGGTATCCATCTAGGTTAAGTAAACGCTATGACGACGGAACTGAAAATACTATCACACATTGTCACCAAAAGTGATTTTTACCAGAGTCACCTGGCAGCTTTGTAAAAAAAAATTAAAAAACTGGCGGTAATATTAATGTCAAATTTCCAATTATGGAGTGGCTCAGAATGTTAACATCTTATTGGTTCACTTTCAAGCTGCGCGTTAAAAATTCATCGAGTTAAGAATGAGATGCAATTGGTTAGGATTAATCTAAATTCAAGATAAATTATGAAGTATAGTGCAAGAATTTACCAAGCAGTGTCTAGTACTGTAGATGTACGAAAATGATGATGTTTTATTAAAGTCAGGAAAAAGTTTACTATCGTGATCGCAAGGATCAAAACGAAGGCTCTACGTGGATTCTGCCGAAGAGAGTCGAGTGTTGAATAACCAGTAATTCTAGCAGTGGGCAAATTCTTCTTTATTCAAGCCAATTAACACACTAATGTCTCCAAAATATAACGGAATTGTTTTTCCTGAGATCTACTTGAAGTAACTTCTATCAACATATGTTTCTGCTCTCTATACGGGAGGTTTGCAGTCAGCAAATCTCACTGTCGTGCAGTGAAAGCTTCAAACTGGCATACTGAAAGGAAGACTATGTAAAACACGTATTAATGGTTGCTAATACGACCAGCGTGAATACGTGGAGAGACCTACCCCAACAGATTTTCGTTGCATGTAGACTGTACCATTGATTAAAAAAAAAAAAAAAAAAAGAAGATTAATTCGCAAAAACAGATCTAAATAGTCATGGTACCTGACACAAAATTAAAGGCAAAATTTGAGAACAATAAGTAAATATCATTTACTTCTCCGTAAATTTTCTTAGGCATGCGTTGGAGAAATTGTTTGTCTCCCTCTCTGTTTTCTTTCAGCATGTTACTGGTAGTTAATTTACAAAATGCTAAATCGAAGAAAGGAATATTTTTGTTTTATCACATTCCAGAAACTTTGTTTGTATAACAAGATGCATAGAACGTAATATTTAAATACATTCTCAAATTCCATGTCATGACACATACTCTAGGTTGTTTGTATGGAGTGTCTTGTCCATTATAAGTCTGTTCGACCTCCATCTTATTACGGCCATTCTCTGGCCTCGCATTCGGGAGGACGGAGGTTCGAATCCCCGTCCGGGCATCCAGATTTGAGTTTTCAATGGTTTCCCCAAATCACTCCAGGCGAATACCGGGATGCCTCCTTCAAAAGGCCATGGCTGAAATCCTTCCCGTTACTTGCCCCCAGTTCCACCCCGCCTCTAATGACCTCGACGTCGACAAGGCTTAAAATCATAAGCAAAAAAAAATATTATTACGGTCTTCTTCTCAAAATCATATTCAAACAGTGTGTATCTTATATGGCCTTTTTCTTTCCCTCAAGACTGAAGTTAAATATTTTCATTGACATTGTGCATGACACATTTTTTTCCTTAAACGATTCTGGTGGGTGTTCGATAAAACTTAGGCCAGGCATTCGAGAGGATGTCAGTTCGAATCCCGGTAGCCGGCCAGACTTTTCGATATTCCATTGTTTTCTGAAAGCACGCTAGCCGAATGTCATGATGATTCCTTTAAAATGAAATGGTCTTCCTTCCCTTTTCCCGTTTCCAATCCTCTCGCGCAGTCTCAACGTTTGATAAGGCGTGAAATCCCAACCAAGAATTTAATCTTCTTATATTACCCCATCGCGTGTATTAGGTTTCCATTCCGATAAGGAATACAAACACTTTGGCATCGGAAACTAACGCTTCAACGTCTCTTGACTGTCCACTTTAGTGTGTTGTTGCAGTGTACTGTTCGTTTCATTGTCAGTTATATGTGTTGTTGTTGCAGTGTACTGTACGTCGCCTCCGGTGCTGGAGCACGCCCGGCACAGCGCCTTGCCAGAGCAGCAGACGTTCGCCCTCGACTCCTCTCTGCTGTACCAGTGCGTCGCAGGATACACCACCAGAGGCTTCCCCCGCGCAAAGTGTCTCGCCATAGACGGCAGCGCCTCCTGGTTCGGCCCAGACATCTCCTGCGAACGTGAGTACAGCCCACAGCCTTGCTGATTCAGTGCTTGTAAGCATCATCCATGACGAACAGTAAAACGGCATTTCGAAAATAGAAAAACGACCTTCAGTTCTACCCAATCCAGTGGGCGAACGGTAATGCTCGGTTCTGGCATTAGGGAGATTGAAATTCGTGACCAGTCATCCAGATTTCGGTTTTCAATTGTTTCTCGAAATCACGAATGACGGGATGGTTCCTTCGAAAGACCGAGGAGGAATTCCTTCCCATTACTACTCTTCAATTCTCTTCCACCTCTAATGAAGCTCTAAGCAAAATGGAAAAGTTCAATTCTTCCCCTTAAACGAGGTTAAGTTATCCATCTAATTATCAAAAAACTTCAACACTTATTTATTATACATGAAGTTGATAGACCGAGCGTGGTGGGTGAGGGATAATGCTGCATTCGGGAGGACGCAGATTCTATTCCACGTCCGGACATCTAAATTTCGGTTTTACCTGGTATTCCGAAATCTCTACAGCCGAATACCGAGCTGGTTTCTTCAAAAAGTCATGATCGCATTCCTTCCCCATCCTGGCCGCCCGTCCAAAGAGGCATAAAGCCATAGAAAAAAAATTAATAGATGCTGAGGAGACTTGTCGATTCACAGAAGTGGCGAAACCTCAAAACGGTGACCGACTCCATTTCTTCCGTGACAAAACGATACTATCCCCAACCAGGTTACAAATCCTTTTTTAGCTATCGAGGGCTGTAATGGGATGTTGGAGGTAGAACTGGAGACTCTTTTGCTATCACATTTTCAGCAAGTTTCACTAGGAAACTTCGAACAACTAGGTATAATTGACTTGTATGGTACAAATATTGAACAGTTGCGTCGAATGAGCAGACATCTTGTACGGCAAATTACACGAATGATTTAAATTCCTCAGTTATTCAAGTATTGTAACGACAAGTTCGGTAAAGATCACAGTTGCAAAAATTTCACGTAATTTGTGATTATAGTAAAGCTGAACGGAAAACAACTTGAACAAGTTATTAGGTTTTCTTAGATTCAAGTGATTATGCTTAACTATTTGACAAATTCTAGTACATGTAAACGTTCTCCTCCCCCCTCCCCCTTTTATGACTTTACGCCTAGTCGATGTCAAGGTCATTAGAGGCGGGATGGGATTAGGGAATGGGAAGGATATTGACCATGGGATTTTGAAGGACGCATCCCGCCATTTGCCTGGAGTGATTTGGGGAAGCCATAGAAAACCAAACTCTGGATGCCCGGAACGGGATTCCAACCTGCATCCTCCCGAATGAGAGGCCAGAGCGTTACCGCTCACCCACCGCGCTAGAATAGTGGAAAAATAGTGTTCTTGAACAGATCAATAGATTAAAATACTAATTGACAAAAAAAATGTCAATTCAGAAGAAGAGAGCAATGAATCTGAAAATCATCTATATCGGGAGAAACGTAGATTGAAGAATACTTTAAGAGGACATTCATTTACTAAAGATGAAATGTACGGAATAGTTAAGACACATAATCTATTCTATACTATCATAAATCTGTAAGCAAGCTGAATGTGTCTCTTTATTTGAACGGGACCCGCGCAGAAACTACCACAGCAATTTGGATGGTGTTTTCAAATTTTTACAGCTAATGGTCCAAATCAAAATCTGCGGAAATAGCTAATTATTTATATGTACCGAATGAAGGAGAAAATATTTTAATTCATTTCTTGATCGGTAATTATAATATACGGATCACACTGTGGTTGAGATGTTCACTCCTTGCAGAAAAACTGACAATAAAATCACAATCTCTCTTTTTTTAGGATCATGTTTCGTTTCTTGACCTCGGCTATTTATCTAATCTGTTATCCGAAATTTAAAACATTAATATTAACGTAATATGGGACTCAAATGTATCAAGCGTCATTAATACATAATTTACTGTAAACAGTCGCCATGATTATTAACATCTTTGACAGTTAACAAACTTTGTCTCTGGTACTACATGCTTTTAAATTTTCGCTGAATGCCGTACAATATTAATTAAAACCGCTAATGTGTGATATGGATACAGAAATCAGTTTTTCTCGAAGAAAGGTTCCTACAGTAAACATTAACAGGTAACGGTACATATTTCTTATGTGCAAATATTCCGTAATAATATCGCGCAAGGAAAGTGTTTACAAATTTTGGCTGCTGTCCAAACCACAACCGGTAGAATATACTGTTATTTTTATTAAATAACCATCATACCACTAATTTTGTAAAGTTGTAACTTTTATCGGCTTAGAGTTGGAACGTATAATGTGCTATTGAGTTTTTTATGGCAGCAACATGGAACCAATAAAACTAAAAAGTAACTACGAATTCTTATATCACATGCTACACTGCGTAAATTATAAAACTAAATCCGCCGTGCCTTATGCTTTAACAAAACATTTCAGGGGTCTTTCTGATGCAGGCTGCATTTAAACGTAACCACAAACTTCGTTAATATTTTCTATTCCAAAATTAAAAGTTTCTGTTACGTGCACATTAATACATCCATGGCATCGCTTACGAATCATGACTAGTTGGGACTACTTACATGTGGCTGAAACTGAGACATTAGTAATATGGCGTCATTGAAAGGAAAGGAAATAATTCTTGGCTGCATTTAAAACCAACCACAAAGTTCGCCAATGTTTTAGTTGAAAAATCACTTGTCCATTAAAACATTCACTGTTTCACGATCGAAACTTGACGCACTGAAATAATGACAGTTGCAGTGGTAAAATCAGAACCAGGTAAGATGGAATTGTACTATTCATTTGAAATTTGTCACACACATTCCTCAGGTCATACATTTTGAGAAAAAGTGTACACGAAAGCAAATTGAAACGCTACCATGATATTCCTGAATCTCCAAGTTGAATATCTGGTAATAGAATAAACCTCTAGAGGATTCTATCATAACAGTGGCGCCACAATTTGATAAAAGATTGTTACAGAACTTGACGAAACAAATCGAAAATAAAGAATATTTTTTTTTAATATCTGTTTTAGTTCTCGAGATATCTTGACTGAAAGATGATGTGGTTAAGCTGATACGCAGCCCGGACCAGAAGGGAAATTGGCAGTGCCATAGCTTTCACGTTTGCCACATCTGTTTTTGAGAAAATGTTTTTGTATAAAAGATTACAAAAAAAAAAATACATACCTGAGGCGTGATGCGACAGAAAAGTCGCAGTACGGAACAGAATCAATAGTATAGAAATTTAACAATCTATAATGACATTATTTACGCCAAAGATAGTTTCTGCAATCTGTAACAACGAATTTAAGAATGCTGGCTAGTTTTCAAGATGCAAGCATGCGACTAAATTCCTTGGATGTATTTAATAAAGCATATTCGTTGTATAATAACAAAGTATGCACCTATCCATATTTTGACTTATTTTACTTTATTCGTACTTATTTTGTGGTATTAAGGTTTCTTTGATTTTTTAAGCTCGCTTAATTTTTTGGCCGTAATACACTGGTTGTACCAGAAGAAAAATTTCCATTGGCGCCGCAATTTGATGATGCATTTTTATATAATTCGTTGAGTCGTTTCCAGACTTCTTTTAGTTCTGGAGATATAGTAGGTATCACATAGATTGTGCGGTTAGGTCGAAATGTGGCCTGTATCAGAAGGAAAAATTCCGTGGCACCGAAATTTTAAGATGTCTTCTTAAAGCGAGACATTTCGACATTTCGCTTAGTTTCAGCCATATTGTGTGTCAAAAGCTTTTTTTAATTTGTTAAAATGCGGCCAGGAACATTCTGATGCAAGAATACGAGAAATTTAGTTTTCGAGGTACGTTATGTCAAAGGCGATGTGATAGGATGATGTGCAACCTGGACAAGAAGTAATATTTCCCTCTGTGCCATGAATTTAATAATATTTTGAATTACGATTTTTAGAAACCTAGGTTAGATATCGAAAGATTTTGTTCTTTACTTCGATATTATATTTGGTGTGAATAACATCATTGGAGATGGTTGCTCTGTACTATTAATTCTGTGCCGCATCGTAAAATATCTGTCGCATCGGGTCTAGAGTACGTTACTTTTTACTTTTATACACACTTTTTCTAGAGAAGTATGTATTCAAAAACGGGTATTGTAATTTATAAAGCTATAGTACTTCCAATTATCCTTCTGGTCCAGGTAGCATATCAGCCTAACTACGTAATATTTGAGCCAACATATCTAGAGAACCAAGCGAGATATCAAAAAAAATATTATTTACTTTCAATTTGTTTCGTCGAGTTCTATATGAATCCATCATCATATTGTGGCGCCAAGGTAATGATAGGATTACCAATTTCTAAATTATACCAAAGGACACACACGCAAAGAAGCGGGCAAATGCTAGTACTAAATAATAACGTTAATAATCAAATACATTCGCCGCTTTAGTCTTCTAAAAACAGAATACCGGCTGGTTTGTTAGGATACATATTCATTTACTTCAAGCTTTGTATTATATTATTTGTATGTGTATAGTTCTTCTTTTATTGCTTACTGGTTACCTTCTTAATTTTATCCTGTGGTCGGCCTGACACTCGCCTATGGTGGTCAAATATGATGTTACTGGCGCATGTAACCCGGGTCTGCATCCCGTCTAGAAGGAGCGGGATGCCTTCATACATTTCTCTTATCAGATGCACGCCATCACGCGCGGTTCTGCATTGTGTGTTTTGATACCAGACGTAAGACAGGTTGAATGCTAGTTTTGTTATTATGGGGATGTAATAGTTGAGATATGCTAAACAGAAACACGGAGCAAATTATAAAAAAATAATAAGGGATAAACGTAAAGTACCATTAATTAAACAACTGCCGCTATCTTTGTTATTATTATTATAACATACTATGTTAATATACCTATGCATGTCATTGAACTCATGCAAAATAATATAAAAAATAAATAGGTAATTCGGACTTATGACTGTAGTACCTACTTACTTTTTATATGGAAATGTGGCTCGTGCATGCCTCGCCTGAGGATGCACAAGATCGGCAAAAATGGAAAACGAGTTCAGTAGAACAGACCCTGCATTGCAGGATAAACGCAGGGAAGAAAAAGAAGAGGTACTTCAATATTATAAAGTATGGAAACTCAAAAAGTTATATTTTAATAATTAAATTAATAACTTCAATCATTAATGATTATCGCTATGACATTGCCTCATAATGTACAGGAGGTTATTCTCGCCCGATGTCATCATTTATAGTCTAAATAGCTTTGAATAATGTACTGGTATTTGTTTCGATATTTCATAGTATGCTGCCACTGAAAAAAATAAACATCTCCAGTTAACAAAAAATTAAGAACTGCCGGAGTTTAATATATTTACTTAGCAAAAATTTGGCATGGAGAAATTAAGAATATGTCATCGTAACCATGTAGTGAGAGCGCAGTTGGGTATGTTTCTGAAACATTAACTATGCGGCAAAGGTCAACAAAGTTAATTATTTTTTAATAGATGGCATGAGCTTAAGTAGTATGAGAATGTTAGAACGATTTTAACATCTCAGTGGAAACTGACCATTAGATAAATTGCAGACAGTAGCACAGGAATCACATTCAGAAGGTGGAATTCACTTGAAGTAAAGCAGAGCATGCTTGAGATAACGTTCAAAGAAATATGTATCGCACGATTCAGACGCTTCTTCAACAAAAAAACTTCATCACTTTGTTTCATGTCAGTCCAATCTCAACATCTCTTTAATGTAAGAAACATGATTTCCAAAGAGGCCAGACGAACTTACCAATACTATTCAAATGATCCAGCTGATCTTACTGAAGTAATATCATATCGTCTGCAACTAATCGGTATTTCCAGATCAATTTCTAACCATGTAAATCTGCGTTTGTCGGGTTCTCAGAAAACTCATATTTAATCAGTAGAGAAATAAAATTATTTCTTTCAAATTCATCTACATCCTAACATACTTAACAAGTAGTATAATTGTATGGGGCCGAATGATTTGATTACTAATTGGCTATGTTTGTGGGTTTTTAGTGGACTAACCTGAAGGATTTCAAATTATTCTCTTCGTCTTCTGCGACGATCTAATCTTATATAACATCTCGACGGCTCTCGTCTTCTTATCTTCAGGGTGATCTAATGTTAGTATTTATTGTCAGGCTGAAACCATCCGTATTTCCGTACGGAACCGTTGATTTAATGATCGGTAGTTTGCAAGATAATTGCAGGTGCAAGTAGAGATGACACGTAATTCTAGCAATGAAAAGAAGACATCAAGTTGCTAAAATCTTGTTTAATAGGTCGCTAACAGTTCCATAATATAAACAATAAGTGACTGCTGCAAGAATGAGTTCCGAACTACCGTCGCTTACGCCCAATTTCCCATAGTGATAAGATGGATAAAATCTATCAGTCTCTGGCTGGTAATGATATATTGGCAGGCTAAGATAACTTGTAACAGCAGCTAATTTAACCCTTGATTGTCGCTATAATGAGAGCAAACATTGGTCACGAAGCTCTGAGGAGACATATTGACGTCAGTGATCGGCATTTTTTTTTTTTCTTCTTTTTTCTTTTTTTATGTCATTCGAGGCAGAGAGACATGAGAGAAACGAACGGGAAGAAATTCTACCATGGCATCTAGAAGCATTGGCGAACGACGGTTTAATCTGCCTCCGCTCGTCATAAGAAGATATCACGATGCAGTACTGACCTCCATTACTGGATACGCTGCAAGCACGTGGGCCAAGCACCTAAGAAAGGTCAAACCAAAGGAGCTGCTTCGCCGTACGCAGCGAGGAATTCTGCTCCGACTAACTGGGGCCTACAGAACAACGGCCACAGATGCCCTAACGGTTATACTCGGTATCTGGCCCCTGGACCTGGAAGTAAGGAAGCGAGGAGCGCTATACTGGATTAAAAAAGGAAGGTATGACCAAGCTGCTGAAATAATTGGAAGGCCTGTTGAAACCAAAAAAGATATTTGGGATGCGCTGATGGATGAATGGCAGCAAACATGGACTAACAACAACACGGGCAGAAGGACCTTCGACATGCTTCCTTGCGTGAAAGAGAGAATGAACATGACTCACCTACAACCATCTCCAGGGCTCATACACTACATATCTGGCCATGGTCCATACAACAGTTTCTTAGAACAGAGAGGCCTCAAAGAAACAAACAGGTGCGACTGTGGTGAAGTAAGTACTCCCGAGCACGTGGTTTGGGAGTGCAAACAAACTGAAGAATCAAGAGCATATCTCCAAATACAACTTCAGAACAGAAGAATATACGATATACTGCGTGATACCGAGCTCTGGCACTTGCTGGATGAAGCTGCTAATCTAGCGTCGCAGCGCGAGAAGGCGAGATTTGTTGAATTGAAACAGGCAGAGCGTAGGGGACGCCGCGAGCAACCGGCATCAGAAGCAGAAAGAAGGACAGGAGAGGAAGAAACTCAAGAGTAAAGAACAACCCAAATTTGACTACAAGCACTGCCCATGACTAAGGCGGTGCCTGCACCAGGAAGACGGCAAAGACTCAATTCATCGTAGTGCCTCTGGAAGCCAGAGGCACCTTCTCCAAGGCTCAGGGGGTGGCCTGCTCTGATTCCAGGAGAGAACTCCTGATGGGGGAGCAGGTGGCTCCAGGGACAAACCGGAGAAGAACGAGACCACTACCTGGAACGTGAAGCTGGCTGACGACACTTTGTGGTCAGCATGTCAGCAGTCGCCCCGCTGCATCAGCAGAGACAGCTAGCGGCCAGATGTCGACGCAGGCCAGCAGTGGTAAAAGAAGAACGTATACAAATAGACAGTTTATTAATTAGAAGTATGAAAATACAAAGACAATTGCTGATATTGGTGTGAATTAGTAAGATGGTAGATTAATTAGTATATTAGTTGGTAGATTAAGTGGTATATTAATTATTAGAATAATTAGTAGATTTACTATTAGAATACTTAAATCCATTAAATCCTTAAAAATAATTATCCAGATATATTATTAACAAAAAAAAAAAAAATAAAGTAAATTGTTTTAAGAATAAAACTGTAGAAACTAAGGGCCTACTTTAGGTAACAAGGTAGTAGGCTATGTAAAATCAGGAAATAAAATAAATAAAATGGCATCTTGAAGGAAGCATCCCGGCTTTTGCCTTGAGTGATTTGAGGAAACCATGAAAAACCCAAACCTGAATTCGCGGACGGAGATTCAAACCACCGTCCTCCAGAATGCTAGGCCAGAGCGTTAACCGCTCATCCACCACGCTGAGTCCTACCAAGTTGTCCCGATGTATAATTTAATTTCTTAGAGTCCGAATATTTACCCAAAATTTCAACCCATATCTCCGCTTTTATCGTTTATTTCAAAAGTGTTAGAAAGTTTAATTTTCCGAAATTATTGTTCTAAGAAAGTTTTTGACTCGGGTAATAACGGAAGATATCGGCGATTGATTGCTAGCAAGAAGAGACTGTGACAGGGGGTTGTGTCATAGAAATGGAAATCGGTCTTCATTCCTAGCACATCTCTTATTTCCAATAACTATCCTTTCCATTTCCAAATTACATATTCCTGCTAAAATTTGTAAAATTTTACCATATCAATGGATCGCGACGTTGACGAGGCATATACTCCTAATCCAAGAAAACTAACAATGTTTGACGATCTTGTTAGCCTGGCAAGTGTTGCCAGGTCCAAATTGTTTAAAATCGGGACGTTAGGTAAAAGAAAGTCGGGATCAGGGATTACAAATAGGGACAATTCAAAAAAATATATGTTTTTATATAATTCACGTTAATTTTTGTAATTTATCTTAGGAACTTATGAATATTATTACTATATATTATAATGTTAGTCAGACTTAATTTTTATTATTAAAATTGTACTTAGCGCTAGATTTTAACTGGTTTTAATTTGTATCTCTGCTTTGAACTGATTGTGTGATTATTCGAGATCTTACACCAAATTATATTAGTCTGCGATAATTTCCTTTCAGCTTCCGCGGTTTGAAACCGCTATTGATGCCATGAAAGCAAATATTCAGACGCATGCGTCTCATAAAAGTGTTTTAAAGCTTGAGCTCGTTTTGCATAGCATGAGAAATGACTATAAAAGTTTCAGGATGAAATTCTCCTGTTCAAATATACTCATAGTCCTTACACAAAGCACATTTTACACTGTTATGTAAAATATGTGCAGGACATCCCAATAATATAATTTGATAATTATCAAGGTGCATTAACTGGATAATGGAATAACGGCACCTAAAGTTCACATTTGCGTTGTATGCATAGTAACTAGTAAGCCGTTTACTGTCAATACTGGGCTCGTTCAGTCCCGTCACTAAATTTTTTATATTTGGCTGATGCAGCTTAATTCACGTCTTCATAAAAGTCTTTGAATTTATGGTTGGGCCGTAAAATCGTGCCATCGGCAGAAATTTTTTGCGCTACTGTGATTGAAGGCATTTGTAGCAACACTACAAAATGTATCATTTTGAATAGTTTCGATAGCTTCTTGAGTAGATACCGAACCTAAACCATTACGAACATGTGGAACCCCAATGGACTTTTTTCTTCCAAGTGACAATTTCTCAGCAATTTTATAATTATTATGCAAAATAATATCGAGTTTCGATTCACAACCGAATGAACTGAAAGACAAGGTGTGCTGGAACGAGTGGTATGTCATTGTGACTTAAGCATCTGTCAGTTCTTGATTCTTGGGTGCTCATCTGATCGATGTTAAAAATATTTTCAGCGATTTTGTTAAATGGACACACCCTTCTCTTTACTTGTTTTCATTAAATTTCTGGTGTTTTGCTATGTCATTTTTGCACCGTGAAATATGCCAAACTGTTTTTGGCACAATGTGGAATCAATTGTACCATAAGCCGTAAATAGCACTGCTGGTTGGGTGCGATTCGTATGAGGTCCACACGCGATTTCATTTTTAGCGACGAGTGATGGGTTTATATCACTTAACTAAAAAATCAGGATATTTGGCATCCAGATCGAGGGTAAATCGATCGATACACGTCCCCAGACCCCTGAAAATCGAGACGTTCCACGCATTATATATATATATGTATATATATATATATATATATATATATATATATATATATGTGTGTGAAGTGTGTGTGTGTGTGTGTGTGTGTTCACAGAAACTCCCCAATTTGAAGAGGACGTTATTTAATTCCTCGATAAAATCTCGTCATCAGTTTAAATTATCCGGTTCATTACAGATTTTAAATCTTATCATGGTTATTAATAGAGCGCACCCCCAAAATCGTGTAGTTGTGCTTATCTACAAGGAAGTCAATGATTCGCTCAGATACATTTACGTCAGATGGAAAAATACTGACGCAATTTTACCAATGTCCTCCTTCGGGGACCATTTTACGCAAGCTCGTTTTCGACAAGATGGGGGACATTCATCCGAATAATGAACAAACTTGCTTTATGGGGTGGAACGGCGCAACCGGGTGTATAAATGGAGCACCCACGGAGGAATACCGATAATATGTAAATCCAAAGATGAATGCGTCCATAAAGTAGCTGACTGAGCGACTAAGGAAAACGAAGTACCCGCTAGAAGATAGGCTCTCATGTGATGTATCAGAGGATAAGACCGTCACTATTTATGGTTCTTGGGACCAGATTCATGCTACATTTTTATGTTATTTATATATCGTTTTCTGTAGCAAGTAGATGTTGTAGGCGTACCCTGTGTCTTCTAATGATGTTATTAAATTTACAGTTTCCAGTTTTACCAGTCTGACAACTTCCTACATCTTCGTGAGGTGTGGGGTTAAACTGTTAGGCTGCAGTTCGTATAGACACAAACACAATGTTACATCTGAGATTGTTTCCTCATATATTGCTGTAGTTAATCAAAATAAATGGAATTACTTAGAACCTTATAAAGACTCGGTTAACAGCACTTTTCAGCACAAATTAGGATTTTTTATTATTATTTTTTTAATGCATCTTGTATAATTTAAACTAAATTATAAACTAGGTGTTCAAATGAGAGGTAAAAGCTTTGCTTGGCCGTATATATGGGGGAAAAAAATAATTTAGACCACAACCCGAAGGTAGGTTGGTTGGAGGCGAAATAAGCCAATATGTTAGAAATAGGACGGACAAATTTGTCATGAGCATGGAGAACATAACTGGTGCAACCTGGCTGACAATTATGATAAGATGTGTTTTAAAGATGTAGCATGAATCCTACAAATGCTGTCAAAACCAGACAGTGGAATCCGCCAAATTTCAGAAACAGTTCTTAGTGTTTGATTTTAAGGAGATCAAACTGCAAAATCACTGGACATATGCCTAGCACAATTTTATCCAGTGTAGAAGGTTTTAAAATAACTGGTATGCTGTTAGAACTCGAATACATTTCAATTGAAATCGCACCAAGTCCAAAACCAACTGTGATCAATATATCTTCTTGGACGGCGCTCCGCATGTTAAATCAGACCCACTGGAATTGCTGAAGAGATGGCGTACAAGACCGCTGACCGAAGAGAGAAATCGTAATGTCCACGACAAGGTAAATACTGCCTTCTCCAACTGTGGGGATAGTATATAATATCGGTGAGTCGTAATTGAATTACTTTCCAATGTTTCACGTAACAGACGAAAACATATTTCTCGTATGATATGAAACCCACTGCCACCCACAATTTTGTGAATTGCAGAGTATATATGTAGATGTAGAAACTTACCCGGCGTAAAGTTGCAATGAGATCTTTACGCGTCTACCGCCGATTTATTTTGTAAAAACACGATATTTCGATGGGTAGCTCCACATATAACAGTCGGTCCGTTCATCAGTATAGATGGATACACAGTTGAAGGAAGATGGCAATGTTAGCGTTTTACGACACAATCTGGCGATACATCCGCTATGACGTCTTTGTAAAATATTTATCATTAAAAAAAAAAATAGAGCCTACGTTTTTTTAATATGGCTAATACAAGATTTAAATTTATTGTCTGGATCTAGTTATGAATTTTAATATATCTACTGTTGTTTAACACTAAAATTGTTTTTGCTTAAATAAGAATATTGACCCTTGTGTTATGAGGGGGGACTACCAAATTTTATCCATTTTAAATAATCTTAACAGCATTCACCTTACTGGGATAAAATTTTCTGCTTATCTCTCCTTGAAACTTCACCGCAAACGATACAAACTGGCATACAAACGGAGATGATGAAAGTATAAGGTTTCCGTTTTTACCAACTTGATTACTAAACACTAAAAAGAGATATAATTTTTAAACGTGCTCATTGAAAGCTTATTTCAAACTCAGAAGAAATAGTTAACACATGGAAGGAATAGTGAAACTCGTTTGGTGAGAATGTCCTGGACAGAGAGAATTATATTGATATAGATGTTGCGGAAGATGCTGTAGTAGTACAGAATCTCACGCAGTTGTTTAAATTCAAATGGTGCAGTATAATTTGATGAAATTCCCTCAGATTTTTTAATAAGCCTAAGAGAACAATGAATTAAAAGGTCCTTCAGTCTTGTTAGTAGGAATGGCAAATGAAAAGAGAAAAATGAAAAGAGACTGGTGGGTGAGTGATAATTCTCGAACTTCGCATTCGGTAGGACGCGGGTGCAAATCCCCATCTGGCCATCCAGATTTCGGTTTTCCTTAGTTTCCCGAAATCAGTCCTAGCCAGTGACGGGATGGTTCCTTCAAAAGGTTGTGGCTTAGTTCCGACCTTGACGTTGGCGAAGCGTAAAGCCTGAAAGAAAATAAAAAAGAGACAATGTGTTGGAGAAAAGTACGTTTAGCCAGGAATATTTGGGTATTACCGATTTCAGATTAACAGGGCAGATATATATATATATATATATATATATATATATATAAATACAGGCAAATATGTGGTAATAATGCTGTCCGCATTTGTAAGGGAAATTTCTTTCATTTAAGCTCTCCTCACCGTAATTACTTATTTCTTTTTCCTAAGAAGAAAACGAAGAAAATAAAAGACGAGAAGAAGCATTTGATTTTAATCGTATAAAGAATGTGATATTTGAGTACCTATCGGACGTGGGCTATGAGCTTGGCGGCCTCCTTAGTGTCACCCGAAAGAGCCCTACATCGGCCGGCACCGGCTTCCACCCTTTACCATCTTTCATTGATAATCAACACACCGCACTCATACACACAAAACAATAAATACGTTAATTCAATTCCATCACTGGGTAAGGCAAGGTGAAACTACATCAATTTAAATTTTTCTGGAGAAAAGTATCCACTGAGGACAAAAAGGTTTTCAGAAATACTACTTGTAATTGTGTAATCTTCTATTGAAGGCCGAAAACCTATTCGCTGACGGTTTCAGAAGGCAATGACAAAGGTAGGTTATGATTAGTAACATTTTCTGGCGTTACATCTTTTTGTTTTTGACAGTGACGACACATTTTTACGTCAGCTATTATTTTATTTATACTAAAGTCACTAACACTTTTTCAATTTTTGTATTTCATGTATTGTTCTCGGGGTCGGTACCGTGCTTGAAATCTATCGCCGGCTTTCATCTGGCTATTCTAAAGCCTTCTGTCGGGTTTTAAGATACCTTGCCCTCTATTTATACATAGTATCAGGTAGACAGCGTTATGGTGTAAGTGAAAAGCAAAGTTATTGCTCTTCAAAGTTTCACTGAACCATGAAAAAGAAGTTTCACTTTGATACTTTCCACTGACAGCGCAGAAACCAACCCTGATCGGCGTAATGCTATGTGTGGACACGTTCGCAGAAGACACACACGGCGTGACGGCGCATAACATACTCGCGAGGGCGCGATTGATTGCGGCTACTATGGTATTGCCAGTCGCACCAACTGGGAAGCGATCCACACCTCAAACGGAGGTAACTACTCATTCACACACTTGCTGTTTGCGCGATACCATTACTAATGCAGAAGGTGATATTAACTATTCAGTGAATGTTAACATTTCAAATTCCCCTTTACCTAGAGGTTTTTTTTTTTTTTTTGCGCTGAAGTGTCACTCTTGGATTGTCGTTCTCACTTGCCAGATATAAACGTGTCAGTAACCGATCGGTCATGTAATGATAAGACAGTTGGTATGGGATTAGCTCAAGTACTTCACTCGAAAAGGCAGATGGAGGTTGTTCAGTATTAAGATATGAGTAATGTCAGGAATTTCAAGAGAAATTCAAGGAAGAAGTAGTTCACTTCGCGAAGTTAACTACATGCAAACTTTGCTTGAAACCGGAATCTATGGGGAAACAGTGCTACCATATGTTGCAATAATCTCTCAGAAAACTTAGTTCAGGCAAAGAGAGCAATGCATGTGTGTGACGAGATATGGGAATACATTTCCAGTAATCGTACGACACAAAGTCATGCCGGCAAAGACCACACTGGCTTTGTAATTTTTAGCGAACTTCCAAAATCCTACATTATTTTTCTATGACCTAAATCGTGTCTACATGCCGATTCAGGTTTCAGTTATAATGCTATAGAGATACATTGTGATTGGACGACCATCGTTGATTAATTATGCACTCCCTTGTAACTATATAATGATTCGGAATTTCATACCGTCTGATTATACGTATATGACAAATATTCAAATTAAAACTGGAAGTATAACGTAATAGATACGGGAAACCATGACAAACAAAGAAATGTTTTCAGCTTTCCATGAACAAGTTTTTTTTTTATTTTGACTGACAAAATTGGAAAAATGTTCACACCTAATATTTGCATAAGAACTGTTATCGTTTTACTGCGTGAATATGAGCAACGTCGCATTGATCCTGTGTAATTAGAAACTTTATGTTGTTCTCTAGTAAACCACATCTATTTCTTCAGTGCCCTCGAAAATAGTGGACTAGGAGAAAAATCACTTTTTTTTTTTTTTTACGCCTCGTCGACGGCTAATGTCATTAAAGGCGGGATGCGACTGGGGACAAGAAACGGGAATGAATTCTGCCATGGCCTTTTTGAAGGAAACATTCCGGCTTTCGAGGAAACCATGGAAAACATAAATTTCGATGCCCGGACAGGGATTCGAACCCGCGTCCTCCCGAATGCGAGGCCAGAACGTTAAGCGTTCACCCACCACGCTCGGTGGAAAATCACAATCTCACAGAGCCAGCAAAAACGTAACTATATGAACAGACAAACAGAAAAGAAGACCTTACGCAAGACGCGAAATGTATTCCGATGGAACGATTTTAATCTACAAACTTCACATATAAATTTCGTTACCGCGGTTTTCTCTTGCCTTCTGGAGTTGACCGATAATCTTAAGTGTTACCTGAGCTATGATTCGATGTCTGTAATGGTGTATGTGTTCATAGTTCTGTGTTGTTAATGTTGTAAATGAGAGTGGAAATAAGCGAGAGGGTGAAATCCGATGCATGCCTATTCAAGCCTGTTGGTCCGAGAGACACCTAAGGTGCCACGAAGTCTAACGCCCAGTCTGTCTGAGGAATGATCGTCAACAAGTGTCGTATTCGCTCACTGCACACTCAGAGCGAGAAACTTGTGAGATTTATCGCGGCTTTTATGTAAACAATCTATTGATTAAGAATCGTACATCACCATATCACCTACCCTGCTTGTGAAATTTAACGCAGATCTCTAGTAAAGAAACTGGTGACTAGGAATCATGAATCGGCACCTCTTCTACCCCGCTGACCAAATCCCGATTGATGAAAGTTTCTTCCTGAACCAGGGCTCGAATAATCTAACCCTGCGTCGTAGTATCTAAGCGACCGACCACGAGATGTGTAAATGAGACTTTTTGCTGCTGTCTGATTTAAAACCTCGAGGGCCTTGCAAGCAGCTGTAGATATTATTGGAATGCAACCTGATATCCGCGTTTCTTTCCATCAATTCTGCAGTGCGAAGCAGGTAGTGTAACAGGAACACACTACTACCAATTCCCTCTAAATATTCATTCAATAATAGGCTGTGTTGCTGGGGAAGAAAGGTGGGAAGAGTGTTTTGAACATTCCTTTAAAGGAACTATCATCTTCTTCGTCCAGACCTTAATCCTGTTTCATCTACGACTATCCCTCTCATTCTTTTCTACGCTGCCTTCCTTCAGGGTCTGCCACTTGTTTGCACCCTTCCCATTCAGGCCAAGCAGAATATTGGCTATATAGTACTAGCTTGATGATCGAAGCCCGGTCTCTGGTATGCGGTGTGGTTGTAATTTTATGTTGTGGTTCTCTCGGGCGGTCTATTCATTCAATATAGCCTTTTGCAAGAAAAAATGAATGTGCGATGATAATTCTGATACAACATTGTTACCGTTTAAATGGTCTTGTTCATCCGAACATCAATTTTTCCCATTAACGCCCGCACTCATAAACTTTCGTCGCCCACTAACTGGTGCTCTGTGACGTATTATTAACACCCCGCAGTTATCGTAATTGCCATCTGGTCGCCGTAACTTTGGTCTCATCCCGCTATCGGCCTACCCCCATAAATCCACTTGCTGGTGGCGTTTAATTCCAGTAATTAAATAAACTTCACGCTCGGAACAATGGCAGCCGAGATAAGATGCTCCCTCGTCTGACGCGCTGCTTTCGCCGAATGCTGCTTTTATTGTCTGCTTTGTTCCGTGTGATATGGAACGAAATCTCGTGAACAAGGTGGAGCAACGTTCTGAGCGGGAGTAACAGTATTCCCGTGGGCAGAGTGTATCTGTCTCCGAAGTGGACCGTGCTCCATACTCGTACTTTATGCGGGAACACCCAGAGACCGGGACATGGAGCCTAGGAACTTGTTCTTGCGGTATTCATGTAATACTTTTGCTCACGCTGCACGATAACTATCAGGCAAGTTAAATACAGTTTATTCCTTAAAGTTCAGTTGATTGTCTGATTTCGCTAAGGAACTGTAAAACTGCCCAACGAATAAATGGACTGTTCAGCGATATCTCTCTTGCCACACAATTGTTGATTGACATAAGTTGATATTAATTGATTAAGATTAGGTGATATAGGACGTGGCCGTCTTCACGGATTATATATTCTACTAGCTGGTACCCACGACTTCGTTCGTGATTGTAAAGAATTCATATTGATAGCTATACACATATAACCACCATAGTGCACGATGGGAGACTCGATACTATTACCACACACAAATACCAGTCTTCTGCGCTATGTAGTTCCGACAGCAAAGTAAAATTTACGGATACACTCAAGTCTTTGGATGAAATACGAAAATATTCATGATCGACCAATTTCAAACACCATATCTCACACACCCCCACAGTTACCGAATTTCGGCCAACGTTGTGATCGATGGGAGACTCTGTGTTACTACCACACACAAAGGCCAGTGATCTGCGATTGATAGTTTTCACTTAAAAGTGATACACCGTGACACATGCGTCTTTGGCAGAAATATGAAATTGCCGCAGGTCGACCATTTTCATCCCCCATATCTTCCACACCCCCATAGCTACAGACATCTAACAACCATAGTGCACGACAACAGACACGATTCTACTACCACACATAAACACCAATGCTCCATGCTATGTAGTCGTGGCAGAAAAGTGAAATCTGCGGAGACACATGCCTTTCGTCGAAATACGAAAATATCCTTGGTCGGCCACTTACAACCACCATATCTACCACACAACCACAGTTTCTGAAATTCGGCCGCTGTTGTGATCGAAAGGTGACTCTGTGCTACTACTACACACAAACGCCAGTTATCTGTGATCTATAGTTTTCGCTGAAAAGTGATACACCATGACACTTTCGTCTTTGGCAGAAGTATGAAATTGCCACAGGTCGACCACTTTCAACCCCCATTTCTCCCACACCCCCATAGCTACCAACATCTAACAACCATAGTGCACTACATGAGATACGATTCTACTACCAAACACAAACACCAATGCTCTATGCTATGTAGTTGTGGCAGAAAAGTGACATATGCGGAGACAGTCGAAATACGAAAATATCCTTGGTCGGCCACTTACAACCACCATATCTACCACAGTACCACAGTTTCTGAAATTCGGCCGCTGTTGTGATCGAAAGGTGACTCTGTGCTACTACTACACACAAACGCCAGTTATCTGTGATCTATAGTTTTCGCTGAAAAGTGATACACCATGACACTTTTGTCTTTGGCAGAAGTATGAAATTGCCACAGATCGACCACTTTCAACCCCCATTTCTCCCACACCCCCATAGCTACCGACATCTAACAACCATAGTGCACTACATGAGATACGATTCTACTACCAAACACAAACACCAATGCTCTATGCTATGTAGTTGTGGCAGAAAAGTGACATATGCGGAGACAGTCGAAATACGAAAATATCCTTGGTCGGCCACTTACAACCACCATATCTCCCACACAACCACAGTTTCTGAAATTCGGCCGCTGTTGTGATCGAAAGGTGACTCTAGTGCTACTACTACACACAAACGCCAGTTATCTGTGGTCTATAGTTTTCGCTGAAAAGTGTTACACCATGACACTTTTGTCTTTGGCAGAAGTATGAAATTGCCACAGGTCGATCACTTTCAACCCCCATATCTCCCACACCCCCATAGCTACCGACATCTAACAACCATAGTGCACGACAGGAAAGACGATTCTACTACCACATACAAACACCAAAGGTCTGTGTTATGTAGTTGTGGCAGGAAAGAGAAGTATACGGAGATACGAATTTTTGGTCGAAATGTGAAAACGCCCTGGACTGACCAACTTTAATCATTATCTCCACATCCCCACAGCTATCGGCATTCGGCCAACGTTGTGCATGACAGGAAACTCCATGCTACTTCCACCCACAAACATCAGTGATCTGTGCTAGGTAGTGGTGGCTGAAAAGTGAAATATAGGAAAAAAACGCGTCTATTTTTATATATATATAAGATATGCGTGCAAAGTTCCATCGAAATCTGATAAAAAGTGTGGGTTTGTGTAAAAATTAAGGGGCGGGAAGGGGGAAAGGGGGTGCGTTTTTGGAATCCAAATGTAGACAGTGTTTTTCTGTTTATTTTAAAGTATATGCATGCAAATTTCCGTACAAATCGGATAAAATCCGTAGGTTTTGTTAAGTTATGGGGAAGAGGAGGTGGTTTTTTGGAAATTTTATTTCTTAGGAACCACCCCGGATGCGCACTCGACAACTCACCAAAGTTTCACCATAATCGGAAGAACGGTTTAGGAGCGCATAGAGGACAAACAGATAGACAGACAGAGGGTGTAATTAAGGTGGTAGGAAAGAGAGGAGAGGGATTGGGTTTTTGTGAAATTAATGTGTACAGTATTTCTCTCTCTTTTTAAAGTATACGTGTACAAATTCTTATCTAAATCGGATAAAAATGTGGTTTGCCTAAATTATGGGGTAAAAACGTAATGGTGGTGGAAAGGGGGAGAGGGGATGAATATTCGGAAACCATACGTAGGCAGTATTTTTCTGTTTGTTTTAAAGTATAAGTGTACAAATTCTTATCTAAATTGGATAAAAAATTTGGTTTGCCTAAATTATGGGGTAAAAACGTAAGGGGGGTGGAAAGGGGAAGAGGAGATGAATATTCGGAAATCATATGTTAGCAGTATTTTTCTGTTTGTTTTAAAGTATAAGTGTACAAATTCCTATCTAAATCGAATAAAAAATGTGGTTTTGCCTAAATTATGGGGTAAAAACGTAATGGGGGTGGAAAGGGGAAGAGGAGATGAATATTCGGAAATCATATGTTAGCAGTATTTTTCTGTTTGTTTTAAAGTATAACTGTACAAATTCCTATCTAAATCGAATAAAAAATGTGGTTTTGCCTAAATTATGGGGTAAAAACGTAATGGTGGTGGAAAGGGGGAGAGGGGCTGAATATTCAGAAACCATACGTAGGCAGTATTTTTCTGTTCGTTTTAAAGTATAAGTGTACAAATTCTTATATAAATCGGATAAAAAAATTGGTTTGCCTAAATTATGGGGTAAAAACGTAAGGGGGGTGGAAAGGGGGAGAGGGGATGAATATTCGGAAATCATATGTTGGCAGTATTTTTCTGTTTGTTTTAAAGTATAAGTGTACAAATTCCTATCTAAATCGAATAAAAAATGTGGTTTTGCCTAAATTATGGGGTGTTATGGGGAATAGGGGCTGACTTTTTGGAAATTTTTTTTCACAGGAACCTTCGCAGACGCACACTCGAAAACTCTCCAAAGTTTCATTGCAATCTGATAAATGGTATAGGAAACGTTTATATGGGAAAAAGAAAAGGGCTGTTTTAAGGGTTGGAAAAAGAAAAGGGCTGTTTTAAGGGTTTTTCCGGCAATTATTCGAATTTTTCTTGCCGTAAAAACCATCCTTGAACTCCAACGAACATTTTTAAAAAAAATTGGCCAAATTGGTCCAGGCGTTGTTGAGTTATGCGCTTACCAACACATTTTGCGATTCATTTTTATATATATAGATTAGGTTCTGCAAGCAGACCGCGTCTGTTTTTACCTTTATCCACGAATCACCCAAGTAATTTGGATGAGGTGTTACAGTTTAAAAAATTTTGGAGTAATTATATCTTATGACTCTATGTGACCAGCGATCACAGCGAAAAACAAATCTTCGTGGTACAAAGAACAGACAGGCATTATACACTCCTGGAAATTGAAATAAGAACACATTGACGCCGGTGTGTAAGACCCACCATACTTGCTCCGGACACTACGAGAGGGCTGTACAAGCAATGATCAAACGCACGGCACAGCGGACACACCAGGAACAGCAGTGTTGGCCGTCGAAGGGCGCTAGCTGCGCAGCGGTTGTGCACTGCCGCAGTCAGTGTCAGCCATTTTGCCGTGTCATACGGAGCTCCATCTCAGTCTTTAACACTGGTAGCATGCCGCGACAGCGTGTACGTGAACCGTATGTGCAGTTGACGGACTTTGAGCGAGGGCGTATAGTGGGCATGCGGGAGGCCGGGTGGACGTACCGCCGAGTTGCTCAACATGTGGGGCACGAGGTCTCCACAGTACATCGATGTTGTCGCCAGTGGTCGGCGGAAGGTGCACGTGCCCGTCGACCTGGGTCCGGACAGCAGCGACGCACGGACGCACGCCAAGACCGTCGCATCCTACGCAATGCCGTAGGGGACCGCACCGCCACTTCCCGGCAAATTAGGGACACTGTTGCTCCTGGGGTATCAGAGAGGACCATTCGCAACCGTCTCCATGAAGCTGGGCTACGGTCCCGCGCACCGTTAGGTCGTCTTCCGCTCACGCCCCAATATCGTGTAGCCCGCCTCCAGTGGTGTCGCGACAGGCGTGTATGGAGGGACGAATGGAGACGTGTCGTCTTCAGTGATGAGAGTCGCTTCTGCCTTGGTGCCAATGATGGTCGTATGCGTGTTTGGCGCGGTGCAGGTGAGCGCCACAATCAGGACTGCATACGACCGAGGCACACAGGGCCAACACCCGGCATCATGGTGTGGGGAGCGATCTCCTACACTGGCCGTACACCTCTGGTGATCGTCGAGGGGACACTGAACAGTGCACGGTACATTCAAACCGTCATCGAACCCATCGTTCTACCATTCCTAGACCGGCAAGGGAACATGCTGTTCCAACAGGACAATGCACGTCCACATGTATCCCGTGCCACCCAACGTGCTCTAGAAGGTGTAAGTCAACTACCCTGGCCAGCGAGATCTCCGGATCTATCCCCCATTGAGCATGTTTGGGACTGGATGAAACGTCGTCTCACGCGGTCTGCACGTCGAGCACGAACGCTGGTCCAGCTGAGGCGCCAGGTGGAAATGGCTTGGCATGCCGTTCCACAGGACTACATCCAGTACCTCTACGATCGTCTCCATGGGAGAATTGCAGCCTGCATTGCTGCGAAAGGAGGATATACACGGTACTAGTGCCGACTATTGTGCATGCTCTGTTGCCTGTGTCTATGTGCCTATGGTTCTGTCTGTGTGATCATGTGTTGTATTTGACCCCAGGAATGTGTATATAAAGTTTCCCATTCCTGGGACAATGAATTCACGGTGTTCTTATTTCAATTTCCAGGAGTGTAGATCA
Organism: Vandiemenella viatica; assembly: GCA_031002005.1. Lineage (NCBI taxonomy): Eukaryota > Metazoa > Arthropoda > Insecta > Orthoptera > Morabidae > Vandiemenella > Vandiemenella viatica. The sequence goes on from CM061919.1 coordinate 77,228,560, forward strand.
AACTGCATCACGGATTAACACCCCTTTACGACAATACGCCAAATATCACATTACAATACAGATAAACACACCATCCTTTTGATTCTATTGATATTGTTTTTTGATTACGTAACTGTGATTATTTATTTCTTCCGTTTTATAAAATATGGTTGATTAGAATATCCATCAAACCACTACATCAAACATTAGCACTCCAAGAATAGTAATGAAATCTTGGAATTTAAGTTACAGTGCTAGTTACAAAGATCCTACATTTCAAACGTTTATGCTTTTTTAATAGAAGAAAACCAGGTTTCAAATGCATTACTACTCACACTGAAATCCTCGCAGACGTAACAGCGGGAAAACTGTAGTGAAAAAAGAAATATGATTCATATTTATTGTGACAAACTAGAATCTTCTAACAGGAATCCTCAGTCTTCAACTTTTTGGAATATTAGGTAACGTTACTATAGTTTTAAATTCTTCCTTATCTGATACAGTAATCAAATACAAAAATCATTTGCTGGTTTCTACTTATACTCACAATGTGGACAAATACTGGCTCATCCATCATTGTATGCCAGCCCATTTACAACGAGTAATTTTCTGCAAGCCTCAAATATAGACCATAGCATAAAATGCACTTTCATTCTCTTGAAACGCAGTTAGAGTATACCTGATTTTGATTTCTAACTCATTTTTAGTTTTTTTTTATCGTTAACTGTTCTATTCTCTACATACAAGATTATCTGGCACTTAATAATAACAATGATAAAAACATTTTTTACTTTTTGTATCTCAGTGTCTACTATGGCGGTATTTTCATTCGATGCGCTAAAGAATTCTGAAAAGCATCTGCTAGATGGCATTTCAAGACTATCAAGACATTGGTAGAACTTCTGTTTTACCTTGACCAACCTCTTACCACGACTTGTAGTCACAACATGTAAAAATAGTGTATTTAAAAAAAGTATTTGAAAAAGTATCTTGAGCTATCGTCTGTTAACATTTATCAGAGAAAGATTAACAATATACAGAGTAGGAAAGTGCTTATAGGTCCGCCATTTTCAATAGCACTGCTGACCGAGATGAGAGGAGGGCGAAATCGCTCTCCTACCTATCATTCGGGAGGACGGGGGTCAAACCCTGTTCGGCCATCCTGACTGGGGTTTTCCGTGGTTTCCCTTAGTCACTCCAGGCGAATGCTGGGATGGTTCCCTATAAGGCCACGGCTGACTTCCATTCCTCTTCTCTCCCCGTAGGATAGTTAGGCTGAAAAGTGTCTACGTGACTCTCCAGCAGCCCGCCTCCCGGCCGTCAGCTGGAAGGAATGAAAGTAGAAAGGTAAAGAATGACCGGAGAGTGCGCTGACTCCGTCACATGGGAATGCGGAGCTCTACCTTAGATAATCCTGCGGGAAGCAGAAGTAGACGGAGGAACGTTGTAACCTTTACCTCTACCTTACCACACATACGATACTGCAGAAAGAATATTTTTGCAATAAAAAGGTGGAAATTACTGTCAACTCTGTTTCCACAATAGCTAATGAATATGAAATCTGGCGGAAGGCATTCTTCCAACTTGTCTATAGAAATTTGACCACAAAAATTGATTGCTTAACGTTTTATTAATTTAAATTTAATTTAATTGTAATGGATCACACGTTCCAGTGGCAATTTCCCTACACACCCATTTTCCCCCTTTCCTGTACCCACCCACTTTTGCCTTCTGCAAATTTCAACTTTAAATTGTTCCACCGTTTTTGGTAAATTACTCATCAATTCTCTTGGTAACGTGTTCCAATCTCTTTACCTACGAAAGAAAATCTTCCCACACCCTTGTGTCTGAAATTGAATGTTAGCTTGTGGTCATGGTCATCTCTTCCCTTCCATGCCTTACTTTTAATTCTGAAACCAATATCTTTCCACGCCTCATCACCAATATACTCACCGAGAGTAGAGATGTAACGGTTAGCGTTCTGGCCTCGCATTCGGGAGGATGCCGTTTCGAATCCCTGTCCGGGCATCCAGATTTGGGTTTTCCATGGTTTCCCAAATCACTCCATCTAAATGCCGGGATGCTTCCTTCAAAAGGCCATGGCCGAATTCCTTCCCATTCCTTGCCCCCCCATTCCTTGCCCCCCCCCCATTCCTTGCCCCCCATCCTTTCCCGTCTCTAAAGACCTCGCTGTTAAGAGACGTTAAACAGTTAAAAAAAAAAAAAAAAAAACAATATACTCCTTGTACACTTCCATTACGCTCTTCACCCTTCTCTTGTCTTCCAGTGAATCCCATTCCAGCTCTTTCATCATATCGGTCACTGATTGTGTTGGTTTACTAAAATCGTTTTCTACAATGTTTTGTTCAGCAATGTTGCGTTTTATTGTTTACAAATACATCATTCTTGTTTAAGAATTTCTTACATAATACCTACTGTAGCATATACGCTAAGACTGGATTCTAAGTGTTGACATTAAGTGACAATTATCTTTGGCAGCGGGCGCTGACCAAAGAATAATATAAGTAATATTGTCTCTGGTATGAGAGAGGTAATCGCAGTAAGACAAAGGAAAGCAGGAGTGTGTTAAGTTTACGAGAGGTTGTGTTATTTTTGGATATATGAGTTGAATAAATGTCTCATGTTGATGGTGTTCTTTAAATGTGTGGTTTTTCTTGGTTTAGCAAATATTAATTTCACTTTAATGCATTACATTAATATGCAACAACTGCCGAATTAAATAAAAAGGAATGATCGGCAGTTTATAACACGGCTTGCCTGGTAAGGTTGAATAAATAATATAGCCTTGTTATATTTGGCGACCCTGGACCAGAATTTACGGGTGTTAATTACTACAAATGAGCATAGCACCCTAAACGACTGGACTTCTGATGACGCAGTGGCAGCGGCGAGTTCCAGATTTTCATTCTACGCAGCGCGGCAAGTAGAGAACATTCTAGTTATAAGTTCTGAGGTGGCAGTAATCATCAGACATATAAAGAAAAAAGAAAAGAAAAGTAATTAAAATTTGAACACTGAGTGAATGACGTACAGTAAAGAACTTGAAACTGAAGCAGTGATTGTTATTGAGACTGTCTTTCTTCAGTAGTAAATCATTTATTATTTTGATAAGGAGTGAGTAGTGTATAGTAAAGAAGTTAAATATGAAGCAGTGATTTTTGCTGTGGGGATTGGCTCTCCTGAGTAGTAAAACTTTTGTTGTTGCTTGTAATATATGTATTATATATAATAATTGTATGAAATTTGCTAGAATGAGTGCCGAAAAGAGTACAGACCTAAAGAGTATGGACCTTGAATTGATATTAAATGCCATCCGAGGATTTGAACAGAGCCAAGAAAAAACCAGACAAGACATCCGAAGATTTGAACAGAGCCAAGAAAAAACCAGACAAGACATCGGAATAATTAATGAAAAAATCACGCAAGTTATACAAAGTAGTCAAGAATCTGAGAAAAGGATTACGGATAGTATTAATCAGAATATTAAAAGGACAGAAGAATTGATAGTAAGTGTGTCTGGAAGAAATTTGATGGTGGAAAAGGAGTCAGAAAAAGAACTGAAAACAATGAAGGAAGATACCATTGAAATCAAGAAAGTTATGGAGCAAGATGTCGTTGTTTTAATGGATCACTATATGGAAGAAAAGGAGAAAACTATTGTTGAAACTGTAGAAGTGTCATTAAATAAAAAAATAGAAGAAAGTCAGAAAAATGTGGAAAATAAAATGGAAGAAATTTTTGAAGGCCAAGTACGAAGTTATGTAGAAGCTGTTGAAGAAAAAATTAGTATAGCAGAAGCTCGAAAAGAGTCGTTAAAAGAGACATTCGAGGAAGAAGAATTAGCAGATAATGATAGCGAGCTACCGTTAAGTATTAACGAAAGTGAAAAAATTGAAAATGTTCCTAGCATCTATGGAGAAGAGTACGAATGCAGAAGTAGTGAGAATGAATATGAAGAAAATGATGAAAGTGAAATAAGAATGTTTTTTATAAGGAGTTATGACGAAGAAGAAGATGAAAATGTATTGCAGATGGGAACCGAAGAAAAGAATATTGTACCAGGTCCAGGTAGCAATAAAAGAACGAATGTATTTTTCCGGCACGGTAATACAGAAGCCGCTACATATGTTTCTTTTGACAGGAAAGATGAGAAGGGATCGATGGAAGTATTGTTGCAGGACACAATCGATGACGGCCGACACCGAATTACTTCAAATTATTTGAGAAAAGAGGACCCACCTGATATAAGTACAAGAGAAGTAGTTGAATGGTCTCATGAAAAGGAAAACTGGAAAACAAGAAAGAAATTACATGAAGGACTGGAAGAATATATAAAAGTGGCCGAAAGGAATTGGAAGAGGCGGAAGAAAAAGCTACGACAGGAAAGATGAGAAGGGATCGGGGGCAAGTATTTCCATCATCAATTCGATTTGGGAGATATGTTTTTGGTGAAAACTAGACAAAATTCATGCGAAATAAATTCAAAGATTGAAAAATTCTTCAAAATCTATCATGGACCTTTTAAGATTGTTGTTAAGCCAAATGCGAGCGCCTATTTGCTTGCTTATGCCAAATCTAATAAAATATTAGGATTAAGAAATGTGATCGATTTAAAATTGTATAGAACAAAGGACTGAAAAGATAAAATGTTAAGCAATTGTCAAAGTAATATTGTATTGATCTTAAAACAGAATAGTATCATAAAAGAAACATGAAAAGCAATCCAATGGTTCATAGTAATATGTAATGTTATTGTTAACGCCTTGTTGTAATGAAAAAAGTAGCATGATAAATGTAATGGTTAAGATTGAAATTTGAGCATGTTTAATCTGAACTGAGTGTACGTGTCAGGGCGAACGAACAATAATAGAATTGGACGCTATGCCAGATTTAGTGACAAGCAAAAATTTAAATAGTGAACTGATATAGACTGTAAAAATACTTTGGATTTTGAATCGAAATTATTAGCATAATGTGGAAAAAGTAAGGCCATTGCAAACTAAATTTGAGAAGAACTGTTGGACATTGTATTAAAGGAGAAAATGTTGTCATCCATTGTGTAGTTCAATAACTTCTCGGCAAATTAAAAATTGTGCTAAATTTTTAATCTGCCTCGAAGTTGGGGGCAGGTGTAGCATATACGCTAAGACTGGATTCTAAGTGTTGACATTAAGTGACAATTATCTTTGGTCAGCGGGCGCTGCCAAAGAATAATATAAGTAATATTGTCTCTGGTATGAGAGAGGTAATCGCAGTAAGACAAAGGAAAGCAAGGAGTGTGTTAAGTTTACGAGAGGTTGTGTTATTTTTTTTGGATATATGAGTTTGAATAAATGTCTCATGTTGATGGTGTTCTTTAAATGTGTGGTTTTTCTTGGTTTATCAAATATTAATTTCACTTTAATGCATTATATTAATATGCAACAACTGCCGAATTAAATAAAAAGGAATGATCGGCAGTTTATAACACGGCTTGCCTGGTAAGGTTGGAATAGAATAATATAGCCTTGTTATACTACTTACCAAATTTAACGCATTTTTAAATCGTTTTAGCAATAGTAGTGGGACATCAACTGAATTCAAACATTTTTAATTAGATTTTGTGGTCATACGATTTTTTTATTTCATTCAAACTACATCTAAGAATCTTTAATTAATTTCTGTAAGTAATTAAAATTATCACCGTATTGTTTCAATGAGATTTTATGGTCCTTATTTGGTTAATAATAAAATTAACAGTTCTTATTATTTACCTCAGCATTGATTGTTGAGGATGTGGCTCATTAGATGTTATTCTTTAAATGGTATACCAAAACAACTTCTGGAATATTAAATTTGGAATATATATTCCGCCCGCTATTCCAAGTTAGTGAAACAGTTAATAGCAGACTTGAAACAAATAGTATATTCGGCCATACGCCAAATAAAAAATATACTGCAGACTTCCTGGCCGAATTGTCGAATATTCCGCAAAAGTATTCGGCCGGCTTGGCGCCAAAATCTGTGTTTGTCCCTCGCCCGCCTATTCAAGTATAGTAACCTCCCACCACTAAGTTATTTATTATTTATCGTATGGCAAATTAGAAACTTTTTAAGAACATTGAATAAAATATACAGGATTAAAGACATATATCAACATAGTTTATCGATTCCTGAGTTGCCAGCAGAAAGTCCACAGGATCACCTGTAAGATCTTATCGGACATTCTTCAACAATATGACCAATAGTCTAAATCTCTCCGCATTCGCATAAGGGGGATAGTTGCTTGCCCCATTTGTACAGGGAGTGTGCACATATGCCGTGCCGAGTTCTGATTCTGTTGAGTGTGGACCAAGTTTTACGAGGTAAATCAAAACCTGGTGGCTTTTGTGTAATGCAAGGTATGCTGTTATTTTGGTGTACAGTCCACACCTGGATCAAAGCTTTGGTGATGCTGAAATCTTCACGTAAAGCGTCCCTTGCCGATTTCATTGGCAGTTTTCTAGAGCGAAGCCTTTTGATGTTGGCATCCTCAATATCTTGGTGTATCGGTAAGTTTATGTTGTCCATTATCCTCTTGTACTCGCGTGTAAGAGCATTTATCGGTCGCTGGTTAGGTGGTGGTATGTGGCTCAGTATCGAGATCCATTTTGTCGGAGTTGTCTTGATCACGCCTGCAATCATACGCATAGCGTTAGTAAGTTGGGTGTCTACTTTTTTCACGTGCTGGCTATTCAGCCAGACCGGGGCACAGTACTCGGCAGCCGAAAAGACAAGACCCAGAGCAGAGGAGCGGAGAATGGAGGCCGATGCACCCCAGGAGGTACCAGATAGGTTTTGAATGATATTGTTTCTTGTTTTTAGCTTCTCAGTCATTTTCGTTAGATGTGCATTAAAGGATAATGTTCTGTCAAGGGTAACACCCAGGTACTTTGGTGTCTTATTGTGGGTAAGAATGTTTTCTTCGAACCGTATGTTAAGATTCCTTCTAGCGAGTTTGCTATTTAGATGGAAGCAGGTATCCTCTGTTTTAGAAGCATTGATTTGGAGTCTCCAACTTCGGAAATATTTTACCATAGTCTCAAGGTCCTCTGTTAGGTTATCTCCAGACGTTTCGATTGACCTGCATCTCGTGGCGAGAAATCAGTCGTCGGCGTAACCAAACTTTTTTGATCTTGTTTTCGGCATGTCTGCAATTTACAGGCTTGAAAAGTAGTAGAGCGAGCACTGGTCCCTGCGGTAGGCCGTTCGTAAGTTTCCTCTGAGAGCTGATGTTGGTGCCCATGACAACCTGGAACACCCGGTCATTAAGCATGTTGTCTAACAAGCGTGCAATTAGTCTGCAGGGAATTACACGAACAAATTTATATATCATGCCCTCTCTCCACACTGTGTCGTAAGCCGCCGAGAGATCGATAAATGCAGCTGAAGTTTTTAGTTTCCTTTCTAATCCTGCTTCAATATAGGTAGCTAGCGATAGAACTTGACTTACACAGCTTCGTCCTGGTCGCAAGCCTGCCTGTTCCAATGGATTCCAAACAATCTCTGGCTGATTCTGTTATATATATGTCTCTCCAGTAGCTTGTAGGTAACAAACAATAAAGCAATTGGTCTGTAGTTTTTTGGGCTGTCTGCATGCTTACCTGGTTTTTAATATAGCTATTATCTTAGAACGTTTAAATTCTTGCGGAATGTTGCCAGACTGCATAATGCCCGTAAAAAATTGCACCATCCATTTTTTGGTGTACTTGCCACAATTTATTAGATATTCAGGGTGTATGTTTGCAAACCCTGCGGCTTTTCATGGCGAGGTTTTCATAAGGGCTTCAGAAATATCTTCGGTGGTAAAGGGGAGGGAGTGTTCGGTTTCTGTTGCTTCATTTTTTAAGATTTTCATTTATGTCTTCACTTGGATGGTATGTGCTTTATCTTTTGGTGCCCTAGATGTAGTTACAATATGTGAGGCTACTTCATTTGGGCTAATGGTCGTTTTTTTTGGCGTTATATGGTGGCACAACTCCCTAGTTTCTTTAAAAACGACCACGCTTTCCTGCTCGACGTCTGGAAGTTGAGGCTTTCCACCGTTTCCGTCCACTTCTCCATTCTTGCTGCATCGAGACTGTGTAGAAGCTCGTCTGCAATTTCCTGATCACCTGTTTCAAGAAAGATCTGGTACAGTTCATCACTGTTTTGGGACCAGCTTGGAATGTACTCTTTACGGTACCCTCTTGGTATTTGCTTATTGGCAGTACTTAGAATGGCGCCAACAAATCGGTGATAATTATCGCTTTTAGGTGGTATCCAGCCCAGGCACTTGTCTAAATCTGTTGAGAACCTAGTCCAGTCGGCCTTTGTAAAGTTCCATCTTGGGCGGGGAACAGAAGTGATTAGGGGAATTTGAGTCTCTACTTCTATTATTATTGGTCGATGTTGACTATGTGGGAAATCTGGAAGAACTTTTCGAGAGGTCGCTAGAGGCCGTCCTCTGCTGTCAGATGAAACAAAACATAAGTTGGGGTTATATTCCTGTCTCCAGGCTGCTGATCTAAACGTATATCGATCCTGGGCGTCGAACACAAGATGCAGATGTTCGTCTTCTGCCCATTTTATCAGTGCATCCCTGTTCGAGTAGTTGTCTCTGTACTTCCACTGTTCGTAATGGCTATTATAATCGCCTACATATACGGCATGGTGAGGCTGCGTTTGAATAACCTGGGCTGGGCAGGGTATGGCAGGTGGCTTGTAAATATTGGAAACGATGATGCTGCCGACTTTTGTGACTCCGTTATGGATGTTATCATCAGTGGAGATGGAGATCTACATCTACATCTTTACTCTGCAATTCACAAATATTCTGGGTGACATAGGGCGCTAAGCACCAATTCTAATTCTCTGTATTCCAATCCCGAACAGAACGAGGAAAGAAAGAGTGCATAAAAGTTTCAGTACGGCGTCTTATTTCTCTAATCTTATCCCTCCTGTCATTGCGACCTAAGTAGGTTGGCGGAAGAAGGATTTCATTGCACTCGTAAATTAAAGATTTTCGCATATTCTCCAACAAATTCAAAAGAAAACGACGTCGTCTGAGAGAGACGTTTTCAATGTAGTGTTTGACATATGAAGCTACGCCATATGATCGGTGGTATGTTGCTCCTAGCAGCTCATAGCCTGCTATTTTGCCTCTTTTTTGGAACTGTTGTTCTGTTTCGTAATGGGTTACCTGTTGTGACATGCGTGAAGTATCGCATCAAATATCTACTTTGAGTTATTTGCGACAAATTGCTTGTTTCTTTCTCTTAAGAATATAAACCCTTTCCACGAGATTTGAAGATGAAAAAGTTGAATAGTAGTTTGGTTTTTTTTGGTGAAAATTCATAATACAGGATAAACAATAGGTATATCTTTCTGAAGCCCTAACTTCTGATCCATTTTCTGGACTGCGCCTTAAGTTGTTCGATAATGACTATTTCGATCAATTCTTCTTGTAGTACGATAAGGCACCATATGGATCGATAACCGAGCTCGGTAATTTCATAGTAAAAACATCCTCAAACCTTGTTTTAAGTCTGTGAGAAGGGCTTTAAGGCTAAATGTTGATCGTAGACCAAAAGTCATCATCCTCGACGTTTGTCAGTGACAAGTTGGGGAACTGGGAAAATTCATGCCTTCTAATGTTTTGCTTGAATAGAAAAATTTTGCCAAGAAATGCTTAAATTATGGCCTTCATTTTATTAAATTTAGATTGTTATCTTGTAACTACTTCTACCTGACAATGCAGAAAAATTAGTTTTTCTGCATCACAATCTTCTACTGCTAAATTTCAATTATGATTTTTCAAGTGAATAGACATTTAATATATTTGTTAGTTTAGCTTTGACATTGAGGAAGCTGATTATGCACGATTATCTTTGTAATCATAAATAAAATATATATATAGCCTCATAAAACGCTTATTTGGTCAATTTCTGTCACGCGTTGACGTCACACGATGACGTCGCGCTATGACGTCACGATTTCGCCTTTGTTGTCTAACTAACGACCATGTTGTTCTAGATTATGCAAGTTATTTAATAACATTTCTATTTCTCTAAGCATCCGCAAATAAATTAATTGTCAGAACACTGAAAGGAAAGTACTTATTCTGTTAAAATCGACATTATAATTATTAATTGCTTAATTTTTTGTAATATTCGACATTAGATATGGAAGAAAAAAGCTTTAATTCTCGATTAGCTGTTTAAGCGGCAGTTTTGATTAGATTGTTATTACAACCGGAACCTGACGTTACAGAATGAGTAAATTAATTTCTTTTTAAATAATTTAAATTGTTTTCATTGGTCTCCTTTTACTTAAATTATTACTTCATTTGAATGGAAGTAGTTCCGCTCTGATCGCCTAGACTACAATTAAAACTAATATTATGTGGCATGACGTAAGTTGTTAAAATTTATTTTCAATTTCCTTTACTTTTACTGATGACATATTTTGGCCGCCATTCACACGTTGTATTATTGATCTGAATCACGGACAACAAAAAAGCATGACTTAAGAATCCGTGAAGATTTTTTATCAAGTTTATATCGCGATGCATTATTGGCACTAAAATGCCATACAGTACATTTATTAAATATGCGTGTGATTGAAGTATTGTTTTTCTAGCGGCAAGTTTCGCGTAGTATGTGGTTAGGCTGAAATACAACCTGGACCAAGTTAATTACCGAAATTTTTTGCTACAGCACAAGTGACGAGAAATTATACTAATCTTTATTTTATATTTAAGCAACAGCAAAGAAGTTAATTGACAAAAAAACTCCGTTAAACCCATCATTTTTGACGGGCTTTGAGGCTAATTACCATATAAGGATAGGATATAAGTGGCTGAGTAGTTCGAATACCGAATAACTGTCGAATATTCGTAACAAGCCTAGTTAATACGTTAGCCTGTCGGGCTCATTCAAAAGTTATAACAATATCTTAAGTGTATTATACTCTTCATAATTAAAAAAAATGTTTAGTGACTGCTGGCAGAAGTTGCAATCCTATCACTTCAAACTATTTTTCATGGATAAAGAGGAAAACTTTATTGATAATAAAAAATAATCTGACGACTGACTAAATTTTATACCAACAGAATAGTTAATTCAATTAACGAATTATGTTACGAAGTTAACACGCTAACTATTTAAAATATTACTGTGTAAAAACACTGTGGTTGGTGAAAATAGTTGTTTCTTTCGGTCTTTACGGCTCGCCAAGATCATTAGAGCAGGGAGACGATGAGAGGAGAGGGTGGAGAAGGGCGAATAACGAGAAGGAATTCTGCCAGCCATGGCCCCCAATCCCCTGTAGTAATTTCGGGAAACTGTGAACAGTCGAAATTTGGATGGCCGGACTGGGATTTGAATGCTAATCCTTTAAACTTCCACACCCAAGTACCGTTTACCCAACAGGCTCGGTAGAATCGTCGGCTGTTAAAATTAAAAACCTGTTAGGATGCAGTTAGGAAGGGTCAGCAAGAGAATGAACCAGTTATATAGTGAAGATGCCAAGACTGGGTAGAAACTGCTTTTTATTATTTTTTTTCTAATTGCGTTACTCCTCGTCGGCATCGAGATCATTAGAGGCGGGAAAGGACTGGGGCCAAGGACCGGGAAGGAATTCAACCATGAGCTTCTGGAGGAACCCGGCATTCATCTGGATTGATTTCCGCAAACCGTAGAAAACCGAAAGCTACTTGGTCGAACGGGGATTTGAAACCGCGTCTTCCCGAATACCAGATCTGATGGTTACCATTGGGAAATCGCTTGTAAAAATGAAGTAAACCATAACGATAACTTACAGGCAGCAAACGGAAAACTCTTTTATTACTTTTTTTTTTTTTTTTTGCTTTAACTCAATATTACGTGTTGCGGCGGCCGATGCGTAAACAAAACACATTGATACCACCAACTTATCAGAGCAACTCACGTAAAATCCCAATCTTATCATTTACAAGATCGAAAAATGTATTAAATTGCAACAATATTTTGGTAATGGCGTAGATAAAAAAAATTACTATTGCGTAGATGATTAACAATGTATTAATTACGCACGTATAAAGTTGCGATAATATGGTAATACAGCAGCGTTGATATCTATTGTGGCATAGGCTATTCAGGATTCAAGAACTGCAAATGCTGTTGTAAGTTTTACAGAAGGTATTCAAATCTAACAGAGAATCTTCTTTATAATTTCCTAAGCTCACTCATTCACTCACCTCGATAGCTATTGGCTGGATAACGGTGTCAAGTGTCAGCCTTCGCTCCCAAAACAGCGACCAGAGATACCATTAGAAGAAATTGGGATTTTTATCGATAATTTAATAGCTAAACAACTGCTACCAAATAAATTGCCATAATACATTCATTAAGTTTGATTTTCGAAGCGTTTCATAGTTATAAAAATATCGATAAACTTTACATCTTAAAAAACGTGGATCTGTTTTTCAGTAACATGCTGCTAATAAAAGCAAATTAAAAAAAACATAAATAAATAAATTACTCGTGGTCTCTGCTGTAACCACGAATGCCAATTGTCATTCCGGCTTAGAAAAATTTAAATTTAGCTAAAACTTTCGCTAATGTTGTTGCTCGACTGAAGTTTATTCATTACGATTTGATTTTTATGTATTTATGTTAACTTTCGTAAACGATCATTGTTCATGTTCGCTGTAGGTGAATTATTACGTTGTTTAAAGTGGACACCAGGCTATATATATTACCGAATCAAGTATTCTGGCAATTCATTTATTCGAAGATACTAAATTGTTTAATAATCTGGAATCTGTGTTAAGTTCTCTGGCCGTTACAGGCACTATGACAAAAGATTACGTTATGAATGTTTCCCCGGCCTCAATAAAAAACAAAGTGATGCTTTCGAAACAAACAGGAATTCTTCAAATTTTGCAGATTGAATTTTAAGGGTCAAATTCAAGTCAAGTATCAAGTATCTATTTCAGCAAGTTCGACTCTTTGGCCTTTGTAACAATTATACGATAGCGCCATAGTCCCTCTGTGTTTAATACTTTCTTCTATTAATACTTCTGAGTTCTTCAAGGTCAAGAGATTTTATTCGCCCTGAGCGTGAAAAACAGGTCATTTTCGAATTTGTTCAAATCAGCTCAACCTGTCATAATCATTGACCCTAAAAACTGGAACTATTCTAGACCCGTGACGATACGCAAAAAACAGTCACGGGCTTACACTAATTTAAAAATAAAGCAATAGTTTGAATCGAAATAAATCTTTTAATAGCAATAAGTTAATAAGAAACATATTTAATATAATACCGATAGCTCGAAATACGAATATAATTAGTAAAATTAGTCAAATGAGTCTTTTATGCTACAAATTTGCTATATCAACTTTGGCCTGTGATACGGAGTTTCGCGATCCTTTGGCGCCTATATCTTCACAAGTCAAGAAATGGTCTGCTAGCGTACGTAGATAATTTTTTTATAATAAAGGAAAAAATAACTTTCGCCTATGTTGCCAACTGATCCCCATTCCTTGTGAATGAGCTCCATATTCTACGAAGCCACTAACAAATCGGTAGTGAGCTTCTCAGCTCTACCACCCAGCGACTTCATGGTCCTATATCGACGATTTATCCCCGCACGAATTTTCCTACATGTGAGATTAGGAGGCAGTTCCGGGTATTTAGCTACAAAGAAAAATCATCTGATTGATCCTGATTTGAGCTCTCAATAGGCAGTTGCTATATGACAAGGATTTTTTTTAGTATTGGTCCACAATCATATTAGGCTCAGACAGATCAATTCTTATAATGGTTTCTCACTATAATTCACATAATTATACGGATTATATAAAATTTGCTATCTACCATTCTCTTGTTCGGTACCTACATCATAAGCTGTCAGAGTATCTGTTTTTAAAGCTGTTTATTTAAGTTCACATATATAGTTTTCTTCTTATAGCTCTGAAAAAACTTTATGTTTCTCCTTGTCCTATGCAGAGAATAATATTTGAAACTCATATTCAGTTATGATTTGATCCTATACATTAAAAACAGGGTGGAAAAAGCAATATCAATGAAACCTATCCAATTTATTGCGGAGTTTGCAGTAGCGTTGGTTGCAATCGACCAAGACTGGTGGATGAGCGGTAAAGTTCAGGCATGGCATACGACAATGTAATTTCTCCCTCCGGCTTTCCATATTTCTGTTTACCATCGTTTCTTGAAGTAAGTCCATATGACTGCCTTCAAAAGTCCATGGTCGAATTCCTTCCCGTTTCTCCTTTACCTCAGCGAAGCGCAAATACTGAGTTCATATACTCATTATTAAGTTAAGTTAACGCCTTCGCAAAGGATTATACACGCTAGCTGTTAGAAGGATTAAATACTGTTAAATAATTAACATAAATGAATCCGGAAGAGATTAATCGCTGTAAATACTGGAAGTAAATAGCAATTAACACAGCTAAGTGGTAGATATATTTCATGATCTGGACATTTGGAGACCCGTTCTTATTGCCATCAGCTACACTAGAAAATGGGTCATCTCGTAAATCTTCATTGTGTGGAAGCCTCAGTGCCGCTAACAATGGACAAATCCGAGTGCAGAGCCTCCTGTAGCGGAACTTGGAACTAAAGATCTGAGAGCTCCAAGTGAATCCTCTTAAGAGATTGCGCTCATTGGAGTCCAGTCTTAGAAAGCGGCTTGTCCTGGGAGTGTGGACAGACTTCCAAAGTCTCTGCGACAATGGCATACGTCTCAGAATGGAAGCCGGATTTCTATGAACTTCAGTAAGAAGTCGAATCAGCCATCCTTCCTGCTCACTTCATAGGAAATTAAGGGACCATGCCATAAACACGCGCTCATGCTGTACGGACTAAGAGATTCCACTTGTTCCGATATTTGTCATGATATCACGTTGTAAGAATGAGAAAATTATAATTTGTTGGTAAGGGAGTCATGTGCTGGAATTGGTTGACAAAGAAGAATTTAAAGTAAAATTGCGCATAAACCGTAAGTAGGTATGTAGTAAAGCTACCTCCTGAGCACAAGTTTCGCCGAATTTAATTACAATATTAGTTAATACATACGTTCTTCTACCCCTAGACTTGTTTGTTCTAATTTACCTTACACTTTAACTGTGCTATTTACGATAGTAAAGAAAACAAATACATTTCTGTAGCATTTCCTATTCCATGTTTCACTGACTCAAAATTTTCATAGACTCAAAATCCATTCTGATCATTTTTAATATTACTTTGTTAATCTTTGTATATTTTACTTATTATTATTTATCTCATGCCAATTTACAGTGGATGTTTGATATAAAACATACAGAAAATACAACAATACTATTTAAATGACAACGTTGAGGAATTAAAGGCATCTTCCGACTGCTGATCCATCCGAATGCAGGATGATCAGGTCTCCGGATATACTTTGGGCAGATCACAATAATAATAATAATAATGATAAGCCGACTAATAAGAAAGATTCATTTTGTTGAGTTCTCCATTGGTTAGGAATCAATTTTCTTTCATTTATATAAAAAAAATGCTTAGGCCAATTATTCTGGAACTGTCTTTTGATAAATTAGCAAAAAATCGATAAATTCACTATAAATTTTATGATAATTTATGCCTGAAAATGTTAACTATAAAGTTTTAATGCTACATTTTTTGGCATGCCAAAGTCCTAAAGTTCCCCTGAAGGTTAAGTTGATTCAAGGTAGCATTTTTGCGTCGATATCAAGTCAGAAAAGCTGATCTCACAGATTGCTTATCAAATTACCCAAAATTGCGTATTTGATCCATCTTGCATCATTCATTCATTTTCTTTTATTGCTTCTGACTTAACGCCTCTTCAACGTTAGAAAGGACTGGGGGCAAGGAACGGAAAGCTATTCAACCACTACGTTCTGTAGGAACAATCCTATTCACCCGTAATAATTTGGGAAAACCATGGAAAACCAAAAACTGTATGGCCGGCCATGTATTCGAATACGTGTCGTTCCAAATGCGTGGACAGGGTGTTACCGCTCACCCACCAAGCTCGGTCAAACTCCGTTCAAGCTAACGTAAGGAATAATAATAATAATAATTCCATGTGGTCGTAATGACCAGGTGACAGGATTTCTATTGGTTGCGCATTCCGCCCCTCTCTAGCCGCGTTAACCTAACCCGGCAGTCCTAACGGTTACAGGGGACCTACAGTTTAATGTGGAATCCGAACCACGGAAGCGTTCTGGCGTACTTCATATTACACAGCAAGCTGAACCAATGGTCAAGGTTGGCTTAAGGGCCTATGAAATTCCCCGCCTAGACAGGGATTCAAACCAGGATCCTTTATATCACCAGTCAGAGACCTTAACCAGAGAGCCACCAGATTGCTCCAACGTAAATAAAGCACCAGACTTAGTAATGTGATAAAGCAGGGCGGTTACAAGGCGCTCTTCTCAGATGGGTGTAATGAGATCATCACGGTATTCTGTCCTCGCATCATTTTGAAACAAGTAATCGAAAAATGCGAACAAACTGAATTGAATACATTAGTAGGTCTACCAAAATACCTGTCCGATTTTAAATACCAGTGTGTTTGTTTGAGGAGAAACACATTCAAATCTTTAATGTAGGTATTTAACCTTCGCTTTTTCGCACAATCCATGGTATAATTTAAATCAACTTGTATATTTAATTTTACCACATTGTTACGGATTCAACCTGACATTGGATTTACGCAACCCGTCGGCTTATCGGTAATGTTGAATATGGGGAAAGCAGTAATTTTGCCAACCTGGAAACATTAAGACTGCATATTTCTTCAGTAATCTAAATAAATACTTTTGTAATCAATAAGAAACACTTGTTACTGGTTCATCTCTCATTATACATGGAGCTTCCTGTGTAATCTTTGCAGCTCTATTTTTCATATAAATGTTAGAACACACCGCGTACAGCAGATCTCTGTAGCGTTTGTATGTGGTCGCGTGTGTGTAGGTCGCAGTAGTTTCCCCAGTGGGTCTCCATAACGTCTTGTAGATGGGAACTGTTCTACTTTATACCCCGATTAGGGACCTCTCTCAGAGGTTATTTAGCTCCGAGGAGCTATGAATCGCACCAGCAGGCATTATCTCTTCTCTGCGGCGCGGTGTGTAGAATATCTTCAGTACGCTAAGGGCTCCCCTAGGACTCGGGCCGGGAAATAGCATTAGCCAACTCGGTACTCCTATATAATGCACACCATTAGATAGCCGCAATGTAGATATCACGTTGTTTACATTAACACAAAGAAACTACGGGATTTATCACAATCCACATGAGTATTACTTAACAAAATATATACCTACAGTAAAATAATCGTTTAAAAAACATAAAAACCGCCTTCAAAAACAGCACACTTAAAATTTTAAAAAAACTTTTTATACCTTACTTAGAAGAAAGTAAATCTAAATGGACAATATTTTACATCACTGTTATTGAAATCTTTTCATTAATTAGTTATTTTTGCAGTCGGTGCCAGCTGTCACATCGCGAAGATCGAATTATTGAACTTTATTTGGTATTCGAGGCGTAACGGGGAGTACGAACAAAAAATTCCGAATATTTTACAGCATGTGTTGAGGCAGATATTGTTATTGCGTATGACAGTTTAGGGAAACAAATTAACAGTATTTTAATCTGTGGCTCGGCCTCAATGGTCGTCCAGGCATATCTCTGGCGCTACAGTGTCAGTTGGTAGGCTGCATCATGCAGTAAACGCTTTACAGTTAGTATACTATCGGCGTATCATCTGTATGTTTCTGTTTTCCTGAAACATGTTTCTAGCATTAATTGTAGGTAAGCAGTAACATCTAATTAATGTAAAAATTTCAATAACAGTAATGTAAAATATTTTCCATTTAGATTTACTTTCTCAAAGCAAGGTATAAAATTATTTAAAACATTTTAGTGTGCTTTTTTTTGAAGGCGGTTTTAAACAATTATTTTATTTTTAATTTTTAGTGGTGTTATAGTTTGTTTTGTATTTAAATTTGCCTCAGCAGTTATCATTTAGCGAACATCCTGGTAGCTCAGTGGTTAAAGCGCTTGCTTTCAAAAAAAAAATCTGTGTTTATATACCCAAAAAACTTCCAGAACGAGGTGAACTGGATGCTGTGTTAAGGAATGTCAGTTTAAATTTTGGTCCAGGCTGTGTTTCGACCTAATCATAACATCAGTTTAAGCTGCCGCTCGATAATCGAAACATGTAAAATCTGGGCATGTACCTATTTGTTCCGGCATCTCAGAGAAAATATAGATTTTTAATTGGTTTTCACAACGTAAAAGCTTGGGGTCCAAGTTGAAATCTGAGGTACATGTTAAGACATTAGGACAAATTTATGTTATGAATATTTTGCCATGACTTAAAAATAGCTTAATTGATTTTGATGGGATTTAAAACTATGGATTTTTGTAGAGAACATTGCAAATTAAAAGGGGTGGGGGTAAAGGAGGGTTTTAGTATACCAAATATAGACGGCCTTTTCTGATTGATTTAAAGTGTACGTGTGTAAATTTCTATTGATATCAGGCGAAGAGTAGTTTGGTTTTTGTAAAGCTAGTGTGGACTATTTTTCTCTTTGTTTTAAAGTAGACATGTGTAAAGTTTCATCGAAACCAAATAAAAACTGTAACCTTGTGTAAAGAACATTTGCAAAAATAAAATGGAGTAAGGGAGGGAGTGGTTGGGTTTTGTAAATAGAATGTAGACACCAAGTTTCTCTTTTTTTAAGTACATCGAAATCTGATAAAAACTGTGGGTATCTATAAAAAAAACATTGGAAATTGGGAGGGGTGGGGGTAGAAGGGAATAGGGGCTGGGCTTCTGCAACCAAATTTAAACACAATTGTTCTGTATATTTGAAAGTATACGTGTACAATTTTTTTTAGAATCGGATAGAAGCTGTAGCTTTGTGTAGATTAAGGGGATGGAGAGGGGTTTGGCTTCTCTAAACCACATATAGACAGTATTTTTCTGTTTGTTTCGAAGTATACGTGTGCATACTTCCTTCAAAATCAGATAGAAACTGTAGCTTTCTATAAAGAACATTGACAGTAATTAAAGGGGTAAAAAGGGGGATAGGGTTTGCGTTTTTGTGAAAGTTATGTGGACGGAATTTTTATTTTTCTAATTGTTTTAACGTATACGCATGCGAAGTTTCACCGAATCGGATTAAAATGTGGGTTTGTACAAAAAGTAAGGGATGTAAAAGGGGAGATAGGGTAGTTGGTGGATTGTTTGGTCAGAAATCTTAGCCATAAAAAAATACATATGTGTGCCAACTTTCATGAGGATCGGTCAAATGGTGTCGACTGTAGCTTTTGAAAATAAAATCAAGTATGTAAAAATGGGGAAAGCGGTTCAGTTTATGCAAAGCAAAAGATGATATTGTTTTTCTCTTTGTTTTATAGTAAAAGTGTGCTAAGTTCTATCTAACCCGGATAGAAACTGTGGGTTTGTATAAAAATTAAGTGGTTTAATGGGTAGAGGGGGTGGTTTTTTAATTTTTTGGCCATAAACCTACGTGAAATAATACATATAAGCGCCAACTTTCAAGGTAATCGGTCAAACGGTGTCGACGTGTTGTATAAAGAACATTGACAAAAATTAAGAGGTTGGATAGAGGAAGTGGGGTTCAGTTTTTTCAAACCAAAAGTTGACAATATTTTTCTCTTTATTTTTGCCTATACATGTCCAATTTTCCATCGAATTGAGAACCTCTTCCTTTTTTTTAAGTCGATTAAAACTCAACATTCGTGTTATGAGACAAAAAAACAGCCAGAATGCGTTGTGACTAACTCAAAAAGGCCACAACGCGAAATTTGCGTCTGTTCCAGCCAGGTCGCAATCTCCACAGTTTTTTTTTTTTTTTTTTTTTTTTTTTTTTTTTTTTTTTTTTTGTGCCTTGTACGCGACGCGTAAGAAGAATCATTCATATTTAATGCATCCTGGACCAATCCGCCGCGAATACAAAGAGTTAGATACTGATATGCCACAACCTGTTGTGGCCATTTTCAAGAAACCAGAACTCGTTGTAGTCGTTTTTTTCGCTCAATGAGCGTTTTCGGTCATTGAGTGTTACACGTACACAGATTTTGTTGTTTCCGCAGAGCGTCATATTAATACCAGTTAATACTATATGGGATGTTTATTTGTATCTCTTTGTATTCTGCTCGTCTTTTTCTGCGGTTTCAATCTCTCTCTGCGACTTCTTCAATAGTAATCAGATTGTTGGACTAGTCCATGAAGCAATTCTGAGTGAGGCAATTCAGTTGCCTGAAAATCTTTAAAGGTTGCATAAAACAGTGGTTATAAATTGATATTCAGCGCACTGTTTTTGATGTGAAACTTCTATAGGCGCATTAGTGATGATAGGACGGGGGTAAATCTATTAGTTCTTCCCGTCACCCTCATGCTATGACGTGTTGCGCGTATGATATGCGCGTTGGACACTTTTTGGATGAGTAAAATCTTATGAGTTCGCGTCACCACCATGCTGTAATAGCAGTACGTATATCTGTAACTATAAGTATGACATGTTGCGCTTGGACAACAGTGAAAGTAATGATTATACGTGTATCTAATACATAATAATGAATGTTTTTTTGCCAATGTTTTTCATAAAAACACACTTTTTATACGATTTTGATGGAACTTTGGATACGTATACTTTAAAACAAATAGAAAATACTGTTTACGTTTGATTTACAAAAACCTAAACCCTCTCCTCCTTTGCCCCCCCCCCCTCTCCCCCACCTGAAGTTCAGGCGGCTAAGATAGTGGCGGAATGCGCAGACGATAGAAACCATGTCACCAGGTCATTACAACCACACCGAATTATTATTATTTAGTATATCTGTAGCTACAACTATGGCGTATATTCATAGGTTCAAGTTTTCAGTCCCCAATGAGTACCAACCGGTTTTTTATTTTATTTTCAACTACGCAAATTCGTTTACACGGACTGAATGTACGGATTCAATCTATCATGTCACATTTGACAAATCGCCAGCGAGAATAACAATTAGCTTCTTCTTTTTCCTCTTCCTCTCGTTTGGATGACAGCATCAAATATGAAGTAGTTTTTCCGCCATTGCGATGGCTTTGTTAGGAGCTGATTGGAGATCAAATTGAGATACATTCATTCCTATTTGTTTACATGACAACAGATGTACCATAGTTTCACTCTCCCCGCACCAACATGTGGTATCTGGCGGTTCACCCAGGTATCCCCATGAGGCAAGAGTATCTTTGGAACGGCCAACTGTAATTCGAAGCCTGTTTAGTGACTTCCATATGGGCCATGGTTGTTCAGACCCACGTGATAGACCCTCTTTACTTCAGATGAAAATTAAACGTAATCGACTTTATCCCTGGACCATGGCCTGCATATTACTCAAAACGCCGTCAGTATCCGACCAGTAATTTTTGTGTGAATCTCGTGCAACGAATATGTGATGCTCATTTATTTATCCTTTTATCCTAAATTTCTCAGCGTTCCAAGTTCACATCAAAATGAAACATACCTTATTTCTCGCCAGTACGAGTAATCCAAACCACATCAAATTCCGAACAGTGGTTTTTGCGTCAATCAATTTCAACGAAAAACTGGTACATCCTAAATTCTCAGATTTCGACTTAACTTCAAAATGAATTATAGCCTACCCTATTTTACGCCTAGGACCAGGGACTGTACATTATTGAAAAGCTAATCAAAATTTGGCCAGTAGTTTATTCTTGAATGCCGTTCACCCAGACACAAATTTTTAAAACAGTAGATTCGTTTTCTATAGTACACCAAACTCTTTTTTCAAAAATATTTTAATCTACGAACTTTCTCCCAGCTACAGCCTTATTATATGTACAGATATCGGAAATGATTCCTCGCTGGCCAGAACTTTACATATATCTGCCTATGAGTTAAAACATATTTCATTTTTCATAAAAGATAAACTTTATCTTTATCTTGTTCTTTATTCTTTGTTTTTTCCATTAGTTGTTACTTTCTTATATTTATGCCCTGTAAACAGATACCAATAAACAGCTAAGTGAAAGTGTAAGCACATAAATATAAAAAAATTAACAACCTGTATAAAAAAAACAAAGAATAACTTCACACAGTTTTACCTAAACTTAATACAGTATCATAATAAATGACCAAAAGGCAAGACGGTTGATGAATATCCTAGTATATGATAGAAGAAACAACAAAAAAAAACAAGATAGAATGTGAACTAAAAACATGTAGACACCCATTAACTAATAATTTTAATTTAGTGGATGCTTATACGGCATAAGCATCTTACTGTCTATTATTTCGTCATTTATCTATTCTAAAAAATAAATAAAAAGAAATTGATGAAGAAAAGGAGAGAACGTTTCGCTTGTAACACTGTTTTTGAAATTCGAGTTGTCCATACTAATATACCTTACCATCCCACTCTTTCGTAAAGAGAGTTTTTAGGTCCTAAAACATATCTGTAGATGATAAATCAATTCGGTGACTAAATGTAGAATATTTGGCGTCAGTGTTTGCTTTACACAGATACTATAGCGAAGAACATTCTGCGTCTCGTCTTGACTAGTGTGTCAAACACGGGGAAGTGTAGTGGGCATGGGTTCACACAGTATTGTTGTTGCGGATGTCATCTTTGCGGATGTTCAGTGCTTGAAATCCGCGGATGTTTAGCGGAAGCGGATGCGGATGTGGAAAAATAAATTTATAATTATTTATATTTTAATATTTTATCAAAAATAAATTTAAATCAATTTTTTTTCGTAAGTAAATTCTGTTTCCATATAATACTGCCATATTGATTTATTTTTGCCTCATTTTTCAACCAAAAAAGTACTGGATGTTTTCACAAATGAATTAAATTATTTACAAATCTACGCACGCGTGTAAAAACCAGTCTTTGTCATATGAACTTTGCGGAGTTCGTACCTAAACTAAATCAAGCGTCAACCCCATGGCCATGTCACCACGCATCTCGGCGGTAGCTTTTTTTTTTTTTTTTCTTTCTAATAACTATACGCCTCTTCGACGTCGAGGTCATTAGAGGCATAAAAAGATCGGGGCTAGAAACGGGAAGGAATTCGTTGATAGTTTTTTAAAGGAAGCATTCTCCTGGAGTGATTTGGGGAAGCTATGGAAAACCGAAATCTGGATTCCAGGACGGGGATTCGAACCAGCGTCCCGAATGAGAGGCCAGGGCGTTATCCCCTATCGACCACGCTCAGTTCCATGTGCGGCACCCACATTCCCACTGCTCTAGTGGCGCATTCACAGTACAACTTGCAAGAGATCCGATAGTGTACAGGGTATATACTGGCGATGAGGCATGGAAAGATATTGCAATAGGTATGAAAAGTAGTGCATGGAAGGGAAAAGATGACCATGACCAACAGCTGGCACTCGATTTCAGGCACAAGGGTGTAGGAAGACTCTCTTTTTTAGGTAAGGGTGTCAGGGATTGGAATGAGTTCCCTACAGAAATGATGAATAATTTACCGAAAACTTTGAAAGAATTTAAAGATAAAATTTGTAGAGGGCAAATGTAGGTAGGTGCAGGATAGGGGGAAGATGGGTGTGTAGGGCAATTGCCACCGGAGCCTGTGCTCCATTGCAATTAAATTAAAGAACTCTTGATGATCAGCAAAAGCCGTTACAGGTTCCTTTCGATTCACTCTATATTTTTTAACAAAGATTGTTATACATTTTAATTAAAAACAGACTGAAAAGATTCTGTAAAATAATAATAATTTCATTTGATCTAAAAATTCCAGTCACAGAGTGTCTTATCAGCCGCGCAGAACTCCTTTATCGTAGTCAATTTTTTAAAAGGGAGACCTACAGATTAACGCGAATTCCAATCACGGAGCGTCCCGGCATCTCAGAATTAACAAATCAAACTTTGCCAGAGGTGACTGTCAATTTTAACACCCATGAAAATTACAGCTGAGACAGAGATTTGAACAAGGGACTTTCAGTTACCCCAATCGTATGCCATATCTATCTGAGTCAAGAGACAAATCTGGATGTTATGACAAATAAATATTCAAACATAGTAAAATCAACGGTTTTTTTTTTTCTATACAATTTATTTTTCCTATCCCAAAACACAAATGTACTTTTATATGATTGAATACATATATTTCAGTACTTCTAAATTCATATGTTTGCGGCGTGTGATTCGGGTATGGCAGGTTCGCGGTTCGAAAATCCAGGTCTCTGATGCAATTTTTACAAGTCTTAAAATCGACCTTCACGTCGGGCAAAGCTTTGATTTGTTAATGCGAACATACAAGGACTCTACCTACATTTTACGAACATATGATGAACCTAAAGTGTGGCTGAAAAAAAAAAAAAAAAAAAAAAAAACACTTTTCTAATGTAATCAGTAACGCTAAAACAATGTTTAGTCGTAAGGGACCAGAAATTTTTGAACTCTTCCATATCGACAATCCCGATACTGGCCCACACCGTCAAATATTAAAACAAACCAATGACGGTCGACACACGGTGCGGTGTCGTATGAACTCACTTCAATCGAGCGAGTGACAACAATAAGAAAAGTATCGGTCGGTAAAAGTGAGGGCTCCACGCGATCTATTGTGACCCGATCTTTACTTTACATGCATGTTCAAACTTGTAAATTCTTCACTTAGGTAATAACGCCGTTTAGTTTATTGTTACTTTTATTGCAAGATCGTAAGAAAACAACCACTTTTTTTGTTAGCTAAGTGACGATGGGCAGAATCTCGAATAAAGAAAAAAGAATAATATATATTGCAATGTAAACAAAACCTCCGCAGTACATCCGCATAAAAATTGCGGCCGCGGATATGAAAGCGGATGTGATAGCGGATGTATGATTTCACGCGAATGTTCCGCACTTGCGGATGCGGATATCCGTTACATCCCTAGTTCAGAGTACCTGGCGTTCTCGTTTTTATTATTAAACTATTTTCCGTAATCGTCTAACCAAATGTTGAAACGCTGCTAATTTCTTACTAAAAACGACGCACAAATAAACTAATACAACACATGTCACCTGGTTCACCAACAGATGATTACACTTACGTTCAGGTGTTAGTACAAACGACAACGACAAATACAAAACGCGCGAATGTTCGGAAATTTCCGGTGAACATCGGCTTGCGATAATACAAAAAGAAGCGCAAGGTATTCGTTTATTTGTTTGTGTGTTCGTTACTCTGTAAGCCAGTCAAACATTTATTTGAGCTACTTACTTCGAATAGCGGTTAATTGATCGAAAATAAGTATTCATAATAAGATTTGTAATCAGTTTAATCCAAGTTTTCATCGTTTTAATCGACACATACAACAATTAGCCTACGTACATTGTTCATAATGCGGAAGGCAAGTGGAATCCAACTCATTTAAATATTCGTGGGACGTTACTGTGAGTTGTAACATGGCGTGCACTATTTGAGTGCATTAAATCAGGAATGACGGGAAAATCGTTGTACGAAGTCCATTACTTTGTCCAAGTGACGCTCTCAATCTCACCGTAGGAAGCAGTGAAGTTTATATTTATATTTATATTTAATTTAATTGCAATGGAGCACAGGCTCCGGTGGCAATTTCCCTACACACCCATCTTCACCCTATCCTGCACCCACCTACATTTGCCCTCTACAAATTTTATCTTTAAATTCCTTCAAAGTTTAAATTATTCATCATTTCTCTTGGTAACTCATTCCAATCCCTGACACCCTTACCTAAAAAAGAGAATCTTCCTACACCATTGTGCCTGAAATCGAGTGCCAGCTTGTGGTCGTGGTCATCTTTACCCTTCCATGCACTACTTTTCATACCTACTGCAATATCTTTCCATGCCTCATCACCAGTATATGCCCTGTAACTCCCATGACCCTCCTCATCCTCCTCCTGTCTTGCAATGAATCCCATTCCAGCTCCTTTATCATATCCGTCACTGATTGCATTTGGAGTGGTCAGTGGAATAGAAACAGATGGCCGGCAAAGAATGGGACGTCTCTACACTATAAATCTGACTGGGGCCTAAGATTAGGTTTACAGAATAACCAAGACAGGAAAGCGTGCAGAGAGAAGATCCATAGAGTTGTCTAGAGTCGAGTTCACTCATCATCAGAATCTTAAGATATTCAGGTTCATTTACTTCGCATACCCTGACAAATATTTGGCCAGGAAACTAACCGAACAGATGAGAAAAAATACTTTACTGCTTATATTTCCATGTATCAAGAACAACTGAAATAACTGTTTTCTCCTACACTTAAATTTTTTTTAATGCGCCGAAGTTTTTGGAATAAATATTAACGATCTTTGACGTAGCTTCAAACGTAACGTCAGCTTATATCAAATTCCTCTATAAATCTGACTACTTCGAGACACTGATTCAGTAACGCCAATCTCACTCCATCCATTCGCCGAAGCGGAATTTTGCATACAGATCTGATATTGCTGCGCGTTTGGCACATAGCACATATTTGAAATTCCCGGATGATGGCATTAGCTTGTCTTCCACTCGAGTTAGCGCGGATTTGTTATTATAGCAGTTAGCCTTATCGATATTAAAGTTCGACTGAAGGATTCCGCAAAGTTGGTGGAGTGCGTGGCAAACAGCGCAGATCGCGCTTCTCCAGTTCACTCTTGTGTGAGGGTTACGCGTTAAGTCTTGCGGAAGGAATACCGTATCCGTTTATAAACGGGATCCTGCTTCTCATCTTCAAGGCAAATTAAATTTTTTTGTTGTAATTTCGAAAACTTTGTGTTCAAACAGATTAAACACTCCATTCTGTGGAAATTCCATGGACTCCATATTATTCTTCTTATGTTATTTCTAGATAGATAAACTGGCTGGCAGAAACAGCACGAGATAAATACGACTACATGTTTCTTTTATATATCGAACATAAGCGACGGTGGACCGAATTGGATTGTCATTAACTGCGGGAATACTGGACGAGTCAAGAAATTCTTAAATCGGGTTTAGGTGATTCGGCAGAATATACTAGAACGGGAAACCTTCTGTGTTGGAACTGAGACCATGAGTACCAGTTGACAAAGAATTTCTATAAAGAAATGATTTGTTCTGGAGCCAAGCTCAGACTATTGTGAATCCGAATTGTTATTCCCCTCGAAGACACCGACTGCGAATCGACAGAGGCAAACAGGTACATTCATTTCAGGTAGAAAGTAGGATATTAAGAATGATTTCATATAGCAAATGAGCTGAGTGGAAGGTACGTTTGAGATGTAATTAAAATTTGTAAATTAAAATAGGCCAAAAACACCATTAATTAAAAGAGATACGCTTACTGTTTTCTGAACAAATCTTCAGAATAATTGAGTAACGAATATCCAAAATGATTTGGTATTACAATAAATGAGAGGAAACAAGGTGGAGTAGATACCAAGATTGTGAGAATAATCTGAGTCAGTTTAGTATCCCACAGAATAAATTCAGTATTAATGCAGAATTTAAATCAACTAGCAGATTTTCGGAAATGGAAAGGCCCACTTATCTGAAGGGAGGAAGAAGGCTTTGATCCATCGGATCAAGGAATACTGCCATGATGTCAAAACCAGAAGATGAACAAGTAAAAAAATTATATTGTTTGAATTAGCCAGAGCGATCAAATTCATTATAAAGAACTATTTTCCGGTTTGGGTCATGTTAATAACACTCCGTAAAAAACAGGTATTGACATTAAAAATCACAGATGGATAATATTCCCTATGGAACATTTTGCTCAACAAACAAATAACGATACACACACGTTTCACAGTACAGTAAGGACCTACGAGAAATTCTGTTATGCGTGAAGCATTTAGCACTTATACTGCAACTAACTTCACAAGTTCGGCACCAAAAATCAATAAGAACTTTAGTGAGATGCATTGTGCGACCACTACTCTGAAATTAATGCACAACACATGTGAGTATAATAAAAATTGCGTTATGTTCGTACATACATACTCTGCAATTCACAAAATTGAGGGTGGCAGAGGGTACTTTGCAACAAAACTAATCTCTGTGCATTCCAATCGAGAGTGGTAAGAGAGAAGAAAGAACTCTCATAAACATCAGTGCGGAAATTTATTTCTCTAATCTTATATCTTCTGTTACTGCGATCCAAATAAGCTCGTGGACTAAAGATTTCATCGCAGGTTTACCAATAATTTCGAACTAAACCTATGTCGTCTGTCAATCATAGAATTTCAGTCCAGTCTATTAATCAATTCTGGGACGCTTTCGTCAGAATCGTAAACCGAAGATTTTAATACATGTTTAAAAATTCGTTTTTAACAATCCAAACCAGATCCTAACTGAAACCTGGGACTTTTCTATCCCGTTTTGTCTATATAAAATACAACTTCCTTGCATTATCGCTAAAGTACCATTTACTTATATTTAAACTACAATTTCGCTGTTTTGAAAATCAATTATAGTTTACGGGAATGTTAGTATAACGTTCGAAATAGCTATATTATCATAAATAAGCTAGTACCTGGGTGACCGATCTTCACTCGGCATCTTCCAATTTCTGTTCAATATGCAACATTTTGAGTAAAGTGCTTCATAGGCATTTTTAAGTGCACAGTTCCCTGCTAAGAGAAGCTTAGCTAACATCAGTAGACTTAATGGTACCTGAATCCTAAGAAATGAGGTTAGAGCCGTTTCAGAGATACCAAATCCAAGAATTGATTTTTTTTTATTTTATTTTTTGTAAAATCGTATTACAAACTTGAAAAGCAAATCGTTATCTACATATGAAATTCATCCAAATCGCTAGAGCAAATTCTGAGATCGTCCGGTTTACCACATCATAAATTGCTTTTAAAGAAAAATGCTATAATTATCTTAAATAGAAATATTAAGGCTAATTAGGGATTAATTAGTGGTGCGAATTTAGTGGTGCGAATTTAGTGGTAATTCTTTTAGACGAGTACATCATCAGTGCTAAATTAATTCACTCCGATAAAATTATGCTCTTACTTCGCATTAACATCACACCACCAACCCTGCCTTTCTAAATGATAAGAAAACAATTTGAACATTAAGAAAAGAACAAGGTCAGACGTTTCAGAACGCAGGATTATATTTATCAGAACCTGTTTTTTCGTATAGACTATAGATATACGTATGAGGCTTTTTCACGAGTTTGTAGATTCATTAAAATTTATTTTTGTGTTCGATATACATATGAACATAAAATCAACGATAATCACGTTACATCTGCTAACATTGTTTTCAGAGAAATTATGTAAAGTAAGGAAGATTGAAAAAATAACTTCTGACAAAGCCAGTATTTTTTTTTTTTTATATTTACTTTTGAAATGTTTAACAATTAAATATGTAGTATTTAATGGTAACAACATTTTACAGTTATGTAGTATTTAATGTTAACGACTTTTTATAGTAAAATTGATATTTATTACTATTCTCCAAAATAAAATATCTTTCATTAATAAATCCTTGTATTTACTTATTTCCTCATTATTATATTACCACTCGGTGATTGATCATGATATTGTGCGAAATATTCACATGGGTCAGTTAGTATACATGAATTGTTCGTTTAAATATATGAGTTCCTTGAAACCAAAGAGAAAATATTAGTAGGCTTCCTGGTACCTGAATCGTCTACGAAATGGCGCCAGAGCTTCTTTTCGAGATACCAAGAGCAAAAATTGATCGTATTTTGTAGAATTGGGTTTTTGGAGGGAAGACAATTATTTAGGTAATGTTAAAAATCAAAGCGTTATCTAACTATGAATTTTCATCGAAATCGTTAGAGCCGTTTCTGAGATTGCAAATATATATATTGTTATATATTTATACAAGAATTGCTCATTTAAAGATATAAGATAACCATTGTACAAAACTGAACATTATGTCGGCTCTTGCAGTGACTTGCGTACCACACTGTAGCTATTGATTCACGTGTACTGGTACTGATTTGTTTCAGCCCGATCGTGCGGTCCCCCGTCGGACACGGCCCACGGCTGGCACGCGGGCGAGTGCTACACGTTCGGCTGCAGGGTGACATACCACTGTGCCGAGGGCCACGAGCTGGTGGGCAGGGCGGACCGCCACTGCCAGGCCGACGGCACCTGGAGCCCCAGGGAGCTGCCCGCCTGCGTGCGTAAGTTGCGCTCCGTACACTGCAAACCAGCAGTATCTGCAACTTATATAGTAGTGCACCTTAAGAAGATCTGTGGAAAATGCCTGTTTCAATGATGGACTGTCGGGCTAACACGTGCGACACTGAAAGGCCGGATACTGGTCAGATTTAGAACGATTTTTGATATATTGCTACCGAGTAAACTTATACTTCATTTATTTCGTGTCAAAAACGCTGTTTTTACAATTGTTAGAAACAGTATTAACAATAACAGAAAGATATCAATCAACTCCAGTGGGTTCATATAACAGATAACCAAAAGTCAGCAACTTGTATGGCATTCTCGCTGGCGCGAAGGAGGTCTTGCAGAGTGCAGGTTGATGGGCACTGCGGGTAATTGTATAAATGCTGAATGGTCTGTTCTGCCCCACACTCAAACGCAGTATTTAGATCTTCAGGATCCTTGGTCCTACCCACTTCTCAGCCGATTTAGCGTTCTCCAGGTCTTCCAGTTGATATTGCCACCTGGTGGTAGTGCCTCTACAGTAGTACCCATTGATTCACACAACTCATTCTTGCTCGCCACAGATTGAGCCGGGCAAATTTCGGGGGTACATCCAATTCAGCTGTCATCCTAAGGAAGCTTTTCCTAGATTTCAGCCTTTGTCTGGGGAGTTTATGCTCGAATGAGGGCTGAACAGCGTTTTGATTAACCTTGTTTCTTTCTGACATTGCAGCTACGTTCCGTCTTATATCAGTGGGAGTGATTCCTGCCAGACCATGTAGTTTTTCAATTGGTGTGGTTCTGAGCCAACTCGTTAGAATTCTGCAGGTTTGACGCAGCGCTACATCTACTTGTTTGGCATAAGCAGACTTGTACCAAACGGGACAGGCACATTCCGCAGAAGAATAACACAGTGCAAGAGCTGATGTCCGGAGTACTGCGGGATGTGCATCCCATACGTTTCCTGTGATTTTCCGCAGGATATTGTGTCGGGCTGAAACATTACCTTTTGCATTTAAGCAGTGCTTTTTTGTAAGTGAGGGAGTTGTCTAATGTAACTCCTAGATATTTTGGATTGAAAAAGTGATCTAGTTCTACGTTCTCCCATATGACTTTCAGTTTCCTGTAGGCATCTTCGTTTCGTAAATGGAACGCCCATAGTTGAGTTTTGGATGGATTCGGTTTCAACTGATTGTCTTCATACTAAGTGGTGAAAGATTGTAAACCATTACTTAAACGAGCCTCCATTGTTTCAAAATCTATGGCTTGTACTGCTAGTGCTAAATCATCTGCATAGATAAAACTTTGAGTCATTGGCGGCTGGGATTGATCATTATTGTAAACGTTGAATAATTTCGGCGCCAGAACGCTTCCTTGCGGCAGCCCATTTTTTTTAACTTTTACGTAAGCATATTGACTAAAATTAAAATTATAACGACAGTACAACCAAGTTATGAGAGCGATTTTTAATAAAAAGCTCAACTGTTCATTGAAATCTAGTTATATGGTGATGAATTATTACTTTAAATACTATGGTGCTTGTAAAAAACGCAACGCCTTTAAGCAATGTTGAAAATTGCAAGGAAAATGCAAAAGATACATTAAAAATCAGGATATGACATGAAAATTGATATTGATTGTCTCGGTCCGGCATCATCATCTAATGCAAATGTTAGCGGTACAAATCTAGGATTTTTACAGGCTATGTAAATAGTGCTAGTTGACAGTGAGAGGAACTGTATCTTATCGATGACGTGGGATCTAGTATCAGTAAACGTGCCAGAATTATTGTTCTAACGTAAACGTCATGTTCACACGACGATTATTATGCTGTTTACACGAAACACAACAACACAACATTGGTGCTCTTGTGGAGACTGAAACGATCTGGATGAATCTGAAGCTAGGGCAGTAAACCATGAAATGTGAGGACACTGTTCGATGACAAACATCTCTTCCGGATGGCAGTGACGGACCTCTCAGGTATTTCGTATGTCTTAACATAACAGTGTTGAATTGCAAACGTGTAACATTATCTGCTTCCACATTTTATCGCCATTTTTCCCACAGAATCTTAACTAAGCGCATCCCTTTAATGCGGATTTTCATGACATTGTATTATCGACACAATTTCCGATAAATCACACTTTAACTGGAACAGTCATGATGCCCGTATACTACTTAGAACGTATAGTGTTAGGCGCTTCGATTCAGAATGTAATGTAGAAAATTATCCTGAAAGAACATCAAGTGTACTATGATATTTGGCTCATGTTACAATACATGCTCCTAAAATTTGCAGAAATTTAAAAATCAAACACTAGTCAGGACTTTTGAAAATGCAGATTGCTTAAATCACCGATTACCGTTGCGACAAATTCTAAATTTTTTCTCGCTGCAATTAAGAGATCGTCTAAATCATTCCTCTACGCTCATCGGATATATCATCTATTGAATATATCCTAGAACTTAAGATTCAGAACTGACATGTTGAAATCGGCAAAAAAAATATTAACATGGCAATTTTCCGGTGCAAGAGACAAAATGATGGTAAGATAGGAGCGATTTTCTTTGTGGAAGTAAGGAGTGTCACAGAGCAGTTTATTTGGAAAATTGCTTTTATATATATATATATATATATATATATATATATATATATATATATATGAATGGTTCTGTTTTAGTTCAAAAGTTGGGTTGTTAGTTATATTAGTGCTTCTAATGCTGTACAATAGTATTATATTGAGAATGATTTTGGCCAGCTGCAGAAGGATCTGTCCAGAATGAATAGTTGAGAAGGTCAGAACTGAATACAGACAAATGACAAAAAGTCAGATTATAAGGTACAGATATAGAAAAATAATGGTTTTATATCATCATGCTGTGGAAAGTTACAGTTTGCATTCATTAAATGCAAATATGTTGGCATATCATTTTATAATAAACTTACTTGGAAGAAAATATGTGGAAATAATAAATCTAGTGGAGAGAGTAATGAGACGATGTACTATGAAAGGAAGGGAAATTGTCTACTAAATATTGTTAATGCGCTTGCTGAATTACGGTGTGATAGTGTAAGACTCCTACTACTTTGTGTCCAAAGAAGGGCAGCTAGTTAAGCTGCTGAAGTTACTATTGAACAGTCAACAACATATTAAGGAGTTGAGTTTGGGGTCAATGAAAGAGAAAAGTGTGATAAATAGAGGCATATGTTTACAATACTATGTTAATGGATATTTGAAGAAGAATTAGGAGCAACATATGAAAGGGAAGAGAGGATCTTGTACGTGAGGTTTAATTAGTTAGTAGGGGAATCAGCGACGGGAACATGCAAACAAGGAAATTGCTACAAGAAATACCCCAGAAACAGAAATAATTTAAGGCAATATGCAGGTAAAATATAAAACATATGTAAGTGTGCACAAAAATTTGCATTGGATCATAAACTCGATCACATATATTAACAATCAATAACAATACATAACTTGTTTCTGTCACGGTTATCTCCAGTTGGTTGAAATTACAGAACTATGGTTTAATTAAGGTGGCTAACCAGGAAGTGCGAATTCGATTCATAATCATCACTGGTCTGAGTCAGATAAACAGTAATCTCTTTAGCTTCTGCATC
This sequence comes from Vandiemenella viatica, assembly GCA_031002005.1. NCBI lineage: Eukaryota > Metazoa > Arthropoda > Insecta > Orthoptera > Morabidae > Vandiemenella > Vandiemenella viatica. The sequence goes on from CM061919.1 coordinate 77,262,361, forward strand.
AAGAAGTTTATGTGAGAATATATTCCAAGAATTGCTTCCAGTTGAATGGTTTAGTATTGTGCTAAAAAACCAGAAGGTTTGTATTTTTCCATACTGGACCACATGTAGACCGATTACATCGTTTATTAATTGTTCTTCCTCCATTCTGTTTCAACTGATACTGATAATGGCATGGAATGCTGTATTAGAAGTATTTCAAATGGGTTTTCTTGGAGACATCTCCTCCAGTAAAGAATCAGCAACTTAATTTTACCCAAAGTATTGGTCGTTTCTGTATATTTACTAGCAGAATCTCACAACACGCCAAGAAAATGGAGGAAAACTACAAAATAATCTATACAGAGCAAGTAGCACTTGCTTGTCAGTGCTAGTCAATAGTCTAACCCGAAGATATTCCAAAATTCTGATAAGAGTAAATATACCACAAGCATGCTTCACCTCATTCGCAACTGATGGAGCTTTCGTTACATTAAGGAACATGAAATTTTTTGAAAATTTGGTGATCAAGAATTTCTTAGAAGATGTTTCAATTTTACTCATAGTTATAGAGTAGTAAATTCCAGAGGTTGTAACTGTTCGTATCACTTCCGTTTTGTTTCGGGCTTGCTATACTATAATACTTCTATTGTAACCTCCCCTCCTCTCTTTTACGATGCTGCTGTCCTACATTACTTACTTGGTTGGACTTAACATCATCTTTTTCTGTTACCTCCCGTTTACTCCTTGGCGCTTTTGTTACTATTATCGAACTTCTGGTTCCCAAAGATTGCTCGAGAGCCATATACAGCCAAGAAATATCAACGGGGTAAAGTAGGGAGAACTACAATAAAATTGATTTATTTATTAATTAATTAGTTCTTTAACTCATAATACAACACTTCACCAATAAAAACTTCAAGGATTTACTATATGATTCCTCTGAATCAGATTTGTTCATTAATTTTAAACCTCCTCTTTACAACAACACACATATTATTGTATCATTGCACAAATTTAAGAGAGAGCTTACCACAACGAGAAAGAAAGAGATATAGTATTACTTGTCTGGCAGCATGGCAAGTTGCTCGTCACTGCGATGATACTGCACATTCCGAGATGGAACTTCACACACTGAGAACGATTACACGTGCGTTAGGCCTTTTATTACGCACGTCTAACGGTAGCCCTAAGGCCAGCCAAAGATCGGGTCTAGACCATGGAGGAAGTTCCTCCATGGTCTAGACGAGCAACCACCCCCGACAAACAAACCTAAGGGGGCTCAGCATAACACCTCTGTCTTATGGACGCCGCCACGTAAAAACCAAAGAGTTAAACCTACCTCTTCCCTGACAAGGACCAGTTTTCATTTCCTAAAGTTGGTTGACCGCAAATGCGTCCAGGCGTCTTCCTGACGTCACAGTGACCGACCCGCAAGAAACCATAATGACTGCCGAATAAACTTATCTTTAAAAAAATGTCTTTACTAATATTTCACCTTATTATACTGCCTTACTCTTCTTTCTCAATATACTAAAATTTCTCTTAATTTAATCTTAATATTAAAGCTTACAGTTCTCTAGAACGTTCAATTTCTCTTCGTTCTTTTTACGCTATTAATTGTTATTCCTTTTCGAGGCACGGATCATCAGCTTCATTAGTATTTCCGTAATGTTACACTATGTAACTAACGAAATTAAATAATAACAGACGTGAGTAACAATTTTGATGTTTTCATGTGAAATAATATACATTCAGTTTTATTCTTACTACTTACTGTGATCAGGTATATTTTTAGAAAACTAATGTTGAAGATTACCTAGTAAAACAGTTAACAAAATTGAAAACAAAAAAGTGTCTAAAATACGTCGTCACTGCCTTGTAATCAAAGTGATGAAGTTGGTCAAAATTGGAACATAGCACTTTTGTAGAGTGCGACTTCATTATCATTTAAATCAACTGTTTATTCGATTAACTGACGACATTTCAAAATTTAAATGAAAGTTTGATACTGACAGAAAGAAGACTAAAGTTTTCTGTGTCGCATGATGTCGGAGTGCATTTGAAAAATGTCTGCCATGTGATGTGAATTCATATATCTGTTTGTGTTGGCCTTAATTAAGAGAACGATCATAGAAAATTTGACCTGTTGCTGAAGAGTTGAAATCAGGGACTAACCTGCATAATGTATGTTTCAAAAGTGATTATATACATACTATTTCGGAGGATATTTTGGAAGTACAATACAGAAATGTTAAAGGTATTTCCAGTTTTGACATGGTGTATAGAACTTGAAGACCTGTCTGACATTTTACAAGAAGAACTACATTCTTTTTTAAAAAAGAAATCCATTACATTAAGATTTTTGTTGTGTCTTTTACGATATTTTTGACGCGGTTGATTTATCTTATAGTCAAAATGATGAAGATCAACAGCTGCATCTTCTAGCCCAATAATGCTCTGGAGATTTTGCTGAGAACTACTTCCACATGCAACGAAACAAAATTGTTTGATTTTGACGAGCAGTAATCCCAATATACATGAGAATTTCAGATGGGCATTGGTTGAACTGTCCTCACAACGGGCAAATTGGTGATGGTGACCAATGTGTGGTACTCAGGGTGAGGTCATGTAGATTTGGTCTACAAGCGCAAAGCGTTTGGATTGCCATTGCCACTCAAATGTCAGAATAGTTTCATTTTTCATATTTTGAAAAACTGAAGGGAATGCAATGTACCAGAGTTTAAAATTCAGAAGCGTACGATAGGTTGTTAAAATATTGCCGTAATGAATGGGATACAAGTCAGTTTCGGTAAAGACAAAACAAATAAGTTCAGAGCACATATCTATTTGAAACTGTCAGTACGGGTTTTTCGTATTATTGTGTACCGCTTAATTGTCTGTAGGGGCTACTAAAGGTGATCATTGGAGAAGGAAAGATCTCCATATTTTTGTGGACAATATAAGGTCAACCAATCACTGGATACCTGCCTATTTGTTTTAGTATTTTTATTTATGTTTAAGCTCTTTATCGCATCTCGACAGGGCCGGGGATAGGATTCTCGGGCCTCAGATAAGCGTTCTTAGAGACAAACGCCTTTTTTAAGTGTTTGATTTCCGTTTAGGTTGGCACCCTGGCTGGCGGGCTCCCTTCGGGAGCTAGGACCTAGGGTACTTTTGTCCCTCTTATCCCTCCCCAACGCCGGCCCTACATGCCGGCGCAATAGTAAAATAGGGTAGCGCATTTATAAAATGTGAAAGGATGACTAAATCTGTTTCTTTTTTATCATTCCTACTTTAATTTGTTCACAGAAAATGAGTAGGTAAATTTAATTGAGGCTATTAGCTAAGTTCCTGGCTAAGTTTACGGTTTTTAAAACTTTTTCAACTGAATTTAATATGTAATAAGCTTCAGTTAGTCCATCTTCATTATTTGCATACTGTTTCATAAATGGTGTAGTTATTACAAAATTAATTCGAAATCTTTTATACATTTCTTGAAAACGTTTAGTGGGTCCAACTTGATCTTTTTAATGCTGCGTAACAAGATTTTCTCTAGTTGGCTTTAGCGCTACAATCGATGTGTTTTGACATAATAGATAAATTGGAATCTTATTGTAGGTTTATAATTTGCATCGATTAAATTCATTTTCATGTACAATCAGGGAGTACTAGCGCTCGTCATTTGTTTTCGGTTTCCTAGTTTGAGACAACATAAAGCAAAACGCTACTGCGCAAATGAAATCCTGAAACTCAGTTTTGTGGGCGATAAGAGCAGTGTTGAGACCAATGCAACATATGAATGTTTATTCTCTCATTTCTTTTGTGAAACGTGTGCTTTTTAAGCTGAAATGTAATACATTCCCTAAAATATCAGGGTTTCTCAACCTGGGGTTTACGGATCTCGGGGGCCAACGAACCTTTGCTAAGGGGCCGCGGACGAAATAGGAATAATAATTACAAAAGCATAAATGGAGGTGTCAGAACATACGAACTCTAACCACAATGTGTGAGATGTGAGTCGAGATAAGAAATGACAGTTCCAATCTAGCCAACTTCCAATTGTTATTATCATTATTATTATTATCAAGTGATCCGTGGCGATCATAGTCTAATCTCTAAGGGGTCCGCCGTTGGAAAAGGCTGTCCTAGATAATTATAAAAAAATAAGATAGCAACATTATTTTAACTGGCGCCGTGCTTTACGTGATACATATCCTGGTATGACTTGGTCAATCCTAAAAATCTACGAATTTCGAAAAAGTACTTTGCATATCGTTACTCATCAAATCCTTAATGGAATATAAAAAATTACTCATTTTACTCACGTATGGATGAGAGAACAGCCTGATTGAAATGACAGAAATCCGTTCTCTTACAAAAGTTCATTTAGAGTAATCAATAAATGGAAATGAAATATTACCTGCCGCGTTCTTAGGGCCTAAATTAAAAAGAGAAAACGAGCTTCCTGCAGTTCTTTTGAGCTTCCAAGCGAATTCATTTCTGCATCGATAATTCACACCTCACAAACAACAGAAAACGTAAACCATTTGTAAATTAGGTAATAGCGATGGAATGTAGCGCACGCTCCGGTATCAATTTCGCTACACATCCATTTCTCCTTTTTCTCAATACTCATTTCCTCCTTTAGGAGAGGATCGCTCTTAATGACCTCGCTGACGACAGTTCATAGAAGAATTTCGCTTTCCAGCCGTTGTTATCTAGATGGTCACACTCTATACTGACATGGAAGAAAGAAACGGTATAGTTTCTTGAGATGTTTTTATTCTGGTCCAAGCCGCGTTTAAACCTAACCACAAGTGGTAGGGGAAAAATACCCTCTATGCATGTCCAGCTGTGGCTTTGGCGAAATTATATTTTGGTGCAGGCCGCATCGCAACCTAACCACCTCAATTTGGAGACAGTATATCTCTAAAACTAAGTGAGATATCGAAAAAATTTAATCTTTCGATTTGTCTCGTCGTGTTCCATAAGAGACCATCATCAAATTTGACTTTGGCGAAATTTTTATTCTGCATTTCAACCCAAAACACCTCACATTAGCGACAGTATATCTCGAGAACCAAGCAGTATAACAGAAAACTTTATCCTTCATTTTTGATTTGGCTCGTCGAGTTTCATAATAATCCATCATCAAACTGAGTCGCCACGGTTATCGTAGAATTCCCTTGAGGTGTGTGCGCGCGCATTCCCCGCGTTTCTTGGGAAATCCAATGTGGCGATCCTCTTTCTCCACTTCTCTCTACCTGACTTCACTTCAGTGGGCGGTGAAGGTCCTTTGCTTCGTCTCTACTCTTTTCTTTGCTCCATGTTTACTGACGGGTATGCCTATAGAAACAGTAGTACCAAACACGAGAAAATAAAAACATTGGTCCTGTATCAGACTTTCTGCTAGCTGTGTGGCTGAAAGGTTTTTGTTGTTTGTGTGTGGTTGTGTTGTGGTTACAGCCGTACAGTGCCCTCCGCCAGATAACCCTGGCAACGGGAAGGCGGTGTACACATCCTGCCAGTACAACGCGGTCGTTTCCTACGAGTGCAAGTATGGTTATACATTGGTCGGTGAGCCCACCAGACGCTGTGGAGCAGACAGAAAGTGGACCGGAGAGCAGCCCCAGTGCAAAGGTATACTTCACCAATCCTGCGCATGGGTTGTAATTTCTCTGGCTAGCTAAAGATCTAATATCTTAGAAAATGCTTGGCGCCAGAGATGCTGTTAACAACATTCAAATTTCTACTTCGCTGTTGTCAGTGTAATTGTTTAGTAGAGATTTGCACCTTGCCGCCCAAAACATGAATCAAAATTTTTCTCACTGTTCCTGAAAAGCAGTTTTGTTGCATGAACAGTCGTGTCAGAGTTAGAACTCTTTCTTCCAGTCACTATTATCACTAGAAACAATATCAGTTGCAGTTAACTTATCCACAAATTTCTTATAATCTGAAGTGTTGTTAAATATATATAGGTATATAAAATATTGGGGTAGTATCAAAATGGGGATACCGTTGCGGCCTCGCATAGTAAACACACAGATCACGTGGTATATATGACGACATTGTGACGCATTAAATCTGCAAGTGCCAACAAAGTAACAGCTATAGATATGATCTGAAAAATGGATATCTCCAATATCGTGCTTTAAGGTTACGTTGGTCCAGGCTGCATTACGATCGAAACGCATATTTATAAAATATGAATTCGTCAATCATCATTTGAGATTATGTTGTAATGCAGCCTGGACCATATGTCACAATCACGTCATATATACCACTTAATCTGTGTGTTTACTACACGAGGCCACAGGGGTATCCCCATCTTGATATTACCCAAATATTGTTTGATTGGTCGAGAATAGGATGTCTGATTTTAAGTCTGTTCTAAAGCAATTTTCTTTGCATAAATAATTCTTTCTGAAAACTGTAATAGACAAATGATTAAGTTTGTCTTTTCAATTTCAGGGCAAAATATTAAACTTATTTCATAAAGAAGAAACTTGTCTCATATATGACTTTAGATGTACAGCAAAAATCAATGATCACAAACAGAAAATATGATTTACTTGTCACAAGCGCATGTATATACAATATATATATATAGCTAAAAAATTCTGCTTGCTTTTGCTACTATTCAGTTGCTCCTTTTTCGGCTGCTTGTTTATACCTTCAAAGGTGCATGCTTTCCTTTGGTGCTAGTTGCAAATATTGTTTTAGAAACCTTTTTCCACATATCCAGTAACCACAGTTTACATTGCCAAATGTCTCATGATTACAGAAATGCGGTGCACTGTAGAACAAATGTGCCAACACAATACTCAAGGCACAGCATGTGACTAAAACTATTCATAAGAATTTTGAAGCCAAATCATTTTTCAATTTTTTGTAGTATTTTTTTATGAAAAATTTAATCTAAATTTTTAAAAATCACAAAATTGTGCATGTCTTCACTCTTTTCTAGTAATTCCATTGAAGATAGAATCAAACATTGTAACAGTGAAGTTGTAGATATGATGTGTCAAACTGGGTTGAAGTGTAATTTTTTGAGTTATCTGATTGTAGCCCTGCATGCCATAACAAATTTTATTGTCTCTTGCATGCTTTCATTTTTATCAGCAGCCCATTTTGACACAAATATTAATTCAAACATGTCTAATAATTCATCCCAAAAAAGCATCATCAGTTGTGGATTTCTCGGTAAAATCACATTGGTTGTACTTGTATGCATTATATCTAATGCACAGAAATTGTTAAGGAATTAACAGACAATACGATGAAATTAACCTTTTCCTGCCAAATAAGAGCCTCCAATATTTATGTTTAGTGCATTACCTTGCTGCTCTGTTTTGCCTTGCAGATATGTTTAATGTTGTCTTGAGTGTTCAGTGTTAGCATTTCTTTGTGTGTGTTCCCTGTAATGCAATGTATATAAGAAACTCCATTTATCCTGAGAATCATAGAATCACCTATGTCACAGCAACATGGTATTCCATTGTATATAAAATTTAACTCATAGGAATTAGTAATATGTACCCATAATGTTAATTAAAGTAATTCTCAGATTATTCTTATAAATACTTTTGTTCAATGATCTTAGATAGTTGTAAATGCATACCCCACACATTCTGCAGGCAAATAGATTATAGCTTAGTATTGTTTAATTACACATTTGCAGAGAAAATTCACCAATAGAATACATTCATAAATTTAAAATATGCATATGAAAGCAAAACAACCAAATTATACTTACCATAAGCTAGGAAATATATAGCTGATCATGCATAGATTGCACTTATAGTCTAGCTATACCCATAAAAAATGCATGGCAAGTCAGCACTGAATTGAGAATAGAAATGTAAATATACAAAAAGAATGGCAGTTTGTTACATAACATCAACTCGTGCTACAGAAATAAAGGATAATTAAATGATTTTTAATAAAATTCTAATTTAAAAGAAGATTATAATTCTTTTAAAGCAGTCCATGAACAAAAATACTCATTAGAATGATCAGCACTTTGGTTGTTGTTTTTTTTATCTCATGCCTAAGAATACATTCTCTTTTTGTGACAACTTATTTGTCTTGTAAGGTGGTTGTTATTTGTTTTGTCCTCTTTCTTCATTCCTTTTTATCTTCTGGTAATCTTTCGTATCCATTCATATGCCTCCTCTCACAGGGGCGGATCCAGGATTTTGGTTTGGGAGGGGCTTGGCTTGAGTGAACTTTGGTTCAGAGGAATTTTGGTTTTGGGGGGGGGGGGGCTTGAGTCGGCATTACATGGGGTAGTCTTTATAGCCTCCTCGGGCCTCAAATCTGTAGAGCTAAAAAAAAAAAAAAAAAGTCTCCAAAATTACAATGTCGGGGGTGGACCTAGATACTTTGGGGGGGGGGCTTGAGCCCCCTAGCCCCCCCCTGGATTTGCCCCTGTCCTCTCATCTTTATATCCTTGTCTATATTCAACATTCTTTCTGAAACTTCTTTTATCATGCCCATTCTGGTATATATTTTTCTTCTCAATCTTGGTTGGTGCCATGGGCGTATCCAGCGAGGGGCAGAGGGGGGCTGCTGCCCCCCCCCCCTAGAAGTACCTTCAGTACGCTTCGACGAGTGAAGAACTAGTTCAGGAGCACTTTGGGAGAGAAAGATTGACTGGATTATGTCCGATGAGTGTGCATCGAAATTTCGTGAAAGAACACCATGAGATATTGACAAACAAAATTATTGAAATTGAAAATCCGAGACAAGTAATGTTTACATAAGAAACTAACTGACTTACGATCTTAATTAACTACATAGTAGGTCCTTAGATTAAGTAGTTGGGTTACTATATTAATCAATGATAAAAAGTAGTTTCCTGAATAGGTTTGGGTTTGATTTTGTAATGTCATGTTTCAGTCTCCCACCCCACCAAAATGAGTTGCCCCCCCCCCCTAGTTCAAATCCTGCCCCCCTCTAGTTCTGATCCTGGATACGCCCTTGGTTGGTGCTGTCCTTTTTGTAGTTTCTATACTCTGCCCTCTCTTTGTACTCATTTTTAAAGATAAGTTGCGATGAATGTGCATAAAAGGGAGCATCCACATTATAATTTAAATTCTTTTAAAAAATTCTGTAAAAGCACTCAATAGAAGTAGAATTAAATGTTTTATGCCGAAGATGTTATGTTCCGCAGAATCAGTTATTCTTAAGACTTAATGAATTCTCATCAGAAGTAATAGATAAAATATAATCTTCATAGAAATACAGTATTACAGATGAATAAATATCATTTTTACTTATTTAGCAGGTTTTTTTTTAACGCTAGTAATTGACAAAAAAGATTTTGTAACTTCAGAAGCAGTGTAGGTATTTTGATAATGATTATTCAATTATACAAAAAAATAAAAATTATTACGTCATTGCATTGATTACAACACATGGCTTAATATTTATTTATTTGGGATCCTATATATCACACAGTCAGCAGACTGTAAATGAAGGCAAGTTTTTTAAACATTTCTATTTATCTCTGCTAGTTAGTTGGTTATCAAATGATAACTAAAATTGCTATAGATATGAATTTCTGCTAAAAATACTAATTTGTAAATAATTCACCTGTATACAAAAAGCATGACAGAGCCAATCAAAAAGGTCTATAGTTTATACGAGGCGCGTCCAGATAGTAAGTTCCGTTTGGTAATAAAATGAAATTGTACACAGATACAGAAGAAATTTTTATTGCATAAAATTCTACAACTCTTAAACTACTTTTCCACATAACTGCTGAAATTTTGCAGGCATTTCTCATAGCGTGGCACCAGGTTTTGTATACCTTCTTCATAGAAATCTGCGGCCTGTGTCTTGAACCAGTTGGAAACAGTTTCTTTCAGCTCGTCGTCATTGGTGAAGTGATGACTGCCAAGGAAAGACTTGAGATGTAAGAACAGATGAAAGTCACTAGGGGCGAGGTCAGGGCTGTACGGAGGATGGTGAAACACGTCCCAGCCAAATCCTTGTACGAGGTTTTTCGTCACGTTTGCAGTGTGTCGTTGTGCGTTGTCATGAAGCAAAACAATACCTTTTGACAGCAGTCCCCGGCGCTTATTCTGAAATGCACGGCGCAATTTCCGAAGTGTCTCGCAATAAGCATCTGCTTTGATTGTTTGACCACGTGGTAAGAAGTCAATGAGTATGATGCCTTTCCAGTCCCAGAACACTGTGCACATCATTTTCCGAGGTGTCATGATTTGCTTCGGCTTAACCTTTGGTGGGGATGAAGTGTGCCTCCATTCCATTGATTGCCGCTTACTCTCAGGGGTGTCATAAGAAACCCACGTTTCATCTCCTGTGACTATCCGTCTCAGAAATTCTTCGCCGCTTTCAGCATAACGGGTCAAAAACTCAAGTGCACTACCCATCCGTTGTGTTTTGTGTTGCTCAGTGAGAATCTTTGATACCCAACGTGAGCAAAGTTTACGGAATTTGAGTTGTTTGGTAACAATTTCATGCATCAGTGATCGTTAAATTTGGGGGAAGTCCATAGCGAGAGCACTAATTGTAAACCTATGGTTTTCCTGGATCTTGTCATCAATCGCGTGAACCAGTTCTTCTGTAACCAAAGGTGGACGCCCACTTCATTCTTCATCGCGCACATCACTACTCCCGCCATTGAACTGTCGGACCCATCTTCTCACCATCGAATCACTCATCGCATTTAGTCCGTAAACATCACAAATTTGCCGATAAATTTCCCTTGGTTTCACTTTCCTCGTATTCAGAAACCGAATCACACACGATTTCACAGGCGGCGGGATTTTCAATCAACGCCGACATTTCAAACGAGCACAAAAAAGCATACGTAACTGACAGCGATCTCCAAATGGCACACGTTCTTCCCCTTGATACACATCGTCTACAGCGCATGTGCGGAACTGATCGCAACGCTGCAGCGGAGATAAATTGAAACGGAACTTACTTTCTGGACGCGCCTCGTGTAAATGGACGGCTTCTGCATTCTAATCTTTCCTAACATGGGCAGTAAATTTATTGTTTCATAATGATTAGTAACGCTATAATAACTAAATCATTTTAATAATAAGAGTAATAATCAGACCCATAAATATAAGTTAATATCACAAGACCAATTATATGTAGTCAATTAATGAGGGCTATCTTTCAATATTCATGATTGTTATTTTACTTCTGACAGAGAAATATCTGAATTCTTGTTGAACATACAAATTAGTCAAGAGAAAAAATGTCATCTAAAAATAAATTTGAGAAACATTCTGAGAACAATTACACAATATGAAAAATATTAGTAATAAGAATGTTTTTACATTTGATAATATGTATGTCTTGTGAATTAAGTTTGTAACAAATGACTTCTGATGTATGAACTTTCCATTTATATGTAATTCCTATTTACTATCCCACTCTATCCATACAAACATCTCATAGAACCATATACAATCTCACCACAATCTTTAACTAGATCACTTGTTAGCAGCTTGATCTTTCAAGACAAATGTTGAATACACCAATATCATGGAATACCAATTAGCTAAGGGATTAGGTTTAGTAAATCAAGGTGTTTACATAACAGGTCCTCTTGATTGGTTCATCAGTTGTTAATTTAATACGAGACAATTTTTCAGACATAGGAGTTAAATAATGATAATAGTATTCATCATCAATCACACTATACACCTACTGGCCCAGTCTGATTTGCACAGTCCAGTCCAGTCCTCTCCTCTCTCTCTTTGGTGCACTATTGGTATATATGCATATATTATTAGGAAACAAAGGTGCTGAAAGCGGATATATTAAACATTAGGATAGGATAAAAACCACCGCTTACCATAGAAGAGGATTCATACGGTGTTGGTACATGAAAAAAACACATGAACACACACAGAATATAATTTTTGAGCCCATGGCTCTTCATCAGTAGGAGTGAGAAATCTGCACGCTGGTAGCTGGCAGCCAACTGTGTAAGCTACAATGCTGGTAGCTCATGGTGGGGCATTGTAGCTGGTTAATATATATATAATAACAATGAGCAGTGCTTTAAGGCAATAAAACTAAGGATTGATAGTGAAATATGACCCAACACTTACCAGACAGTGGTCGCTCATTGCATACTGTGAGTTTTCGAAACAAATTATTCTTTTGTATCTCAAGGAAACTTAAAATTTATGAACTCCAATACAAACTCTTCATTCTTATTGTGTGATCTATACTGATATTTTATTCAAGTTAAGAAAAATTAAAGAAAAACAATGTCATTCCAAGATATTTTTCTTATTTTATACATATCTTTAAATTTATTCAGTAAGTAAAATCTTCCAGTTGTGTTGGCATCAATATTTACACTGAATTTTCTAGTGTGGTAAACTATCTTGGTTACACAGAGAAAGGTAATGTTTTTGACATTGTATCAAGAAAGTATAGAATTAAAATATCGAAAGCTTTTTGTATATATGAACAACCTAACATCAACTGAGATTTTACAGTTGATAATATGATCGGTATAGGTATTTATTTTCTATTAATTAGTTTTGAATTTATCAGTAATTGATAGATACCTTTAATTGGGAGACACATCTATAAAAGATAAAGAAATTATCGTCTCTAGACACAGTGAATAAAATGTGGAAATACATAATTGTGGGATGGTCCTTTCACCATGCAGGTATGGTGAGAAAATGGAATAAATATGTCATTCTAAAAGAACACAACCATGAAGCAATGAACACAAAGGAAACTGAAAAATAAGTGAGAATAATAAAACAGTAAGGAATAATGATAAAAGCAGATGTGCATGCAAACCAGGGAAAAATTGTTTAGAAGTGGACTCCAAATGGTAAAACAAAGTGCAATATTATTAAAATCTGCAAACACAAATAATTAATGACCTAGCTTGCAGATGTCACCTGGAATTTTCCAAGGCAGTGGTAGTTTCTATTGTTTTAATGGTTTAAAATAAAGATGTTTTGATTAAGATTGCCCAATCACAACCATGCCACTTGTTGATAAAATAATTCACTGATATTTTAGCATTGTCCACCTCAGATGTTTTGGAGTCAACTGTATCCATAAGGTAAACAGCTGAGAGTAATGAAAAACTAGATATAAGTTGCTAATGAGTAAAGTGAGCCTGAAAATTGTGAAAGGCAAATAAACCTCTGTCTAGATTTTTAAAAAAAAATCCTAAAGAAAATGACAGGAGCTTCCAATAATGAAAGGAAAATAAGTGTAACACAGTTTTAGTGATCAATAGAGAGAAACTGGAAAATCCAGCATTAGACAGAAGTCTTCGCAGAGGTTCATTACGTTTATTAACAGTTTATTAATTTGCACATTTCAGTATTATCCTTGATCAGTATTTAATAATTATGTAATTTTCAATTTTGAGTGGAAATTTTATTCTTTTATCTTATCTAAAGCAGTAAGTATGTGGAACCCAAAAATTAAATTCAGTTACTACAAATTGCAATTTGAATCTTCATTGAGTGTATGGAAATAAACTTTGGGTCGAAAAATACTATACTCTGCCTGACAAAAAACAAAAAAGTGAAGCACCCAGAAGGGGAGGAAAAAAAACACATGAAATGAAACTTTACAAGTTGAGAAGGTATGTGATGTTATTTCAATTATTACAAAATCGAGTCAAATTTACAAAGTACTGGGCTGTATGAGCCCACTTATCAGTATGACATTGCACCCTCTCTGGCCTGGATGTATGCAGGAGTCATTTGAGAAGGGTGTCATAAAGCTGCTGAATCCTTTCCTGAGGCAAGCAGGCCCACAGATGTTGTAACTGATCCTGGATACTGTTGTTGGGATGGAGTTGACATTTGAACTGGTCCACAAATGTTCTACTGAGGGTGGATCTGGAGATCTTGCTGTCCATGGGAGTACCTCAACATCATACAGGCAGTTAATAAAGACATGTGCCATGTGTGGACGAGCATTATTCTTTTGAAAAAATGGCACAAAGATACTGCCACATGAGAGGTAGCACATGAAGGCACAGGATGTTCTTGACATACTGTTGTGCCATCAGAATTCTCTCAATCACTACCGGTTATAACTTGAAGTCAATCTCGATGGCTCCCGACACCATGATGCCGAGAGTAACTATGCAATAAATTCCTCTCGGGAGTCCAGCCAGAGAGTGTTGTATAAACACGACGTTTCAACAGCTAGTTCTACTGTCTTCAAAAGGTGTCAGACTAGTCTAGGGAGTGATAGACAACTTATGACAGCTAGAAGTGACCAAACACCTGATGAAGACAGCAGAGCCAGCTGTCAAAATGTCGTGTTTATACAACACTATCCGGATGGACACCTGAGAGATTTTATTGCTTCAGTACACCATGAAGTCACCATTCACACAGGACGATGCTTTGTCACTACAAAACATTGGTGGGATGGGACCTCTTTTGAAATCTCACTCACTGAAAATGGTCATCTGGGGTAGTGCAGAATTGTAGTACTGCACTACTTCAGATGATAATTGTTGGTGAGTATAATTCCAACCTAGAGAGGCACAGTAGAATTACTCCTAGTGTCATTAGTGTGGGGAGCCATGAGGTATGACTTCAGGGTTCAGATGATAATGATTGAGGGACCTCTGACGACACAGTAGTACTTCCTGTGTCCTCATGTGTTACCTCTAATGCTACAGTATGGACAGTGTGGCTTTCAGGTCACAGCCTCAGTGTCATTAGATTCTAGTGTGGAACCATCTCCCCATCTTAATGTCATAGGAATGAAATAACATATAAACATGTTCTGAACTTGACACATCCATCTTTTCTGACTCTACAGTAATAATACCTCTCTTTCTCTTTACCTTTGACAAACCTGTCAGTTGTATACTGTTTATAGTTGAATTATTATTTTGCCGCTGTAATTGCATTCAAGCTATACCTGCCTCATGCTACAAATGTTTTATTGTTATTAATCAGCTTTAGATCTGTTAGTTTTCATTTGCAATGAAATAACTTTCTCATTTCTTAGTCTTTTCCCAGCACCCCCACTTTAACCCCCGCAGTCAACAAAAAATTTAATTATTTACGCCATGGAATTTATTGAGGGATACCCACTGACATTGTCTTATGGTTCATTTCCATTCTCTCATGAGTAAGGTGTCACCGGAAATATTGTATTTTTTTCAGTTTTGGTAAACAATTGTTAAATTTTCAAATACTGAGACTGGTAGAGGAAATTGAATGACATTGATTCTTTTGTGACTTATGAATTTATATCATGGAATACTTTTGTCTGGGAGTGTCCATAAACTATGTGGCTTGATCTAGGGAAGGGTTTGAGTAGAAAGTTACACTTAGCTATGTGCGGGGGAGCTTTTCATCCATATCATTTATCATGGATAGAGAAAACACAACAGCAAGTGGGTATTTATTTCCATCATTAAGTATCACCGTATGAAATTTAGATATCCTAAATACTAACAGTGCTGTGCATGCATGTAAGTTGAAGTCTAGTGTTGGGTTGCGCGTGGCTGGTACATTTGAACTAATCGACATATTACAGTGAATTATAAACCAAAAAACATTAGACATGCCATACCTAGACTCAAATTCATTTACACGTGTCACCCGGAATTTTTCAAGGCAGTGACAGTTCCTATTGCTTTGATGGTTTGAAATTAAGATGTTTTGATCAAGATAACCAGTGTGTGACCACACTGCTTGTTGATAAAATAATTCTATTTTTGTTCTGTCAAGTGAATTTCAATGCAACTGTAATTATAGTGCTCGTTGAAGGGTTACTTATAATTAAAAGTGTGATGTTAAGTGGCTATGTATAATAAACTTTATGAGGCTTATCGAAAATGTTTATTCAATGGGTTTTCATAATCCAGTAAATTATAGAAATCTTTAAGCATTTCAAAGAATCATTTCCTGGTAATGTAGAAAGAAATATAACAGAACTACAGCAAAAGAAATAAAAAATGCAGCCACTCTTAGTTTTTTTACATGTCAGATGTAGTTTGTTCTATTTTATAATTAATGAAAAATGATGAATGATTTAAAGAGAATGTTTTAGTAACATCTCCAGAAGAAAAGGATCCCTTATTGTACCTGAGAAAGAAGTTTTTTTCCCAAAACTTGATGATTTGTAGAAGTGGCTAGAATCAACAATTCATTCTGAATATTCTTAATTATGTAAAATTATGTAATGCAAATACCAGTTGTGTTAATTATATATGCAATAATTTTAACAATAGACTGTGAAGAGAAAACAGTAAAAAATGTCATGGAATTAACAGAGAAAAGAGCCATGTGATACACAAGAAGGAGAATGGGGGGGGAGTGTCAAAGCAAAAGGTACATCAGGCTATGTAGAGAAGGGGGTTCAGGGGAGGCCAAAATGGAGCCTAGTTTATGGGCACTCTCTTTGGAACATTAAATGATATACATTCAGTACTTCAATAATACAAGTAAGTGTATTGAAGAGGTTGAGGGAGGGGGGGAAAAAAACTACATTGCATTAATTTTCCTACTGAGCATGGTGGGTGAGCATAAATGCTCTGGCCTTACATTCAGGAGGACATGGGTTCGAATCTTGATCCGACCATCCAGATTTGGGTTTTACATGGTTTCACAAAATCACTCAATGTGAATGGTGGCATTGTTCCTTTAATAATGCCATGGCTGAAAAGTTGATTATAAGATGACTGAATTAATGAATTGCTGGATGTTACTTCATTTTGATTTTCAATTCAAATAACTTTTTAAGAAGGCAATAGTGAATAATGTGGTTGTTGAAATGTTCTTTAGAAATTTGACAGCAGTTGAGCTGTTAATTTTAATGTATTAAATTAATAAGGAATGTGAGGGAACACTTCATTTCAAACGGTCATTTGAGTGTTAGTTTAAATGAAACAATTATGAAAATTATCTTTGATATGAGTCTTACTCCTTCCAGCAGTCAAATTTTCTGAGCTATATACCAGTACAAAACTAAGAATGAATAGTCTTAATTATTTAATTAAAAAAAGAAAATTACCAGATTTTTAAAAAATGATTTTGTCATAGATTTTTACTCTAAATCCTAATGTTTAATGGGTAATGGAAAAGAATAAACCAGTTCTTCTTTTGAGATTATTTTGATCTTTGAATCCATGCTTATAACTAGATCCCACTTGACTAAAAAATAAATGCCTAAATCAAGTGGCAGCTTGTGGTCATGGTCATCTTTTCCCTTCCATGAACTACTTTTCATACCTGCTGCAATATCTTTCCATGCCTCATCGCCAGTATACACCCTGTACACTCCCATGACCCTCCTCATCTTCCTCCTGTCTTGCAATGAATCCCATTCCAGCTCCTTTATCATATCCGTCTCTGATTACATTCTTTTGGATAAAGGAAACAAAGAAACTGCCGCGAGGCACTGAAAATAAGATAGGGAAATATTGTGTAATTCTTTTGTATTTGTTTTTACGTGTTTCGCCCTCCTGCCTTCATCTGTGGTAAGTGACGGGTAACTATCTTATTTTCTGATTACATTCTGCGATAATTTCCAGAAACAAATCTAGCAGCCCTTCTTTGCACCCTCTCCAACTCCTGTATTTGATACGTAAAATGAGGGTCCCATACTACACTACCATATTTGAGCAATGGTCTGACCAAAGTTTTGTAACCCAATTCCTTTACTTCTCTTGTGCATCCCCTCGTCACTCTCTCCAACAAGTGCAGACTTTTGATACCTTTTCCTACCACCTGTCCAATGTGTCCTGCCCAGTTAAACTTGTTATCAAATGTAATGCCAAGATATTTACATTTCAAGTCTTCAGCAAGCAATTCTTTCCCCACCTTATATTCATAATTAACCTTTTTTTATTTGTGTATCTAATTAGCTGACTCTTCTTTGCATTTATCTTCATCCCATGTTTACCAACCCAACTAGATACCTTGTCCAGATCACCCTGCAACTGTTTACAGTCCTCTATCATTTTGATCCTTTTATACAGCATTATGTCATCTGTAAACAATCTAATTTCAGATAGTAAACAATCAACACAATTATTCATTAGAATAATGAATAGCAATGGTCCAAATACGCTGCCCTGCAGCACTAGCATTTTTACTTCCACTTCCTTCGATACCGCATTTCCTACCCTAACTTTCTGTTTTCAACCTTTTAAAAATTCTTCTACCCAGCAAATCACTTTCTCATCAACTCCAATTGTTTTTACCTTATTTACTACCATTTTATGGCTTACTCTGTCAAACACCTTTGAAAGATCTAGTGCTACACTATCAATTTGGCGGGACCGAGTGGCACGGTGTAACGGTTAGCGTTCTCGCCTCGCATTCGGGAGGACGGCAGTTCGAATCCCTGTCCGGGCATCCAGATTTGGGTTTTCCATGGTTTCCCCAAATCACTCCAGGCAAATGCTGGGATGCTTCCTTCAAAAGGCCATGGCCGAATTCCTTCCCATTCCTTGCCCCCATCCTTGCCCCCCATCCTTTCCCATCTCTAAAGACCTCGATGTTAAAAAGAGACGTAAAGCAGTAAAAAAAATCAATTTGGCCTCCCTTGTCCATTTCATCTGAAATATCTTGCATATATCCCACCAACTGAGATTTGCATGAATATCCTTGCCTGAATCCATGTTGCCTACTGGAAAAACACTTACTTTCCTCACATACATTTCTGATGTGGTTGCATATCAATCTTTCCATTAATTTACCTACCACTGAAGTCAAACTGATTGGCCTGTAATTTTTTACTCTATTTCTCACCCCTCCTTTATGTGCCGGTACTACTATATAATATATAATATGTGATCATCAGCACTGAACAATCACTCAAAAATGATTTGATATTTTTTCCTTAATTACTCTTACTAATTATATTCACATTCATCTGCACATCTTCCGGTTTGATCGAAGCAGTTACAACAAAGAAAAAAAGCTACAAATTACAGACACCCAAATGATTAATGGGGATGCAAAGGAGGGCAGGTAGATTTATTTTTGCAGAAATTATTTATAAACACATTTAGTAACAAATATGATAAATGAGCTGATAAGGAGATTGCAAGACTTGATAATCACTGATTTTTGATGATTCTTATATTTGTTGGTGCAAATGAGATATTGCGCTCAAAAGTTTTCATAAAAGTAGCTCTATCAGCAGAATGGGGCGTAGCCAAATGGGCAGGGAGGACGCCAGTTCGAATCCCCATCCAGGAATCCAGATTTGGGTTTTCAATGGTTTCCCAAATCACTCATGCCGGGATGCTTGCTTCAGAAGGCCATGGCTGAATTCTTTACACTCTACTTCTTATTACCTCATTGCTCATTAGGGGTAAAGCCATAAGAAAGGAAAAAAAAACAAACAAACGGGGAAGGTCCTCGATTATTGAGTGGGAGAAATAGATTCATGCCCAGTTCTCAGTAACTTTAGTCATTTCCATAATTTCTAATACCTCTATAGTGTCAATGTCATATCTGAATTAGTGTAATATTTTTTACCCTTAAGCTATTAACACATTCTTTTTGTTGTATCTGATGATTTGTCAGAATATAGAGAAAAAATAATTTTTGTTCTGTGTGAATAGTAACAATTCTATGCTTCACGAAAACATTTTCTTCAGTTGTAAGTTTATCCATACACCTGCATGCATTGGGGGCAAGGGGGGGGGGGAGAATTTAAATGTAGTTTTTTTATCTGTTCTGTCCATGTGTCTCATTTTACAGTTCAGTAATACTGCATAGCAAATTTCCTTACCTGTTGTAATATGGTTGGAGAAGACACTACAAGTTGTGAAGCATACCAGAATACAAATTACTGGTAATTGGGTGTGCACCAAATTCAGCAGTATGATAGTCAACGACCTTGGCTGCTTAGCTGTGCCCCAATTTGCTGACTGAACTTCTATTTACTTGTTATGTAGACAGTTTTAAAAAAACTTTGAGATTGAATATCTCAGAAACAGGTTCATTACATAACATCCCTTGGACCTGCAGCTAAGGGAATAAGCTCCTGCAACAATTGTAAGAATCATTAAAATTTATGATTATCAGGTCTGATAGCCCCCTTGTTCTTTGACAGTCATTGGAACACAGGAGGCAGGCGAAGAGACTGCTTGGAGTGTATAAGGCATATATTAGTTATCAGGACTGATATTAGTAAACGAATTAGGATTAGTATGTGGTAGAGAAGACAAAGCCATGACCATAAACTATCATTTGATTTCAGGCATTTGGGAAGTGGAAATTTTTTCTTTGTGGGTAAGGGAATTAGAGACTAGAATAAAGTACTGAGAAATGTGCCGAACTATTTACTTCAAACACTTGAAAGACTAAAAGTGAAATTTCATTAAACACAAAAGTACATGTGTAGGGAAATTACCATCAGTACATGTGCTGTGCTGCATCACAGTTAATTTACAATAAAAACAATAGTAGTAATAACTAATTCTTTATCCATCCTCCTGTAATGAATTGCTAAGTCAGAGGTTTATGAATAACACTTTGAGTGTGTTTAAACAATAAATTAATTTCTTATTGTTATGAGTCACTACAAGCACCTTTGTATAATGTCTAAAATGTTCTTGATACCTGTCAGTATGCCGTGCTCAAAAGAAGATAATAAAATAATATCAGACATTATAAGTTATTTGCAATATAGCTAGCTCCTGAAAAAATATCCTTGCTCTATAAGGCTGATATTCTTGGTGGTTCCGAAATATTGTAATTACAATAGAATTAATTAATGTCGTATTGTCTGTTTTTCTGGCACAATTTTGTTGTGTAGAAATAAACTGTGGTCACCCGGGCATCCTGTACAATGGATGGCTTGAGAATATCGAGGCTGGTACTGGCCTTGGTGCAAGTATTATCTTCAGATGCCATGATGGCATGAAGCTTGAAGGAAACACGTCAACTGTGTGCCAGATTGATGGTCGCTGGCGATATCCTTTGCCCAAATGCTTAGGTAAATATTGACATACTTGCATGTTAATGTAGAATAGTAGTTCATGCTTGTACTCTTAAAAATGCATTGTATATTAACTGGTTAAGAAGTTTTAAGTTTAATTTTTTACATACTCTAGCTCTGATTTAATCTTAACTTCAGTTGCTTATTGTTCATTTACATAACTGTATATAGGAAACATTTTAAAAATCTTTATACACTTGAGTACGTTTGGTGAATTACATAAATTATATTGACAATAACAATTATAAAAATTGATGATATGTTAATTATGTAATGCAATTTTCAATTTATACAGAGGTTGGACAAAATAATATGAACACCATGCAATAGAGTACAGGTTGTTGCATGTTGGCATCACTACTTCCGTGTGAATACTGCGATGCGCATGTATGGCATACCTGACATGACAGGTCTTGTAGGTTACGTGTCAGTGTATTATATGCTTTGTTCTGTTATGGTTTTAACAAGCGATCGGTGAAATGCATGATCTCTCAGACTTCGAAAGAGGGCAAATTGTTGGAGCTCGGTTAGCGGGAGTGTCTGTGACTAAAACAACTGAACTGATTAACGTCTCATGAGTGACAGTATCCATGACAATGACAGCATACACAAAACATGGTAAAACATCGTTGTGGAAGAGGAATAGTGGACAAAAACCAAAGTTAACTGACAGAGACCAACGAACATTAAAAAGGATTATGGCTTTACAAGACAAAACTACCACAGCAAAAATGACAGCAGAACTCAACACACATCTGTATAATACTGTTTTGACAAAAACACTATGGCGGGAGCTCCACATAGCTAACATTTATGGAAGGGCTGCAGTTGCAAAACCCCTTAAACTGCTACCAATGCTAAGCTGCAAAACAAGTGGTGCCATGATCATAAAAGTTGGACACTTGATGATTGGAAGAATATGGTATGGTCTGATGAATCATTGTTCACATTGCTTCCTACTAAAGAGCAGGTTTATGTATGGAGAACTCCAAAAGAAGCCTACGATCCGGACTGCCTGCGTCCTACAGTCAAGCTGGGGGGAGGTTCTGTTATGATGTGGGTGGCTATGTCATGGTATTCAGCTAGCCCTCTCATTCACACCACTGGCCAGATGACTGCGAATGACTATCTCGACATCCTCAGTTATGAATTACTAGCAGTTACCCGCGACTTCGTCCGCGTTGAAGAGTGTTGTAAGTAATATGATTTTCTTGAGAGGTTTGGTTGCTCAGTGGTCAGGGCATCCAGCTGGAGATGGAAAAGTCCCCAGCTTGAATCCCAGTGTCGGCGAGGATTTTCATAGATCCTTTGACATAGGTTGTTGTGTAATGTGAAGTACGCCAGAATACACTTGGTTCTGATTCCACGTTGAACTGTAGATCATTTCGTCCAGTAGGATTACTGGGTTAGGTTAAGGGGCTATGAAAGGGGCTGACTGTGCAGACGTAAAGAAGCCTTGTCATCAGGTCTATACGACCATACACTTTATATTAGAGCTATTTTATTAGTAATAGTAGTAAGAAATATTGCAGTAAAAGAAGAAACATTTATTTATGTTCCACAACAACTACATTGAATTTTTAAAACAATAAAAATATTCTGTATGTTAGGAGTATTTTCACTTTAATAAATCGGTATATACAATATTGTATGACTTGTTATTTTCTGAAAAAACATGTAAATTTTTTGCAGTCGATACCCGCGAGCAGGCAACATATAATTGACCATGGGAAAAGCAAGAAGTATCCAAATATATTCCCACCACTTTTAACGTTTGACCCTGTGATTTATTAATTGTCATTGAAAATGCAGTTTTTAATGGGAACTGTAATCTTTTAAATTGAAAGGGAATATTACTGGGAATGATTGGAATACGCGGAATTAATACGGCTTCCCCTTTAGATGCACCGGTAAGAATTGTCGCCTTCACGATGTTTCTTCCTAGTTCTGTTATTCGTAATCTGGTGCCATTGCACAATCTTGGGGGGTCGAGATTACGCATCAGGAGAACTGGAGCGCCAACCTTAAGCTCCAGTTTGTGGGACGGCACCCCAGATAATTCCAAAGAGTTTAAAAACTCGACGGGATAGGTGGCAGCATCGTCAGTTGACATTACAGTATCGATGGAAGAGTATGTTGTCACTTCTCCTGCTATTACCTCTAATATTTGTTTATTTATTTTGGCAACAGAGTCATTTTTCGGAGCAAGTATTGTCCTCTCACATAACCAGTTTTCGTCGTTAATATTTAGTTGTATATCTGGGAAAACATTAGTAATGAGCTCGTGTTCAGAGCTGACAACATTGCAGAAATCAGATGTGAAGTGAATCATTCCATCCTCATCTGTTTGCAGACGACCATCTCCAATTTCCAGCAGCTTTTGGGCGTATGAATCTGATTCTAGATCGTTATATAACTGGACTCGCAGGTTGGTGATGAGATTTAGCTTTTCCACCGTAGCCCATAGTGGCGACGCCTTGAGACATGCGTTCATTTCATCTGCCGGAGTACCTCTCTCAATAACGGGAAGAGTCTGGCGGAAATCGCCAGCGAGCAAAACCACTACACCTCCCATCGGCGTTCGGTTGCCGCGTATGTCTTGCAAGCTGCGATTCAGGGCCTCAACTGCGCGCTTGTGTGACATAGTGCACTCGTCCCACACTATCAGCTTGCACTGCTGCAAGAGAGTGCCACGGCTGCTGTTCTTGCTTATATTGCACGTCGGGATTTCTTCGCTTGTAAGATTAAGTGGTAACTTGAAAACAGAATGCGCAGTCCGTCCACCACTGAGCAATGTTGCAGCAATTCCCGAAGATGAAACAGCCAGCGCTATATTTCTGTCTTTGCGAACTTGTGCCAAAAGCAGATTGAGAAGAAATGTTTTGCCCGTGCCCCCTGGTGCGTCTAGAAAAAAGATACCTCCATCCTCATTCTCGACACGTCGCAATATTTTGCTGAAGATTTCCCTCTGTTCAGGCAATAAACGTGGCTCCATTTCTTTCACGTACACCTCTAAAGCTGCTGCGTCATAGTTGAGCTCTCTAATTACATCACTTGACAATTCTCTCATGCGCTGTGGTGTAGGCATACCAAAATCAGCTAATTGTTTCCCCTGTATTGATAATATTTTGTCCTCAATCAATATAAGTGTTTCATTGAAAATATAATTGTTATCTGCCTCATTTATTCCTTGAAATCTGTGAGTGATATCTTCTGACAAAGCTTTTTTATACTTCTCCCATAAATACAGAGGATTGGATAATCCGCATGTGCTTATTAAAATAGCAAAAAGCTCTCTCACTTTTGCTGGAGAGCGACATAACACAGCTTCCTCCATCGTAGCGTCCCAGTGGTTATCGTCTTCCAGTAGCCCAAACCTCTCACACGCTTCTCTGTACGTTGTCTGTTGTTGTCCATTAACTGTCTTGAGTTCATGGAAACTCGTCGGACCTCGCACATGGTTGAGCAACACTCGAAGTTGCTAACGTGAACTGTGTATATGCGGCCCAGTGCATCTCCTGCCTTCACACCTGGCCAGTTCTCAACTGGAGTACCTTGTACACGGCGCTTCCAGTCTTTCTTTGAAGGATTCCACGTATAATAGCGAGGAACTTCGGCGTAAAGTAGGGTTTTTGCAAAATGATCCTCTTTACAAAGTTTAAAAAATGCAGTTAATGTCGTCCTAGGAGGCGTCGCCAGTTTTTCGCGAAAATTCTGCTCTGTGAAGAAAACTCTTTCACCATTTGGCAAATGTACAGCCAGGTGAGTCACAGTGGGGTGTCTTTCGTGCAGCGGAAGACTCAAGATCCGCCACGCTGCTTCATTACTGCTCACATATCGCCCAGCCCTAAACGATTGCACTTCGTCTCTGGGATCAATGTTTGCGTTCCCTTTCTGAACAGTGAAAATAGCTTTATCATTCCCCTTGTAAATATATTTGCAGATGTATTTTATTGCCTGCACTGAGTTACAAAACTCTACATTTATGTGGGCATTAAATATTCTTGAAAGTAAGGGGGAGTAAGGTACAATCCAGCTATTGTTCACCGCAATTTCCTCGCAATTGCCGCCGATTCTTATTTGGGTAGTGCGCCCTCCGTCTTCGGGGGCTCTCCGTCTGTACAGAGGATATCCATTGTTATTTGTTTGCGTTTGTTTTAATAACACTCGAGGATATTTTTTCGTGCATTTCCTGTCCTTCATGCAAGGTGATTTTGGATTTTGTACACCGCAGGGGCCGTGGATCATGTATGTAACTACTATGTCGTATAATCTTTTGTCAGTGTAAGGGTCAGGGATCTCAGCAGATACAATTTCATCGATCTGGTTTGGACGCAACTTTTCCTTGAGCCACAGCAATAAATGCACGTGGGCAGTCCACGCTTTTGCCACTCAATAGAGTACATGAAACATTGAGACTCACCAAATAATTTACCTTTAGTGAGAACAGCAACTAATTTTTGGACCTTTATTTTAAAAACTCTAGCTATCAGATCGTGTCTGTCGGTCACTCTTTGTCCAGGCATAAGTTCTTCCGTAATTTCAGTCCAGGCGGGGTTGCAGGTAAGAGTGATGAAAAGGTCCGGTCGCCCGTAACTGCGAACGTAAGCGAATGCGTCCTGCGTGTACTCGTGGAGGTACCTTGGGCTGTTTACAAATGATGATGGAAGGATCACCATTTGTCCCAAATTATTAGGATTTACAGTACGGTCGGTTCTTACTGCATCCTGTAAATGAATATAATTTT
Organism: Vandiemenella viatica; assembly: GCA_031002005.1. Taxonomy (NCBI): domain Eukaryota; kingdom Metazoa; phylum Arthropoda; class Insecta; order Orthoptera; family Morabidae; genus Vandiemenella; species Vandiemenella viatica. Next base: position 77,288,054 of record CM061919.1, read on the forward strand.
CTACGCGCAGCTTGTTCTGATTTAGAGATATGTATCTCAATCGCTCACTTTCCATCTTGACATACATATCTACCAGAAATTGATTCAGAAGTTGCCTACAGCGCAGAAGTAGATTAAAATCATTATGACGCACCATAATATGAAATGCATAATAATCCATACAGGATACCTTTTTATTTGGAACTGGTAGTCTGGTAGATGTATTAATTTGGGGTATATCAAAGTGATACCCCTCTTGTCCTTTCCAAAATATCAGCGGGTACTCCAGAGCGTCGTAGAATCTATGCGTGTCGGCAATTCTGCAGACTGTTCCGTCGCGCGCTTGCAGCACGATGTCTCGTGTAGTGGTTTGTTCATTACCTGCTATCACCACTGCGATCTCGTTGCTTGTAGATGCGTTGTAGCATCTCTCGTGTTGTCCACGTGGCACGCGGTCGGGGTGGATCACTACTTTGCAGCTTACATCGGACATGTTCTCCAAAGCCGTTTTGAACTCCCTAACCAAGACATTGTTGTAGTGTAATACCCGTTGTATTTTTTGTATGATCTCTTTCTCAGTCCCTTCAATAATTCTATAACGTCTTTCACTTTCTGCTTCTTCATCGCCCATGAAGTATATCTGTAAAAACTGTGGTTCTGTATTCGACGAAGGAAGCATGGATCCAATTCGGTGATATACTTGCCCCTGAATAGTAAATGTTGGTGAAAATCCTTGCATTTGAACAATTCTATCGGCTCCAAAAGACGTCATATGAAAGCAAGCATTATACTTTCTGATAATATTCAAAAATCGCCGCGATTCATCCGTGTTGCAAGAAAACAGCTGTTTCAATGGTTCCACCGGCTCCTCTATTAAAGGAATGGCTACCTTTCCTCCTGAACAACACATTCCTGCAGTTTCTTCCTTCCATTTCAGAGCCCCACAAAATCTGCATTCTTTATTCATTTTTTCAACTTTTAAGAGGCAGTGGCTACCATAATCAATAGTCGCATCGTAATGAAAAGCAGCTTTTTCAAATACGGACAACGTGTTTTTAACAAACGCTTGTCGTCTCTGCGCCACCCTATCAGCAACAGCTCGTCTACGGGTTTCTAACTCATCCACGATGACATTACCTCTTTGTGATGTCATATACCTGGCGTGCTGATGTCGCCGAGCTCGCGATTGTTCAGAAGTTTCAGCAACCCGTTGTGATGCTAAATGTCGGGCGTTCTGTCGTCGCCGACTTTTTGCTTGCTCCGGTGTTTCAAGGGCTCTTGAAATCGACTGACGGACGGCTTGTTCTTCTCGCCGAGCTCGCATTTGCTCAGGTGTTTCGGCAACTCGTTGCAATGCCAGATACGCGGCGTGTTGTTGTAGCCGCCTTTTCCTTTGCTTCGGTGTTTCTGCAGCTCTTGAGATGGATTGCCGTTCGGCTTGTTCTCTGCACCGAGCTCGCGTTTTTTCCGGTTTCTGGGCAGATCTTCCCGACACCAAGTGTCCAATTTGCTGTCGTCGCCCAACTTGCGACTGCTCCGGTAATTCAGCAGCCGCAGAAGCCCCAAGACGTGCCAAGTGCTCAACCCTTTGCAGCTCTGCTTGAGGATTTGTCTCCTGGGTTTTGGCTATTTTCATAGTCCTAGGTTTCTTGCATTTCCTTGAAAGATTTGACTTTCTTTTACGCGGCATCTCTTAAAATTACTAATTTCAAGTCTCACGAATATACTTTTAATTACCTAATGGAAACTTAAATCGTCGAAATATTAGTAATACATTGATGGAATCGACTAAATGTCCATAAAAATACTAACATTCAAAGAGCAAATGAATACTTAAGTGGCCCAAGGACATTAATCTCAGTTAAAAAAAAAAAAAAAAAAATTAAAAAAAAAAATGCGAAACTAAAAATGAATATTTTAACCTGCTCTGAATATCTGCAAAAATATTTTTAAAAAAATAATTCAATTTGCTCTTTGAATATTGATTTTGTTTTGAGGATATATTGGTTTCATCAATTAATTCTGCTTTAAAACAGAAACTTACGTATGTTAATGTTGATTTCTCTATCTTTGGAAACAGTTGAATGCCTGCAGACCAGATTACTATTGTTCGTTCGTTTCGATCCATTAATTCTGCGTTAAAATATAAATTTCAATGTTAAAGTAGTAATTGATTCTTTCATCATAACTGGTTTCTCAATCTGCAGAAAGAATTCAATGTCTACCAGCAAATTACCACTTCGCTTGTATGCTACTCCACTATCTGAATAAAACATTTATAAATTTGAAAAATTTAGTTCGGGCAACACGCCGCGTGTTCTGCTTATTATAAATCTTTTGATACAATATCGGTACACGACATCACTAAAATGGCGCTCATGGAATACTTAATAATGTTTCAGTTATTCTGGCCCAGGCTGCACAACTCTTCTAATATTACAGCTAGAAAATCAAAGCTTCTATCACTCGCGCATTAATACATTCACTATTGCATGTTAGTGACGTTATGAATAGCAAAATAAACTTGAGTCATTTCAGATCGCGATAGTACATGAACCGAATATTGAACTACATTCAGCCGCATTAACTATGGCGTCAGCATGATGACAGTTATTGAAATAACGTAATTAAAAAATTTATACTAAAATGCTTGACAGTTATTGAAGTAACATAATTAAAAAAATTATACTAAAATGCTTGTAACTTACGTTGTTCAATGGTAATTCCATAATTCTCTTCAACTCTAAGACAACTTTCGTTAATATTGTTGGTCAAGTTTACATCGCGGTAATGTGACACTTACTGCTCATGATTTAGTAACGTGTATAATGAAATTAATTGGGATATTAATTTATGCTACACTAATTAGGAATCTTGATATAGAAAAATTCTGTTCTCTAAATGTAGTTTCAATGCATGTAATGTGTTGAGGTGTGTTCGTATCGTTTGATTTTGTAGCAGCAATATTAGCAGAGATAGTGGTTTGAATGAAATGCTGCCTGGACCAGAATATTTTTGTTGCAGAGTAAGGCAGAAGGAATTTAATTATTATTAGTAATAAATAAGCAGCTTTCATAAGCTCCGTGTAAATGAGGTGTACCGCGTTGTAAACGACTTCCAATATAGCTTCATGAAACAATAAGTTTAGACGTTAGGCCATTGAATACATTCGTTTTAAGTGAAGGATTTATTAGATATTTGTAGAAATTGAACAGTAAGTAAAATTTTTTAACAAAAAAGGGTTAGTTAAGTTTTAAATTTTGGCAAAATAATTTGTAATATTACAGAGACTGTATGGTAGCAAAAAAGAAGAGACACAGGAAATAAATTAAACTGAGGTAGAATGTAATCCGTAACATTTTTATAATTACGACATTTCGGGCACCGGCATTTTGCACTTTTAGTAAATCGACTTTCGTGCTGGTATACTCATAGCATTTTACGTTGTTTTTTTCACGCTCTGATTTTCACATTCAGTATGACGCATATATTACGATCGAAATTACGGTGTAATATTTGATATGTCATACTATTTTATGTACGCAAATGAAAACATCTCTTTGAGAACTTGACAACAGTACCTACCTTTCTTTTTTTAATTTAAGGTTAAGAACAGATTTATATTTCCTGCTTCCAAACTATTATTTAAGTGCGTCAGTTTTATGGCTTTTAAACTAAACACAAACTTGCATATGTAAGTAGGTTTTTTCTTATATTCTTGGAAGTAGTGTTTGCGATTTACTTAAAAAGCAAAGAGTAAACGTGGCACGGCTATCTACGAAGTAGGAAACTCTTTGTTGCTTCCGAATCGATATTAACGGCAATTTCTAAAAGAACTATGCGTTTTTGCGGAATAAAATCTATCCTATTGCACTTCGCACGCAATTAACTGACTTCATGCCAAATTTCATTTAAATATGTTGAGTTATTAAGGCGTGATTGATTGCCGACGTACATCCAAACACACATCCGAACTTTCTCATTTTCTCATTTATAGATATATAGATTACTATAACTAGAATACTGCTGCCAAAACACTACCATCTTAAGATGATAATGCACCATACACAAAGCCAAAATGGTTCTGTCCTGGTTTGAGGGGCATCAGAATATCATCAAATATCTTCCTGGCCATTACAATTGCCAGACCTCAATATAACTGAACAGTTGTGGGGAGTATTGGAGCAGAGAATAAGGAGCAGATTTCCATCTCAACATCATTGAAGCAGTTGGCAAATGTTTTGGTGCAAGAAATGGAACAACATTCCTTTGTAAACTATTCAGACACTCTACAAATTTATTCCATTAAGAATTGTAGCTGTTATACAAGCAAAAGGTGGCCCAAACCATATTAATGAATCATTAGTATGTAAATATCAGGAGTTCATATTATTTTGTCCAGCCCCTGTATGTGTTGAAAAAAAAAATTGAAGCACTTACAATAAATTCTTTTAGGAATGAGGAAGATTAGAATTATACACTGTGAATCTTAAAAACGTATAATGGATTTGGCTACCAGTTTTATTCTTATCGCAAAAATAATGGTGATATGAAACATGTGCATAACAGCTGATACATTATAAGCAATAGAAAATGCTGAGCCCATTGTAAAAGAATGCTTATCAATGATAGCACCATTGAGTCTGAAATCTGTATCTCTCAACATTTACCAGCTCCATACAGCGTGCCAGAAATTTCAGGAAACTTAAAATTCCAACTGTCATCAATCATTAAATCGCATAAAAGCAACATTCTTTGTATAATCTCACAAAAAAATACACAGTAAGATTCTATTTTAAAGGAACTTATTTGCTTATTCTGATCCAGCCCCATGTGTGGTGCCTAGTGTGAAACAAGGCCGAGTACTACTGTGGGTGATAACAGGACAGAGGAGGACCTTCCGCTAGTGGTACAGCATGGGGAACGGTTTGCATGTTGAATGCCAGGACAATGTATGAATTCCCTGCCAACCGCCCCCTGTCTGCAATAATGGCACCTGGACTGTTATGCCTCGCTGTGAACCAGGTACTACAAGTACTACAGCTGCATACTTCAGGAGTATTTAGAAACTAACACTCCTTTTCTAGTTAAGTTAAATAAAGTCTTAAATGTCTTTACACAAATTAAATGAATAAGGTTTTCTAACTTAATTTCAGAACATCATAATCATTATAAATCAATAAAATCAGTTGAAAATACACTATGCTATAGTAACGTAGGAAAACAGTAAACTTGTAATAATGGTAAATATAAAACTGTATGTAATGATATAGTGTGGTAAGAGGAACTGTTTGTGTCTGGGATATCAGTATGACTGAAATCTAAATAATAATAATAGAGATAATTAGCCCATTGATACAGCTACATCTGTGAAAGCCAACTGACTACTGTAATGACCAAAAATTGCTTGGGGGGTTATGCAACATTCGTTAACTTGATCGTGTTGCCTGCATAACTGATACCTTTTCTCAAAGATGCTTAAGTTCTTTAAACTGGCCGCCAAGCTATTAGTTACCGTGTATAGCTAACAGGTCATACGTAAATGAAAGAAGTCACTGTGGTTACGAATTGAAATATATTCTGAAAGTTTGCTGAAGTTAACACTGGTATCATATTACACTTGTTGAAAACATTTAAGGCAATCGA
>CM061919.1:77294678-77432133 GCA_031002005.1 Vandiemenella viatica
GTTAAGATTGAAATTTGAGCATGTTTAATCTGAACTGAGTGTACGTGTCAGGGCGAACGAACAATAATAGAATTGGACGCTATGCCAGATTTAGTGACAAGCAAAAATTTAAATAGTGAACTGATATAGACTGTAAAAATACTTTGGATTTTGAATCGAAATTATTAGCATAATGTGGAAAAAGTAAGGCCATTGCAAACTAAATTTGAGAAGAACTGTTGGACATTGTATTAAAGGAGAAAATGTTGTCATCCATTGTGTAGTTCAATAACTTCTCGGCAAATTAAAAATTGTGCTAAATTTATTAATCTGCCTCGAAGTGGGGGCAGGTGTGCATATACGCTAAGACTGGATTCTAAGTGTTGACATTAAGTGACAATTATCTTTGGTCAGCGGGCGCTGCCAAAGAATAATATAAGTAGTATGAGAGAGGTAATCGCAGTAAGACAAAGGAAAGCAAGGAGTGTGTTAAGTTTACGAGAGGTTGTGTTATTTTTGGATATATGAGTTTGAATAAATGTCTCATGTTGATGGTGTTCTTTAAATGTGTGGTTTTTCTTGGTTTATCAAATATTAATTTCACTTTAATGCATTATATTAATATGCAACAACTGCCGAATTAAATAAAAAGGAATGATCGGCAGTTTATAACACGGCTTGCCTGGTAAGGTTGAATAGAATAATATAGCCTTGTTATACTACTTACCAAATTTAACGCATTTTTAAATCGTTTTAGCAATAGTAGTGGGACATCAACTGAATTCAAACATTTTTAATTAGATTTTGTGGTCATACGATTTTTTTATTTCATTCAAACTACATCTAAGAATCTTTAATTAATTTCTGTAAGTAATTAAAATTATCACCGTATTGTTTCAATGAGATTTTATGGTCCTTATTTGGTTAATAATAAAATTAACAGTTCTTATTATTTACCTCAGCATTGATTGTTGAGGATGTGGCTCATTAGATGTTATTCTTTAAATGGTATACCAAAACAACTTCTGGAATATTAAATTTGGAATATATATTCCGCCCGCTATTCCAAGTTAGTGAAACAGTTAATAGCAGACTTGAAACAAATAGTATATTCGGCCATACGCCAAATAAAAAATATACTGCAGACTTCCTGGCCGAATTGTCGAATATTCCGCAAAAGTATTCGGCCGGCTTGGCGCCAAAATCTGTGTTTGTCCCTCGCCCGCCTATTCAAGTATAGTAACCTCCCACCACTAAGTTATTTATTATTTATCGTATGGCAAATTAGAAACTTTTTAAGAACATTGAATAAAATATACAGGATTAAAGACATATATCAACATAGTTTATCGATTCCTGAGTTGCCAGCAGAAAGTCCACAGGATCACCTGTAAGATCTTATCGGACATTCTTCAACAATATGACCAATAGTCTAAATCTCTCCGCATTCGCATAAGGGGGATAGTTGCTTGCCCCATTTGTACAGGGAGTGTGCACATATGCCGTGCCGAGTTCTGATTCTGTTGAGTGTGGACCAAGTTTTACGAGGTAAATCAAAACCTGGTGGCTTTTGTGTAATGCAAGGTAAGCTGTGTTTTTGGTGTACAGTCCACCTGGATCAAAGCTTTGGTGATGTTAAAATCTTCACGAAAGCATCCCTTGCCGATTTCATTGGCGTTTTCTAGAGCGAAGCCTGTTTGATGTTGGCATCCTTAATATCTTGGTGGATCGGTAAGTTTTGTTGTCCATTATCTCTTGTACTCACGTGTAAGAGCATTTATCGTCGCAGGTTAGGTGGTGGTATGTGGCTCAGTATCGAGAGCCATCTTGTGGAGTTGTCTTGATCACGCCTGCAATCATACGCATAGCGTTATTAAGTTGGGTGTCCACTTTTCTCACGTGCGGCTATTCAACCAGACCGGGGCACAGTACTCGGCAGCCGAAAAGACAAGACCCAGAGCAGAGGAGCGGAGAGTGGAGGCCGATGCACCCCAGGAGGTACCACATAGTTTTTGAATGATATTGTTTCTTGTTTTTAGCTTCTCAGTCATTTTCGTTAGATGTGCATTAAAGGATAATGTTCGGTCAAGGGTAACACCCAGGTACTTTGGTGTCTTATTGTGGGTAAGAATGGTTTCTTCGAACCGTATGTTAAGTTCCCTTCTAGCGAGTTTGCTATTTAGATGGAAGCAGGTAACCTCTGTTTTAGAAGCATTGGGTTGGAGTCGCCACCTACGGAAATATTTTACCATTGTTTCCAGGTCTTCTGTTAGGATTTCTTCAGACGTTTCGATTGACCTGCACCTCGTGGCGAGAACCCAGTCGTCGGCATAACCAAACTTTTTTGATCTTGTTTTCGGCATGTCTGCGATGTATAGGCTGAAAAGGAGTGGAGCAAGCACTGATCCCTGCGGTAGGCCGTTCTTAAGTTTCCTCTGAGAGCTGATATCGTGCCCATGACAACCTGGAACACCCGGTCATTAAGCATGTTGTCTAACAGGCGTGCAATAAGTTTGCAGGGAATTACACGAAGAAATTTATATATCATGCCCTCTCTCCACACTGTGTCGTAAGCCGCCGAGAGGTCGATAAATGCAGCTGAAGTTTTTAGTTTCCTTTGGAATCCTGCTTCAATATAGGTAGTTAGCGAAAGAACTTGATCTACACAGCTTCGTCCTGGTCGGAAGCCTGCCTGTTCCACTGGATCGCTTCAAACAGTCTCTGGCTGATTCTGTTATATATAAGTCTCTCCAGTAGCTTGTAGGTCACAGACAATAAGCAATTGGTCTGTAGTTTTTTGGGCTGTCTGCATGCTTACCTGGTTTTAGTATGGCTATTATCTTAGAGCGTTTAAATTCCTGTGGAATGTTGCCAGACTGCATGACGTTCGTAAAAAATTGCGCCAGCCATTTTTTGGTGTACTTGCCGCAATTTATTAGGAATTCAGGGTGTATGTTGTCAAACCCTGCGGCTTTTCTTGGCGAGGTTTTCTTAAGGGCCTCTGAAATATCTTCGGTGGTAAAGGGGGGAGTATTCGGTTTCTGTGGCTTCATTTTTTAAGATTTTCAGCTTTCTTCACTTGGATGGTATGTGCTTTATCTTTTGGTGCCCTGGATGTAGTTACTATGTGAGGCCACTTTTTGGGCTAATGGTCGTTTTTTGGCGTTGTATGGGGCACCACTCCCTAGTTTCTTTAATAACGACCACGCTTTCCTGCTCGACGTCTGGAAGTTGAGGCTTTCCACTGTTTCCGTCCACTTCTCCCTTCTTGCTGCATCCAGACTGTGTAGAAGCTCGTCTGCTATTTCCTGATCACCTGATTCAAGAAAGATCTGGTACAGTTCATCACTGTTTTGAGACCAGCCTGGAATGTACTCTTTACGGTACCCTCTTGGTATGTGCTTTTTGGCAGTACTTAGAACGGCGCCAACAAATCGATGATAATTATCGCTTAGGTGGTATCCAGCCCAGGCACTTGTCTAAGTCTATTGAGAACTTAGTCCAGTTGGCTTTTGTAAAGTTCCATCTTGGGCGGGGACAGAAGTGATTAGGGGAATTTGAGTCCCTACTTCTATTATTATTGGTCGATGTTGACTATGTGGGAAATCTGGAAGAACTTTTCGAGAGGTGCTAGGGGCCGTCCTCTGCTATCAGATGAAACAAAACATAAGTCGGGGTTGTATTCCTGTCTCCAGGCTGCTGATCTAAACGTATATCGATCCTTGGCGTCGAACACAAGATGCAGATGTTCGTCTTCTGCCCATTTTATCAGTGCATCCCTGTTCGAGTAGTTGTCTCTGTACTTCCACTGTTCGTAATGGCTATTATAATCGCCTACATATACGGCATGGTGAGGCTGCGTTTGAATAACCTGGGCTGGCAGGGTATGGCAGGTGGCTTGTAAATATTGGAAACGATGATGCTGCCGACTTTTGTGACTCCGTTATGGATGTTATCATCAGTGGAGATGGAGATCTACATCTACATCTTTACTCTGCAATTCACAAATATTCTGGGTGACATAGGGCGCTAAGCACCAATTCTAATTCTCTGTATTCCAATCCCGAACAGAACGAGGAAAGAAAGAGTGCATAAAAGTTTCAGTACGGCGTCTTATTTCTCTAATCTTATCCCTCCTGTCATTGCGACCTAAGTAGGTTGGCGGAAGAAGGATTTCATTGCACTCGTAAATTAAAGATTTTCGCATATTCTCCAACAAATTCAAAAGAAAACGACGTCGTCTGAGAGAGACGTTTTCAATGTAGTGTTTGACATATGAAGCTACGCCATATGATCGGTGGTATGTTGCTCCTAGCAGCTCATAGCCTGCTATTTTGCCTCTTTTTTGGAACTGTTGTTCTGTTTCGTAATGGGTTACCTGTTGTGACATGCGTGAAGTATCGCATCAAATATCTACTTTGAGTTATTTGCGACAAATTGCTTGTTTCTTTCTCTTAAGAATATAAACCCTTTCCACGAGATTTGAAGATGAAAAAGTTGAATAGTAGTTTGGTTTTTTTTGGTGAAAATTCATAATACAGGATAAACAATAGGTATATCTTTCTGAAGCCCTAACTTCTGATCCATTTTCTGGACTGCGCCTTAAGTTGTTCGATAATGACTATTTCGATCAATTCTTCTTGTAGTACGATAAGGCACCATATGGATCGATAACCGAGCTCGGTAATTTCATAGTAAAAACATCCTCAAACCTTGTTTTAAGTCTGTGAGAAGGGCTTTAAGGCTAAATGTTGATCGTAGACCAAAAGTCATCATCCTCGACGTTTGTCAGTGACAAGTTGGGGAACTGGGAAAATTCATGCCTTCTAATGTTTTGCTTGAATAGAAAAATTTTGCCAAGAAATGCTTAAATTATGGCCTTCATTTTATTAAATTTAGATTGTTATCTTGTAACTACTTCTACCTGACAATGCAGAAAAATTAGTTTTTCTGCATCACAATCTTCTACTGCTAAATTTCAATTATGATTTTTCAAGTGAATAGACATTTAATATATTTGTTAGTTTAGCTTTGACATTGAGGAAGCTGATTATGCACGATTATCTTTGTAATCATAAATAAAATATATATAGCCTCATAAAACGCTTATTTGGTCAATTTCTGTCACGCGTTGACGTCACACGATGACGTCGCGCTATGACGTCACGATTTCGCCTTTGTTGTCTAACTAACGACCATGTTGTTCTAGATTATGCAAGTTATTTAATAACATTTCTTTTCTCTAAGCATCCGCAAATAAATTAATTGTCAGAACACTGAAAGGAAAGTACTTATTCTGTTAAAATCGACATTATAATTATTAATTGCTTAATTTTTTGTAATATTCGACATTAGATATGGAAGAAAAAAGCTTTAATTCTCGATTAGCTGTTTAAGCGGCAGTTTTGATTAGATTGTTATTACAACCGGAACCTGACGTTACAGAATAGTAAATTAATTTCTTTTTAAATAATTTAAATTGTTTTCATTGGTCTCCTTTTACTTAAATTATTACTTCATTTGAATGGAAGTAGTTCCGCTCTGATCGCCTAGACTACAATTAAAACTAATATTATGTGGCATGACGTAAGTTGTTAAAATTTATTTTCAATTTCCTTTACTTTTACTGATGACATATTTTGGCCGCCATTCACACGTTGTATTATTGATCTGAATCACGGACAACAAAAAGCATGACTTAAGAATCCGTGAAGATTTTTTATCAAGTTTATATCGCGATGCATTATTGGCACTAAAATGCCATACAGTACATTTATTAATATGCGTGTGATTGAAGTATTGTTTTTCTAGCGGCAAGTTTCGCGTAGTATGTGGTTAGGCTGAAATACAACCTGGACCAAGTTAATTACCGAAATTTTTTGCTACAGCACAAGTGACGAGAAATTATACTAATCTTTATTTTATATTTAAGCAACAGCAAAGAAGTTAATTGACAAAAAAACTCCGTTAAACCCATCATTTTTGACGGGCTTTGAGGCTAATTACCATATAAGGATAGGATATAAGTGGCTGAGTAGTTCGAATACCGAATAACTGTCGAATATTCGTAACAAGCCTAGTTAATACGTTAGCCTGTCGGGCTCATTCAAAAGTTATAACAATATCTTAAGTGTATTATACTCTTCATAATTAAAAAAAATGTTTAGTGACTGCTGGCAGAAGTTGCAATCCTATCACTTCAAACTATTTTTCATGGATAAAGAGGAAAACTTTATTGATAATAAAAAATAATCTGACGACTGACTAAATTTTATACCAACAGAATAGTTAATTCAATTAACGAATTATGTTACGAAGTTAACACGCTAACTATTTAAAATATTACTGTGTAAAAACACTGTGGTTGGTGAAAATAGTTGTTTCTTTCGGTCTTTACGGCTCGCCAAGATCATTAGAGCAGGGAGACGATGAGAGGAGAGGGTGGAGAAGGGCGAATAACGAGAAGGAATTCTGCCAGCCATGGCCCCCAATCCCCTGTAGTAATTTCGGGAAACTGTGAACAGTCGAAATTTGGATGGCCGGACTGGGATTTGAATGCTAATCCTTTAAACTTCCACACCCAAGTACCGTTTACCCAACAGGCTCGGTAGAATCGTCGGCTGTTAAAATTAAAAACCTGTTAGGATGCAGTTAGGAAGGTCAGCAAGAGAATGAACCAGTTATATAGTGAAGATGCCAAGACTGGGTAGAAACTGCTTTTTATTATTTTTTTTCTAATTGCGTTACTCCTCGTCGGCATCGAGATCATTAGAGGCGGGAAAGGACTGGGGCCAAGGACCGGGAAGGAATTCAACCATGAGCTTCTGGAGGAACCCGGCATTCATCTGGATTGATTTCCGCAAACGGTAGAAACCGAAAGCTACTTGGTCGAACGGGGATTTGAAACCGCGTCTTCCCGAATACTAGATCTGATGGTTACCATTGGGAAATCGCTTTGTAAAAATGAAGTAAAACCATAACGATAACTTACAGGCAGCAAACGGAAAACTCTTTTATTACTTCTTTTTTTTTTTTTTTTTTTTTTTTTTTTTTTTGCTTTAACTCAATATTACGTGTTGCGGCGGCCGATGCGTAAACAAAACACATTGATCCACCAACTATTATCAGAGCAACTCACGTAAAATCCCAATCTTATCATTTACAAGATCGAAAAATGTATTAAATTGCAACAATATTTTGGTAATGGCGTAGATAAAAAAAATTACTATTGCGTAGATGATTAACAATGTATTAATTACGCACGTATAAAGTTGCGATAATATGGTAATGCAGCAGCGTTGATATCTATTGTGGCATAGGCTATTCAGGGTTCAAGAACTGCAAATGCTGTTGTAAGTTTTACAGAAGGTATTCAAATCTAACAGAGAATCTTCTATATAATTTCCTAAGCTCACTCACTTCGATAGCTATTGGCTGGAGAACGGTGTCAAGTGTCAGCCTTCGCTCCCAAAACAGCGACCAGAGATACCATTAGAAGAAATTGGGGTTTTTGTCGATAATTTAATAGCTAAACAACTGCTACCAAATAAATTGCCATAATACATTCATTAAGTTTGATTTTCGAAGCGTTTCATAGTTAAAAAAATATCGATAAACTTTGCGTCTTAAAAAAACGTGGATCTGTTTTTCAATAACATGTTGCTAATAAAAGCAAATTAAAAAAAAATCATTAAAAAGATAAATTACTCGTGGTCTCTGCTGTAACCACGAATGCCAATTGTCATTCCGGCTTAGAAAAATTTAAATTTAGCTAAAACTTTCGCTAATGTTGTTGCTCGACTGAAGTTTATTCATTGCGATTTGATTTTCATGTATTTATGTTAACTTTCGTAAACGATCATTGTTCATGTTCGCTGTAGGTGAATTATTGCGTTGTTTAAAGTGGACACCAGGCTATATATATACCGAATCAAGTATTCTGGCAATTCATTTATTCGAAGATACTAAACTGTTTAATAATCTGGAATCTGTGTTAAGTTCTCTGGCCGTTACAGGCACTATGACAAGAGATTACGTTATGAATGTTTCCCCGGCCTCAATAAAAAACAAAGTGATGCTTTCGAAACAAACAGGAATTCTTCAAATTTTGCAGATTGAATTTTAAGGGTCAAATTCAAGTCAAGTATCAAGTATCTATTTCAGCAAGTTCGACTCTTTGGCCTTTGTAACAATTATACGATAGCGCCATAGTCCCTGTGTGTTTAATACTTTCTTCTATTAATACTTCTGAGTTCTTCAAGGTCAAGAGATTTTATTCGCCCTGAGCGTGAAAAACAGGTCATTTTCGAATTTGTTCAAATCAGCTCAACCTGTCATAATCATTGACCCTAAAAACTGGAACTATTCTAGACCCGTGACGATACGCAAAAAACAGTCACGGGCTTACACTAATTTATAAATAAAGCAATAGTTTGAATCGAAATAAATCTTTTAATAGTAATAAGTTAATAAGAAACATATTTAATATAATACAGATAGCTCGAAATACGAATATAATTAGTAAAATTAGTCAAATGAGTCTTTTATGCTACAAATTTGCTATATCAACTTTGGTCTGTGATACGGAGTTTCGCGATCCTTTGGCGCCTATATCTTCACAAATCAAGAAATGGTCTGCTAGCGTACGTAGATAATTTTTTGATAATAAAGGAAAAAATAATTTTCGCCTATGTTGCCAACTGATCCCCATTCCTTGTGAATGAGCTCCATATTCTACGAAGCCACTAACAAATCAGTAGTGAGCTTCTCAGCTCTACCACCCAGCGACTTCATGGTCCTATAACGACGATATATCCCCGCACGAATTTTCCTACATGTGAGATTAGGAGGCAGTTCCGGGTATTTAGCTACAAAGAAAAATCATCTGCTTGATCCTGATTTGAGCTCTCAATAGGCAGTTGCTATATGACAAGGTTTTTTTTAGTATTGGTCCACAATCAGATTAGGCGCAGACAGATCAATTCTTATAATGGTTTCTCACTATAATTCACATAATTATACGAATTATACAAAATTTGCTATCTTCCATTCTCTTGTTCGGTACCTACATCATAAGCTGTCAGAGTATCTGTTTTGAAAGCCGTTTATTTAAGTTCACATATAAAGCTTTCTTCTTATAGCTCTGAAAAACTTTATGTTTCTCCTTGTCCTATTCAGAAAATAATATTTGAAACTCATATTCAGTTATGATTTGGTCGTATATATTAAAAACAGGGTGGAAAAATCAATATCAATGAAACCTATCCAGTTTATTGCGGAGTTTGCAGTAGCGTTGGTAGTAATCGACCAAGACTGGTGGATGAGCGGTAAAGTTCATGCATGGCATACGACAGGACGCAATGTCATTTCTCCGTTCGACTTTCCATATTTCTGTTTACCATCGTTTCTTGAAGTAAGTCCATATGACTGCCTTCAAAAGTTCATGGTCGAATTCCTTCCCGTTTCTCCCCCCAATCCTTTACCTCGGCGAGGCCCAAATACTGAGTTCATATACTCATTATTAAGTTAAGTTGACGCCTTCGCAAAGGATTATACACGCTAGCTGTTAGAAGGATTAAATACTGTTAAATAATTAACATAAATGAATCCGGAAGAGATTAATCGCTGTAAATACTGGAAGTAAGTAGCAATTAACACAGCTAAGTGGTAGATATATATCATGATCTTGACATTTCGAGACCCGTTCTTATTGCCATCAGCTACACCAGAAAATGGGTCATCTCGTAAATCTTCGTTGTGGGGAAGCCTCAGTGCCGCTAACAATGGACAAATCCGAGTGCAGAGCCTCCTGTAGCGGAACTTGGAACTAAAGATCTGAGAGCTCGAAGAGAATCCTCTTAAGAGATTGCGCTCATTGGAGTCCAGTCTTAGAAAGCGGCTTGTCCTGGGAGTGTGGACAGACTTCCAAAGTCTCTGTGACAATGGCATAAGTCTCAGAATGGAAGCCGGATTCTATGAACTTCAGTAAGAAGTCGAATCAGCCATCCTTCCTGCTCACTTCATAGGAAATAAAGGGACCATGCCATAAACACCCGCTCATGCTGTACGGACTAAGAGATTCCACTTGTTCTGATATTTGTCATGATATCACGTTGTAAGAATGAGAAAATTAAAATGTTGGTAAGGGAGTCATGTGCTGGAATTGGTTGACAAAGAAGAATTGAAAGTAAAATTGCGCATAAACCGTAAGTAGGTATGTAGTAAAGCTACCTCCTGAGCACAAGTTTCACCAAATTTAATTACAATTTTAGTTAATACATACGTTCTTCTACCCCTAGACTTCTTTGTTCTAATTTATCTTACACTTAAACTGTGCTATTTACGATAGTAAAAAAAAAATCATTTCTGTAGCATTTCCTAATATGACTTTGTTAATCTTTGTATATTTCACTTATTATTATTAATTATTTATCTCATGCCAATTTACAGTGGATGTTTGATATAAAACATACAGAAAATACAACAATACTATTTAAATGACAACGTTGAGGAATTAAAGGCATCTTCAGACTGCTGATCCATCCGAATGCAGGGTGATCAGGTCTCCGGATATACTTTTGGCAGATCACAATAATAATAATAATAATAATGGTAAACCGACTAATAAGAAAGATTCATTTTGTTGAGTTCTCCATTGGTTATTAATCAATTTTCTTTCATTTATATAAAAAATGATTAGGCCAATTATTCTGGAACTGTCTTTTGATAAATTAGCAAAAAATCGATAAATTCACTATAAATTTTATAATAATTTATGCCTGAAAATGTTAACTATAAAGTTTTAATGCTACATTTTTTGGCATGCCAAAGTCCTAAAGTTCCCCTGAAGGTTAAGTTGATTCAAGGTACCATTTTTGCGTCGATATCAAGTCAGAAAAGCTGATCTCACAGATTGCTTATCAAATTACCCAAAATTGCGTATTTGATCCATCTTACATCATTCATTCATTTTCTTTTATTGCTTCTGACTTAACGCCTCTTCAACGTAGTGGTCATTAGAGTTAGAAAGGACTGGGGGCAAGGAACGGGAAGCTATTCAACCACGGCGTTCTGTAGGAACAATCCTCGCATTCACCCGTAATAATTTGGGAAAACCATGGAAAACCGAAAACTGTATGGCCGGCCATGGATTCGAATACGCGTCGTTCCAAATGCGAGGACAGGGTGTTACCGCTCACCCACCAAGCTCGGTCAAACTCCGTTCAAGCTAACGTAAGGAATAATAATAATAATTCCATGTGGTCGTAATGACCTGATGACAGGATTTCTATTGGTTGCGCATTCCGCCCCTCTCTAGCCGCGTTAACCTAACCCGGCAGTCCTAACGGTTACAGGGGACCTACAGTTTAATGTGGAATCCGAACCACGGAAGCGTTCTGGCGTACTTCACATTACACAGCAAGCTGAACCAATGGTCAAGGTTGGCTTAAGGGCCTATGAAATTCCCCGCCTAGACAGGGATTCAAACCAGGATCCTTTATATCACCAGTCAGAGACCTTAACCAGAGAGCCACCAGATTGCTCCAACGTAAATAAAGTACCAGACTTAGTAATGTGATAAAGCAGGGCGGTTACAAGGCGCTCTTCTCAGATGGGTGTAATGAGATCATCACGGTATTCTGTCCTCTCATCATTTTGAAACAAGTAATCGAAAAATGCGAACAAACTGAATTGAATACATTAGTAGGTATACAGAAATACCTGTCCGATTTTAAAGACCAATGTGTGTTTGAGGAGAAACACAAGCAGCGGTTCTAGAGTACCTTGGTCACAAGGAAAACCAGTACAAAACGCTTGCAGCTTGATAGAAATTACTTGCAACAAATCGATCCTGGTGTGCCAGTGGTTAACAATCGGATCCGAATTTGAAGAGGACGTGAGTTTAGCCCCGGTTGAGTCATTCTCTCGGTTTACTAGTTTCCATAAATCACTCGACGTGAATAATTGGTTCCATGGCCGATTTCATACCCGTCCCTCCTGTCCATCTCTAATGACATTCTAGTTGATGAGTCGTAAATCCGGATTGAAAATAAAGTACTACCCCTTCAGATCATTTACGATTGAGATATAGAATGAAGTTCCACACTCCCTGTCAAATTTTGACTTCGGCGTGGTTGTGGGGTACTGAGAATTCGATAGAAACGTACTGTGCAACTCCGCTTTACCAACGCATCGATGGACCACGAAATCTGTAGTCAATTCCAGGACCGCTTACAGAAAATTATTCTATTGAACGTTAAATTTTACATGAACAGTCACTTCGGTGTAGCAAACTACGTTTCAGCGACACTATTTTATCGTCGAGTTGTCCTGTGTCATGAAAATTACTTGCTTCAACATGTAAAGCGTGCATATTCTTATTGCTCACTTTCGATGGAGCACTTATTTTAACCATCCATCAGTAATATATCTGATGGTTTTCTAGAAATGCCTACAATATTGATTCAGAAAATACAACAGGTTTGGTAAATTCTTGCATATTTATGTCGTCTATTCTTTAATGTCGTTGGTATTACCATATTCTTTGGATTTTGGTTACAGTTTTCCTCTCGGATTTGTCCCAGGCCTCACGTGGCCTCACCTGCATCCAAATCATTAATGTAATATGGCAACTTGATCAAATATTTCTTTTCAAGATAGTTCACCACCACTAATAGAACAATTATCATTCTTTCATGATCATGCATTAATTGTTTTAATTCTAATTACCATAGTGGTAGGGTATTTCATAATATATATACTGAATAATAAATTATTATATCGATATATATTACATGGACATTTAATTGAAGCTATTTGAACTATATTACCAGCAATAACCTTAATTTTTATTGCCCTACCTTCAGTTCGAATATTGTATTTAATTGATGATACCAATGATGCTTTAATTACGATTAAAACAATTGGACGTCAATGATATTGAAGTTATGAATATTCAGACTTCAAAAATATTGAATTCGACACATACATATTAAATTAAAATAATTTAGAAAATAACAATTTTCGGCTTTTAGATGTTGACAATCGAACTATTATTCCAATAAATATTCCTATACGTATTTTAACGACAGCATCTGTTGTCCTTCACTCATTAAATTGAAATTGGAATTAAAGTAGATGCCACCCCCGGATGACTTAATCAAGACAGATTTAGTATTAATCGACCGGGTTTATTCTATGGTCAATGGTCAGAAATTTGTGGTGTAAATCATAGATTTCCGCATAATCCATGGTATGATTTAAATCAACTTGTATATTTACTTTTACCACATTGTTACAGATTCAACCTGACATTGGAATTACGCAATCCGTTGGCTTATCAGTAATGTTGAATGTGCGGAAAGCAGTACTTTTGCCAACCAGGAAAAATAAAGTCGGCATATTTCTTCAGTGATCTAAACAAATACTTTTGTAATCAATAAGAAACACTTGCTACTGGTTCATCTCTCATTATACATGGAGCTTCCTGTGTAATCTTTGCAGCTCTATTTTTCATATAAATGTTAGAGCACACCGCGTACAGCAGATCTCTGTAGCGTTTGTATGTGATCGCGAGTGTGTAGGTCGCAGTAGTTTCCCCAGTGGGTCTCCATAACGTCTTGTAGATGGGAACTGTTCTACTTTATACCCCGATTAGGGACCTCTCTCAGAGGTTATTTAGCTCCGAGGAGCTATGAATCGCACCAGCAGCGGCATTATCTCTTCTCTGCGGCGCGGTGTGTAGAATATCTTCAGTACGCTAAGGGCTCCCCTAGGACTCGGGCCGGGAAATAGCATTAGCCAACTCGGTACTCATATATAATGCACACCATTAGATAGCCGCAATGTAGATATCACGTTGTTTACATTAACATAAAGAAACTACGGGATTTATCACAATCCACATGAGTATTACTTAACAAAATATATACCTACAGTAAAATAATCGTTTTAAAAACATAAAAACCGCCTTCAAAAAAAGCACACTTAAAATTTTAAAATAACTTTTTATACGTTACTTAGAAGAAAGTAAATCTAAATGGACAATATTTTACATCACTGTTATTGAAATCTTTTCATTAATTAGTTATTTTTGCAGTCGGTGCCAGCTGTCACATCGCGAAGATCGAATTATTGAACTTTATTTGGTATTCGAGGCGTAACGGGGAGTACGAACAAAAAATTCCGAATATTTTACAGCATGTATTGAGGCAGATTTTGTTATTGCGTATGACAGTTTATGGAAACAAATTATACAGTATTTTAATCTGTGGCTCGGTCTCAATGGTCGTCCAGGCATATCTCTGGCGCTACAGTGTCAGTTGGTAGGCTGCGTCATGCAGTATACGCTTTACAGTTAGTATAATATCGGCGTATCATCTGTATGTTTCTGTTTTCCTAAAACATGTTTCTAAAATTATTTGTAGGTAAGCAGTAACATGATTTTTATATATTATTGTTATTCATTATTGTTTTTATCATTTTGTTTTACTTGCTTTGGTTGACACCAACTCAAAAAATAACTAATTAATGTAAAAATTTCAATAACAGTAATGTAAAATATTGTCCATTTAGATTTACTTTATTCTAAGCAAGGTATAAAATTATTTAAAACATTTTAGTGTGCTTTTTTTGAAGGTGGTTTTTAAACAATTAACTTATTTTATTTTATTTTAAATTTTTTAGTGGTGTTATTGTTTGTTTTGTATTTAAATTTGCCTCAGCAGTTCTCATTTAGCGAACATCCTGGTAGCTCAGTGGTTAAAGCGCTTGCTTTCAAAAAAATTGTGTTTATATACCCCAAAAATTTCCAGAACTGGATGCTGTGTTAATGAATGTCAGTTTAAATTTTGGTCCAGGGTGTTTCGACCTAATCATAACATCAGTTTAAGCTGCCGCTCGATAATCGAAACATGTAACATCTGGGCATTAATACATACCACATGCACAAATCTGTCTCTGGAATGTACCTGTTTGTTCCGGCATCTCAGAGAAAATATAGATTTTTAATTGGCGAAAGGTTGGGGTCCAAGTTGAAATCTGAGGTACATGTTAAGACATTAGGACAAATTTATGTTATGAATATTTTGCCATGACTTAAAAATAGCTTAATTGATTTTGATGGGATTTAAAACTGTGGATTTTTGTAAAGAACATTGCAAATTAAAAGGGGTGGGGGTAAAGGGGGGTTTTAGTATACCAAATATAGACGGCCTTTTCTGATTGATTTAAAGTGTACGTGTGTAAATTTCTATTGATATCAGGCGAAGAGTTGTTTGGTTTTTGTAAAGCTAGTGCTATTTTTCTCTTTGTTTTAAAATAGACATGTGTAAAGTTTCATCGAAACTAAATAAAAACTGTAGCTTTGTGTGAAGAACATTTGCAAAAATAAAATGGAGTAAGGGAGTGAGTGGTTGGGTTTTGTAAATAGAATGTAGACACCAAGTTTCTCTTTTTTTTAAGTACATCGAAATCTGATAAAAACTGTGGGTATCTATAAAAAAACATTGGAAATTAGGAGGGGTGGGGGTAGAAGGAAATAGGGGCTGGGCTTCTGCAACCAAATTTAAACACAATTGTTCTGTATATTTGAAAGTATACGTGAACAATTTTTTTTTAGAATCGGATAGAAGCTGTAGCTTTGTGTAGATTAAGGGGATGGAGAGGGTTTTGGCTTCTCTAAACCAAATATAGACAGTATTTTTCTGTTTGTTTTGAAGTATACGTGTGCATACTTCCTTCAAAATCAGATAGAATCTGTAGCTTTCTATAACGAACATTGACAGTAATTAAAGGGGTAAAAAGGGGGATAGGGTTTGCGTTTTTGTGAAAGTAATGTGGACAGAATTTTTATTTTTCTAATTGTTTTAACGTATACGCATGCGAAGTTTCATCGAATCGGATTAAAATGTGGGTTTGTACAAAAAGTAAAGGATGTAAAAGGGAAGATAGGGTAGTTGGTGGATTGTTTGGTCAGAAATCTTATCCATAAAAAAATACATATGTGTGCCAACTTTCATAAAGATCGGTCAAATGGTGTCGACTGTAGCTTTTGAAAAATAAAATCAAGTGGGTAGAAATGGGGATAGGGGTTCAGTTTATGCAAAGCAAAAGTTGACATTATTTTTCTCTTTGTTTTATAGTAAAAGTGTGCTAAGTTCTATCTAACCCGGATAAAAACTGTGGGTTTGTATAACAATTAAGTGGTTTAATGGGGAGAGGGGTTGGTTTTTGAATTTTTTGGCCATAA
This sequence comes from Vandiemenella viatica, assembly GCA_031002005.1. Lineage (NCBI taxonomy): Eukaryota > Metazoa > Arthropoda > Insecta > Orthoptera > Morabidae > Vandiemenella > Vandiemenella viatica. Next base: position 77,310,907 of record CM061919.1, read on the forward strand.
ACCTACGTGAAATAATACATATAAACGCCAACTTTCATGGTATTCGGTCAAACGGTGTCGACGTGTTGTATAAAGAACATTGACAAAAATTAAGAGGTTGGATAGAGGAAGTGGAGTTCAGTTTTTTCAAACCAAAAGTTGACAATATTTTTCTCTTTATTTTTGCCTATACATGTCCAATTTTCCATCGAAATCTGGAAGATATCGCTGAACATACATACATACATGAAAAAAGAGACGAATTGAGAACCTCTTCCTTTTTTTTAAGTCGGTTAAAACTCAACTTTCGCGTTATGACACTTACAAAAAAACAGCCAGAATGCGTTGTGACTAACTCAAAAAGGCCACAACGCGAAATTTGCGCCTGGTCCAGCCAGGTCGCATTCTCCACAGTTTTTTTTTTTTTTTTTTTTTTTTTTTTGCCAATGTTTTTCATAAAAACACAGTTTTTTACGATTTTGATGGAACTTTGGATACGTATACTTTAAAACAAATAGAAAATACTGTTTACGTTTGATTTACAAAAACCTAAACCCTCTGCTCCTTTGCCCCTCCCCCCTCTGTCCCACCTGAAGTTCAGGCGGCTAAGATAGTGGCGGAATGCGCAGACGATAGAAACCATGTCACCAGGTCATTACAACCACACCGAATTATTATTATTTAATATATCTGTAGCTACAACTATGACGTATATTCATAGGTTCAAGTTTTCAGTCCCCAATGAGTGCCAACCAGTTTTTTATTTTATTTTCAACTACGCAAATTCGTTTACACGGACTGAATGTACGGATTCAATCTATCATGTCACATTTGACAAACCGCCAGCGAGAATAACAATTAGCTTCTTCTTTTTCCTCTTCCTCTCGTTTGGATGACAGCATCAAATATGAAGAAGTTTTTCCGCCATTGCGATGGCTTTGTTAGGAGCTGATTGGAGATCAAATTGAGATACATTCATTCCTATTTGTTTACATGACAACAGATGTACCATAGTTTCACTCTCCCCGCACCAACATGTGGTATCTGGCGGTTCACCCAGGTATCCCCATGAGGCAAGAGTATCTTTGGAACGGCCAACTGTAATTCGAAGCCTGTTTAGTGACTTCCATATGGGCCATGGTTGTTCAGACCCACGTGATAGACCCTCTTTACTTCAGATGAAAATTAAACGTAATCGACTTTATCCCTGGACCATGGCCTGCATATTACTCAAAAACGCCGTCAGTATCCGACCAGTAAATTTTGTGTGAATCTCGTGCAACGCATATGTGATGCTCATTTATTTATCCTTTTATCCTAAATTTCTCAGCGTTCCGAGTTCACATCAAAATGAAACATACCTTATTTCTCGCCAGTACGAGTAATCCAAACCACATCAAATTCCGAACAGTGGTTTTTGCGTCAATCACTTTCAACGAAAAACTGGTACATCCTAAATTTCTCAGATTTCGACTTAACTTCAAAATGAATTATAACCTACCCTATTTTACGCCTAGGACCAGGGACTGTACATTATTGAAAAGCTAATCAAAATTCGGCCAGTAGTTTATTCTTGAATGCCGTTCACCCAGACACAAATTTTTAAAACAGTAGATTCGTTTTCTATAGTGCACCAAACTCTTTTTTCAAAAATATTTTAATCTACGAACTTTCTCCCGGCTACAGCCTTTTTATATGTACAGATATCGGAAATGATTCCTCGCTGGCCAGAACTTTACATATATCTGCCTGTGAGTTAAAACATATTTCATTTTTCATAAAAGATAAACTTTATCTTTATCTTGTTCTTTATTCTTTGTTTTTTCCATTAGTTGTTACTTTCTTATATTTATGCCCTGTAAACAGATACCAATAAACAGCTAAGTGAAAGTGTAAGCACATAAATATAAAAAAAATTAACAACCTGTATAAAAAACAAGATTAACTTCACACAGTTTTACCTAAACTTAATACAGTATCATAATAAATGACCAAAAGGCAAGACGGTTGATGAATATCCAAGTATATGATCGAAGAAACAAAAAAAAAAAAAAAAAAAAATGTGAAATAGAATGTAGACGCCCATTAACTAATAATTTTAATTTATTTGATGCTTTTACGGCATAAGCATCTTACTGTCTATTATTTCGTCATTTATCTATTCTAAAAAATAAATAAAAAGAAATCGATGAAGAAAAGGAGAGAACGTTTCGCTTGTAGCACTGTTTTTGAAATTCGAGTTGTCCATACAAATATACCTTACCATCCCACTCTTTCGTAAAGAGAGTTTTTAGGTCCTAAAACAAATCTCTAGATGATAAATCAATTCGGTGACTAAATGTAGAATATTTGGCGTCAGTGTTTGCTTTACACAGATACTATAGCGAAGAACATTCTGCGTCTCGCCTTGACTAGTGTGTCAAACACGGGGAAGTGTAGTGGGCCTGGGTTCAGACAGTAGGGTTGTTGCAGATGTCGTCTTTGCGGATGTTCAGTGCTTGAAATCCACGGATGTTTTGCGGAAGCGGATGCGGATGTGGAAAAAAAAATTATAATTATTTATATTTTAATATTTTATCAAAAATAAATTTAAATCAATCTTTTTTTTCGTAAGTAAATTCTGTTTCCATATAATACTGCCATATTGATTTATTTTTGCCTCATTTTTCAACAAAAAAAAGTATTGGATGTTTTCACAAGTGAATTAAATTATTTACAAATCTACGCACGCGTCTAAAAACCAGTCTTTGTCATATGAACTTTGCGGAGTTCGTACCTAAACTAAATCAAGCGTCAACCCCATGGCCACGTCACCTCGCATCTCCGCGCTCGCTTTTTTTTTTTTTTTTTTTTTTTATAACTAAATGCCTCTTCGACGTCGAGGTTATTAGAGGCATAAAATTATCGGGGCTAGGAACGGGAAGGAATTCGGTCATAGTTTTTTTAATTAAGCATTCTCCTGGAGTGATTTGGGGAAGCTATGGAAAACCGAAATCTGGATTCCAGGATGGGGATTCGAACCAGCGTCCCGAATGAGAGGCCAGGCCGTTATCCCCTATCGGCCACGCTCAGTTCCATGTGCGGCACCCACATTCCCACTGCTCTAGTGGCGCATTCACAGTACAACTTGCAAGAGTTCCGATTTTCGAAAAAAGAACTCTTGATGATCAGCGAAAGCCGTTACAGGTTCCTTTCGATTCACTCTATATTTTTTTAACAAAAAGTAATAATAATATTATACATTTTAATTAAAAACAGACGGAAAAGGTTCTGTAAAATAATAATAATTTCATTTGATCTAAAAATTCCAGTCATAGAGTTTCTTATCAGCCGCGCAGAACTCCTTTATCGTAGTCACTTTTTTTAAAAAGACCTACAGATTAACGCGAAATTCCAATCACGGAGTGTCCCGGCATCTCAGAATTTGCCAGAGGTGACTGTCAATTTTAAGACCCATGAAAATTACAGCTGAGACAGGGATTTGAACCAGGGACTTTCAGTTACCCCAATCGTATGCCATATCTATCTGAGTCAAGAGACAAATCTGGATGTTATGACAAATAAATATTCAAACATAGTAAAATCAACTTTTTTTTCTATACAATTTATGTTTCATATCCCAAAACACAAATGTACTTTTATATGATTGAATACATATATTTCAGTAGTTCTAAATTCATATGTTTGCGGCCAGGGCCGGCGATAGGAATTTCGGGCCCGGGGTAAAATAGGTGACTTTTTTTTTAGCTCTACAAAATGGCCAGGCGACAATGGGCGTAATCTTGGCTTCATGGCCTGAGGGCCCCTATAGTCGGTGATCGGGCCCCCCATCAGCCCGCGGGGCCCGGGTACTTTTGACCCGCTTACCCCTCCCCTAACGCCGGCCCTGTTTGCGGCGTGTGATTCGGGTATGGCAGGTTCGCGGTTCGAAAATCCAGGTCTCTGATGCAATTTTTACAAGCCTTAAAATCGACCTTCACGTCGGGCAAAGCTTTGATTTGTTAATGCGAACATAAAAGGACTCTACCTACATTTTACGAACATATGATGAACTTAAAGTGTGGCTGAAAAAAAAAAAAAACAACACTTTTCTAAAGTAATCAGTAACGCTAAAACAATGTTTAGTCGTAAAGGACCAGAAATTTTTGAACTCTTCCATATCGACAATCCCGATACTGGCCCGCACCGTCAAATATTAAAACAAACCAATGACGGTCGACACACGGTGCGGTGTCGTATGAACTCACTTCAATCGAGCGAGTGACAACAATAAGAAAAGTATCGGTCGGTAAAAGTGAGGGCTCCACGCGATCTATTCTGGCCCGACCTTTACTTTACATGCATGTTCAAACTTGTAAATTCTTCACTTAGGTAATAACGCCGTTTAGTTTATTGTTACTTTTATTGCAAGATCGTAAGAAAACAACCACTTTTTTGCTAGCTAAGTGACGATAGGCAGAATCTCGAATAAAGAAAAAAGAATAATATATATTGCAATGTAAACAAAACATCCGCAGTACATCCGCATAAAAATTGCGGACGCAGATATGAAAGCGGATGTGATAGCGGATGTATGATTTTACGCGAATGTTCCGCACTTGCGGATGCGGATATCCGTTACATCCCTAGTTCAGAGTACCTGGCGTTCTCGTTTTTATTATTAAACTATTTTCCGTAATCGTCTAACCAAATATTGAAACGCTGCTAATTTCTTACTAAAAACGACGCACAAATAAACTAATAATTATCAAAAGAACACATGTCACCTGGTTCACCAACAGATGATTACACTTACGTTCAGGTGTTAGTACAAACGACAACGACAAATATAAAACGCGCGAATGTTCGGAAATTTCCGGTGAATATCGGCTTGCGATAATACAAAAAGAACCGCAAGGTATTCGTTTATTTGTTTGTGTGTTCGTCACTCTGTAAGCCAGTCAAACATTTATTTCAGCAACTTATTTCGAATAGCGGTTAATTGATTTAAAATAAGTATTCATAATAAGATTTGTAATCAGTTTAATCCAAGTGTTCTTCGTTTTAATCGACACATACAACAATTAGCCTACGTACATTGTTCATACTGCCGAAGGCAAGTGTAATCCAACTCATTTAAATATTCGTGGGACGTTACTGTGAGTTGTAACATGGTAACCGTCCACTTCCGAACAGCAAGCATGGCGTGCACTATTTGAGTGCATTAAATCAGGAATGACGGGAAAATCGTTGTACGAAGTCCATTACTTTGTCCAAGTGACGCTCTCAATCTCACCGTAGGAAGCAGTGAAGTTTGGAGTGGTCAGTGGAATAGAAACAGATGGCCGGCAAAGAATGGGACGTCTCTACACTATAAATCTGACAGGGGCCTAAGATTAGGTTTACAGAACAACCAAGACAGGAAAGCGTGCAGAGAGAAGATCCATAGAGTTGTCTAGAGTCGGGTTCACTCATCATCAGAATCTTAAGATATTCAGGTTCATTTACTTCGCATACCCTGACGAATATTTGGCCAGGAAACTAACCGAACAGATGAGAAAAAAATACTTTACTGCTTATATTTCCATGTATCAAGAACAACTGAAATAACTGTTTTTTCTCCTACACTTAATTATTTTTTTTAATGCGTCGAAGTTTTTGGAATAAATATTAACGATCTTTGACGTAGCTTCAAACGTAACGTCAGCTTATATCAAATTCCTCTATAAATCTGCCTACTTCGAGACACTGATTCAGTAACGCCAATCTCACTCCATCCATTCGCCGAAGCGGAATTTTGCATACAGATCTGATATTGCTGCGCGTTTGGCACATAGCACATATTTGAAATTCCCGGATGATGGCATTAGCTTGTCTTCCACTCGAGTTAGCGCGGATTTGTTATTATAGCAGTTAGCCTTATCGATATTAAAGTTCGACTGAAGGATTCTGCAAAGTTGGAGGAGTGCGTGGCAAACATCGCAGATCGCGCTTCTCCAGTTCACTCTTGTGTGAGGGTTACGCGTTAAGTCTTGCGGAAGGAATACCGTATCCGCTTATAAACGGGATCCTGCTTCTCATCTTCAAGGCAAATTAAATTTTTTGTTGTAATTTCGAAAACTTTGTGTTCAAACAGATTAAACACTCCATTCTGTGGAAATTCCATGGACTCCATATTATTCTTCTTATGTTATTTCTAGATAGATAAACTGGCTGGCAGAAACAGCACGAGATAAATACGACTACATGTTTCTTTTATATATCGAACATAAGCGACGGTGGACCGAATTGGATTGTCATTAACTGTGGGAATACTGGACGAGTCAAAAAATTCTTAAATCGGGCTTAGGTGATTCGGCAGAATATACTAGAACGGGAAACATTCTGTGTTGGAACTGAGACCATGAGTACCAGTTGACAAAGAATTTCTATAAAGAAATGATTTGTTTTGGAGCCAAGCTAAGACGATTGTGAATCCGAATTGTTATTCCCCTCGAAGACACCGATTACGAATCGACAGTGGCAAACAGCTACATTCATTTCAGGTAGAAAGTAGGATATTAAGAATGATTTCAAATAGCAAATGAGCTGAGTGATGTAATTAAAATTTGTAAATTAAAATAGGCCAAAAACACCATTAATTAACTTACTGTTTTCTGAACAAATCTTCCGAATAATTGAGTAACGAATATCCAAAATGATTTGGTATTACAATAAATGAGAGGAAACAACGTGGAGCAGATACCAAGATTGTGAGAATAATCTGAGTCAGTTTAGTATCCCACAGAATAAATTCAGTATTAATGCAGAATTTAAATCAACTAGCAGATTTTCGGTAAATGGAAAGGCCCACTTATCTGAAGGGAGAAAGAAGGCATTGGTCCATCGGATCAAGGAATACTGCTATGATGTCAAAACCAGAAGATGAACCAGTAAAAAAATTAGATTGTTTGAATTAGCCAGAGCGACCAAATTCATCATAAAGAACTATTTTCCGGTTTGGGTCAGGTTAATAACACTGCGTAAAGAACAGGTATTGACATTAAAAATCACAGATGGGTAATATTCCTTATGGAACAGTTTGCACCACAAACAAATAACGATACACACACGTTTCACAGTACAGTAAGGACCTACGAGAAATTCTGTTATGCGTGAAGCATTTAGCACTTATACTGCAACTAACTTCACAAGCTCGGCAACAAAAAAGCAATAAGAACTTTAGTGAGATGTATTGTGCGAACACTACTCTGAAATTAATGCACAACATATGTGAGTATAATAAAAGTTGCGTTATGTTCGTACATACATACTCTGCAATTCACAAAATTGAGGGTGGCAGAGGGTACTTTGCAACAAAACTAATTTCTCTGCATTCCAATCGAGAATGGTAAAAGAGAAGAAAGAACTCTCATAAACATCAGTGCGGAAATTTATTTCTCTAATCTTATATCTTCTGTTACTGCGATCCAAATAAGCTCGTGGACTAAAGATTTCATCGCAGATTTACCAATAATTTCGAACTAAACCTATGTCGTCTGTCAATCATAGAATTTCAATCCAGTCTATTAATCAATTCTGGGACGCTTTCGTCAGAATCGTAAACCGAAGATTTTAATACATGTTTAAAAATTCGTTTTTAAAAATCCTAGCCAGATCCTAACTGAAACCTGGGACTTTTCTATCCCGTTTTGTCTATATAAAATACAACTTCCTTGCATTATCGCTAAAGTACCATTTACTTATATTTAAACTACAATTTCGCTGTTTTGAAAATCAATTATAGTTTACGGGAATGTTAGTCTAACGTTCGAAATAGCTATATTATCATAAATAAGCTAGTACCTGGGTGACCGATCTTCACTCGGCATCTTCCAATTTCTGTTCAATATGCAACATTTTGAGTAAAGTGCTTCATTGGCATTTTTAAGTGCACAGTTCCCTGCAAAGAGAAGCTTAGCTAACATCAGTAGGCTTATTGGTACCTGAATCCTACGAGATGAAGTTAGAGCCGTTTCAGAGATAACAAATCCAAGAATTGATTTTTTTTTTGTAAAATCGTATTACAAACTTGAAAAGCAAATCGTTATCTACATATGAAATTTCATCAAATCGCTAGAGCAAATTCTGAGATCGTCTGGTTTACCACATCATAAATTGCTTTTAAAGAAAAATGCTATAATTATCTTAAATAGAAATATTAAGGCTAATTAGGGATTAATTAGTGGTACGAATTTAGTGGTAATTCTCTTAGATGAGTACATCATCAGTGCTAAATTAATTCACTCCGATAAAATTATGCTCTTACTTCGCATTAACATCACACCACCAACCCTGCCTTTCTAAATGATAAGAAAACAATTTGAACATTAAGAAAAGAACAAGGTCAGACGTTTCAGAACGCAGGATTATATTTATCAGAACCTGTTTTTTCGTATAGACTATAGATATACGTATGAGGCTTTTTCACGAGTTTGTAGATTCATTAAAATTTATTTTTGTGTTCGATATACATATGAACATAAAATCAACGATAATCACGTTACATCTGCTAACATTGTTTTCAGAGAAATTATGTAAAGTAAGGAAGATTGAAAAAATAACTTCTGACAAAGCCAGTATTTTTTTTTTTTTTTTTTTTTTTTTTTTGATATTTAGTTTTGAAATGTTTAACAATTAAATATGTAATATTTAATGGTAACAACATTTTACAGTTATGTAGTATTTAATGTTAACGACTTTTTTTATAGTAAAATTGATATTTATTACTATTGTCCAAAATAAAATATCTTTCATTAATAAATCCTTGTATTTACTTATTTCCTCATTATTATATTACCACTCGGTGATTGATCATGATATTCTGCGAAATATTCACATGGGTCAGTTAGTATACATGAATTGTTCGTTTAAATATATGAGTTCCTTGAAACCAAAGAGAAAATATTAGTAGGCTTCCTGGTACCTGAATCGTCTACGAAATGGCGCTAGAGCTTCTTTTCGAGATACCAAGAGCAAAAATTGATCGTATTTTGTAGAATTGGGTTTTTGCAGGGAAGACAATTATTTAGGTAATGTTAAAAATCAAAGCGTTATCTAACTATGAATTTTCATCGAAATCGTTATAGCCGTTTCTGAGATTGCAAATATATATATTTTTATATATTTATACAAGAATTGCTCATTTAAAGATATAAGATAACCATTGTACAAAACTGAACATTATGTCGGCTCTTGCAGTGACTTGCGTACCACACTGTAGCTATTGATTCACGTGTACTGGTACTGATTTGTTTCAGCCCGATCGTGCGGTCCCCCGTCGGACACGGCCCACGGCTGGCACGCGGGCGAGTGCTACACGTTCGGCTGCAGGGTGACATACCACTGTGCCGAGGGCCACGAGCTGGTGGGCAGGGCGGACCGCCACTGCCAGGCCGACGGCACCTGGAGCCCCAGGGAGCTGCCCGCCTGCGTGCGTAAGTTGCGCTCCGTACACTGCAAACCAGCAGTATCTGCAACTTATATAGTAGTGCACCTTAAGAAGATCTGTGGAAAATGCCTGTTTCAATGATGGACTGTCGGGCTAACACGTGCGACACTGAAAGGCCGGATACTGGTCAGATTCAGAACGATTTTTGATATATTGCTACCGAGTAAACTTATACTTCATTTATTTCTTGTCAGAAACGCTGTTTTTACAATTGTTAGAAACAGTATTAACAATAACAGAAAGATATCAATCAACTCCAGTGGGTTCATATAACAGATACCAAAAGTCAGCAACTTGTATGGCATTTTCGCTGGAGCGAAGGAGGTCTTGCAGAGTGCAGGTTGATGGGCACTGCGGGTAATTGTATAAATGCTGAATGGTCTGTTCTGCCCCACACTCAAATGCAGTATTTAGATCTTCATGATCCTTGGTCCTACCCACTTCTCAGCCGATTTAGCGCTCTCCAGGTCTTCCAGTTGATATTGCCACCTGGTGGTAGTGCCTCTACAGTAGTACCCATTGATTCACACAACTCATTCTTGCTCGCCACAGATTGAGCCGGGCAACTTTCGGCGGTACATCCAATGCTGTAGTCCTAAGGAAGCTTTTCCTAGATTTCAGCCTTTGTCTGGGGAGTTTATGCTCGAATGAGGGCTGAACTGCGTTTTGATTAACCTTGTTTCTTTCTGACATTGCTAGACTCCTTCTTTACTCTCCTAGCCCTTAGGCTAAGAGATTCTAATGCGGAAGTTCTTGCCTATTCGGCATCACCTTCCTAATTGCTGTTTGGGTTTGTGTGGTATTTTGCTTTTTTGGAATTGGCTTTGCTTTGGAGCAATTTTTTTTTTTTTTTTTTTGCTGGCAAGAAGTTGTTTGCCAGCTATCGTGTTGCTAATGCTGCCGCAACTGCTTGCGCAGTAGCTTCTGCAACAATTTGTGGTAGTTTTGTCATGGCGTCGGCCATGGATTGGAGCAGACTATGCAGGTCAGCTTCTGACATTGCAGCTACGTTCTGTCTTATATCAGCGGGAGTGATTCCTGCCAGACCATGTAGTTTTGTTTTTCAATTGGTGTGGTTCTGAGCCAACTCGTTAGAATTCTGCAGGTTTGACGCAGCGCTACGTCTACTTGTTTGGCAAAAGCAGACTTGTACCAAACGGGACAGGCATATTCCGCAGAAGAATAACACAGTGCAAGAGCTGATGTTCGGAGTACTGCGGGATGTTCAACCCATACGTTTCCTGTGATTTTCCGCAGGATATTGTTAAGGGCTGAAACTTTGCCTTTTGCATTTAAGCAGTGCTTTTTTGTAATTGAGGGAGCGATCTAATGTAACTCCTAGATATTTTGGATTGAAAAGTGATCTAGTTCTACGCTCTCCCATCTGACTTTCAGTTTCCTGTAGGCATGTTCGTTTCGTAAATGTAACGCGCATAGTTGAGTTTTGGATGGATTCGGTTTCAACTGATTGTCTTCATACTAAGTGGTGAAAGATTGTAAACCATTACTTAAACGCTCCTCCATTGTTTCAAAATCTATGGCTTGTACTGCTAGTGCTAAATCATTTGCATAGATAAAACTCTGAGTCATTGGCGGCTGGGATTGATCATTATTGTAAACGTTAATAATTTCGGCGCCAGAACACTTCCTTGCGGCAGCCCATTTTTCTGAACTTTTACTTAAGCATATTGACTAAAATTAAAATTATAACGACAATACAACCAAGTTATGAGAGCGATTTTTAGTAAAAAGCTCAATTGTTCATTGAAATCTAGATACATGGTGATGAATTATTACTTTAAATACTATGGCGCTTGTAAAAAAACGCAACACCTTTAAGCAATGTTGAAAATTGCAAGGAAAATGCAAAAGATACATTAAAAATCAGGATATGACATGAAAATTGATACTGCTTGTCTCGGTCCGGCAGCATCATCTAATGCAAATGTTAGCGTTACAAATCTAGGATTTTTACAGGCTATGTAAATAGTGCCTAGCTGACAGTGAGAGGTACTGTATCTTATCGATGACGTGGGATCTAGTATCAGTAAACGTGCCAGAATTATTGTTCTAACGTAAACGTCATGTTTACACGACGATTATGCTGTTTACACGAAACATAACAACACAACATTGGTGCTCTTGTGGAGACTGAAACGATCTGAATGAATCTGAAGCTAGGGCAGTAAACCATGAAATGTGAGGACACTGTTCGATGACAAACATCTCTTCCGGATGGCAGTGACGGACCACTCAGGTACTTCGTATGTCTTAACATAACAGTGTTGAATTGCAAACGTGTACTGATTGTCTGCTTCCACATTTTATAGCCATTTTTCCCACAGAATCTTAACTAAGCGCATCCCTTTAATGCGGATGTTCATGACATTGTATTATCGGCACAATTTCCGATAAATCACACTTTAACTGGAACAGTCATGATGCCCGTATACTACTTAGAACGTATAGTGTTAGGCGCTTCGATTCAGAATGTAATGTAGAAAATTATCCTGACAGAACATCAAGTGTACTATGATATTTGGCTCATGTTACAATACATGCTCCTAAAATTTGCAGAAATTTAAAAATCAAACACTAGTCAGGACTTTTGAAAATGCAGATTGCTTAAATCACCGATTACCGTTGCGACAAATTCTAAAATTTTTCTCGCTGCAATTAAGAGATCGTCTAAATCATTCCTCTACGCTCATCGGATATATCATCTATTGTATATATCCTAGAACTTAAGATTCAGAACTGACACGTTGAAATCGGCAAAAAAAATATTCACATGGCAATTTTCCGGTGCAAGAGACAAAATGATGGTAAGATAGGAGCGATTTTCTGTGTGGATCTTAACATGTAGGAAAGAAAGATGAGGGTATCACAGGAGGCGGAAGTAAGGAGTGTCACAGAGCAGTGTATTTGGAAAATTGCTTATATATATATATATATATATATATATATATATGAATGGTTCTGTTTTAGTTCAAAAGTTGGGTTGTTAGTTATATTAGTGCTTCTAATGCTGTACAATAGTATTATATTGAGAATGATTTTGGCCAGCTGCAGAAGGATCTGTCCAGAATGAATAGTTGAGAAGGTCAGAACTGAATACAGACAAATGACAAAAAGTCAGATTATAAGGTACAGATATAGAAAAATAATGGTTTTATATCATCATGCTGTGGATGGAAAGTGACAGTTTGCATTCATTAAATGCAAATATGTTGGCATATCATTTTATAATAAACTTACTTGGAAGAAAATATGTGGAAATAATAAATCTAGTGGAGAGAGTAATGAGACGATGTACTATGAAAGGAAGGGAAATTGTCTACTAAATATTGTTAATGCCCTTGCTGAATTACGGTGTGATAGTGTAAGACTCCTACTACTTTGTGTCCAAAGAAGGGCAGCTAGTTAAGCTGCTGAAGTTACTATTGAACAGTCAACAACATATTAAGGAGTTGAGTTTGGGGTCAATGAAAGAGAAAAGTGTGATAAATAGAGGCATATGTTTACAATACTATGTTAATGGATATTTGAAGAAGAATTAGGAGCAACATATGAAAGGGAAGAGAGGATCTTGTCCTTGAGGTTTCCTTAGTTAGTAAGGGGAATCAGCGACGGGAACATGCTAACAAGGAAATTGCTACAAGAAATACCCCAGAACTGAAATAATTTAAGGCAATATGCAGGTAAAATATAAAACATATGTAAGTGTGCACATAAATTTGCATTGGATCATAAACTCGATCACATATATTAACAATCAATAACAATACATGTCTTGTTTCTATCACGGTTATCTCCAGTTAGTTGAAATTACAGAACTGTGGTTTAATTAAGGTGGCTAACCAGGAAGTGCGAATTCGATTCATAATCATCACTGCAGTCTGAGTCAGATAAACAGTAATCTCTTTAGCTTCTGCATCAAGAAGTTTATGTGAGAATATATTCCAAGAATTGCTTCCAGTTGAATGGTTTAGTATTGTGCTAAAAAACCAGAAGGATTGTATTTTTCCATACTGGACCACTTGTAGACCGATTACATCGTTTATTAATTGTTCTTCCTCCATTCTGTTTCAACTGATACTGATAATGGCATGGAATGCTGTATTAGAAGTATTTCAAATGGGTTTTCTTGGAGACATCTCCTCCAGTAAAGAATCAGCAACTTAATTTTACCCAAAGTATTGGTCGTTTCTGTATATTTACTAGCAGAATCTCACAACACGCCAAGAAAATGGCGGAAAACTACAAAGCAATCTATACAGAGCAAGTAGCACTTGCTTGTCAGTGCTAGTCAATAGTCTAACCCGAAGATATTCCAAAATTCTGATAAGAGTAAATATACCACAAGCATGCTTCACCTCATTCGCAACTGATGGAGCTTTCGTTACATTAAGGAACATAAAATTTTTTGAAAATTTGGTGATCAATAATTTATTAGAAGATGTTTCAATTTTACTCATAGTTATAGAGTAGTAAATTCCAGAGGTTGTAACTGTTCGTATCACTTCCGTTTTGTTTCGGGCTTGCTATACTATAATACTTCTATTGTAACCTCCCCTCCTCTCCTTTTACGATGCTGCTGTCCTCCTTACTTACTTGGTTGGGCTTAACATCATCTTTTTCTGTTACCTCCCGTTTATTCCTTGGCGCTTTTGTTACTATTATCGAACTTCTGGCTCCCAAAGATTGCTCACACTAGAGCCATATACAGCCAAGAAATATCAACGGGGTAAAGTAGGGAGAACTACAGTAAAATTGATTTATTTATTAAGTAATTAGTTCTTTAACTCATAATACAACACTTCACCAATAAAAACTTCAAGGATTTACTATATGATTCCTCTGAATCAGATTTGTTCATTAATTTTAAACCTCCTCTTTACAACAACACGCATATTATTGTATCATTGCACAAATTTAAGAGAGAGCTTACCACAACGAGAAAGAAAGAGATATAGTATTACTTGTCTGGCAGCATGGAAAGTTGCTCGTCACTGCGATGATACTGCACATTCCGAGATGGAACTTCACACACTGAGAACGATTACATGTGCGTTAGGCCTTTTATTACGCACGTCTAACGGTAGCCCTAAGGCCAGCCAAAGATCGGGTCTAGACCATGGAGGAAGTTCCTCCATGGTCTAGACGAGCAACCACCCCCGACAAACCAACCTAAGGGGGCTCAGCATAACACCTCTGTCTTATGGACGCCGCCACGTAGAAACCAAAGAGTTAAACCTACCTCTTCCCTGACAAGGACCAATTTTCATTTCCTAAAGTTGGTTGACCGCAAATGCGTCCAGGCGTCTTCCTGACGTCACAGTGACCGACCCGCAAGAAACGATAATGGCTGCCGAATAAACTTATCTTTAAGAAAATGTCTTTACTAATATTTCACCTTATTATACTACCTTACTCTTCTTTCTCAATATACTAAAATTTCTCTTAATTTAATCTTAATATTAAAGCTTACAGTTCTCTAGAACTTTCAATTTCTCTTCGTTCTTTTTACGCTATTAATTATTATTCCTTTTCGAGGCACGGATCATCAGCTTCATTAGTATTTCCGTAATGTTACACTATGTAACTAACGAAATTAAATAATAACAGACGTGAGTAACAATTTTGATGTTTTCATGTGAAATAATATACATTCAGTTTTATTCTTACTACTTACTGTGATCAGGTATATTTTTAGAAAACTAATGTTGAAGATTACCTAGTAAAACAGTTAACAAAATTGAAAACAAAAAAGTGTCTAAAATACGTCGTCACTGCCTTGTAATCAAAGTGATGAAGTTGGTCAAAATTGGAACACTTTTGTAGAGTGCGACTTCATTATCATTTAAATCAACTGTTTATTCGATTAACTGGCGGCATTTCAAAATTTAAATGAAAGTTTGATACTGACAGAAAGAAGACTAGAGTTTTCTGTGTCTTTTTTTTTTTTTTTTTTTGTAACAGTTTAACGTCCCTTTTTAACAACGTGGTCTTTAGAGACGGGAAAGGATGGGGGCAAGGAATGGGAAGGAATTCGGCCATGGCCTTTTGAAGGAAGCATCCCGGCATTCGCCTGGAGTGATTTGGGGAAACCATGGAAAACCCAAATCTGGATGCCCGGACGGGGATTCGAACCGCCGTCCTCCCGAATGCGAGGCGTGTCGCATGATGTCGGAGTGCATTTGAAAAATGTCTGCCATGTGATGTGAATTCATATATCTGTTTGTGTTGGCCTTAATTAAGAGAACGATCATAGAAAATTTGACCTGTTGCTGAAGAGTTGAAATCAGGGACTAACCTGCATAATGTATGTTTCAAAAGTGATCATATACATACTATTTCGGAGGATATTTTGGAAGTACAATACAGAAATGTTAAAGGTATTTCCAGTTTTGACATGGTGTATAGGACTTGAAGACCTGTCTGACATTTTACAAGAAGAACTACATTCTTTTTTAAAAAAGAAATCCATTACATTAAGATTTTTGTAGTGTCTTTTACGATATTTTTGACGCGGTTGATTTATCTTATAGTCAAAATGATGAAGATCAACAGCTGCATCTTCTAGCCCAATAATGCTCTGGAGATTTTGCTGAGAACTACTTCCACATGCAACGAAACAAAATTGTTTGATTTTGACGAGCAGTAATCCGAATATACATGAGAATTTCAGATGGGCATTGGTTGAACTGTCCTCACAACGGGCAAATTGGTGATGGTGACCAATGTGTGGTACTCAGGGTGAGGTCATGTAGATTTGGTCTACAAGCGCAAAGCGTTTGGATTGCCATTACCACTCAAAATGTCAGAATAGTTTCATTTTTCATATTTTGAAAAACTGAAGGGAATGCAATGTACCAGAGTTTAAAATTTAGGAGCGTACGATAGGTTGTTAAAATATTGCAGTAATGAATGGGATACAAGTCAGTTTCGGTAAAGACAAAACAAATAAGTTCAGAGCACATATCAATTTGAAACTGTCAGTACGGGTTTTTCGTATTATTGTGTACCGCTTAATTGTCTGTAAGGGCTACTAAAGGTGATCATTGGAGAAGGAAAGATCTCCATATTTTTGTGGACAATATAAGGTCAACCAATCACTGGATACCTGCCTATTTGTTTTAGTATTTTTATTTATGTTTAAGCTCTTTATCGCATCTCGACAGGGCCGGGGCTAGGATTCTCGGGCCTCAGATAAACGTTCTTAGAGACAAACGCCTTTTTTAAGAAAAATTTTTAGTGTTTGATTTCCGTTTAGGTTGGCACCCTGGCTGGCGGGCTCCCTTCGGGAGCTAGGACCTAGGGTACTTTTGTCCCTCTTATCCCTCCCCAACGCCGGCCCTACATGCCGGCGCAATAGTAAAATAGGGTAGCGCATTTATAAAATGTAAAAGGAGGAGTTTATAAAGAACTAAATCTGTTTCTTTTTTATCATTCCTACTTTAATTTTTTCACAGAAAATGAGTAGGTAAATTTAATTGAGGCTATTAGCTAAGTTCCTGGCTAAGTTTATGGTTTTTAAAACTTTTTCAACTGAATTTAATGTGTAATAAGCTTCAGTTAGTCTATCTTCATTATTTGCATACTGTTTCATAAATGGTGTAGTTATTGCAAAATTAATTCGAAATCTTTTATACATTTCTTGAAAACGTTTAGTGGGTCCAACTTGATCTTTTTAATAAGATTTTCTCTAGTTGGCTTTATTGCTACAATCGATGTGTTTTGACATAATAGATAAATTGGAATCTTATTGTAGGTTTATAATTTGCATCGATTAAATTCATTTTCATGTACGATCAGGGAGTACTAGCGCTCGTCATTTGTTTTCGGTTTCCTAGTTTGAGGCAACATAAAGCAAAACGCTACTGCGCAAATGAAATCCTGAAACTCAGTTTTGTGGGCGATAAGAGCAGTGTTGAGACCAATGCAACATATGAATGTTTATTCTCTCATTTATTTTGTGAAACGTGTGCTTTTTAAGCTGAAATGTAATACATTCCCTAAAATATCAGGGTTTCTCAACCTGGGGTTTACGGATCTCGGGGGCCAACGAACCTATGCTAAGGGGCCGCGGACAAAATAGGAATAATAATTACAAAAGCATAAATGGAGGTGTCAGAACATACGAACTCTAACCACAATGTGTGAGATGTGAGTCGAGATAAGAAATGACAGTTCCAATCTAGCCAACTTCCAATTGTTATTATCATTATTATTATTATCAAGTGATCCGTGGCGATCATAGTCTAATCTCTAAGGGGTCCGCCGTTGGAAAAGGCTGTCCTAGATAATTATAAATAAATAAGATAGCAACATTATTTTAACTGGCGCCGTGCTTTACGTGATACATATCCTGGTATGTCTTGGTCAATCCTAAAAATGTACGAATTTCGAAAAAGTACTTTGCATATCGTTACTCACCAAATCCATAATGGAATATAAATAATTACTCATTTTACTCACGTATGGATGAGAGAACAGCCTGATTAAAATGACAGAAATCCGTTCTCTTACAAAAGTTCATTTAGAGTAATCAATAAATGGAAATGAAATATTACCTGCCGCGTTCTTAGAGCCTAAATTGAGAAAAAGAGCTTCCTGCAGTTCTTTTGAGCTTCCAAGCGAATTCATTTCTGCATCGATAAATCACACCTCACAAACAACAAAAAACGTAAACCATTTATAAATTAGGTAATCGCTATGGAATGTAGCGCACGCTCCGGTATCAATTTCGCTACACATCCATTTCTCCTTTTTCTCAATACTCATTTCCTCCTTTAGGAGAGGATCGCTCTTAATGACCTCGCTGACGACCGGTCATAGAAGAATTTCGCTTTCCAGCCGTTTTTATCTAGATGGTCACACTCTTTACTGACATGGAAGAAAGAAACGGTATAGTTTCTTGAGACGTTTTTATTCTGGTCCAAGCCGCGTTTAAACCTAACCACAAGTGGTAGGGGAAAAATACCCTCTATGCATGTCCAGCTGTGGCTTTGACGAAATTATATTTTGGTGCAGGCCGCATCGCAACCTAACCACCTCAATTTGGAGACAGTATATCTCGAGAACTAAGCGAGATATCGAAAAATTTTAATCTTTCGATTTGTCTCGTCGTGTTCCATAAGAGACCATCATCAAATTTGACTTTGGCAAAATTTTTATTCTGCATTTCAACCCAAAACACCTCACATTAGCGACAGTATATCTCGAGAACCAAGCAGTATAACAGAAAACTTTATCCTTCATTTTTGATTTGGCTCGTCGAGTTTCATAATAATCCATCATAAAACTGAGTCGCCACGTTTATCGTAGAATTCCCTTGAGGTGTGTGCGCGTGCATTCCCCGCGTTTCTTGGGAAATCCAGTATGGCGACCCTCTTTCTCCACTTCTCTCTACCTGACTTCACTTCAGTGGGCGGTGAAGGTCCTTTGCTTCGTCTCTACTCTTTTCTTTGCTCCATGTTTACTGACGGGTATGCCTATAGAAACAGTAGTACCAAACACGAGAAAATAAAAACATTGGTTCTGTATCAGACTTTCTGCTAGCTGTGTGGCTGAAAGGTTTTTGTTGTTTGTGTGTGGTTGTGTTGTGGTTACAGCCGTACAGTGCCCTCCGCCAGATAATCCTGGCAACGGGAAGGCGGTGTACACATCCTGCCAGTACAACGCGGTCGTTTCCTACGAGTGCAAGTATGGTTATACATTGGTCGGTGAGCCCACCAGACGCTGTGGAGCAGACAGAAAGTGGACCGGAGAGCAGCCCCAGTGCAAAGGTATACTTCACCAATCCTGCGCATGGGTTGTAATTTCTCTGGCTAGCTAAAGATCTAATATCTTAGAAAATGCTTGGCGCCAGAGATGCTGTTAACAACATTCAAATTTCTACTTCGCTGTTGTCAGTGTAATTGTTTAGTAGAGATTTGCACCTTGCCGCCCAAAACATAAATCAAAATTTTTCTCACTGTTCCTGAAAAGCTGTTTTGTTGCATGAACAGTCGTGTCAGAGTTAGAACTCTTTCTTCCAGTCACTATTATCACTAGAAACAATATCAGTTGCAGTTAACTTATCCACAAATTTCTTATAATCTGAAGTGTTGTTAAATATATATAGGTATACAAAATATTGGAGTAATATCAAAATGGGGATACCGCTGCGGCCTCGCATAGTAAACACACAGATCACGTGGTATATATATGACATCATTGTGACGTATTCAATCTGCACGTACGAACATAGTAACAACTATAGATATGATCTGAAAAATGGATATCGGCAATATCGTGCTTTAAGGTTACGTTGGTCCAGGCTGCATTACGACAAAACGCATATTTATAAAATATGATTTCGTCAATCATCATTTGAGATAATGTTGTAATGCAACCTGGACCATACATCACAATGATGTCATATATACCACGTAATCTGTGTGTTTACTACACGAGGCCACAGCGGTATCCTCATCTTGATATTACCCAAATATTGTTTGATTAGTCGAGAATAAGCTGTCTGATTTTAAGTCTGTTCTAAAGCAATTTTCTTTGCATAAATAATTCTTTCTGAAAACTGTAATAGGCAAATGATTAAGTTTGTCTTTTCAATTTCAGGGCAAAATATTAAACTTATTTCATAAAGAAGAAACTTGTCTCATATATGACTTTAGATGTACAGCAAAAATCAAAGATCACAAACAAAATATGATTTACTTGTAACAAGCGCATATATATAAATATATATATAGCTAAAAAATTCTGCTTGCTTTTGCTGCTATTCAGTTGCTCCTTTTTCGGCTGCTTGTTTATACCTGCAAATGTGCATGCTTTCCTTTGGTGCTAGTTGCAAATATTGTTTTAGAAACCTTTTTCCACATATCCAGTAACCACAGTTTACATTGCCAAATGTCTCATGTTTACAGAAATGCGGTGCACTGTAGAACAAATGTGCCAACACAATACTCGAGGCACAGCATGTGACTAAAACTATTCATAAGAATTTTGAAGCCAAATCATTTTTTCAATTTTTTGTAGTATTTTTTTATGAAAAATTTAATCTAAATTTTTAAAAATCACAAAATTGTGCATGTCTTCACTCTTTTCTAGTAATTCCATTGAAGAATCAAACATTGTAACAGTGAAGTTGTAGATATGATGTGTCAAACTGGGTTGAAGTGTAATTTTTTGAGTTATCTGATTGTAGCCCTGCATGCCATAACAAATTTTATTGTCTCTTGCATGCTTTCATTTTTATCAGCAGCCCATTTTGACGCAAATATTAATTCAAACATGTCTAATAATTCATCCCAAAAAAGCATCATCAGTTGTGGATTTCTCGGTAAAATCACATTGGTTGTACTTGTATGCATTATATCTAATGCACAAAAATTGTTAAGGAATTAACAGACAATACGATGAAATTAACCTTTTCCTGCCAAATAAGAGCCTCCAATATTTATGTTTAGTGCATTACCTTGCTGCTCTGTTTTGCCTTGCAGATATGTTTAATGTTGTCTTGAGTGTTCAGTGTTAGCATTTCTTTATGTGTGTTCCCTGTAATGCAATGTATATAAGAAACTCCATTTATCCTGAGAATCATAGAATCACCTATGTTACAGCAACATGGTATTCCATTGTATATAAAATTTAACTCATAGGAATTAGTAATATGTACCCATAATGTTAATTAAATTAATTCTCAGATTATTCTTATAAATACTTTTGTTCAATTATCTTAGATAGTTGTAAATGCATACCCTACACATTCTGCAGGCAAATAGATTATAGCATAGTATTGTTTAATTACACATTTGCAGAGAAAATTCACCAATAGAATACATTCACAAATTTAAAATATGCATATGAAAGCAAAACAACCAAATTATAGTTACCATAAGCTAGGAAATATATAGCTGATCTTTCATAGATTGCACTTATAGTCTAGCTATACCCATAAAAAATGCATGGCAAGTCAGCACTGAATTGAGAATAGAAATGTAAATATACAAAAAGAATGGCAGTTTGTTACATAACATCAACTCGTGCTACAGAAATAAAGGATAATTAAATGATTTTTAATAAAATTAAAATTTAAAAGAAGATTATAATTCTTTTAAAGCAGTCCATGAACAAAAATACTCATTAGAATAATCAGCACTTTGGTTTTTTTTTTTTTTATCTCATGCCTAAGAATACATTCTCTTTTTGTGCCAACTTATTTGTCTTGTAAGGTGGTTGTTATTTGTTTTGTCCTCTTTCTTCATTCCTTTTTATCTTCTGGTAATCTTTCGTATCCATTCATATACCTCCTCTCACAGGGGCGGATCCAGGATTTTGGTTTGGGAGGGACTTGGCTTGAGTGAATTTTGGTTCAGAGGAATTTTGGTTTGGGGGGGGGGGCTTGAGTCGGCCATGCATGGGGTAGTCTTTATAGCCTCATCGGGCCTCGAATCCGGAGAGCTACCAAAAAAAAATTACAATGTCGGGGGTGGACCTAGATACTTTGGGGGGGGGGGGCTTGAGCCCACTAGCCCCCCCCCCTGGATCCTCCCCTGTCCTCTCATGACATTATCCATCAGTTTATACCTTCTTCTTTATATCCTTGTCTATATTCAACATTCTTTCTGAAACTTCTTTTATCATGCCCATTCCGGTATATATTTTTCTTCTCAACCTTGGTTGGTGCTGTCCTTTTTGTAGTTTCTATACTCTGCCCTCCCTTTGTACTCATTTTTAAAGATAAGTTGCGATGAATGTGCATAAAAGGGAGCATCCACGTTATAATTTAAATTCTTTTAAAAAATTCTGTAAAAGCACTGAATAGAAGAAGAATTAAATGTTTTATGCCGAAGATGTTATGTTCTGCAGAATCAGTTATTCTTAAGACTTAATGAATTCTCATCAGAAGTAATAGATAAAATATAATCTTCATAGAAATACAGTATTACAGATGAAGAAATATCATTTTTACTTATTTAGCAGGATTTTTTTTTTTTTTTTTTTTTTTTTTTTTTTTTTTTAACGCTAGTAATTGACAAAAAAGATTTTGTAACTTCAGAAGCAGTGTAGGTATTTTGATAATGATTATTCAATTATACAAAAAAATAAAAACAAATAAATTCTTCAGTCATTGCATTGATTACAACACATGGCTTAATATTTATTTATTTGGGATCCTATATATCACACAGTCAGCAGACTATAAATGAAGGAAAGTTTTTTAAACATTTCTATTTATCTTTGCTAGTTAGTTGTTTATCAAATGATAACTAAAATTGCTATAGATATGAACTTCTGCTAAAAATACTAATTTGTAAATAATTCACCTGTATACAAAAAGCATGACAGAGCCAATCAAAAAGGTCTATAGTTTATGTAAATGGACGGCTTCTGCATTCTAATCTTTCCTAACATGGGCAGTATATTTATTGTTTCATAATGATTAGGAACGCTATAATAACTAAATCATTTTAATAATAAGAATAATACTCAGACCCATAAATATAAGTTAATATCACAAGACCAATTATATGTAGTCAATTAATGAAGGCTATCTTTCAATCTTCATGATTGTTATTTTACTTCTGACAGAGAAATATCTGAATTCTTGTTGAACATACAAATTAGCCAAGAGAAAAAAATGTCATCTAAAAATAATTTTGAGAAACATTCTGAGAACAATTACACAATATGAAAAATATTAGTAATAAGAATGTTTTTACAGTTGATAATATGTATGGCTTGTGAATTAAGTTTGTAACAAATGACTTCTGATGTATGAACTTTCCATTTATATGTAATTCCTATTTACTATCCCACTCTATCCATACAAACATCTCATAGAACCATATACAATCTCACCACAATCTTTAACTAGTTCACTTGTTAGCAGCTTGATCTTTCAAGACAAATGTTGAATACGCCAATGTCATGGAATACCAATTAGCTAAGGGATTAGGTTTAGTTAATCAAGGTGTTTACATAACAGGTCCTCTTGATTGGCTCATCAGTTGTTAATTTAATACGAGACAATTTTTCAGACATAGGAGTTAAATAGTGATAATAGTATTCATCATCAATCACACTACACACCTACTGGCCCAGTCTGATTTGCACAGTCCAGTCCAGTCCTCTCCTCTCTCTTGGTGCACTGTTGGTATATATGCATATATTATTAGGAGACAAAGGTGCTGAAAGCGGATATATTAAACATTAGGATAGGATAAAAACCACCGCTTACCATAGAAGAGGATTCATACGGTGTTGGTACATGAAAAAAACACACGAACACACACAGAATATAATTTTCGAGCTCGTGGCTCTTCATCAGTAGGAGTGAAAAATCTGCATGCTGGTAGCTGGCAGCCAACTGTGTAAGCTACAATGGGGGTATCTCATGGTGGGGCATTGTAGCTGGTTAATATATATATAATAACAATGAGCAGTGCTTTAAGGCAATAAAACTAAGGATTGATTGGGAAATATGACCCAACACTTACCAGACGGTGGTCGCTCATTGCATACTGTGAGTTTTCGAAACAAATTATTCTTTTGTATCTCAAGGAAACTTAAAATTTATGAACTCCAATACAAACTCTTCATTCTTATTGTGTGATCTATACTGATATTTTATTCAAGTTAAGAAAAATTAAAGAAAAACAATGTCATTCCAAGATATTTTTCTTATTTTATACATATCTTTAAATTTATTAAGTAAGTAAAATCTTCCAGTTGTGTTGGCATCAATATTTACACTGAATTTTCTAGTGTGGTAAACTATCTTGGTTACACAGAGAAAGGTAATGTTTTTGACATTGTATCAAGAAAGTATAGAATTAAAATATCGAAAGCTTTTTGTATATATGAACAACCTAACATCAACTGAGATTTTACAGTTGATAATATGATCAGTATAGGTATTTATTTTCTATTAATTAGTTTTGAATTTATCAGTAATTGATAGATACCTTTAAT
This sequence comes from Vandiemenella viatica, assembly GCA_031002005.1. Taxonomy (NCBI): domain Eukaryota; kingdom Metazoa; phylum Arthropoda; class Insecta; order Orthoptera; family Morabidae; genus Vandiemenella; species Vandiemenella viatica. Next base: position 77,335,337 of record CM061919.1, read on the forward strand.
TGGGAGACACGTCTATAAAAGATAAAGAAATTATCATCTCTAGACACAGTGAATAAAATGTGTAAATACATAACTGTGGAAATTGTGGGATGGTCCTTTCACCATGCAGGTATGGTGAGAAAATGGAATAAATATGTCATTCTAAAATAACACAACCATGAAGCAATGACCACAAAGGAAACTGAAAAATAAGTGAGAATAATAAAAAGTAAGGAATAACGATAAAAGCAGATGCACATGCAAAACAGGGAAAAATTGTTTAGAAGTGGACTCCAAATGGTAAAACAAAGTGCAATATTATTAAAATCTGCAAACACAAATAATTAATGACCTAGCTTGCAGATATCACCTGGAATTTTCCAAGGCAGTGGTAGTTTCTATTGTTTTAATGGTTTAAAATAAAGATGTTTTGATTAAGATCGCCCACTCACAACCATGCCACTTGTTGATAAAATAATTCACTGATATTTTAGCATTGTCCACCTCAAATGTTTTGGAGTCAACTGTATCCATAAGGTAAACAGCTGAGAGTAATGAAAAACTAGATATAAGTTACTAATGAGTAAAGTGAGCCTGAAAATTATGAAAGGCAAATAATCCTCTGTCTAGATTAAAAAAAATTCCTAAAGAAAATGGCAGGAGCTTCCAATAATGAAAGGAAAATAAGTTTAACACAGTTTTAGTGATCAATAGAGGAACCGGAAAATCCAGCATTAGACAGAAGTCTTCGCAGAGGTTCATTACATTTATTAACAGTTTATTAATTTGCACATTTCAGTATTATCCTTGATCAGTATTTAATAATTATGTAATTTTCAATTTTGAGTGGAAATTTTATTCTTTTATCATATCTAAAGCAGTAAGTATGTGGAACCCAAAAATTAAATTCATTCACTACAAATTGCAATTTGAATCTTCATTGAGTGTATGGAAATAAACTTTGGGTGGAAAAATACTATACTCTGCCTGACAAAAAACAAAAAAGTGAAGCACCCAGAAGGGGAGGACAAAAAAACACATGAAATGAAACTTCACAAGTTGAGAAGGTATGTGATGTTATTTCAATTATTACATAATCAAGTCAAATTTACAAAGTACTGGGCTGTATGAGCCCACTTATCAGTATGACATTGCACCCTCTCTGGCCTGGATGTATGCAGGAGTCATTTGAGTAGGGTGTCATAAAGCTGCTGAATCCTTTCCTGAGGCAAGCAGGCCCACAGATGTTGTAACTGATTCTGGATACTGTTGCTGGGATGGAGTTGACATTTGAACTGGTCCACAAATGTTCTACTGAGGGTGGATCTGGAGATCTTGCTGTCCATGGGAGTACCTCAACATCATGCAGGCAGTTAATAAAGACATGTGCCATGTGTGGATGAGCATTATTCTTTTGAAAAAATGGCACAAAGATACTGCCACATGAGAGGTAGCACATGAGGACACAGGATGTTCATGACATACTGTTGTGCCATCAGAATTCTCTCAATCACTACCAGTTATAACTTGAAGTCAATCTTGATGGCTCCCGACACCATGATGCCAAAAGTAACTATGCAATAAATTCCTCTCGGTAGTCCAGCCAGAGAGTGTTGTATAAACACAACGTTTCAACAGCTAGTTCTACAGTCTTCAAAAGGTGTCAGACTAGTCTAGGGAGCGATAGACAGCTTATGACAGCTAGAAGGAACCAGACACCTGATGAAGACAGCAATGTCGTGTTTATACAACAGTATCCGTATGGACACCTGAGAGATTTTATTGCTTCAGTACACCATGAAGTCACCATTCACATAGGACGATGCTTTGTCACTACAAAACATTGATGGAATGGGACCTCTTTTGACATCTCACTCGCTGACAATGGTCATCTGGAGAAGTGCAGAATTGCAGTACTGCACTACCTCAGATGATAATTGTTGGTGAGTATAATTCCAACCTGGAAATGCACAGTTGAATTACTCCTAGTGTCATAGTGTGGGGAGCCATGAGGTATGACTTCAGGGTCCAGATGATAATGATTGAGGGACCTCTGACGACACAGTAGTACATCCTGTGTCCTCATGTGTTACCTCTAATGCAACAGTATTGACAGTGTGGCTTTCAGGTTACAGCCTCAGTGTCATTAGATTCTAGTGTGGAATCATCTCCCCATCTTAACGTCATAGGAATGAAATAACATATAAACATGTTCTGAACTTGACACATCCATCTTTTCTGACTCTACAGTCATAATACCCTCTCTTTCTCCTTACCTTTGACAAACCCGTCAGTTGTATACTGTTTATAGTTGAATTGACTCTACAGTCATAATACCCTCTCTTTCTTCTTACCTTTGACAAACCCGTCAGTTGTATACTGTTTATAGTTGAATTATTATTTGCCGCTGTAATTGCATTCAAGATATACCTGCCTCGTGCTACAAATGTTTTATTGTTATTAATCAGCTTTAGATCTGTTAGTTGTCATTTGCAATGAAATAACTTTCTCATTTCTTAGTCTTTTCCCAGCACCCCCACTTTAACCCTCGCAGTCAACAAAAAATTTAATTATTCACACCATGGACTTTATTGAGGGATACCCACTGACATTGTCTTATGGTTCATTTCCATTCTCTCATGAGTAAGGTGTCACCGGAAATATTGTAAATTTTTTTTTTTTCAGCTTTGGTAAACAATTGTTAAATTTTCAAATACTGAGGCTGGTAGAGGAAATTGAATGACATTGATTCTTTTGTGACTTATGAATTTATATCATGGAATATTTTGTCTGAGAGTGTCCATAAACTATGTGGCTTGATCTAGGGGAGGGTTTGAGTAGAAAGCTACACTTAGCTATGTGTGGAGGAGCTTTTCATCCATATAATTTATCATGGATAGAGAAAACACAACAGCAAGTGGGTATTTATGTCCATCACTTAAGTATCACCGTATGAAATTTAGATATCCTAAATACCAACAGTGCTGTGCATGTATGTAAGTTGAAGTCTAGTGTTGGGTTGCGCGTGGCTGGTGCATTTGAACTAATCAACATATTACAGTGCATTACGAACCAAAAAACATTAGACATGCCATACCTAGACTCAAATTCATTTACACATGTCACCCGGAATTTTTCAAGGCAGTGACAGTTCCTATTGCTTTGATGGTTTGAAATTAAGATGTTTTGATCAAGATAACCAGTGTGAGACAACACTGCTTGTTGATAAAATAATTCTATTTTTGTTCTGTCAAGTGAATTTCAATGCAATTGTAACTATAGTGCTCGTTGAAGTGTTACTTATAGTTGAAAGTGTGATGTTAAGTGGCTATGTACAATAAACTTTATGAGGTTTATCGAAAATGTTTATTAAATGGGTTTTCATAATCCAGTAAATTATAGAAATCTTTAAGCATTTCAAAGAATCATTTCCTGGTAATGTAGAAAGAAATGTAACAGAACTACAACAAAAAAAATAAAAAATGCAGCCACTCTTAGTATTTTTACATGTCAGGTGTAGTTTGTTCTATTTTATAAATTAATGTAAAATGATGAATGATTTAAAGAGAATGTTTTAGTAACATCTCCAGAAGAAAAGGATCCCTTATTGTACCTGAGAAAGAAGTTTTTTTCCCAAAACTTGATGATTTGTAGAAGTGGCTAGAATCAACAATTCATTCAGAATATTCATAATTATGTAAAATTATGTAATGTGTTAATTATATATGCAATAATTTTAACAATAGACTGTGAAGAGAAAACAGTAAAAAATGTCATGGAATTAACAGAGAAAAGAGCTATGTGATACACAAGAAGGAGAATGGGAGGGGGGGGGGGGAGTGTCAAAGCAAAAGGCACATCAGGCTATGTGGAGAAGGGGGTTCAGGGGAGGCCAAAATGGAGCCTAGTTTATGGGCACTCTCTTTGGAACATTAAATGATATACATTCAGTACTTTAATAATACAAGTAAGTGTATTGAAGAGGTTGGGAGAGGGGGAAAAAAACTACATTGCATTAATTTTCCTACTGAGCATGGTGGGTGAGCATAAATGCTCTGGCCTTACATTCAGGAGGACATGGGTTCGAATCTTCATCCGACCATCCAGATTTGGGTTTTCCATGGTTTCACAAAATCACTCAATGTGAATGGTGGCATTGTTCCATTAATAATGCCATGGCTGAAAAGTTGATTATAAGATGACTGAATTAATGAATTGCTGGATGTTACTTCATTTTGATTTTCAATTCAAAGAACTTTTTAAGAAGGCAATAGTGAAGAATGTGGTTGTTGAAATGTTCTTTAGAAATTTGACAGCAGTTGAGCTGTTAATTTTAATGTATAAAATTAATAAGGAATGTGAGGGAACACTTCATTTCAAACGGTCATTTGAGTGTTAATTTAAATGAAACAATTCTGAAAATTATCTTTGACATGAGTCCTACTCCTTCCAGCAGTCAAATTTTTTGAGCTATATACCAGTGCAAAACTAAGAATGAATAAGTCTTAATCATTTAATTAAAAAAAAAATTATCAGATTTTTTAAAAATGATTTTGTCATAGATTTTTACTCTAAATCCTAATGGGTAATGGAAAAGAATAAACCAGTTCTTCTTTTGAGATTATTTTGACCTCTGAATCCATGCTTATAACTAGATCCCACTTGATTAAAAAAATAAATGCCTAAATCAAGTGGCAGCTTGTGGTCATGGGCATCTTTTCCCTTCCATGAACTACTTTTCATACCTGCTGCAATATCTTTCCATGCCTCATCGTCAGTATACACCCTGTACACTCCCATGACCCTCATCTTCCTCCTGTCTTGCAATGAATCCCATTCCAGCTCCTTTATCATATCTGTCACTGATTGCATTCTGCGATAATTTCCAGAAACAAATCTAGCAGCCCCTCTTTGCACCTTCTCCAACTGCTGTATTTGATACTCAAAATGTGGGTCACATACTACACTACCATATTTGAGCAATGGTCTGACCAAAGTTTTGTAATCCAATTCCTTTACTTCTCTCATGCGTCCCCTCATCACTCTCTCCAACAAGTGCAGAATTTTGAAACCTTTTCCTACCACCTGTCCAATGTGTCCTGCCCAGTTAAACTTGTTATCAAATATAATGCCAAGATATTTACATTTCAAGTCTTCAGCAAGCAATTCTTTCCCCACCTTATATTCATAATTAACCTTTTTTTTATTTGTGTATCTAATTAGCTGACTCTTCTTTGCATTTATCTTCATCCCATGTTTACCAACCCAACTAGATACCTTGTCCAGATCACCCTGCAACTGTTTACAGTCCTCTATCATTTTGATCCTTTTATACAGCATTATGTCATCTGCAAACAATCTAATTTCAGATAGTAAACAATCAACACAATTATTCATTAGAATAATGAATAGCAATGGTCCAAATATGCTGCCCTGCAGCACTAGCATTTTTACTTCCACTTCCTTCGATACCGCATTTCCTACCCTAACTTTCTGTTTTCTACCTTTTAAAAATTCTTCTACCCAGCAAATTACTTTCTCATCCACTCCAATTGTTTTTACCTTATTTACTACCATTTTATGGCTTACTCTGTCAAACACCTTTGAAAGATCTAGTGCTACACTATCAATCTGGCCTCCCTTTCCATTTCATCTGAAATATCTTGCATATATCCCACCAACTGAGATTTGCATGAATATCCTTGCCTGAACCCATGTTGCCTACTTGAAAACCACTTACGTTCCTCACATACATTTCTGATGTGGTTGCATATCTATATTTCCATTAATTTACCTACCATTGAAGTCAAACTGATTGGCCTGTAATTTTCGACTCTATTTCTCACCCCTCCTTTATGTGCCGGTACTACTATATAATACATAATATGTGATCATCAGCACTGAGCAATCACTCAAAAATGATTTGATATTTTTTCCTTAATTACTCTTACTAATTATATTCACATTCATCTGCACATCTTCCAGTTTGATTGAAGCAGTTACAACAAAGAAAAAAAGTTACAAATTACAGACACCCAATTGATTAATGGGGATGCAAAGGAGGGCAGGTAGATTTATTTTTGCAGAAATTATTTATAAACACATTCAGTAACAAATATGATAAATTAGCTGATAAGGAGATAATCACTGATTTTTGATGATTCTTATATTTGTTGGTGCAAATGAGATATTGCATTCCAAAGTTTTCATAAAAGTAGCTCTATCAGCAGAATGGGGCGTAGCCAAATGGGCAGAATCCCCATCCAGGAATCCAGATTTGGGTTTTCAATGGTTTCCCAAATCACTCATGCCGGGATGCTTGCTTCAGAAGGCCATGGCTGAATTCTTTCCACTCTACCTCTTATTACCTCATTGCTCATGAGGGGTAATGCCATAAGAAAGGAAAAAATAAACGGGGAAGGTCCTCGATTATTGAGTGGGAGAAATAGATTCATGCCCAGTTCTCAGTAACTTTAGTCGTTTCTATAATTTCTAATACATCTATAGTGTCAATGTCATATCTGAATTAGTGTAATATTTTTTACCCTTAAGCTATTAACACATGCTTTTTGTTGTATCTGATGATTTGTCAGAATATAGAGAAAAAATAATTTTTGTTCTGTGTGGATAGTAACAATTCTATGCGTCATGCAAACATTTTCTTCGGTTGTAAGTTTATCCATACACCTGCATGCATTGGGGGCAAGGGGGGGGGGGAGAATTTAAATGTAGTTTTTTTATCTGTTCTGTCCATGTGTCCCATTTTACAGTTCAGTAATATTGCATAGCAAATTTCCTTACCAGTTGGAGAAGACACTACAAGTTGTGAAGCATACCAGAATACAAATTACTGGTAATTGGGTGTGCACCCAATACAGCAGTATGATAGTCAACGACCTTGGCTGCTTAGCTGTGCCCCAGTTTGCTGACTGAACTTCTATTTACTTGTTATGTAGACAGTTTTAAAAACTTTGAGATTGAATATCTCAGAAACAGGTTCATTACATAACATCCCTTGGACCTGCAGCTAAGGGAATAAGCTCCTACAACAATTGTAAGAATCGTTAAAATTGATTTTTTTTTTTTTTTTTTTTTTTTTTTTTTTTTTTTTTTTTTTTTTTTTTTTTTTTTTTTGCTGTCTTTAGACTGGTTTGATGCAATCCTCCATCCCTTCCTATCCTGTGCTAACCTTTTCGTTTCTACATACCCCTTACAACCAATGTCCTCAATTATCTGCTTCATATATTCTAATCTCTGTCTATCTCTACAGTTCTTACCTTCGACTGTTCCCTCCACTAACAAATTAACCAATTCAGCATGTCTCAAAATATGACCTAAAACCTGTCTCTTCTTCCTGTAAGCTTCTTCCATAAACTTCTTTTCTCACCCATCATTTCCAAAACTCGTTCATTTCTTACTTTGTCTGTCCACCTAATTTTTAGCATTCTTCTGTAGCACCACATTTCAAATGCTTCAATTTTCTTTATTTCCGGTATTCCTAAAGTCCATGTTTCACTACCATAAAGTGCAGTGCTCCACACAAAGAGTTTTAAAAAGTTCTTTCTAATTCCTAGATCAATATTTGAAACTAAAAGGTTTCTCTTTTTCATGAAGGCTCTTTTTGCTAGTGCTATTCTGCTTTTAACATCATTCCTGCTTCGGCCATCGGTTGTAATTTTGCTTCCCAAGTAACAGAACTCACTCACTTCTCCTATAGCATCTGATCCTATTTTTATATTTAATCTGCTACTATTGGTATCATTTCTGCTACATTTCATCACTTTTGTCTTACTTTGATTTATATTCAGTCCAAAATCTTCCTTCAGTATTTTCTTCATGCCATTCAATAACTTCTCAATATCCTCAGCCCTCTCTGCTAATAAGACAATGTCATCAGCAAATCGTAGCATACTGATTTTTTCTCCCTGAAAACTTATGCCGCATGGAAATTTTTCTTTGACTTTCTTCATTGCTTCTTCTACATACAAGTTGAATATTAATGGGGATAGACTACAACCTTGTCTCACACCCTTTTTAAACGATGAATGTCTCTCGTGATTCTCTACTTTTATTACAGCCACTTGATTCTTATATAGTTTATAGAGTATTCTTCTATCTCGATACTTTAGACCTGACTTCTTTAAAATTTTGAACATCTTGTCCCAACTAACAATATCAAAAGTTTTTTTCTAAATCAACAAATGCCATAAAAGTATCTTTGTTTTTCTTGATCCACCCTTCAAGTATTAATCTTAAAGACAGAATTGCTTCCCTTGTACTGCGATTTTTCCTAAACCCAAACTGATCTTCACCTACTATCTCTTCTACTACCCTTTCCATCCTTCTGTATATTATTCTGGTCAGTAATTTTGAAGCATGTGATGTTAGACTAATGGTGCGATAATTCTCACATTTGTTGGCTTGTGCTTTCTTTGGAAGTGTGAAGATGATATTTTTATTAAAATCAGTTGGAATTTCCCCTGTTTCATAACTTTTTGATATCAACTTGAATAATCTTTCGATTCCTTCCTCTCCTAGAGATTTAAGAAGTTCTGCAGGGATCTCATCAATTCCAACTGCCTTATTTGCTTTCAAGTCATTCAGAGCTTTATTAAATTCTGTTCTCAAAACAGGATCTCCTAAGTCATCAATGTCGACATCGCCTTCCTTTTCCAATACACTATTGTTCAAGTCGTGCCCATCATACAGTTTCTCAATGTATTCCTTCCATCGGTTAGCTCTATCTTCTGAGCTTAAAAGAGGTTTCCCATCGGCAGCTTTAATGTTCATACCTCTTTTCTTCATTTCTCCAAAATTCTGTTTGATCTTTCTACATGCAACATCTACTTTTCCTACGACCATTTCCTTTTCTATTTCTTCACACTTTTGTTGTAGCCATTTTTCTTTTGCTATTTTGCATTTCCTATTTATTTGATTTCTAAATTGCCTGTACTGCTCTCTTCCTGCTTCATCCTGAGCATTTTTGTACCTTCTCCTCTGATCCATCAGCTCCAAAATTTCTTCTGTGATCCAAGGTTTTGGGGCAGCTTGTTCCCTAAAGCCTAATGTTTCTTTGCCAGCTTTCATTATTTCGGTCTTTAATGCATTCCATTCGTCCTCGGTTGAGCTCCTTTCACAGTTACTTCTTAGACCTAAGTCTGCCATTTCTGCAAATTTTTCTCTTGTGCTAGATTGTTTCAGCTTATTCACTGCCAGTCTGTTCTGCTTATGCTGCTTCCTTATTCGCTTGAATTTCAGCCTGCACTTCATTACTATCAAATTATGGTCCGAGTCTATGTCTGCTCCTGGGTACGCTTTACAGTCTAGAACTTGATTCCTGAATCTCTGTTTGACCATGATATAATCTAGCTGATATCTGCCTGTATCCCCAGGACGTTTCCAGGTGTATATTCTTCTTGCATGGTTCTTAAACAGTGTGTTTGCCACTACTACAGGGTGGCCACAGACCTGGAAAACCTGGAAAATATGGAATTATCAGGGAATTTAAAGCCACCTTGAAATATCATGGAAATATCAGGGAATCCAAGTAATTTAAAAAATTATCAGGGAATTTTAATTGCAACAACCCAAAATTTGATAATTTTTTTAATCATTTATTTTAATATTGAACTTTTGCATTAAATAATTCAGCATATATATTTTTGACATAAAATAGCCAACAAATACCGCATTTACACTAGCAACTTGCATCTTGTCTTGCGCCTCATCAAGATACGACGACAAGATGTTCGTGTGTGAGCGCTAACATGAACTCTCTCTGGAAATCAGCATTTGAAATTATATTTTAAAAAATGGCGGATGACATCTAAATCATGTAAACTCAGAAGTTAAATTTTTTACTGAATAAAACAGCAATCGTAGAGGAGTAAGTATATAAAGATGTTTTTATGTTTCACTAAACAGTTTTACAATTTCAAGCAAAGTGTGAAACAGATGTTCCAAAATAATTGAATTTGTGGAGAGTCTTCGAAGTCCTGTAGAATGTCACAAGCTGGTTTGGAGCTTCTTCTGAGAAAAATTGAACCTTTAATATCAAAACAAAAGCCTAGATTCAATATACCAATGCCAGCAAAAATGTGAATAGCGATAATTATACGGCTTTATAACTTTTTTGTATTAATGATATAAGGCGAATTAAAGCAGGAACAAAATAATACGTAAGATCCTAAATAGGTAGGATTAATAAAGTTTTGCGTCATTCAGAGCTCTTTCAAATTCTGAATCGATAAGATAGTATAAACATCGTGCTCGTGCCTTTGAACCGCTGCCAAGGCGAGCGGCACAGGCAAGCAACCACACAAAGTGAACCAACACGATTGCATGGTTTAGACAAACTCGTGTTCATGCTATCTTGCGTAGACTCACGGAAACTTACGTGAAAGTGTTAACTCGGCAACAGAATAAATTGAAAATGGAAGAAAAAAAGCTACAATAACTGAACCAGAAGATTTGAAAATAAAAGTGTAGCAAATGAAAAAGTCATAAAAAAGCTAAGCTGTTGACTGAGTCAAGTTACTGATGAACAAATTAAAAATCTTAATTACTTTATCCACCAAATATTAAAAGATTACTAATTAGTTTAAGTTCATATTAGTCATTTGACCTATCTTATTTTTGTGCTACCCATTTTTAATTATGCTTCATAAGATTATAAAATTTTCAAATAAATATTCTTAAACATGAATAAAATTTTCTCGGGTTACACATGTTTCTTTTTCTAATTTTTTCAGTTTTATACCAGATTTAATTATTTAGAATCAAAATCTATTTAAAACTTTAAATATCTTAACCAGGCAAATAAAGTTTCTAAATCAGGGAAAAATTTGGCAAATTTTTCTGGAAAACCTGGAAATATCAGGGAATTTTTAAATCATTACCTTGTGGCCACCCTGTACTAGCTTATATCTTTCACAAAATTCTAGCAACCTGCTTCCTCGCTCATTTCTTTCTCCTAGACCAAAACTTCCTACAGTATTCCCCTCTTTTCCTTCTCCCACTATTGCATTCCAATCACCCATGATTATTAGATTTTCCTCCCCTTTCACATATTGGATTAATTCTTCAATTTCAGCATATATTTTTTCTATTTCTTTGTCATCTTCCTGTCACGTTGGCTTATATACTTGTACTAATGTGGTTGGGACGGGCTTAGTTTCTAACTTCATCAAAATAATCCTGTCACTAAACTGTTGATAATAACTCACCCGTTTCCCTACTTTCTTGTTCATTACAAATCCTACACCAGTGACTCCATTGACAGCTTGTGTGCTAATTATCCTGTGTTCCCCAGACCAGAAATCCTGTGCGTCCTTCCATTTAATCTCACTAATCCCAACAACATCTAACTTAAGTTGTTCCATCTCCCTTTTTAAGTTTTCTAACCTGCCTGCCCTATTCAGACTTCTAACATTCCACGCTCCGACTCGTAGAATGTTTCTATCCATTCTGATGATTATCAGGTCTGATAGCCCCCTAGTTCTTTGACAGTCATTGGAACACAGAAGGCAGGCGAAGAGACTACTTGGAGTGTATAAGGCATATATTAGTTATCAGGATTGATATTAGTAAACGAATTAGGATTAGTATGTGGTAGAGAAGACAAAACCATGACCATAAACTATCATTTGATTTCAGGCATTTGGGAAGTGGAAATTTTTTCTTTGTGGGTAAGGGAATTAGAGACTAGAATAAAGTACTGAGAAATGTGCCAAACTATTTACTTCAAACACTTGAAAGACTAAAAGTGAAATTTCATTAAACACAAAAGTACATATGTAGGGAAATTACCATCAGTACATGTGCTGCGCTGCATCACAGTTAATTTATAATAAAAACAATAGTAGTAACAACTCATTCTTTATCCATCCTCCTGTAATGAATTGCTAAGTCAGAGGTTTTTGAATAACACTTTGAGTTTGTTTAAACAAAAAATTAATTTCTTATTGTTATGAGTCACTACATGCACCTTTGTATAATGTCTAAAATGTTCTTGATGCTTGTCAGTATGCAGTGCTCAAAAGAAGATAATAAAATAATATCAGACATTATAAGTTATTTGCAATATAGCTAGCTCCTGAAAAAGTATCCTTGCTCTATAAGGCTGATGTTCTTGGTGGTTCCGAAATATTGTAATTACAATAGAATTAATTAATGTCGTATTGTCTGTTTTTCTGGCACAATTTTGCTGTGTAGAAATAAACTGTGGTCACCCGGGCATCCTGTACAATGGATGGCTTGAGAATATCGAGGCTGGTACTGGCCTTGGTGCAAGTATTATCTTCAGATGCCATGATGGCATGAAGCTTGAAGGAAACACGTCAACTGTGTGCCAGATTGATGGTCGCTGGCGATATCCTTTGCCCAAATGCTTAGGTAAATATTGACATACTTGCATGTTAATGTAGAATAGTAGTTCATGCTTGTACTCTTAAAAATGCATTGTATATTAACTGGTTAAGAAGTTTTAAGTTTAATTTTTTACATACTCTAGCTCTGATTTAATCTTAACTTCAGTTGCTTATTGTTCATTTACATAACTGTATATAGGAAACATTTTAAAAATCTTTATACACTTGAGTACATTTGTTGAATTACATAAATTATATTGACAATTAGAATTATAAAAACTGATGATATGTTAATTATGTAATATAATTTTCAATTTATACAGAGGTTGGACAAAATAATATGAACACCATGCAATAGAGTACAGGTTGTTGCATGTTGGCATCACTACTTCGGTGTGAATACTGCGATGTGCATGTATGGCATACCTGACATGACAGGTCTTGTAGGTTATGTGTCAGTGTATTATATGCTTTGTTCTTTTATGGTTTTAACAAGCGATCGGTGATATGCATGATCTCTCAGACTTCGAAAGAGGGCAAATTGTTGGAGCTCGGTTAGCGGGAGTGTCTGTGACTAAAACAACTGAACTGATTAATGTCTCATGAGTGACAGCATCCACGACAATGACAGCATTCACAAAACATGGTAAAACATTGTTGTGGAAGAGGAATAGTGGACAAAAACCAAAGTTAACTGACAGAGATCAACGAACATTAAAAAGGATTAAGGCCTTACAAGACAAAACTACCACAGCAAAAATGACAGAACTCAACACACATCTGTATAATACTGTTTCAACAAAAACACTATGGCGGGAGCTCCACATAGCTAACATTTATGGAAGGGCTGCAGTTGCAAAACCCCTTAAACTGCTACCAATGCTAAGCTGCAAAACAAGTGGTGCCATGATCATAAAAGCTGGACACTTGATGATTGGAAGAATATGGTATGGTCTGATGAATCATCGTTCACATTGCTTCCTACTAAAGGGCAGGTTTATGTATGGAGAACACCAAAAGAAGCCTACGATCCGGACTGCCTGCGTCCTACAGTCAAGCTGGGGGGAGGTTCTGTTATGATGTGGGTGGCTATGTCGTGGTATTCAGCTAGCCCTCTCATTCACATCACTGGCCAGACGACTGCGAATGACTATCTCGACATCCTCAGTGATGACATTATTACTATAACTAGAATACTGCTGCAAAACACTACCATCTTAAGATGATAATGCACCCATACACAAAGCCAAAATGGTTCTGTCCTGGTTTGAGGGGCATCAGAATATCATCAAATATCTTCCCTGGCCATTACAATTGCCAGACCTCAATATAACTGAACAGTTGTGGGGAGTATTGGAACAGAGAATAAGGAGCAGATTTCCATCTACAACATCATTGAAGCAGTTGGCGAATGTTTTGGTGCAAGAACGGAACAACATTCCTTTGGAAACTATTCAGACACTCTACAAATTTATTCCATGAAGAATTGTAGCTGTTCTACAAGCAAAAGGTTGCCCAACACCATATTAATGAATCATTAGTATGTAAATATCAGGAGTTCATATTATTTTGTCCAGCCCCTGTATGAGTTGAAAAAAAAATTTGAAGCACTTACAATAAATTCTTTTAGGAATGAGGAAGCTTAGAATTATACACTGTGAATCTTAAAAACGTATAATGGATTTGGCTACCAGTTTTATTCTTATCACAAAAATAATGGTGATATGAACATGTGCATAACAGCTGATACATTATAAGCAATAGAAAATGCTGAGCCATTGTAAAGAATGCTTATCAAATGATAGCACCATTGAGGTCTGAAATCTGTATCTCTCAACATTTACCAGTTCCATACAGCAGTGCCAGAAATTTCAGGAAACTTAAAATTCCAACTGTCATCTAATCATTAAAATCAGCATAAAAGCAAAATTCTTTGTATAATCTCACCAAACAAAATACCACAGTAAGATTCTATTTTAAAGGAACTTATTTTGCTTATTCTGATCCAGCCCCATGTGTGGTGCCTAGTGTGAAACAAGGCCGAGTACTGCTGTGGGTTGATAACAGGACAGAGGAGGACCTTCCGCTAGTGGTACAGCATGGGGAACGGTTGCATGTTGAATGCCAGACAATGTATGAATTCCCTGCCAACCGCACCCCTGTCTGCAATAATGGCACCTGGACTGTCATGCCTCGCTGTGAACCAGGTACTACAAGTACTACAGCTGCATACTTCAGGAGTATTTAGAAACTAACACTCCTTTTTCTAGTTAAGTTAAATAAAGTCTTAAAATGTCTTTTACACAAATTAAATGAATAAAGTGTTTTCTAACTTAATTTCAGAACATCATAATTATTATAAATCAATAAAATCAGTTAAAAATACACTATGCTGTAGTAACGTAAGAAAACAGTAAACTTGTAATAATGGTAAATATAAAACTGTATGTAATGATATAGTGTGGTAAGAGGAACTGTTTGTGTCTGGGATATCAGTATGACTGAAATCTAAATAATAATATTAGAGATAATTAGCCCATTGATACAGCTACATCTGTAAAAGCTAACTGACTACTGTAATGACCAAACATTGCTTGGGGTTATGCAACGTTCGTTAACTTGATCGTGTTGCCTGTATAACTGATACCTTTTCTCAAAGATGCGTAAGTTCTTTAAACTGGCCGCCAAGCTATTAGTTTACCATGTAATAGCTAACAGGTCATACGTAAATGAAAGAAGTCACTGTGGTTACGAATTTGAAATATATTCTGAAAGTTTGCTGAAGTTAACACTGGTATCAGATTACACTTGTTGAAAACATTTAAGGCAAATCGAACTTATCAAGATGCAGATTATCCTCCAAGGCACAATGG
Source organism: Vandiemenella viatica (assembly GCA_031002005.1). Taxonomy (NCBI): domain Eukaryota; kingdom Metazoa; phylum Arthropoda; class Insecta; order Orthoptera; family Morabidae; genus Vandiemenella; species Vandiemenella viatica. The sequence goes on from CM061919.1 coordinate 77,350,557, forward strand.
TTAAAAGCATACATTCTTGCAAACATACTTTCTATTTGCAACCCCCAATTCAGAGTGAGCTATATGATTTATTTATTTCGTATGGCAGAAGAAATAAAAAAAACAGTAACTACATTAACTTACAATAAATATAACTATTACTACAGACTGACGTCTAATGATTTCTGCCATTCAATTGCTTCTGTTGTTGCTTCATGAATCTGATTCATTGTACCACTGAATCTCCTGAGAGGGCATTCCATGGTGATGTGGTGAATGGTTTGCTCATAGTTACCGCAGTCACAAGAAGGATTCTCTGTCATTCCCCACTTATACAACCAGTAGTTGCATCTACCGTGGCCTGTTCTCATTCAGTTCAGTGCCGTCCAGGTTTTCCTAGGAAGGTTGAATCCAGGAGGTGTAGGGTCTTGGATTAGCACCTGTTTGTCGGGGTTGGAATTTGTCCACTTAGTGCACCATACTTCGCCTATGTTGAAATTATTTTGAACCAACTCTTGACCAAACTTCCATGTTGAATATCTAGATTTTAGTCTATTTGGAGCTTTGTGTGTGCAGTCCAAATTAATTGGAAGTTGTGGCTAACTTAAGCATTTCTGCATTCCCTTTTTAATGCCGCTTGTCTTCGGAGACTTGGTGGGGCGATGTTAGAGAGTACAGGCAGGTGTAGATTTAACAGTTCCAGATATTGTTCTCATTGTGTCATTTAGTTGAACGTCGTTCTTTTTTGTGTGACTGCTGTTTATCCATACTGGACTGCAGTCTTCGGCAGTTTAATATACCAGAGCAAGAGCTGATGTTCTGAGAGCTGTGGCATGTGAACCCGTTCCTGAAAGTTTGTGAAGGATGTTATTTCGAGTTTTTACTTTTGCCACTGTTTCATGGATATGCTCCTTATATGTCTATGACCGGCCAAGAACCACACCTAGATATTTTGGATGAGGATTGTATTTAAGTAATTAGCCTCTGAATTTTATTTGAGGTTTATAGAGGGCTTTTCTATTGTTTAGATGGGATGAGCTGACCTCTGTCTTATTTATATTCAGTTTCAGGCACTAAGTGTTGAAGTACTCATTCAGTTTCTGAAGATCAATTGTGAGAATTTCTTCAGATGTTTTGAAGTCGCTCGATTGTGCTATCATGACTATGTCATCAGCATATATAAACTTCCTAGAAGTGGAAGATGGCAAGTCTGTGGTGTAGATGTTGAAAAGTAGTGGAGCAAGGACAGATCTTTGTGGTTGCCCATTGTTTAATCTGTAAGATTTGCTTCTATTCCCATTTAGCTGAACCTCAATCATTTGATTGCATAGCATGTCATTCAACAGAGAGGTAATTGTTTTGCATGGGATAATCATAAGGAATTTCAGGATCATTCCCTTCCCCTAGACTGTGACATATGCTACAGTCAAATCTACAAACACTGTCAAGGTCTTTTTCCGATCTTGGAAGCCCTTTTCAATATGGTTGGTCAGCACCATTACTTGGTCGCAGCAATTCCGGTTTGGTCGAAATCCTGCCTACTCAGTTGATATACAATAATCCTCAAACACTGCTACTAATGACTTCTTAAACCATTGAAAAAAGGTGCTTTCATTGATTTCAGCTTAAAGTGAATGAGGAACTCCATGAACTTGTTCTGTGGCAAAATAGTTGAACTTTCAGTAGTTACATTTTGAATTTTACCTGGTGACTCATACTGCTACTTCAAAACTGTTTCTCAAGACCATTCCCAAAACTATTCCAGACTGCTTAAAAACTATTTCGGGCTGCTTGAGGCTGCCTGAACTGGTTGGCTTTTTATAGCCTTTGTCTTATCTTTCATTGATTTGCCATGGAATAACGGTATATTCCCGCGGGGAAACACTATTCTTTAGTGAATTACGAAAGTCCCCCATTCCTGTAGAACACTAATTTTACTCAGATTTTCCCAAAATTTTAATTAGTTTAATTTATTCCCAATCTTTTCAGTCGTGACAAATTTCCTCGTAATTATTCTCGTTTAAGAGTTATTAATTTATAAAAGTCACACATGGTGTAGCCATCACATGTCGACACTATAACTCCATTTTTCTTATTTTAAATTTCAAGTTACCTCTGAACTGTTATATTTTTGTTATTAACTGAATTTTTCTCTCTCAATTGAGCCTACTTTTATCTTCTTAACTCTTTTATCTAAAAAGTCCCAATTCTTTATTATGCTAATATCTTCTCAGATAAATTTTAATAGCATACAAAATACACCTTAACATGATCATCATTATCTGCTTTCTTAGTGGAAATGAATGCAACAAAATTCATTTTGACTGATAGACAACCTTATTTGAATCTTATGTCTTTTACAAAAATAGTTTAGAATCAATTTAAAAAAGTGCTTTCTTGTTAAGAAAAGGGTTATAAAAGTTCTTTACCATACATCTATATGAGATTAACTCCCTTCTAATTGATTTTAGCGAGATAATGGATGTTTAACAAGGTTATGTTCTGTGCTGAAAAGTGCTTTACTATTGAAAATGATTATAAAAGTTATTCGCTATATGCATTATATGTAACAGGCCTCCTGCTGAATATTTTAGGTAATATAAGAAGTAAATAACACTGCACTAAGCAAATAACTAGCTAAAGTGCTGACATTATTTCTTCTTATGACTGGATCAAAGAAGAAGAAAAATGTTACAGGTAGAGGATCTTGTAATTAAAATGAATCAGATGTGGGATATGAAAGCAGAGGTTACCCAATGAAAGTTAATTTCCTGAGTTTCATATTGTGTTTTTCTGAGCAAAAATTTGTCATAGTGGTCAGGATACTCCGATCACTGGGTCACTCAAGAGATTACACTTATGTAAAATGCACACCTGCCATGAGTAGCTTTATTAGAATTCTACAGAACCTATGAATGATTATGAAACCAAAATGGTGCAAAGAAAAAGAAAAGAGAAAAAAATAGTTACTTAAGGTTACAATCAAGAAATTACTTTCCTCAGTTCCACATTTATTTCTGATTTCAAATCTCTGCTTTTTTTTATGAATTATTCCAACCTTGACATCCTTCCAGCAAAAGAAAATAATTGCACACCCTATGTCTGAAAGTTGAAATTTTATAGTTATGTTTGCTTTCTTCTCTTCCAAATTCTGTTTCTAAGCTTTCATCTCATATTTAGTCAGACCTTGTTATCAATGTACCCACTGGTCTATTTGACGACCTCCTGTATTTCCTCCACCATGTCCATTAGTAAATTTATTCTAAGGTTATTTCTTAAAATAAATCTAGCTTTTTTGGTTTATACCCCTCACTTTGTTGTAGCAGGAACTGATAATGTAGACCAAATTCCATCTCATCATACTAAAGTGACCAGAAAAGTCTAGATTCTTTATTTCCCTGGTACATTCCGTCACAACCCACTTTAGTAGATGTAATACTTCACAATCCCTCCCAATTTCTCTCCTGATACATCTGTGATAGTAACATATATACATTTATTACAATTGTGGAGGAGAAACTATCAACTTGGTTCCCACCAAGAATATAATTATCCTTGGAAATTTCAACTCCCATCATACACTGTGGGGGTCTAACCAGAGTGACGATAATGGGATTAAATTAATAGAATGAGCTGATGTCAACTACTTGACGTTGATATATGACCCTAAAGACAAAGGTACATTTTTCCACTTACTGGAAACAGACTGCATACCTGACCACTGTTTTGTCTCTTCTGGTTTAACAGCTCCTTTCTGTTGCATAACGAGACAAGTTCTCAGTGACTTCCCTCACAGTCAGCACAGACCTATAATCTATAAAATAGGAATCCAGATACCTGTTATCCGATCAACCCCTAAATCTTGGTGGAACTTCCAGAGAGCAGATTGGGAAGCCTATGCAAAGTATACTGGCACTAACATTCAATGTATCAAAGCAGTCCCAGAGCAAGCTTTGTACAACCAATAAAAGCTGCAGCGAGTAGAGCTATCCCGCAAGGCTTCCAGAAAGACTATTTTCCAGGATGGAGTGAAGAGTCAAGAAGACTTAAAGAAGAATTTGAGTAAAACAGCTCTCATGAGAAGGCAACAGAACTGCTGGAATCTCTTGACCATGCTAGAAGAGATAAATGGATAAAAACTCTTAAAAATCTGAATTTTACCCATTCTAGTAGAAAAGCCTGGTCTCTTATTTGTAAATTAGAAATTACATTGATAATGTAAACTAAATTCAATCTCATCATACTAAAGTGACCAGAACTGTCTAGATTCTTTATTTCCCTGGCACATTCCCTCACAACCCACTCCAGTATATGTCTATAAGTATACTCAAGGAAAAATTCATCCATTAATGTGAAATCAATAGCAAATCAAATTGTATCTACATGTAGAACATAAAAGGACAAGCAGTTCACTAGACGGGTCAAATCAGAGCTTAAGCGTCAAAAGTGCAAAACTCAATCTCACTCTATATACTCCCATTCATTCACATTACAAGAGGTTTAGAAAGGTTTAAAGACCCTTCAAAATGGAAAAAAAACTGCAGGATTAGATTGGATTTGTCCAGGATTATTGAAACCTGTGGACCAACTACATCTCGTTGGCTTGCCTCACTCTTCAGCTCCATACTGCAATCTGGAAGGCTTCCTCAGATCTTCAAGTGAACAAAAATCATTTCTTTACTTAAACCACGAAAAGATCCAAATTTCCCACAAAGTTACCATCTGATAACCTTACTCAGTGTCACTTACAAATTACTGGAAAGGCTTATTTTGAATAGAATAGCTCTAGCAATTGAAGCCCTGATCCCTGTTGAACACGCTGGATTCCGTACCAGTCAGGTCTATAGTGATCAGGTCCTGTCTCTCATTTTGGAAGTAGGTTATCAGAAGAAAATGAAGAACATAGCTGTATTCCTAGAGCTTTCGACAGCATATGATACAGTTTGGAGAGAGGGTCTCCTTCTCAAACTGATCAAAGCAGTTCCTTGGACAAAGATAATTTCTTTACTGGAAAACATGTTAAGTAACCGTCTGTTTCAGGTGCGCACTGAGTTCAGCAGGAGCAGATTTCACAAGCTAAATATTGGTCTACCATAAGGCTCGGTTCTCTCCCCTATACTTTTTAACTTATATACTCTTGACCTGCCAGACAGACTCTCACAAATTTGTATATGCTGATGACATCAGCCTTACAGTGCAAAGAACTAACTTCTTAGAGGCTGAAGAAATCCTGACTCATGAACTTCAGGAAATGGATGCCTACTTTCAAAGATGGCATCTTCAACTAATCCACAGAAAACCAAAATGGCTACATTCCATCTAAGCAACAAAAAAATTAACTACCAGCCAACTACCAGTTCATAGACCAGATGCTGATGTATAACAGTACCCAAAATACCTGGGTGTCACATTAGACAGATCCCTAAATTACAAAAGACACCCCCAGAATACAACTGGAACAATTTACTTTAGTGGCTGGCAGGAACTTTATGGGGATCCGATGTGAATACTTTAAGAACGTATCCTTGGTTTACTCCACAGCTGAATACTGCTTCAGCGTGTGGCTTAATAGCTCTCAAATCCGGTTGGTGGACGTTCAGCTGCACCAAACAATGCGCATCATAACTGGCTTGCTTCTATCTACACCTATTCAATGGTTACCAATGCTCAGCAACATCCCACCCCCTGACATCAGAAGGAAAAAGGTCGTAATCAAACTATGGTCAACGAGGCTCTGCCCATCCATGGAGATATTAGGGAATACAAATCATGGCTGAAGTCACATCACCCTGCCTGGAAGATTGCTGTCAGTCTAACATCTAACTCCTTCAGCCCTACAGATAGCACAACAGTGGAATGGGCATCATCAACACTGCAGGGCATTACCAATCCCTGCTCAAAACTACCAGGATTGAACTTACCATGGTCAGTTTCATGAAAATTAAATTGTATTTGATGTAGTATGGGAATCAAGAATTAAATTAATCTAAGCCTTCCACATACTACTTATAATTGTTCATACACTCCTGGAAATTGAAATAAGAACACATTGACGCCAGTGTGTAAGACCCACCATACTTGCTCCGGACACTACGAGAGGGCTGTACAAGCAATGATCAAACGCACGGCACAGCGGACACACCAGGAACAGCAGTGTTGGCCGTCGAAGGGCGCTAGCTTCGCAGCGGTTGGGTACCGCCGCAGTCAGTGTCAGCCAGTTTGCCGTGGCATACGGAGCTCCAACTCAGTCTTTAATACTGGTAGCATGCCGCGACAGCGTGTACGTGAACCGTATGTGCAGTTGACGGACTTAGAGCGAGGGCGTATAATGGGCATGCCGGAGGCCGGGTGGACGTACCACCAAATTGCTCAACATGTGGGGCGCGAGGTCTCCACAGTACATCGATGTTGTCGCCAGTGGTCAGCGGAAGGTGCACGTGCCCGTCGACCTGGGTCCAGACAGCAGCGACGCACGGATGCACGCCAAGACCATCGCATCCTACGCAGTGCCGTAGGGGACCGTACCGCCACTTCCCGGCAAATTAGGGACACTGTTGCTCCTGGGGTATCAGAGAGGACCATTCGCAACCGTCTCCATGAAGCTGGGCTACGGTCCCGCGCACCGTTAGGTCATCTTCCGCTCACGCCCCAACATCGTGCAGCCCGCCTCTAGTGGTGTCGCGACAGGCGTGTATGGAGGGATGAATGGAGACGTGTCGTCTTCAGTGATGAGAGTCGCTTCTGCCTTGGTGCCAATGATGGTCGTATGCGTGTTTGGCGCCGTGCAGGTGAGCGCCACAATCAGGACTGCATACGACTGAGGCACACAGGGCCAACACCCGGCATCATGGTGTGGGGAGCGATCTCCTACACTGGCCGTACGCCTCTGGAGATCGTCGAGGGGACACTGAACAGTGCACGGTACATTCAAACCGTCATCGAACCCATTGTTCTACCATTCCTAGACCGGCAAGGGAACATGCTGTTTCAACAGGACAATGCACGTCCACATGTATCCCATGCCACCCAACGTGCTCTAGAAGGTGTAAGTCAACTACCCTGCCAGCGAGATCTCCGGTTCTGTCCCCCATTGAGCATGTTTGGGACTGGATGAAACGTCGTCTCACGTGGTCTGCACGTCCAGCACGAACGCTGGTCCAGCTGAGGCGCCAGGTGGAAATGGCTTGGCATGCCGTTCCACAGGACTACATCCAGCACCTCTACGATCGTCTGCATGGGAGTATTGCAGCCTGCATTGCTGCGAAAGGAGGATATACACGGTACTAGTGCCGACATTGTGCATGCTCTGTTGCCTGTGTCTATGTGCCTATGGTTCTGTCTGTGTGATCTTGTGTTGTATCTGACCCCAGGAATGTGTATATCAAGTTTCCCATTCCTGGGACAATGAATTCACGGTGTTCTTATTTCAATTTCCAGGAGTGTATATTTTACAACCAGGCAACCTTGCCAACTGATCTCTTACTCAAACCCACCACTCTCTTCTCCTGCCTCTTGTCTTGCAATGACTCTCGATCTTATCATTTTATTTGTTGCACATGATCTAAGAAATCGTTTATATGAAGATTCCAGTTTCTTTCAATGGTCCAGTACAAGCTATTAGTTATTATGTAGATCCAATTTCATCATATCATACTCAAGCAAAGTTATGAACGAGATCTTATAGCCCAGTTTCATTTCTTTTCTGTACATTCCATCATTTCCACATTTAATAAAGTAGTTGTTATTGTGCAATTCAATAATGTTTTGGTAAGGGTCGTTTGAAACTGATTTCAAGTGGAGTATTTTACTGCAGCTGGATTCGTCTGTGGAAATTTCTGTAGAACACACCGCTTAATATATGATAAAGGAACTGAGTTTTGAGTAATTGGAAGGCAAAAGGTGGTTAAAGGAAGTTGTAATTATGCATAAAGCATGTATTGGCAAAGGGGCATGCATGGATATTTGGAGTAGAATTAAGAGTAGTATTTGGGAAAGTAGAGAGGTCCATGATCATAAAGTAACACATGGTTTCAGGCATAATAGGGTGTGAAAGTTTTCATTTGTACTAGAATAAGCTGTTTGAGAAGATACTGAAAAATTTACCTTAAATTGTGGTTTCATATAAATACAAAAGAGCAAACTTAAAAAAGTTAAATAGATAGCAAGAAAATTGTTAGGGCACTAGGCAAGCTAAAAATCAAAACTAGACTAGTATGGGTAATATTACTACAGATGTATTAAAGATAAATGATATGTCATTGTTCAATACGTTGAAATAATATTTAGATTGGTTCTGGATACAGGGCTATTTACCAGAGAACTGGAAAATTCCATAAAGGAGGGAAGACAAATGGATTTGAAAATTACAGGCAAATTTGTTTGGTTCAATGATATGTAAGTTAATGGAACGCTCAATATGGAATCACATCAGAAATATCTGTAAGGAACTGAATAGGTTTGTAAATCAGCAACATGGGTTTAGAAGGCTAAAGTGAATCTCAGGTGTTAAACAGGAGAGAATATTTAGACCAGTGTTGTTCATTATTCTGATGAATGGTTGTGTTAGTGGTTTACAGTCAGAAATTGTACTGTTTGCAGATGGCAAAATGTTATATAATGAAATTAAAGTGGGAAACGACTGTGTACAGTTTACAGGGAAATCTGGACAGAATATCTAGCTGGGTAGCACAACATGGAATGAAAATAAAAAGTAAAAACAGTCAAATTATTGAGTACATAGAATTTTTATGATTGTAAGGTGGAAGAGGATTTACTTGATGAATATATAAATCTCTGCACTTATTGGAGAGAGTGATCAGGGGATGGTCCAGAAAAGTCAAGAAAGTGGGTTACAAAACATTGTTCAACCATTGCTTGAATATGGTGGTATAGTATGGGACCCACATTTTTGGCATCGAATACAGTAGTTGGAGGGGGTGCAAAGAAAAGCTGCTAGATTTTTCTTTGGAAATTACTGCAGAACACAATCAGTAACTGATATGATAAAAGAGCTAGAATGTTTTTTTTTTTTTTTTTTTACTTATTGCTTTATGCCTCGTTGGCGGCCAAGGTCTTAGAGGCAGGATGGGTCTGGGGACAAGGAACAGGAAGGAATTCAGCCACAGCCTTTTTGAAGGAAGCATCCCAGCATTCGCCTGGAGTGATTTGGGGAAACTATGGAAAACTCAAATCTGGATGCCCGGACGGGAATTCGAACCCGCATCCTCCCGAATGCGAGGCCAGAACGTTAGCATTCATCTACCATGGTCAGTAGCTGGAATGGGATTCGTTTGAAGACAGGAGGAGGGGAAGAGACTCATGGGAGTGTACAAGGTGTATATTGGTGATGAGGCATGGAAAGATATTATTGTAAGAATTTAAAGTAATTCATGGAAGGAAAAAGGTGGCCATGACCACAAGTTGACACTTGATTTCAGGCACAGGGGTGTGGGAAGAGTTTCTTTCATTGATAAGGGGATCAGGATTTGGAATAAGTTACCAAGAGAATTGATGAATAATTTAGCAAAAACGTTGAAACAATTTAAAGTTGAAATTAGTAGAGGGCAAAATCAGGTGGGTACAGGATGGGGGATAAATGGATGTGTATGGAAATTGCCACCTGAATGTGCACTCCATCACAGTTAAGTTAAATTAAAAAGTGTAAATACTGGAGCATAACATCTGATTGTAAATTTAGTGGGCAGGACTCAATGGGCATCTTGTAGAGACAGGTTTAAATATTTATCATTTTTTGGAGATGGCGATGAGAGAATTTACCAGGGAATATAACAATTTGGGTTACAAAATCTTGGTCAGATAATTTCATTAATATGGTGGGGATAATATGGAATGCACATAACGTACATATAATACAAGAGTTTGGAGACTGTTTATAATGTATATATTGGTGATGAGCTGGATTGGATATTGGTGAACGAATCAGGGGAACTGTGTGGAAGGGAAGAGACAACCCTGAACACAAGCTGACACTTGATTTCATGTGTAAGCACAGCTGGGCAGAAAACCGTTAATCTGTTAATCATTAATTAATGAAGTTAGTAAAATTAATCAAATTTAACTTTTAAGGTAACCTAAAAAGTCATAAACAATCTTCTTAACTTCCATTTAACTGAACTACCATTAACTTTAGTCTGTTACATTGGTACTTGATGTATTTGGTTCATCTGAATTGTGTGCCACGCCATGCTTGACCCTTTGGCAAGTCAGATGGTGAACGAATTATGTAATACGAGGTGCAAGTGTGATGGAAGTGCTGTATAATTTACCTAAAACACTAGAAGAGTTCAAGAATTAAGGACAGAAGTATGCGAGTGGTCAAATTGAATTCAAATAATTTGAAATTTAAAAATATATATATATATTTAAATGTAAAAATAGGTGTGTATGGAGACTGTTCCAAGGAAATATACTCTACTGCAATAAGATTTCAAATTAAAATATGAGTAAGCTTCTTTGTAATTAATAACAATACTGATTCTAAAAATTATGTGTAGTTCTTAAATGTAAACAAGAATATCCTGAATTAAAATTAAATAAATTAAAATACATTATACAGAAAATTTTACAGTTTAAATAGTTGTGGCTGATTAAAATTCCTTGCTATTGTTCACACTAGAAAAATAAGCAGATACAACTTAACAGTTTAAAACATTTTAACCAACAATATTAAACTGTTAATTATAATAAACTACAAATTAACATTCAACATAACACCTTAATCTAATGGAAATTAAAAAGAATCTGTAATGTATTACTGATGAAATATAAACTAATGCCTCAGTGTATCATTTATGTCAGAAGAATTCATTAGAAAATGATGCACTTGATTATTTATTTATTAGCGTGTATTAATAATCATTATCACTAGAAAGCAACAAAGTACAATACCATAGTTTCAAATATCATACAGAACATAACTATATTATTTACTGTCAGTAAATTTTAGAAACCCAAGAAACTGATATTTTACACCTGGTACAGTACTCTCACTGCATTGAAATACATTTTGATTTATATATGCTTACTTCAATGGTTAGGAAAGAATGGGAATTTCACAGTGATTTGGTCACATTGAACTTGTTTAAAAGAGGAAATTTTCATACAAAGCTACAACAATTCAGTGCTTGCAAATAATGCTCCTGCACTATGCCACACTTCTGTATGATACAGTGGAGGAAATAAATAGAAAAGATGGAGTGAAAGCAGGAAGAGAGTGATATTTATATTACAGTCAAACTTTTTTTTTTTTTTACTTATAAATATCATCAGCCAGTTCAGTCATTAAATGATGTTTGGGTAAAGCTTGAACAATCTTGGGCAATCTTCTGCCAGTTAACTCCAACGACACTGCATATGTCCCTGACCCATTGGTTTGGTGGATTTCCTCTTGGTCTCCTATGATCTCTTAGGCTCAAATCCATCATCTTTGATTATTAATATAATCTATTAAAATAAATAATATTATTTTTATTTCTATAAAAAAATATTGAGCTCATAATCATGACCATCATCTTTCATCTGAGTCATAGTTTACATATTACTTTCATTATCATTTCTTTCAGAAATTAACTAAAGGCATTGGTTTTTATGTTATTCAATAGTAATTATTATTTTTTTATTTTTGAAAATGTTATTTAATGCATAATTCTGGAATACTGCTTCCCTCACCAGCCCGTTGCAAAAGAATGCCACGAGCACCAAGAAATGGGATGGTCATTGCTCCAAAAACAGAGCACGGCATGCGTGCCAGATTCAAGTGTAAGGATGGTTACACCCTTCGAGGTGGCAATGTGACAGAATGTCAATATGGCAACTGGACTGGGGATATGCCATACTGTCAAGAAGGTAAGCCAGCACTCAATTAATTACATAATGAGAATAATTATATTTTTAGGATTCCATTCTTTCTGAATGAAAAGTAGAAGAACCCTTATAGATTCTCTCTGTTATCTGTCTGTCTATAATAAATCAGAATTTCTGAACCTTTTAAGTTAGAAATTTGTACTTATACAGTTGATTAGTTATTATCAATCTTAACAAAGAAGCTGTAAAACTGGTGAAGGGGAAAATAATTATAAGGTTTTTTGTGGAAGGCTGAGCAGAAAGTTTCCTTAAATGATCAAATTTAGAGTGATGTGTGGATTCCAAAGTTTACAGGAAATCTAAACAGCCCATAAGCTGAATAATAGGGACTAAGTATTGCAAAATTAGGATAGGGAAATAAATTACCTTGCATGATGTTTGTGGAGCATGAACACAACTAATAGACAAAAACACACATGCTAGTAATTTTCAGGTCTTAGTCCTTTATTAACAAGAGAACATTGTGGAGGGTGGGTGTTGTAGAAGACTGCCTCTGTGAGGCATCTAAGGTAAGTAAGTGGTGGTGTATTTCCCGGTCCGTGTGTATATATTAGACTTGCAACGAATAGTATATTCGGCCATACGCCGAATACCGAATATTCGGTAGACTTCCTGGCCGAATAGCCGAATATTCGGCAATAGTATTCGGCCGGAGTGAGCCAAAATCTGTATTGCTGTGCTTGTCTCTCGCGCGCCTATTAAAGCAGTTACCTCCCACCACTCTGTGCCTGGTTTAACAAGCTTGAAGTATGGCCTCAAGTATCTACGTTGGATTATTTATGACATTACTTTTTTTTCTTCTTAAGAATAACATCCAATGAGGTGTGAAGATGGAAAAGCTTTCTTACGATAGTTAATAATACAAGATAAGCAATTGGTATAACCTTCTTAAGACCGAATTGCTGATACCACTTTCTGAACTGCCCCCTACATAGTACGATAGTGATTACTTCGATCAATAATCTTCTTGTAGTATGATATGCCATTCTTCACTATATGGATCGATAACAGAGTGCAGTATTTCCATAGTCACAGCATCCTCATACCTCGTTTTTAAGTCTGTAAGAGGGGCAATTAGACTAAATGTTGAATATAGGCCGAAACGACATCATCCTCAAAGTTTATCAGTTTCAAGTTGGAGAACTGGGAAGATTCGTGGCTTCCGTTTTGTTTCAATATATTAATTCTGACAAGAAAACCTAAAATTATGGCAATGCAGGGTTGGCCTCAGTTCGTTGTTTCATTCATACTCTCCAATTAATTGCTGTCGATTGTCTGAAAGTTCAGTCAGAAGTGATGGAAATGATAGCTGCAGGAAGGAGGATCGTGACTCATTTCAATAATTCCGGTATTGCGCAAGATAAACTGCAAAAGCAATTGGGTCTTCCCGTGCATGAATTGGTGCAAGATGTCAGTACGCGATGGGATTCCACATATTATATTCTTGAAAGGCTAATGGAGCAAATAGGGGTAATTTCAGTGTATCTCACGGACTGCAATATTGTCAACTTGACTGCTGCTCAATGGGAGCTTTTAAAGCAACTTTTGAGATTACTACAACCATTTGAAGAACTAACAAAAATCACCAGTTCCGGATATGCATGCATTTCTTAAGTTATTCCGTATGTTGTTGCTCTAACGCGATATTGCAATAAATCTAGCATATCAGAGCTAACAGCCAACTTAAGCCAAGTGAGACATGTCATGTAACAATGGTTGAACGAACGATTTGAAGACATTGCTACAAATAAAAATTATTTGTCGGCAACCGCTTTGGACCCTCGCTTCAAAATGAATGTTTTCACCAGTCAACTGCAAAGAGAAAAATCAATGCAGTATATTTTGATCGATGGTCTAAAGACGTATTGTGAAACAAGCAGCGACGGTAGCGCGAATTGTCCCATATTCAATCCAAGAGGATGGCGGAAGAGTCGGGTCACAGTCAAAGTACACACTCATCTTTTATGGATTGATTTGAAGAGATTGTTACAGAGAAAAGTACGATTAATGCAGGGACATCACAAGAAAATAATGCAGTTGAATCTGAAATTGATGTTTATTTAAATATTAATAGTATATCTTGGCATGATAATCCGTACATTTGGTGGCAAGCAAAAAGAGAGAAATTTAGTATTTGACAAAGCTTGCAGCAAAATACTTGTCCGCGCGGCTTTTCTCTGAAGCTGGAAATGTCTACGAGAAGAAAAGTAGTAAACTACTACCTGACAATGCAGAAAAATTAGTATTTCTGCATCACAATCTTCCAATCCTAAATTTCGGTAATGAAGATCCAGTAAATAGGTATTTAATATTTTTGTTTTGCTTTGACATCGTGTAAGTTTGACCATGCACGATTATTTTTTCTAATTGTAAGATAAATACATTACCATGCAATGAATCAATAGTTTTATTTTAGGAAATTATGTAACTAAAAAAAAAATCCTAAGTATTCGGTATTCGACCGAATAGTTCCTCGATATTCGGTATTCAGCCGAATAGTAAAAAAGTGGTCGAATAGGCCGAATACCGAATAGTTGCCGAATATTCGTTGCAAGCCTAGTATATATATATCAGTAACAATGAAAGGAAAGAACTGCCACGAGGCATATTTTTATGGAAAGGACAAATAAAATACTCCCAACACTCACTAAAGTTGAAGGGAGGAGAGCAGCAGCAACACAAAACAACATGCAAACACAGAAAATACAATGTTTTGGGTAAAAACCCTTTGTCAAGTTAACAGACATAAGTGGCTGAGCTTATGCAAGCCTTGCATTTGACGCAGCCACTCATATAATGAATTGACCATTGGAGGTGGTGGGGGGAGCAGCGATAATATAACCGCAAGTATAAATCACAAGAAAGATTAAAGTGGGAAATAATAATAATCATAATCATTGGAAAAATAATGATGATAAAAATATAATAATTAAATAAATTTAAATTGAAAAAAAAAAGAAATATTTTGAAATAAGGCCTATAAATATATATGAATCTATTGTGCTGGCCAGTGATGGGTGTATAGGGTGAGGATGGAAGATATTATTAGAAATTAAAGCCTGGGGGATGTCTAGTCTGCAGGATGTGTTGATATGCCAATTCCCACCTGTGGAGTTCAGAATGGGAGGGAGCGTTTCGAAGTATTCTAATGGTCCTGACTGTGAAGCAGTTATTAAGGTTGCAGGTGTTGTGAGTACTGGCATGGTGAGTAATAGAGAGGTCCAGGTTTTGGGAGTAAACTGTTTCTCTGTGACCATTCATTCTGATGGATAATAAGTTTGAGGTGAGGCCAATCACAGGAGGCAGGTGAGCTGGTATATAACATGGATGGTTGTATGATTGGCATGATGTTTTATGGGGTAGGTTTCACCAGTAATAGGGTTGCAATAGGTCTTATGTCAGACACAACCCGCACTTCGTAGAGCGTCTGGCAACAGTTCCTTCACCCCTAGCAGCAGGTTGCTTCCTGGTCATCATTGATGTATCATCACTCTACACCAACATCCCTGATGGCCAGGGTCTCAGTGCCATAGGGCATAACCTAGACAGTCGCTCCCCACACACCTTCCCTACAAATTGTTTCCTCACTTCTATGGCTCATTTCATCCTTACCAAAAATTTCTTTTCCTTCCAGTATCAGGTTTACCATCAGATACGAGGCACTGCTGTAGGCACTTGCATGGCACCTTCCTATGCCAACCTTTTCATGGGCAGACTAGAGGAATGTTTTCTTCAAAAGGTTACCCGACAACCCACTGTGTGGTTCAGGTATATAGATGACATATTTATGATCTGAACCCACAGTGAAAACCTCCTTTTTAACTTCTTGAACTCACTGAATAATGTATCCTTCCTAAACTTCACCTGGTTCTACTCGCAAACTGACATAACTTTTCTGGATGTGAACATCTCTATACAGAATGGTCACTTACATACCTTTGTCCACACAAAGCCCACTAACCTACAACAATATGTCGATTTTGATAGCTGCCATCCATATCATACAAAACGTTCCATCCCAAACCGCCTAGCCATTTTAGGCAATCGTATCTGCTCAGATCAGGAATCCTTTACCCTCTATTGCAACAATCTGACCCAGGTACTCATAAACCGCAATTAATCCGGAATTAAACCAAAAACAGCTATCAAGAGTCAGGAACTGTCCACCATACTGACACAAACAACTGAAAACCAACCAGAACCCTGTTTTTCACACCCAGTTTTTCCCTGGCCTGGAATCGCTAAACCAAATTCTTCATTTGGGCTATGACTTTCTCAGATCCTTTCCTGAAATGTGCCAAATTCTTTCCACTATCCTTCCCCCTACACTGTGTCACCTTCATCAGACCGCCTAACTTAAAAAACATACTTGTACATTAATATCAACCCTCTGATGCTCCTAAACCACCATTTGGATCCTTCCCTTGTAAGAGATCCCATTGCAAAATGTGCAGGATGTATCCACCTACCACTACCTATTGCAACTACTGGTGAAACTACCCCACAATAGGTCATGCCACTTGTACAACCACCCCTCTCATATACCAGCTCACCTGCCTTCACTGTCCTACTACATTGGCCTTACCTCAAACACATTATCCATCAGAATGAATGGTCACAAACAGTTTACTCCAAAAACCCGGACCTCTCTGTTGCTCACCATGCAAGTACTCACAACACCTACAACATTAATAACTACTTCACATTCAGAGCCATTAGAGTACTTCCAAACATTACCTTCCATTCTGAAGTGGTTGTTAGTAGCGTTTGAACAGTCACCGAGTGCAGTAACATATTTTGTTGTTATATTTTATCTGTAGTGGTGTGGGGATTTGATTAATGTAATCTCTGAGTGTTTATATTTTGTAGACAGTGGTCGTTAGTAGCGTTTGAACTGTCACCGAGTGCATTAGCGTATTTAGTTGTTATATTTTATCTGTAGTAGGTGTAGATTAGGTTAGTGCAATCTCTGAGTGTTTATATTTTGTATGAAGTACAGGTTATTTCGAGTTTCTGTTCCTTTTTTCTATTCTTTTTTTTCTTCTTTCTTTCTTGCATTTTTCAAAAGCAGTATGTCTAGGGACTATGATTGCGGGGTGAACACGTAAGCTGAGGTGGGTGATCTGCGCACACAGCTGGAAGCTGCCATAAAAGACTGCAGCAGATGTGATATTGGGAAACTGATGTAGCCATGCCTATCACAGATTCTCCCATATCGAACATCGTACCTGCAACCCAGGCTGAAGTGTTGGATGCAGTGCCACGGTCGCCTGTCGCTGACTGGCGTATGGCTTCTAGACTTCGAAGCCACACACGGGGGCAGTCGAACAGGCTTAAAGGCCAAGACGCTGAACTTGTTCGTTTGTCCAACCTGTTTGATGTATTGCCGGAGGCTGACTCAGTCCCACAATTGTCATCCTGTGAGTTGACGGCCCCTCAGCCCACAAGGTCTGAGCAAACGCAGAAGGGCATTCTGGAAGTTGGGAGCTCTAATGTTAGGCGGTTATTAGAGCTCCTTAGGGAAATGGCGGATTACTCGGGAAAGAAATCCAACGTCCATTCAGTGTGTATTCCGGGTGGCCTGATCCGAGATGTGGAACAGGCCATCCCGGATGCCACAGAAGAGATGGGGTGTAGCCAACTACAGATTGTGGCTCATGTCAGCACCAATGATGCTTGTCGCCTTGGGTCGGAGGTTATCCTCTCTTCCTTCCGGCGGCTGGCTGAAAGGGTGAACTCTGTGGTCAGTGGGCGCAAGATATCAGCAGAGCTAACCATCTGTAGCAACATAGACAGAGTTGATTGTGGACCTCTGGTTCAGAGCCATATTGAGGGGCTGAACCAGAGACTACAACGTTTCTGTAATGACATTAGCTGCAGATTTCTCGATCTTCGCCAAAGGGTCAAGTCTTGTAAGGTTCCTCTTAATAGGTCAGGTGTGAACTACACACGTGAATCAGCTACATTGGTGGCAGGGGCCGTGTGGAATGCACTGGGTGGTTTTCTAGGCTGAGGGTGGAAGACCTGAAACACGAAATACAGTTACGGGCAACCCAATCAGATGCAACACCGGAATGTAGGAGCAACGTAAAAGATCCTTGACAGTTAAAAGTTCTCGTAATTAACTGTAGAAGCGTTTGTAACAAACAACCGGAACATGAAAGCATTATTTGTAGTACAGAAGCAGATATCGTTATCGGTACTTTTTTTTTTTTTTTTTTTTTTTTTTTTTTTTTTTTTTTTTTTTTTTTTTTTGTAACAGTTTAACGTCCCTTTTTAACAACGTGGTCTTTAGAGATGGGAAAGGATGGGGGCAAGGAATGGGAAGGAATTCGGCCATGGCCTTTTGAAGGAAGCATCCCGGCATTCACCTGGAGTGATTTGGGGAAACCATGGAAAACCCAAATCTGGATGCCCGGACGGGGATTCGAACCGCCGTCCTCCCGAATGCGAGGCCAGAACGCTATCCGTTACACCACCATGCTCGGTGTTATCAGTACAGAAAGTTGGCTGAAACCAGAAATAAGTTCCACCAAAACTTTTAAAGATAGCATGAACGTTTTTCGTAAAGACAGATTACATTCTCATGGAGGTGGGGTATTTATAGCTGTGAGTAAATTTCTCCCATGTAATGAAATAGACGTTGATACGATCTGTGAAATCATATGGATTAAACTCAACGTTGCAAGCTCAAACTCATCATAGGCACCTTCTACCGTCCACCCGATTCCGACATAGCTATTGTCAAGGAGTTAAGAAATAATGTAAATAGTATAGCTAGCCGTTTTAAGGATCCTGCTATGATTCTAGGAGACAACTTCAATCTGCCTTATATTGACTGGCGTAATTACGTTCACATCACAGATAGACGGGATAAGGCAGCTTCTGAAGTAATTCTCGATTTGTTGTCAGAGAATCATCTCAAGCAGTTAGTTAATGAACCTACGCGGTGTCATAACGGTAGCAAAAACATTTTAGACTTGCTGGTTACCAACAGGCCAGAATTATTCACCGACATTTAAATGACCACAGGAATAAGCGACCACAAAGCGATAATTGCGACTATCAAATTAATGACCAAGCAAAAAAAAAAATGAAAAAAGGGGCGGATTGTATACAGATTCTGTAAGGCCTCAAAGGAGTGTTTTAGAACCTACCTGAGGAATAATTACCATAACTTCAAGTCAAAAAAGGACACTGTTGAAGAGATGTGGCATCAATTTATACATATAGTCAGGGAAGGCATGGAAATACATATACCGAAGCGGACAATAAAGGGGGAGAATGATCCACCGTGGTACACATGCGAAGTCAAAAGATTACTCAAAAAACAAAGGAAAATACACGCACACTCAAGAAGGAAGGGGTGTCGCAGCAATTTAGAAACCTTAGCTGAGTTAAGAGGGCGTATTAAGAATGTAATGCGTGAGGCCTATAACAATTTTCACTCCAACTCTCTCTCTAAGAGTCTCACAGAAAACCCAAAGAAATTTTGGTCGTATGTACGAAATGTTAATTGTACCAACAGCCATATTCCAGCACTAATTTGTGAAGGTTCCGAGGTTAATGAAAGCCGCAATAAAGATAACGTACTAAATATTGTATTAGAAAATTCATTTACAAATGAACATAAGAATAGTATTCCCATGTTCCCACGCCGTGGCGAGTTGGTGTTGTAATCATTACGAATAGATACTGCAGGTATCGTCAAGCAATTAGAACTCTTGAAGTGGGGGAAAGCACCGGGCCCGGATGGAATTACAGTAAGAGTATTTTCAGAGTATGCAGTGGAAATCAGGCCATTTCTGTCTGATATATTCAGTAAATCATTAGAAGAGCGAAAAGTACCTTCAGACTGGAAAAATCATGCAAGTAACTCTGATTTTCAAAAAAGGTGATCGAAGTGATCCTGGAAACTGTTGTCCCATATCTATAACATCTGTTTGTAGTAGAGTTATGGAGCATATTATATGCTTGATGATTATGAATTTTCTAGATGATAATAATTTGCTTACAATAAATCAACATGGATTTCAGAAGAAAAGATCATGTGAAACACAGCTGGCCCTATTTACACATGACGTAATAAAAGTTATTGATACAGGTTCACAAGTAGATGCAATTTTTTTAGATTTCCAGAAGGCCTTTGACTCTGTGCCACACAACCGCCTTTTAGCGAAGCTTCGAGTGTACAGTATATCGGATCAGCTTTGTGAATGGATAAAGGATTTTCTAACTGGTCGGTCGCAGTATGTTGTCGTTGAAAGAGAAAGTTCTTCTGATCTAGATGTTACATCAGGTGTACCTCAAGGAAGTGTAATAGGACCACTTCTTTTTTTAATTTTTATAAACGATCTCGGAGACAAAGTGGAAAGCCTTTTTAGATTGTTTGCTGATGATGTGGTTATTTATAGGGAAGTAAGAAATTTGGCGGCATACTTAGAAATTCAGCGTGATCTGGATGTTATTTTGGCTTGGTGCGCTGAGTGGCAACTTACTCTAAATTGTAAAAAGTGCAAGACAATGAGCATAATTAACTAAAAGAATCCAATTGTTCAGAAATAAGGGTTAAACAATAAAGTTATTGATATGATCGATTCTATGAAATATTTGGGAGTAACAGTACAAAGGAACATGAAATGGGACATACACATTAATTCGTTAGTAGGTAGAGCAAATTCTAGGCTGCGATTCATAGTGTCGAATCTTGAAAAATTGTAATGAACAAACAAAGGAGATAGCGTACAAATCTCTTGTGCATCCACATTTGGATTATTGTTGTGCCATTTGGGACCCGTTTTGTAAGGGGTTGATGGAAAGTATAGAGAAAGTACAGAGAAGAGCTGCTCGATTCGTAACCGCTTGCTACAGTCCTTATGAAAGCATCACAGAACTGATTAGTAGACTAGTCTGGGAATCTCTGATAGATAGACGACACACATTTCGTTTAAACTTATTGGTAAACATGCGTGCTCCCACTTCACTTTTGAGTGTACTGAAATACTTCTTCCACCAACCTATTTGAGTCGGAAGGACAGGAAAGATAAAATTGGAGAAATAAGGTGCCGGACTGATTGTTATATGAATTCTTTTTTCCCTCATACCATTAGGGATTGGAATGCACAGCAAAGAGATAAGCTTTGGTGCTGAGCACCCTCTGCCACCCACAATTTTGTGAATTGCAGAGTATATATGTAGATATGTAGAACTCCACATATCAACACATCCTGCAGACTAGACATCCCCCAGGCCTTAATTTCTGATAATATCTTTTATCCTCACCCTATACACCCATCACAATAGATTCATGTGTATTTATAGATCTTGTTTCAAAAATTTTCGTCTTTTTTAAAAATATTTTTAATTTATTTATTTATTATATTATCATTATTTTTGAAATGATTATTATTATTTCCCATTTTAATCTTTCATGTGATTTATACTTGCAGTTATATTGTCATTGCTGCTCCCCACCACCACCTAAATTTCATTCTATGAGTGGCTGCGTCGAACGCAAGGCTTGCGCGAGCTCAGCCACTTACGTCTGTTAACATGACATAGGGTTTTTACCCAAAATATTGTATTTTTTGTCCTTGTTTGTTGTTTTGTGTTGCTGCTGCCCTCCTCCCTTCAACTTTGGTGAGTGTTGGGTTTGTTTTATCTGTCCTTTCCATATACATATATACACATATATATATAGAAACAATGAAATAAAAGACGCTAAGTAGCGGAAAGGAATCAAATTAGGATAGGGAAATGAGCCACCACTTATCTTTAGATGATGGATGTGGGGCAAAAACACACAGAAAAGACACAAACACAAATAATAAAGAAATTTTTGGGAAAAAAAACCCTTCGTCAACGAGAGAACATTATGAGAGGTGGGTGCAGCCGGAGACTGCCTCACAGAAAATTTCTACATTATTTGTGTTTGTGTCTTTTCTGTGTGTTTGTGCCCCACATCCATCATCTAAAGGTAAGTGGTGGCTCATTTCCCTATCCTAATTTTATTCCATATGGTAGGATAAAACACCACCACTTACCAAAGATTGGGATTCCTGCGGCGTTGGTACACGAAAAAAAAAAGAATAGAATTTGCTCTTCATCAGTAGAAGTGAGATGGCTGCACACAAGTGGCTGGCAGCCAATGTATATATATATATATATATAAAATTAAGGAAGGATAGGGAAATATGACCCAACACTTACCACAGATGAAGGTGGCTGGGACGACGAACAAAAAACAAACACAAGAGAAGCGCAATATTTTGGCCTACAACAGCCTTAAACATGCAGAAGGTGAAGCACCAGGCGCCGTCACATGTGTACACATAGACGGCCGACTGGTGAATATATATATATGCCAATGCTTTAGATTACTGCAGCCAGGTATGGTAAATTTGGCCCAAATGTACAACCCTTATGATTGATCCATCATATTGTAGTAAACCCTATATAAGGGATGCCAATACATGTGAGGCATTGATACTTTTTCTTGAACTGTATTCATGTATAAATATTTTAGTGTTGCACCAAAGTTACCCCGCAGAGCTAAAAAACCTATCTAACTGACGAATATTGGAATTTAAAATAAACATGCATTAAATGATTTGACAATGTGACAGTGAAACTGCTGTTAGATAATGAAAATAATGAAGACAGGGAAACTGATAAAGGTTTAGACTAAGAAAACTGTAAATTATCTCCATGTTTTTGTGGTTATCATGGTCCTCCTCCTGTCATCTATGATGTGTGGCAGTTTTTTTTGTGTGTGTGTGTATCTTTCCTTATTTTAATGCTGAAAGGAAATAGCATAGAAAGTGTTGAGTCAAAACACATAATCACACTGTAAATATATTAAACATATAAATATGAAAATCACAAGGGATTGTGAAGCATGAGACAAAGCATTGTGGGAAAATATACCCAAGGCCAAAAAAAAAAAAAAACAAAAAAAAAACGCCCAGCTAAACAGTACATAATAGGACCTTGTAATGTAGTTGGCTTTATAAGTAACTGAAAAAAAGAAGGGGAGAATAATCACCGTACGAATTTTCTAATGGGAGTTACACAAAATTAGAATCTTAGAATCAGATCAAAGGAACATCAAAGCATCAAGTGATGCAATAGGCAATGAAATTACATAGGTATGAAGGAAGACTAGTCAATAAATTCATATATAAGGATGAAAGCAACAAATCTTGGGTTAGAAGCCCAAAAGACAGTTAAAAATGAAATCTTAAGTAAGTATAATGAGTTTCTAGATAGTTTTTCATTAAAAAATGACAAATCTTGAATAAAATAGATACATGAAAAAAAAATTAAATTAAAGAGCTTTTTTTGACATAAGATTACAGTAGTTTGAGATTGTTTTGTTGAACATAAGTATTTTAAAAATAATTTAATGCAAAGTTTTGAGCATGTGGAATGGAATGAATCCACAAGCCAACTCAAAACTGCTAATGAAGGAGAAATGAGAAAAATCAAATCTAAATTAGGCTGAATTTCTGTGAGTCACCCAATTTTAATGAAAGCACAACTTTTTTAAGTGAGTTTTACATAAGTTTCAATTAAAAGAGTCCACTGCTAATATATCATATTTAATTTTGAAGAATAAGAACAGAAATAAGTAATGGTGGACTATGTAAGAACAAGTTGTGCACAGGGTTCGTGCAAAACATT
This sequence comes from Vandiemenella viatica, assembly GCA_031002005.1. Classification (NCBI taxonomy): domain Eukaryota; kingdom Metazoa; phylum Arthropoda; class Insecta; order Orthoptera; family Morabidae; genus Vandiemenella; species Vandiemenella viatica. Next base: position 77,374,101 of record CM061919.1, read on the forward strand.
TTGTCTTAACTTTGACTGTGTGTAGCCTAGGATGTCCAGCTATTGCTTTATAAGAATGACATGGTTGTCAATTATCTTTACTTTAACCAAAAGCTAAGGAAAGGTATTAACAAATAATGTTCACCAGTCAGTTGTTGTTAAAAATCACTATATTCTAAAAAGAGTTTTCAAAGACATTAGCTGGATAGACATCAGACAGAGTCACAGAAGAAAAGTTTGCAAGTTCGATTAACTGACTCAAGCCAAACCACTCCCCAAAGTTCAAAGTGTAATTGATTATCACTTGGAAGTCTGTAATAGTTCGTCATGTGCTTCTACTTTTACACTTGGTTTGAAACCGACCGACACTTAAGTAACCCCGAGGCCCCTCATGGCATAGTACAACTTCAAAACTGCATAGTTGTTATCCAGACTGAAACTTTAAAACTTTACGATGCCTACATCTCGCCAACAAGTTAGCACAGTAGTGCCCTAAGGGAAAACTGACTAGCCGAATGCGCTGTATGTTATAGCCAAATGTGCTACATGTTATCACGCTCGCGGTTCCTGAAAGACTGAGGCTGACTGGGCGAGTGCACGAGTCTACATCATATCACGCTCACTGCTTCTCAAAGACTGGTGGCTGAGGGAAAGTTCTAGGTGTCTACCTGCTCTCTCACGGACCATAGGAAACTGCAAAGCTATCACTTCACATGGGTAGTTTCTGGAAGGCTAATCATTGAAAAAGATGTATTTTGTGGAACGAGACGCTTCAGGGGTTAAGGACAAAAGTTAGGAAATACTACCACCATGCTAAAACTGCCGCTGAACGTAGCTGGACACTGGATCAGTACAGATCAGCGAAAGCTGAGTACCATCAGAAACTTCAGGATGTTAGACAAACCAGCTGGCAGATATACCTAAGCAAAAACTTGGTATTAAACACATGGGGACTTCCGTACAAGCTAGCTGTGCAGAAGTTAAAATCACCTACCATTTTTTCTACACTGAGGAAAGGAGATGGAAGTATGACAAGCAGTTGGCAGGAATCGGCAGAACTTCTCCTGAAAACGCTCTTGCTGGATGACCAGCAGGAGTTCAATTCTGAGGAACACAAACTCACAAGTCAATTAATGAATAACGAATATGAAAGTGATATGGTGGTTCTACCATTCGCTCAAGAGGAAGTAAGTATCGCAGTAAGCACTCTGAAGAGAAATAAAGCACCAGGATCTGATGGATAACAGCAGAAGTGGTGCAAGCAAATAGTTCCTTACCTTACCGAATTTCTGAATGCCTGCCTACTGCAGGGAAGGATACCCCATTGTTGGAAAACATTGAGCATAAAAATTATAAGGAAAGGAGAAGATAAGGACCCTACATTACCAAAGTCTTACAGACCAATTTGCCTACTAAATACATTGGGAAAATTCAAGAAAAATTACTATGTAAAAGAATTAAAGAATTCAGATTATTGAAGGGTATGGATCAGCAGCAGTTCGGCTTCCGGAAAGGCAGGTCGACAGGGGATGCAATAAATGAAGCTCAGCGTATAGTCAACTCGACAAACAAAAAAATATGTCATTGGCATATGTATCGACATTTCCGGCGCCTTTGATAATTTATGGTGGCCGAGTGTGTTCGCCTGACTAAGGGAGTTAGAATGCCCACGAGTGTTGCATGAGAGCTTGAAAGACTACTGTCATGGAAGAACTGCAACACTTCACAGTTCTGGTCAGCAACAGACAAAACATCTCACAAAAGGATGTCCACAAGGTTCAGTATGTGGCCCAAAATTCTGGGATATTGCTCTCGAACCTCGACTCATGGGTCTGGCAGAGCTTGAAGGAATCGTTGCCTTCGCAGATGATATTTTTCTGCTAGTTAGAGGAAATAATAGAAGAGAGATCGAGACAAACACCAAAGAAATAATGAACGTAATGGAATGCTGGTGTAAACAAGTTAAGTTCCAGCTAGCACCAACAAAAACCCAATACATTTTGATGAAAGGAACACTGAAATGCAACCCCACTGTGAAGCTTGGAGAAAATTCCATTAAAAGACACAAAACAGTAAGGAGTTGTTCTGGATGAACATAGGAATTTTAAAGATCACATTGATTATATATGCCAAAGAACGATTGCAGCAATGAATAAAATAATTAGCATTGGGCAAAGAAGATTTCTAATACCACTGCCGACTATAAGGCTATATCATGGTGCCATCACCACAGCTATTGCAAGATATAGTGCAAGCACATGGGCACATAGGTTAAGATTGGTTAAACCTGCAAGGGATGTCAGATGAATGAAACGAGGAATTCTCTTGCGTCTTACAAGCGCATTCGGAAGTACCCCGACTGATGCACTTACACTCATTCTTGGAATATGTCCTTTAGATCTGGAAATAAGAAAAAGAGCAGCATGTTACTGGCTATGAAAAGGAAACTTAGACAAAATAACAGAAATCCTGGGTCAAGTGACTTCCAAAAAGGTAGACATCAAAAATTGTATTTTGAATGAATGGCAACAGCAGTGGTACAATTCGGAAACAGGAAGAAGAGTATTTGAAATTCTTCCTGACATCAGAGAGAGGATACGTATGAAGCACTTCAATCCATCCCGAGGGTTAATACATTTCCTCACCGGTCATGGATCGTATGAAACATATCTCCATAGGATCAATAGGACAGAGAATGATCTATACACATGCGGATCTCCAGGAACACCTCAACATAAACTGTTTGAATGGGCTTTAGCTGATGATGAAATCAAACAGTACAGAGTGAAGCTCATGGGGAAAAATATCATGGTAATTCTAAAAGACAACCTCCTCTTAAATGAACTCGACAAGCTGGCAGATGCTGTGTCAGATACAGCAAGGAAGCGGTATCGGCTTCAGCATAGCCAGCAACCTGCCAGAACAAAGCAAGCCATTTAAGGAATGAGACAAGATACTCTAAACGTACGAGATACAAACAACTAAGTGGAACGCTGATGCGGGAAGTGTGGCTTCTGGAATTTACCGAAGCTTATTCCTCAACGAATGCCAGCATTAAACGAACTTTTGAAAACTCAAGATGTTTAGTTATTTAGTATTAGTGGGTACCAGTTTTTACTAACAGGTTGATAATTTACAGTGTGTAGTAATAATAGTTAATTATTGGTACCATTTTCGTAGTATATAGGATTAGTGTTTATTTTACAAAATTATGGTTAGAATATATTTTATTACAGCATTAAGGAATAAAGGTTCATTGTAGATCCTAGAGAACGAACCATCTGAATGTACAGATAAATAAATAATAAAGGCTAATCAGACCGAGAGTGGTGGTGTAATGGTTAGCATTTTGGCCTCGCATTCGGGAGGACGGCGGTTGGAATCCCCATCGGGCATCCAGATTTGGGTTTTCCATGGTTTCCCCAAATCACTCCAGGTGAATGCCAGGATGCTTTCTTCAAAAGGCCATGGCTGAATTCCTTCACATTCCTTGTCCCCCATCCTTTCCCATCTCTAAAAACCTCGCTGTTAAGAGACATTAAGCAGTTTAAAAAAAATGAAATAAAATAAAAAAAAAAATAATAATAATAAAAAAAGGCTAATCAGATATCATTTCGATGTCTGAAAATCTAGCACCATCCATTCTTGACTTTGACAATAAAAATAATGCTATCTCTCTCAAATTTTGTAAATTGCTTGATCTTGTAGCAAACGTCAACTTAAGTTATTATGAAAAATTTCGTAACTTTAATAGTTTAGACGAAAATAAATAATTTAGATACGAATTTTCAAAATATTACTCCAGGCGAATGCTGAGGCTGATGCAAAGCAAAATACTATCGCAACAACTGTAAAAATCTGCCTTCTAGCTTAAATTAACATAGACACTGACACTAGAAATAAAATATAATATTATCCAATCTAACTCAAGGTTCTGAGAATAAAATGTTGTCATGCTGTTACAAAATATATAAGATAACTGACAACTAGGATAACAAAAAAACTCTAGAGCCAATATCTCTTTAAATAAAGGGATTTATAAGGGAGCGTGATATGTGAAACTAATCATAAAAATGTGTAGAATTTTCTGAGGTTAGAAATAACTCGCTAGAACAAATAGTTTGGACAATAAATCTAAAAGATAGGTTTTTGGGCAGAAAACTAAAGGAGATAAGATAAAACTTATTAGGACATAAAGTACTTAAAATAATAAGGGTTACATTGTTACAAAGTTTCAGGGAGATCACAAAATTTTTGTGATAAGCTTTTGGAACCAACTGACATATGTTGAGTGACATATCATTGACGACAGATGGCAAGCGGCAGGTTTGGTGGGAAATTCATCTGGGATTGGTGAGCCTTTGGCATTTCCATATATAAGGGACATATGGGTGGCACTTGGCTGCTTAGTATATACGGGTGTCAGGGCGACAACATATGAGTGCATGCGATGAGGTAGAAGACGGGATGGGTCAATATGCAATCATGTGGTGTTGAACTTTGAAGATTTATACTGGGGTTGGTTTGGTTCTGGAATGAAACTTTAGAAAATTAGATTTATTTCTGAAACTACATTTATTAGTTATGAGAACTTTGTCATTGTTTTTTCTTGGCATTAATCTGCAGTCTTTCAGATAAAACTCAAAATGGAATGAGAATTCTGATTCCAGAGGAGCGATGCCTTTTGAACATTAAGATAGTAAAATTCAGAATTTGAAACTTAATTTTGTTTACTGAACTTTCATTTAAATTCACGCCTCATTAATTGTTCTACAGTAAGATAAAGGGGTTGGCGACCGATCAATGTAAAACAAACTGCAGATAGGTGACAATCAAACAATCTCCCTATTAAAAAAGAAGCTAAACAAGAGTTACGTAAATGAAGAATAATTATTCTTGAGAAACTATGGAAATATAAAGGTAAAGATAAAGAAAGTAAACACATCACTCAGTGAAGGTAAAAGCAGGAGGGCCTCTGCAATGGCTGGGCCTACAATTTAATGTGTAATCCAAACCACTGAGTATTCTGGCATACTCCCTGCTAATGATGAAATTGTATATATTCTTTCTGAAATAGAAACTATACTGAAGTTTTCTTCATCTGTATCATTCTTCCTTAAAACCACTAATAAATGCAAAGCTTACTTACATTTAAAAATAACTGGAATAAATATTTGCTCAAAAATGCATATATGTATTACAAATTAGGATAGGGAAATGAACCACCATTTACCTTAGGTACTGGTTGTGAGGTGTGACACAGAAAACAAACAGAAACACACGTGATAGAGGGTCTAGACCAAAATATCTATATCACTTGTGTTTTTGTCTGTTATATGTGTTCATATCCCATAACCATTAGCTAAGGTAAGTGATGGTTCATTTCCCTATCCTAATATATAATTCCTTTTCACTACTTAGCACCTTTTATTTCATTGTTTAAACATTGCATGGCATAATCATTCTATCATTCTACAATTACAGATTCAGAAAGTAGATTAATGTTCTCTGTAAATTTTGGTAACTATATGAGTGAATACTGTTGCATTTTTTAACGCTCCCTGTAAATAATGTAAGCCATATGGATGAATATTACTGCATTAAAAAAATAAAAGGGTAAATAATTAAAAATAACCTTGCTGATTCCAGTTGTACTTTTTAAAAATTATTTTTATTAAGTAATTACTTCTTTCAGAGATGGTATTTTACGTTTTAATACCTGTATTTATAAATAAAGATGGAAACTGTATATGATAAACTAGAAAATAAAAGCATTCCCTTATTTCTTAGATTTATTTGTTTAGCATAATGGTAGCTTAAAAACAGTGTAAATTTTATCATTGTTTTTTATGTTGTAACAGTGTACTGTCCGTTTCCTGGCTATATTGAAAATGGAAGAGTCATGCTTGTTGGTAATATGGGAGTTTATGACTACCGTCCATATGTTCGGAAAGTTACCAACAACAAGCAAATCATGTATGAGTGTGAACGAGGATATGTGTTGGGAGATGGACCACCTGGTGCGACCTGTGTCGGAGGTCGCTGGAGTCCAAAAGAACTTCCAAGGTAATAATTATTTACATTCAGTGGCAGTATTATCAACAATAATGACAGCAATAAAACAAACTCTACATCTCTGTATTGAAAAATTATGTATATCATTTTATAATTAAAATAGAAGGGGCAGTCATTTGAGAAATGACAGGAAGGAAGCCAGTGTACCAAAGATGGATAGACCAGAAATGAATTCACACGAGAAAACAAAAAAGAAACACAGGTATTCAGACCAAGACAGGTTTGACATGCTGTCATTTTGTATGATCTTGTTTAATACAAATATATATAAATCTCTGTCACCATTGTCAAGTGACAGTGATACAGTGCTGACACAGACTCTAATTGCCAAAAGGTCATTATTTATCAACAGATCTAATTTAATTTAATTGCAAAGGAACAAACGCTCTGGTGGCAATTTCCTTACACACCCGTCTTTCTCTTTTCCTGCATCCACTTACATTTGCCCTCTAGAAATTTTAACTTTAAATTCTTTCGTTTTTGGTAAATTATTCATCATTTTCCTTGGTAACTTATTCCAATCCCTGACAGTCTTACCTAAAAAAGAGAATCTTTCCACGCCCTTGTGCCTGAAATTGAGTGTTGGTTTGTGGTCTTGGTCATCTTTTCCCTTCCATGCACTACTTTTCATACCTACACCAAAATCTTCCAATGCCTCATCGCCAGTATAAGTCTTGTAAACTCCCATGACCATCTTCACCCTCCTCCTGTCTTCCAATGAATCCCATTACAACTCTTTTATCATATCAGTTATTTACCTGGGAAAGTTTTATTCCAATACAATGCCAAAAAGATTTCATTCTTATAATATATAGCCGATTACAAAAATTTCAAGTAAGCAAAAATTGGTGCTGTTTGACCAATCAAGCATTAACACACCAAATATTTTTTTGACACTGCCAAAAATTGATCCATTCTGTGCTCTAAGCTCTCATGCTCAATCAAGGAAAAGATCTGAAGTTTATACTCTTTGTCATTTACAAGCTATTGGCTATACTGATTTTGAATGGAATAGTTCTGGCTACTGAACACTTGATTCCACTAGATTGGATTCTGTTCCAGTTAGATTGTAATGATTAAGTCTTGTCTCTAACAACATTTTAGAAGTGGAAAAATGGGGAAAAATATACTTGTTTCCCTAGATCTTTCAACAGCTAGCTAAGAGAGGACTCTTACTTAAACTTACGAAAGCCATATTTTTCATACTAAATGTTGTCTGGATCAGGAATAAAACTAATATTATATGGTATAACATAAAGTTTTGGAATTCCTAATTGATTTTTAGTTTAATTTGTTCCATATGTCTGTTGTCATTTATTCATTAATTTCTAGGGAAAATAAACAGTTACCCGTCACTTACCACAGATGAAGGCAGGAGGGCGAGACACGTAAAAACACAAAAACAAAAGAATTACACAATATTTCGACTTTTTAGTCTTCCTCATGTAGGAGGCGAGACATATGGCAGGGGGAAAGATGTGGTCACATCCGAGCCTGCCACATGAATGAAGTACAGGCGGAAAACGCGTGGTAGTGGAAGAATTGCCGGGAGGGGTGGGGGGTAGAGAAAAGGCTTGACCAGCGATAAAAGTGAAACAAATGAATATAATGTCTGTGTAGCTTAGTTCAAAAAGTTATAATTGAAAATAAAGGGAGCTAGAATAATTTAAAATATATATATATATACAAAAAATAAAAAATAATAAAATAAATAAATAAAGAGGAAAATATATATATATATATATATATAACCGACTGTAAAATGAAATGAGAGATAGCAAGTGACAGGTTTAACGTAGGTTTAGGCCAGGGGTGTGTCTGGTGTCAAGGATATGTTGATAGGCTAGTTCCTATCTGCGGAGTTCTGAAGGGGTGGTGGTATTTGGAAAAACTCTAATAGCTCTGACTGTGAAACAGGTGTTGAGGTTGTTTGAATTATGGAAGTTCGCATGAATTGCCACGGGATGGTCTGGGTTGGAAGTATAAACTGTTTGCCTGTGGCCATTCATTCTGTAGGAAAGTTGTTGAGTGGTGAGACCAATGTAAGAGGCAGTGCAGTGGATGCAGGTGAGTTGGTAAATAAGGTGAGTGGTAGCACATGTGGCATGTCCAATTATAGGGAAAGATTCGCCTGTGACAGGATTAGAGTAAGTAGTGGTGGCAGGGTGCATGCTGCAAGTTTTACAGCGGGGTCTGTTACACGGGAAAGATCCCTGTGGAGGTCTAGGGGAGTCGGCAGGTAAATACTTGTGGACCAAGATGTTGTACAGATTGGGCGGTCTGCTGAAGCAAGTGCGGGGAGCAGTGGGTAGGATTTTGGGAAGGAGGAGACGCATTTCAGGGAAGGAACGTAAGAAATCATGCCCACGGCGGAGTATCTGGTTGACAGATTCCAGGCCAGGAAAGAACTGGGTGACAAGTGTTGGACCACGGTCAGCTTTAGGAGGTGCAGAACGAGGGTTGTGGGTGATGGCACGGGAAATTTGTTTTTCCACCATATCATGGGGGTATTGGCGGGAAACAAGGGCTTGGGATAGTTTTTTGGAGTAACTGGAGATTGATTCATGATCAGAACAGATGCGTCTGCCACGGATTGCAAGGCTGTATGGGAGGGAACGTTTAATGTGGAAGGGGTGACAATTGTCAAAGTGTAGGTATTGTTGTAAATTGGTCGGTTTAATGTGTACTGAGGTATGGAGGGTCCCCTGTCGTAGGGTGATATCTACGTCAAGGAACCCCCTGCCATATGTCTCGCCTCCTACATGAGGAAGACTAAAAAGTCGAAATATTGTGTAATTCTTTTGTTTTTGTGTTTTTACGTGTCTCGCCCTCCTGCCTTCATCTGTGGTAAGTGACGGGTAACTGTTTATTTTCCCTATCCTATCTTATTTTCAGTGCCTCGCGGCAGTTTCTTTGTTTCCTTTATCCAATTCATTAATTTCTGTAATGCTATGTAAACTACAACATAAACATGTACAACATTACAAAATCAAGGTTATGATCTTTTTATAATAACAATTCCATTTGGTTAAGCAAACACAATAAACTGAATCAACAGACCACTGCAATCAACCTGCCATTTTTGATGGGCTTAGAGGCTAGTAATGACATAAAAAACTTAGTATAATATTCTATCCTATACCACTCTGTCCCTTTTTTTATTTATTGGTTATCAAAAAATTAGTTTCCCATCTCCAGAATTGGAAATGTTCAGTTATATGTATTAGATTTCAAAACTTCATCATGTACCCCTCTACCCTCTATCAACCCCAAATAATTATATTATCTGTACACTGAATATGCATCATAATGTTTGCTATTAAGTTGCTAACATGTAATTCATATCAACATCATAGACCTGCTTGTTTTTATTTACATTATCCAGTGCATTAAGGGGAGCACCATGTTGTTTTGGTTTCAACAATATTTTTTTTTTGCATTGTATTAAGTTTATTTATTATTATTTAAAATGAGATAATTCTTTAAATATATCTACACTATTTAATGTTAAATTAAAAATTACTCCATATTTATTCTAAAAGATTCTTAAAATTTCAGGTGTATTCAAGGTTTACATCCAAGGCTACGTTGGAGCCGCTCAGTGCGAGAGAAAAGAACTGCTCTCTTCTTGAGTCAGACTCTTGCAGACAGACTTCAAAGATTTGAACGTGACTTATTCCTAAAATCAATTCGTGCAAAATACCTTAGCCAACAGAAGGGTGTTGTAGGCAGAGCAGATAGTGTAAGTACATTTTATCAGTAAACTTATTAATGAAATTTACATTATAACAAAATTTATGGCATTGTGGCTTTTATGAAGTTCAACTAATGAAAATATTTATTTTCAATTGTTTCAGATATTAATTATACCTAAATACATTTAAAAACTAACTATGTGCTTAAAAATTATGTTTTCTTTCAATTCTTCAGTTGAAAAGAATTAATGAGTTTATTACCCTAACATACGCATATTAAAACTTATTCTGTGTATCCTAATGAGTAACTTTGGGCCTACACTGATGTAAACTTTTAAACATTACCTCATTTTACAGATTAATTGCAGACATTGGTTAATATATTATCGAGGTTAGAGAATTAGTCAGTAAATAATAGCAGATCACTAAAGGGCATTCATTACAGATATGAAGAATTAGTAATCATTAGTACCAAACAATTAAGTGTAATAGAGATAAGGAAAAAAAGGGGAATGATGAGAAAAACTAGATATTAAACTACTGTTGGTGAAATGTAGTAGTATAATGAATAAACATTTAAAGTGTGCCAACGTACAAATTCTAGAGATTTGCAGAAACTGAATCATATTTAAAAGAATGATTACCGAACTTGGTGGTGTAACGGTTAACGTTCTCGCTTCGCATTCGGGAGGACGCCGGTTCGAATCCCCGTCTGGGCAGCCAGATTTGGGTTTTCCATGGTTTCCCAAATCATTCCAGGCAAATGCCGGGATGCTTCCTTCAAAAGGCCATGACTAAATTCCTTCCCATTCCTTGCCCCCCCCCCCCATCCTTTCCCATCTCTAAAGACCTCACTGTTAAGAGATGTTAAGCAGAATCCATGTCTAAAGATTTCGAAGCGACTAAGGTGCTGACACATATGAGAGGCTTCTGGAACAGCATCATTAAAGAAGCATTTGAAATTTGCCTTGCGTCTGATTTGGTTAACAGGGATTGTGGGTTCCAGATAAGTGATGCATGGATTCCTGTTATCGAGGCTGCTCATCACCAACGCTCTTGCTTTTTGTGTTCCGCTGGCGTCTAATGACATCTGAGATGCTGCTAGACAACATAACAACGTTTGTCGTTGCCATGCCAGTTTTCAAACAACACACTCAAGGCAGACTTCAAGGCTTACAACTGCACCTGAAGATTGTGATGGAGATTTATGTCACCAAAATATTGTGCATCAATAATAATATTACTTGGTTTGTTTCCCGAGAAACGTTTATAAATATAAATAGTAACACTAACCATTTTCAGGATCATGCTATAATTCTAGGAGGTTATTTTATCTTGCCTTATATTGTCTGACATAATTATGTTCACATTGCTGGTGGCAGGGATAAGGCAAATTTGAAGTCATTCTCGAAATGTTCTCAGATCATCATCCCGAGCAGCTAGTTAATGAACCAACGTGGTATCATAATGTTAACGGTAACATTTTAGATCTCATGGTTACCAACATGCCAGAATTTTTTAATGACATTTCAACGACCACAGGAATGAGCAATCACAAAGCAGTAATTGGAAGCATCAAATTAATAACCAAGTGAAAAAGAGGAAAAGCATGGATTGTATACAGATTCAATATGGCCTCAAAGGAATGTTTTAGAAATTACCTGAGGAATAATTACCATAACTTCATCTTTACAAGAGATGTGGCATCAATTTATATGTATAGTAAGGGAAAGTATGGAAATAAATATACCGAAACACATGATAAAGGAGGAGAATGATCCACTGCTGTATATGCGTGAAGTCAAAAGATTACTCAAAAAGCAAAGGAGGATATGCATACTCTCAAGAAGGAAGGGGTGTCATAGTGACTTAGAAATCTTAGCTGAGTTAAAAGGATGTGTTAAAAATGTGATGCGTGAGGCCTTAGACAATTTCCGTTGCTACTCTTTTTCTAAGAGTCTCGCAAAAAATCCAAAGAAACTTTGGTAATATGAACATAAAGTCAGTTGTAGTGACAATAATACACCAGTACTAATTCATGAAGGGTCTGAGATTAATGAAAGCCTCAATAAAGCCAATGTACTTAACACTACATTAAAAAATTCATTCACTTATGAAAACAAGGATAGCATACCCATTTTCCCATGTTGTGTGGGGTTAAAGATGGATCCATTACAAATAGATGATGCAGATATCATATGGCAATTAGAGATTCTGAAGTGGGGGGAAGCTCCGGGTCCGGATCAAATTTCTGTATGAGTATTTTCAGAATACGTGATGGAAATTGGACCATTTCAGTCTGATATATACCGTAAATCCTTAGAAGAGCGAAAAGTAGCTTCTGACTGGTAAATTGCACAAGTAACTCCAATTTTCAAGAAAGGAGATTGAAGTGATCCTAGAAACTACCGTTCCATCTCTATAACATCTGTTTGTAGTAGAGTTATGGAGCATATTATATGCTCCAATATTATGAATTTTCTAGATAGAAACAATGTTCTTAGAACTAATCCACATGGATTGCAGAAGAAAAGATCCTGTGAAACACAGCTGGCCCTATTTACACATGATGTAATGAAAGTTATTGATGCATGTTCACAAGTTGATGCAATTTCTTTTGGATTTCTGAAAGCCTTTGACTCTTTGCGACATAACTGCCTTTAGCAAAGCTTGGAGCGTATGGTATTGGATTCGCTTTGTGAGAGAATAAAGGATTTTCTAACTGGTCGGTAGCAGTATGTCACCGAGCGTGGTGGTGAAACAACTACCGTTCTGGCCTCACATTCGGGAGGACGGCGGTTCGAATCCCCATCCGGGCATCCAGATTTGGGTTTTACATGGTTTCCCAAATCACTCCAGGCAAATGCCAGGATGCTTCCTTTAAAAGGCCATGGTCGAAGGCCTTCCCATTCCTTGCCCCCCCCCCCCCCCCCCCCATCCTTTCCTGTCTCTAAAGACCTTGCTGTTAGAGAGACGTTAAGCAGATAAAAAAAAGCAGTATGTCGTAGTTGATGGAGAAACCTATTCTATTCTAGATGTTACATTGGGTGTACATCAAGGAAGTGTAATAGGACCTCTTCTTTTCTTAATTTTTATAAACGATCTCAGAGACAAAGTGAATAGCAGTTGATGATACAGTCATTTATATTGAAGTAAGGAATTAGGACAATTTCTTAGAAATTCAACACAATCTGAATGTTATTTCAACATGTAGCGATGAATGGCAACTTGCACTAAATTGTACAAAGTGTGAGGCAATGTGCATAACTAACAAAAAGTATCAGATTGTTTGGAAATACAAAGTAAACAGTTCAGTTATTGATGTGGTCTATTCTGTGAAATATTTGGAGGTAACAGTACAAAGGAAGATGAAATGGTACTTGCACAGTAATTCAGTCATAGGTAGAGCTAATTCTAGGCTGTGATTCGTAGGTTGAATCTTGAAAAATTGTAGTGAACAAACAAAGGAGATAGCGTATGGTCATAGGTGGAGCTAATTCTAGGCTGCAATTCATAGGTCGAATAATAAAAAATTATTATAAACAAACAAAGGAGTTAGTGTACAAATCTGTTTTGCGTCCACATTTGGACAACTTTTATGTCATTAGGGATCCATTTAGTAAGGGGTTGATTGACAGTATAGACAAAGAACAGAGAAGAACCACTCGATTCATGACTGCTGGCTACAGTCCTTATGAAAGCTTCACAGAACTGATTAGTAGATTGGGCTAGGAGTCTCTGGTAAATAGACTATGCATGTTTTGTTTGAACTTATTGGTAAACATGCGTATGCCCATTTTCACTTACGAGTGCGGTGAAATACTTCATCCACAAACCTGTTTGTGCCACAATGATAGGGAAGATGAGATTCGAGAGATAAAGTGCTGCATTGATGATTATAAGAATTCTTTTTTCCCTCATACCATTTGAGATTGGAATGCACAGCGAAGAGATTAGTTTTGCTGCTGAGCACCCTCTGCCACCCATAATTTTGTGAATTGCAAAGTACTGTATATATGTAGATACAGATTAATAGAAACAAAATTGCATGGGTTTTAGATGTTTACTAAAAATGAAGTATGGATTATGGTTTTTAAGAGAAATTTATTGCATGTTTGGAGTAGAGTAGGGAGTGGGACATTGACATTGTAATAGTTGGGCAGAAAAATACAGAGAGCAGAGGCTTTCAAAATGTTAGCAATGTAGAGATGTTTTACTGAGGTAGTGGAAAAAAACATTAAATGGGCAACACATGTTGTTGTATTCATAAAGAAAATCTTATACTACCTACATGGTATTCCAAGATAGAGAGAAAAGCAATTACAACACAATTGTAATGGATAAAAGTGTGGTGGACTGGCAAATCTTTTTGTTTTCGCACTGCCACTACCCAAGAGGTACATTAAATTGTGAGTAAGATTCTAAGTCATGTGAGTGGTAGTTTCATAAATAATACTCTCTGCAATTTATATTTATTTACACATTACTTTATACATCAACTCATTGAGCCCTTGAAATACTTAAAACAATTATTACTTGCTTCTAACGCCTGATATCCCCTTTACATGTTCCCAAATGGTTTCATCCCACCTGTTGGGTTTAAAGATGATGGTGTATGCTTCAAGCTGCTTCCATTATTTCTGCTGCTGTGTCAATGGCTAACTGTCCGCCTTGAATATGTCACGGCCGATCTCCTCATCGACCTAAAACAAAAGCCTCGAGCCACCAGTCAATTGATTGATCTGCTTGGCTGCTCTCTCCTTTGTGCACCTCAGTTTTGATCTGCAGTTCCCCACCATCCTCCAGTGGTAGGGAGGCTTTTCAACCAATACCTGCCTCCATGACTCTCCCATCCTTCGCCAAATGACTTAGTGGTTTAGCGTATTCTTGCTGACTCCTGACCTACTCTCCTGGACATTAGCTTCTACATCACCACATTCAAATGTCTGAATTTTTTTCTCTTGCTGTTACAATTTACATGCTTTAACTAGTGTCGTATGAAATTGTAACTGCTTCAATGCTTAATCCAAAAATCCCATGGGCCGCTACAAATGATTTTGCTGTTTTCACAGCCTCATATTGTTATAAATATATTGATGTGATTAATGCTCCTCCTTCTTCCCCAAGTTTTAACCAAACCTAAGGTCATCTTCAGATGACTACCCTCCTGCCAAGTGTGCTAGAGACTCTCTAGCAGCAGTAGGCTAGTCCTCTGAATATGAACATAGGTTTGGTCACAACATAGGGAAGAAGGAGGAGCATTTGTTATGCAACGTTAATCTTGAGAAAATATTTATAACAACTGTAATGGATGTAAAAGACTTCAGAAAAGTATGAGCCAAGAAGGATGGTGTATAGGGATATTATTATAAGAATTTTTATTGCTCAGACTAAATAAATATTGTAGGGAAATGTGCAGTATGTTTATCCCAAAACAAATTTAAAGAAATACACATAATCTACATACTACAACAGGGAGTTGATGAAACTGTAGAGGTTGATAATAGTGAACCACGACAATAGGTAATATATAAAGCACTAAACAATGAATTAATAGCAAAGGGAAGCTAAGAATGATGCATGTATAATATTATGATTGGTAACATCAACTGATTTAAATAATTTCTGTGACTGTTTTAGCAAACTGATATTTTAACAATAATTTATAAGGATGGAAAAGTAGTTACAAAGGACATGAAAATGATGTAAATAACTGAGTAGCTGATTTGATGAAACCATTAGGAATGTTATGCAGCGATAAAAGGTAAAATATCAGAGCAGGGGTTTTTGAAAATAATTAGGAATGGGAAAAATTTGAAATAAATTCAAAGGACATTAGAAGGGAGCTTGGTAAGTATAAAAATGGAGACAACATTGAACATTTTCTAAAAGTGAAGACTTATTATAGCAGAGAACTAAAAATATTACAGTAGTAGCATTAAATAAATGAAATTTTATTTTGTGACTCTGATTCATCTGTCTTAGTAATGGTATGAAAACTGAGTACTTGAATGTGTTCGAGAAAACTCTCTGAATGAAATACATGGTAATCCTGCAAATAAGTATGTAATTAACTGTGGGGTACAATTTCTTACTGGCCTGATTAAAAATAATCAGAAACAATTACCATATATTAATACAGTGTAACACAATATAATTATTTTGATTTATTATTGATGACATGATTACTTTTCCACTTGACTATGTTTACAGTGTTCCGTAATATTCACTTTATATTTGTGTGATCTTTAAGATTTTCTAGGAAATCTCACTTTATAGCTAATAAGGAAGGATAGGGAAAGTAAATCCATCACTCACCAGGCAGGAGGGCAACAACAAATACAAAAACAAGAATACACTTTACGATATTTTGGTATATATCATATCTGGATTTTCTTAGATCGCTACAGGTGAATACCCGAATGATTTCTTAACATAGCCCATGGACACCTCCCATTATATCCTGTATGTCCCTTCCAATGCATAAACATTTACACATTAGGATAGGTGCAATGCACCCTCTCATACTCACTTTGCAGTTATTTATTTACCGCATGATAATTCGCAAGATATCTAAGAGGTGTGGAAAAATGTGCAAATCAAAAACTCATACGAAATTATATCTCTAGATCTAGTATTTTGATCCAATCAATTGCATTGATTGATGCATCATGTATGTCCACTAGTGTTCCTTTGTAGGTTCGGTGAAAACAGTCAGAAACAATGTGGTGGATTGACTGAAGGTGGTTCCCCAGCCCCATTTGGGTAATATGTAACCACATCTACCTTGTATTGTTCAAATCCAACTGAAGCTTCTCCATTACTGTCTGAGAAGATTGAATCCTTATAACTACACTATAGGGTCTTCAACTAAGTGTTTATTGGCTACCAACAACTGCTTCCATTGAATTATTCACAGCTTGTTGATACCGAAAGACGATGCCATAAGGTTGATTGCTCTATGCCATGGTGGTTTTCTTGATTTCAAGCAATGGTGTTTTGCTTGTGTAATGTCTTCATGTATAGCTGAGGGTTCTTCTAGGTATTTTTCCAGATCTTTAGGAGAGCCTCTGATATTAGTGCTGGAGATGAAATGTTAAAGAGAAGTGGAAGTCATAGGATGTTCAAGCTCCAAATGAATCCCATAATTTTTCGTATTGTCTGATTGATTTGCACTTCTATCTTTTTTGTGTGAGCTCTATTTATCCAAGTCAGACAGCAGGACTCTGCAACAGAGTATGATTGGGATAAGGCTGTGGGTCTTAAGGGAGTACTGGTTCTCCACGAAGCACCAGTGAGCTTTTAAAGACTATTTTTTCTCTTTTTAACCTAAGTAGCCACATCTGAGAGATGCTGCTTGAAAGCTATAGTTCTGTTCATTGTTACACCCAGGTATTTTGGTGTGCTACTATATGGCAAGAGTCGGCCTCTAAATATGAATTCTGGTTATAATGTGATTGTCTGTTGTGCAAAGGTAATGTTGATGTAACTGTTTTATGAGGATTTAGGTGGAGGCACCATTTCTTGAAGGATACATCTAAGGTTTCCATATCAGGGATAAAGTTGTTTCTGCATCAGAAAAGTTGGAGTTTTTGTTCATCAAACAGATGTCATCAGCATAAATAAATTTTCTTGAAAATGTTTCCAGTATACTGTGTGTGTATAAAACAGATCCTTGAGGTAAACCATCATTTAACCTAAACATTCTGTTTCTGTCATTATCAAAGAAGTTCTGAAAGCATCTATTGCTCAAAATTCAACGTGGAATAATAATCACCAATTTCAGAAGAAGTCCTTCTCACCAAACAGTTTCGTAGGCAGCTGATAGATCCAAAAAGGTAGCCATGCTTACTGATTTATTCTAATACTCATTTTTGATATGGGAGGTGAGAGTGAATGCCTGGTCATCAAAACTTCTACTTGGTCTAAATCCTGCTTGTTCTATAGGAATGTGATTATTGATTACTTCAGAAATTCTGTTGTAGATTCAGTACTCAAGGAGTTTGTATGTGGCACTTGGAAGTGCTATTAGTTGATAGTTTTCCACTTTTGAAGGGTCTTTATTTTGTTTGAATATGGCTTTTGCTTTCTTCATCAAGGGCGAGAGTTTTCAAGTTTGTAGGATATTTGAGAACTAGTTTGCAATGAATCATGGAATAATAGTTACAATCATTGTAGAGGTGAGAAGTGTACACATCTGATCACCTTGCCATATTCTCACGACACACATAACTAAGGTATGTACCTAAATATTGTAGTGTGTTTGTGTTTTTCTGTTTGTTGAGAGCTTCTTGCATTTACCTGTGGTGAATCACAGGTATACTTTCCATATCCTTCCTTATTATCATTACTCAATAACATTTTCACTTCCACTACTAGCAAGTGAAAGTTACATATGTACATTAAGATTAGGTGGTCAAATATGGTCTCTCTGCTTTCTCAGATGGAACGTTTGGTTGTGTACTAAATGCATGCAGTAATGTGCAAGTACTCTCATGAGAATATTACTTATGAACAATAGCACAGCTGAATGCAAATGTTAATGGGGTGCTGCATCATATTTATGACTCAAGTATCTTGGTTTCATTATATGAATGTGCCACCAATGCCAGTGATCAGGCTTTTTTTATCATTTAAACACAGCCAAACACTGGTTTGGTTTCATTGGCCATTTTACCTTGAATTCATTATCCAACAACTGGAGGCTAATGACTTAGCATCAGAATAATGAATAGCAATGTTCCCCATACACTACCCTTTGGCACCCTCGCTTGCACTTCCAACTCTTTGGTACTGCATTTCTTACCCTTACCTAACTCTAATTCTTTCTACCATTTAAAACTTCCGCTGCTGAGAAAGCTATCTTTTTATCCACTCCAATGATTTTTAGTTTATTTCACACATTTTCATAGTTCACTCTGTAAGGTTCCTTGGAAAGAATTAATGCTATACCATTAACTTGGCTTCCCTTGTCCATTACATCCGAAATAGTATGCATATTGCCCACTAACTGAGATTCACATGACTATTGCTTGGAAATCTCTTGGGCATGTGGCCAGATCATTGGTTGTAGTTTAACAAATTTTTGACGGCGTAATGTGCCATAATCTTCAGGTTGCATCTGCTGACCGGCATGAGGAGCGCAATCCAGGACGCGGCTCCTAGGCTGGACCTGCTGGGGTGCTATTTATACTCTTCGACCTGTCCCCTCCACTCCCGCTCCACCTCTCCAATAGTGGTGGTGGGGGTGGTACGCTCCGACCCATCGAACAGGGATCTTCAGTCTGCATTCTACATCCATCACGCACTGTGCCTTGGCTCTTGTGTTTGTGGTGCCACCTCATTGCTGGGCTCCAAGCTTGGCTGAGTTGTAATCCGTCGTCTTTGTTGATGAGGTTATTCTGTAGCTGGATGTCAATGGCTTCCTTGTATACACAGTCCCAAAAGTGAGATGTGTTTCTCAAAACTTCAGTGTCCTCATATTTGAAAATGTGCTGGGTCTCTAACCAGTGTGAGTGTGGAAAAGCATACATCAGGCAGACCATTTGCACCAATGAAGAACATATATAGCACACCAAGCAACAGCAGCCATCAAAATCAGCAATTGCTGAACATTCTCTAGAGACCCAGCATACTATCAAATATGAGGACACCGAAGTTCTGAGAAACACATCTCACTTTTGGGACTGTGTAAGCTAGGAAGCCATTGAAATCTGGCATCAACAAAGACAACGGGTTCCAACTCAGCCAAGCTTGGAACCCAGCATTGAAGCAGCTCCGCAAACACCAGAGCCAAGGCACATTGTGTGACAGAGGTGGAATACAGATTGGAGATCCCTGCTCGACATGTCGGAGCATACCACTCCCACCACTGCTACCAGAGCGCTGCAGCAGGAGTGGAGGGGATAGTTTGACGGGTATAAATAGTGCCCCACCAGGTCCAGCCCAGCAGTCGTGTCCTGAACTGTGCTTCTCATGCTGGTCAACTGATGCAACCTGAAGATGATGGCACATTACCCCATCAAAAATTTGTTAAACCACGATTAATTGATCTGGCCGCATGCCCGAGAGATCTTCAAACATTAGATTTGCCGGGAAAACCTACGATTACATAGCACATGACTATCGTTGCCAATCGCAATGTTTCCAATTTGCAAACCAGTTTCCTTCCTCATACATATTTCTGATGTGGCTACATAGCAATCTCTCCATCCACGGTTTTCTGTCATACCTCCTTATGGACCAGTACTACTATTTAACTTTCACAGTCCTCTTGTAAGCAGCATGTATCCAGACTCAATCTAAATAATACTGCAAGGTAAGGTACAATGTCAATTCTGGCTGTGTTTAGTACATTTGTAATAATATTATTCACGCTGACAAATTTATGCTTTTTTGCTTTATTAATACCTTCAGCATATCCACAAGAGCTATATCACATCTTTAAGTCAGCTCATTTCTACTTAAGTGTAGTGGTTCTCCTCTGTTCTGCACCCTCCCGTTCCTGTAAGATGTTCACTAGCTATCTCATTAAATCAGTTGCTTGCTATCTCTGCTTTATTCAAATCCTTAGTAACTTCTCCATCCAATGCTAAAATTGTTACAATACCTTCCCTTCCCCTCAGTTTTCTAACATAGCCACAACATTTTTAGGTCCATCATTTAGTGGTCTCCCTGTACCCATAATATTCTTCATAAATCCAACTTTGCTTACCTCTTTGCAGCTATTACTTTGTTATTTAGTGTTTTCAGGGGTTACCTGCTGCCTTGCTGTCCCTTAACTCCATTGTGTTCTCTTCTTATCAACTAGTATAGCCTTCTGAACTCCCCATTACACCGTATTGGTTCTATAATTTATTTTTGGTTTTGGAATAAACAATTTCTCTATCCTTAAACTGTTCCCACTTTGACTCCACTGTATTTTTTCTTTCCTTACACATATTGAACTTTCCACTGAATTATCTCTTCCTTTCAGTTATCTCTTCAGTACCTTTTTATAATTGTACGTACAGCATCCTTCAATTTTGGCCTTGTGCTGTTCTTCTTCCTATTAATTATATTGTCTGTAAAGAAGAGGCTGACATCCTTAATTTTAATTTTCAGGATCATCTTCACACAGAAACAGATGAATTACATTCACTAACACTAAGAGAATGGAATCCATCCTATAGACACAAAAGATCTACAAAAAATAGGTTGGACCAAGCAAGATCTGCAGCTAAACCTGTGAGTTACAGAAATGGAGGGTCCCTCAATTCACTGAAACTTGCTTCAGATAATAAGAAAATACTAAGAAATGGACTTCAAATTATACAATCAAATGAAAAATCAGACAGAAACATTTTCAGTGAGAGGAACTCCAAGTCTGCTAGTAGGTATGAAGTCACATCATGATATAACATTGTGTTTTTATACAGAAGCATGTCAGTCATCATTACCATTCTACTTTGTAACACTCTTAATTAATTTCTTTGGTAACTAGCTTCTTTGTATAATGCAACAAATTACTGCATAATTTAATCTTATAAAGTAGTAGTAAATTTAGAGTCAAAATAGGAAGTCAGTAAATAATAAATGACGATAAACAAGTAATGCCTTTATTATCAGCAATAAAAGATAATTTTTGTACGTATTGTTACTGTATAGAGAATATTATGTAGAGAATATTTTGCTGATGATGAAATCTCTGATTTCTTTCAAAAACTATCACATAGCAAAATAGTAGCAGACTGTCATTTTAACACATTGAATATACCCACATACATATGGTAAGTTAATAAATAAGCTGCAAAGTGAGATGCAATAATACTCAAAGTGACCTCCTGAAATTTATTTCACTATGCTACATATTCCTATATCCACCCTCCATCTTGTTTCCTGATTTATCAAACCCTTTTACTGCATTTTTATCACTTATTTACCTCTGATGTCTGAAATTTATAATCTTTGGGGGAATCCAGTATTAGTCTGACATCTCTCTATGAAGTTTCTCATCTTTATCCTCCATATTCCTTTTTGGGAACTGCCTCATTATTGTTAAATCAATTTGAAATATCTATTTTACAATATATCAATGATAGATTCCTACCTGTACTGACCTCCCTCCTTACAGGTTTATTCAACTTACAGTGTCAGGTCAGTCTGTTATAACCAATCACCCATTGCAACTGTCTAAAACAACTCTCATAAAGTTTCAATACAGAAAATAAAAATAAATACTTTTATTATCGTACTTATATGAAGCATCAATAACCTTCATCCAACCTAACAAAGTCATTTCATAAGCAGTTTTGAAGTAGTGAGACAATTGAAGACAAAACAGCATTTTTTTTTTGATTTTTTTTTTTTTTTTTTTTTTTTTAATTACTAGCTGGTACCCACGACTTCGTTCGTGATTGTAAAGAATTCATATTGACAGCTATAGACATCTAACCACCCTAGTGCACGATGGGAGACGTGATACTATTACCACACACAAGTACCGGACTTGTGCGCAATGTAGTTCCGGCAGCAAGGTAAAATTTACAGATACACACAAGTCTTTGGATGAAACACGAAAATATTCATGATCGACCAATTTCAAACACTATATCTCACACACTCCCACAGTTACCGAATTTCGGCCAACGTTGTGATCGATGGGAGACTCTGTGTTACTACCACACACAAACGCCAGTGATCTGCGATTTATAGTTTTCACTTAAAAGTAATACACCGTGACACATGCGTCTTTGGCAGAAATATGAAATTGCCGTAGGTCGACCATTTTCATCCCCCATATCTCCCACACCCCCATAGATACAGACATCTAACAACCATAGTGCATGACAACACACATGATTCTACTACCACACATAAACACCAATGCTCTATGCAGGTACCCAAGACTTCGTTCGTGATTGAAAAGAATTCATATTGACAGCTATAGACATCTAACCACCCTAGTGCACGATGGGGGATGCGATACTATACCACACACAAGTAACGGTCTTCTGCGCTATGTAGTTACGGCAGCAAGGTAAAATTTACAGATACACACAAGTCTTTGGATGAAACACGAAAATATTCATGATTGACCAATTTCAAACACCATATCTCACACACTCCCCCAGTTACCGAATTTCGGCCAACGTTGTGATCCATTGGAGACTCTGTGTTACTACCACCTACAAACGCCAGTGATCTGCGATTTACAGTTTTCACTTAAAGGTAATACACCGTGACACATACGTCTTTGGCAGAAATATGAAATTGCCGTAGGTCGAACATTTTCATCCCCCATATCTCCCACACCCCCATAGCTACAGACATCTAACAACCATAGTGCACGACAACAGACACGATTCTACTACCACACATAAACACCAATGCTCTATGCAGGTACCCACGACTTCGTTTGTGATTGTAAAGAATTCATATTGACAGCTATAGACATCTAACCAACCTAGTGAACGATGGGAGACGCGATACTATTACCACACACAAGTACCGGTCTTCTGCGCTATGTAGTTCCGGCAGCAAGGTAAAATTTACAGATACACACAAGTCATTGGATGAAACACGAAAATATTCATGATCGACCAATTTCAAACACCATATCTCACACACTACCACAGTTACCGAATTTCAGCCAACGTTGTGATCGATGGGAGACTCTGTGTTACTACCACACACAAACGCCAGTGATCTGCGATTTATAGTTTTCACTTAAAAGTAATACACCGTGACACATGCGTCTTTGGCAGAAATATGAAATTGCCATAGGTCGACCATTTTCATCCCCCATATCTCCCACACCCCCATAGCTACAGACATCTAACAACCATAGTGCACGACAACACACACGATTCTACTACCACACATAAACACCAATGCTCTATGCTATGTAGTAGTGGTAGAAAAGTGAAATCTGCGGAGACACATGCCTTTCGTTGAAATACGAAAATATCCTTGGTCGGCCACTTACAACCACCATATCTACCACAGTACTACAGTTTCTGAAATTCGGCCGCTGTTGTGATCGAAAGGTGACTCTGTGCTACTACTACACACAAACGCCAGTTATCTGTCATCTATAGTTTTCGCTGAAAAGTGATAAACCATTACACTTTTGTCTTTGGCAGAAGTATGAAATTGCCACAGGTCGATCACTTTCAACCCCCATATTTCCCACATCCCCATAGCTACCGACATCTAACAACCATAGTGCACTACATGAGATACGATTCTACTACCAAATACAAACACCAATGCTCTATGCTATGTAGTTGTGGCAGAAAAGTGACAAATGCGGAGACAGTTGAAATACGAAAATATCCTTGGTCGGCCACTTACAACCACCATATCTACCACAGTACCAAAGTTTCTGAAATTTGGCCACTGTTGTGATCGAAAGGTGACTCTGTGCTACTAGTACACACAAACGCCAGTTATCTGTGATCTATAGTTTTCGCTGAAAAGTGATAAACCATTACACTTTTGTCTTTGGCAGAAGTATGAAATTGCCACAGGTCGATCACTTTCAACCCCCATATTTCCCACACCCCCATAGCTACCGACATCTAACAACCATAGTGCACTACATGAGATACGATTCTACTACCAAACACAAACACCAATGCTATATGCTATGTAGATGTGGCAGAAAAGTGACATATGCGGAGACAGTCGAAATGTGAAAATATCCTTGGTCGCCCACTTACAACCAAAATATCTACCACAGTACCACAGTTTCTGAAATTCGGCCGCTGTTGTGATCGAAAGGTGACTCTGTGCTACTACTACACACAAACGCCAGTTATCTGTGATTTGTAGTTTTAACTGAAAAGTGATACACCATGACACTTTTGTCTTTGGCAGAAGTATGAAACTGCCACAGGTCGACCACTTTCAACCCCCATTTCTCCCACACCCCCATTGTTACCAACATCTAACAACCATAGTGCACTACATGAGATACGATTCTACTACCAAACACAAACACCAATGCTCTATGCTATGTAGTTGTGGCAGAAAAGTGACATATGCGGAGACAGTCGAAATACGAAAATATACTTGGTCGGCCACTAACAACCACCATATGTACCACAGTACCATAGTTTCTGAAATTCGGCCGCTTTTGTGATCGAAAGGTGACTCTGTGCTACTACTACACACAAACGCCAGTTATCTGTGATTTGTAGTTTTCGCTGAAAAGTGATACACCATGACACTTTTGTCTTTGGCAGAAGTATGAAACTGCCACAGGTCGACCACTTTCAACTCCCCTATCTCCCACACCCCCATAGCTACCAACATCTAACAACCATAGTGCACGACAGGAAAGACGATTCTACTACCACATACAAACACCAAAAGTCAATGTTATGTAGTTATGGTAGGAAAGAGAAGTATACCGAGATACGAATTTTTGGTGGAAATATGAAAACGCCCTGCACTGACCAACTTTAATCATTTTATCTCCCACATCCCCACAGCTATCGGCATTCGGCCAACGTTGGGCACGACAGGAAACTCCTTGCTACTTCCACCCACAAAAATCAGTGATCTGTGCTAGGTAGTGGTGGCTAAAAAGTGAAATATATATATAAGATTTTTTTTTTTTTTGCATTGTATAAATCCTAACAATTGAACAAGGAGGAGACTTTGCCATTGTAACTGTCTATCTCTACTTAAGAGCACTTTGATCCCATTCAGCACATTGGAACATTCACCATTGTGCTGTAGTAATAGCATATTTGTCTGTACAGATTCTATATTTTATCCCGTAATCTTATATATATATTTATAATAGTATAGATAAAAATAGACGTGTTTTTTCCTATATTTCACTTTTCAGCCACCACTACCTAGCACAGATCACTGATGTTTGTGGGTGGAAGTAGCATGGAGTTTCCTGTCGTGCACAACGTTGGCCGAAAGCCGATAGCTGTGGGGATGTGGGAGATATAATGATTAAAGTTAGTCAGTGCAGGGCGTTTTCATATTTCGACCAAAAATTCGTATCTCCCTATACTTCTCTTTCCTGCCACAACTACATATCATAGACTTTTGGTGTTTGTGTGTGGTAGTAGAATCGTCTATCCTGTCGTGCACTATGGTTGTTAGATGTCGGTAGCCATGGGGATGTGGGAGAAATGGGGGTTGAAAGTGGTCGACCTGTGGCAATTTCATACTTCTACCAAAGACAAAAGTGCCATGGTGTATCACTTTTAAGCGAAAACTATAGATCACAGATAACTGGCGTTTGTGTGTAGTAGTAGCACAGAGTCACCTTTCGAACACAACAGCGGCCGAATTTCAGAAACTGTGGTACTGTGGTAGATATGGTGGTTGTTATTGGCCGACCAAGTATATTTTTGTATTTCGACTGTCTCCGCATATGTCACTTTTCTGCCACAACTACATAGCATAGAGCATTGGTGTTTGTGTTTGGTAGGAGAATCGTATCTCATGTAGTGCACCATGGTTGTTAGATGTCGGTAGCTATGGGGGTGTGGGAGATATGGGGGTTGAAAGTGATCGACCTGTGGCAAGTTCATACTTCTGCCAAAGACAAAAGTGTCATGGTGTATCACTTTTCAGCGAAAACTATAGATCATAGATAACTGGCGTTTGTGTGTAGTAGTAGCACAGAGTCACCTTTCGATCAAAAAAGCCGCCGAATTTTAGAAACTGTGGTACTGTGGTAGATATGGTGGTTGTTATTGGCCAACCAAGTATATTTTTGTATTTCGACTGTCTCCGCCTATGTCACTTTTCTGCCACAACTACATAGCATAGAGCATTGGTGTTTGTGTTTGGTAGTAGAATCGTATCTGATGTAGTGCACTATGGTTGTTAGATGTCGGTAACTATGGGGGTGTGGGAGATATAGGGGTTGAAAGTAATCGACCTATGGCAATTTCATACTTCAGCCAAAGACAAAAGTGTCATGGTGTATCACTTTTCAGCGAAAACTATAGATCATAGATAACTGGCATTTGTGTGTAGTAGTAGCACAGAGTCACCTTTCAATCACAACAGCGGCCGAATTTCAGAAACTGTGGTACTGTGGTAGATATGGTGGTTGTAAGTGGCCGACCATGGACATTTTCGCATTTCGACTGTCTCCGCATATATCACTTTTCTGCCACAACTACTTAGCATAGACCATTGGTGTTTGTGTTTAGTAGTAGAATCGTATCTCATGTAGTGCACTATGGTTGTTAGATGTCGGTAGCTATGGGGGTGTGGGAGAAATGAGGGTTGAAAGTGGTCGACCTGTGGCAGTTTAATACTTCTGCCAAAGACAAAAGTGTCATGGTGTATCACTTTTCAGCGAAAACTACAGATCACAGATATCTGGCGTTTGTGTGTAGTAGAAGCACAGAGTCACCTTTCGATCACAACAGCGGCCGAATTTCAGAAACTGTTGTACTGTGGTAGATATGGTAGTTGTAGGAGGCCGACCAAGGATATTTTAGTATTTCGATGAAAGGCATGTGTCTCCGCAGATTTCACTTTTCTACCACGACTACATAGCATAGAGCATTGGTGTTTATGTGTGGTAGTAGAATCGTGTCTGTTGTCGTGCACTATGGTTGTTAGATGTCTCTAGCTATGGGGGTGTGGAAGATATGGTGGATGAAAATGGTCGACCTGCGGCAATTTCATATTTCTGCCAAAGACGCATGTGTCATGGTGTATCATTTTTAAGTGAAAACTATCAATCGCAGATCACCGGCATTTGTGTGTGGTAGTAACACAGAGTCTCCCATCGATCACAACGTTGGCCGAAATTCGGTAACTGTGGGAGTGTGTGAGATATGGTGTTTGAAATTGGTCGATCATGAATACTTTCGTGTTTCATCCAAAGACTTTTGTATATCCGTAAATATTACCTTGCTGCCGGAACTACATAGCGCAGAAGACCGGTACTTGTGTGTGGTAATAGTATCGTGTCTGCCATCGTGCACTATGGTGGTTAGATTTCTATAGCTGTCAATATGAATTCTTTACAATCAGGGATGAAGTCGTGGGTACCAGCTATTCTTAATACACGCGTGCGAAGTCGCGGGCATCAGCTATATATATATAAAAATAGACGTGTTTTTTCCTATATTTCACTTTTCAGCCACCACTACCTAGCACAGATCACTGATGTTTGTGGGTGGAAGTAGCATGGAGTTTCCTGTCGTGCACGACGTTTGCCGAATGCCGATATCTGTGGGGATGTGGGAGATATAATGATTAAAATTGGTCAGTGCAGGGCGTTTTCATATTTCGACCAATAATTCGTATCTCCGTATACTTCTCTTTCCTGCCACAACTACATAACATAGACTTTTGGTGTTTGTGTGTGGTAGTAGAATCGTCTATCCTGTCATGAACTATGGTTGTTAGATTTTGTTAGCTATGGGGATGTGGGAGATATGGGGGTTGATAGTGGTCGACCTGTGGCAATTTCATACTTGTACCAAAGACAATAGTGTCATGGTGTATCACTTTTCAGCGAAAACTATAGATCACAGATAACTGGCGTTTGTGTGTAGTAGTAGCACAGGGTCACCTTTCGAACACAACAGCGGCCGAATTTCAGAAACTGTGGTACTGTGGTAGATATGATGGTTGTAGGAGGCCGACCAAGGATATTTTCATATTTTGACGAAAGGCATGTGTCTCCGCAGATTTCACTTTTCTACCATGACTACATAGCATAGAGCATTGGTGTTTATGTGTGGTAGTAGAATTGTGTCTGTTGTCGTGTACTATGGTTGTTAGATGTCTCTAGCTATGGGGGTGTGGAAGATATGGTCGATGAAAATGGTCGATCTGCGGCAATTTCATATTTCTGCCAAAGACGCATGTGTCACGGTGTATCACTTTTAAGTGAAAACTATCAATCGCAGATCACCGGCATTTGTGTGTGGTAGTAACACAGAGTCTCCCATCGATCACAACGTTGGCCGAAATTCGGTAACTGTGGGAGTGTGTGAGATATGGTGTTTGAAATTGGTCGATCATGAATATTTTCGTGTTTCATCCAAAGACTTGTGTATATCCGTAAATTTTCCCTTGCTGCCGGAACTACATAGCGCAGAAGACCGGTACTTGTGTGTGGTAATAGTATCGTGTCTGCCATCGTGCACTAGGGTGGTTAGATGTCTATAGCTGTCAATATGAATCCTTTACAATCAGGGATGAAGTCGTGGGTACCAGCTATTCTTAATACACGCGTGCGAAGTCGCATGTATCAGCTAGTTATTACATAAATGCATTCTGAGGAATGCTTTGGTCATAAATAGCCTTGAAAGCTCCCTGTATCGACTTTTTGAAATATTTTAAATAAAAGCATTTAAGCATAAACATTGTTTCAATCCACAGTTCATAAGTGGAGATTATTATGTGTGAGTTGATTGTTAAACTTTGATCACTAACACTATACCTGAAGTCCTGTACCATATATCTGAGTCTTGAGGCAACAGCAAGGAAACATCTTTCCTTCACCCATCTTGAAGAGTGTTGAGAAATACTGCTGGTAGAGTCTTGCTTTGTTAGCAGAAATCTTTGGTCTACTCATCCTACTCACTAGTCTCTCTGTCCACAATATTTCCAGCTCATAATCTCAATGAACCAATAGGTGATGTCTCTTGATTCAGAAAAAAATCACACAGTTCTAGCATGTTGAAATATAATCCTTGTCCTTGATTTATGTGAACTAAGCAAATATTATAAAAGTACAAGTGTCAGTTAGTTAAACAATAATAAAAATTAGATACATGTCATAATCATCATACTTCTAGGATTAGGTCACTGAGCCATTCTTTATTAAAACTTTTTCTTGGGCTTCTGACATTCCTTTGCCTTAAAGGTTGAAACTGAAAACTATTTTTGGGAGCCTTGATTCAGCCATTCTTAATACAGATTTGTCCTCTCTCTTCTTATGTCTTTAAAAAATATCTACAATATACACATTACAGATCTTACTAGTAAAGAGGACATTCACAATCTTTTATGTGTTGAATTATTAATTTGTAAGAATACAAGTTTCACTCTCATAAAGAAGTGGTACTACAGCTATCACAACCAAAAACACTGAAGGAGTTTAAAGTTGGAATTTGTAATGGGCAATAGTAGGTGGCTGGTTTACAATAATCAGGCCTCGGATTTATAGGTTAGAAACATTTTATTTTAGGTGCCTAAAATAGGCTCTTTTCCAATGCAAAATAGGTTCTAAAAATGTAAAATAGGTTATCAAAATTATGAGTGTATTTTTAAAACATCATCAATAAAAATTCGATAATTTAAAATGTAACACTGAGAAGCATAATACAGCAGAAAAATGTAGAATATAATCAATTTTAGCTTGCTGGGATTATCTAAAATCAATAAAACTCTGAATGTGCATTTGTTACATATTTCCTGTTGATGGAGAGATAAATTTCAAATACACATCTGTTGAATATTTATTTGCTGATAAAAAAAATTCATACATTTATACAAGCATATTTTTATTGTCTATTAGTTTTTTTACTGTCCATATATTTATAATGCAGATAGTTTTGTTAACATCCATAGTTTGTAAATTCCAAACCAGGTGTTTATTTTGAACAACCAAATCACACCATCTGTTGGGCCTATATTTAAAATCCACCTTTTGGAATTTAAGTTGTTTAGTAATCTAGTTCTTTCAATGCAGAATATTAAATTTACATATTTTTTTTTTTTTTTAAAAACACATAATTCTGAATTACACACACATTCTTTCAAGAATATCAAATTAAAAGTTTCGAAATAGTGGTCGCACATAAGCACAATGACAGAGCTATTAGACATTAGGAAAATCTGGGGCATGCTTTACTGTTTAAATTTCTTTCATGTGCCCAGAAATGGAGTTCACTTTTGTGATACTGTGGAAGAATGCCTGTTCTATTTTTTA
This sequence comes from Vandiemenella viatica, assembly GCA_031002005.1. Lineage (NCBI taxonomy): Eukaryota > Metazoa > Arthropoda > Insecta > Orthoptera > Morabidae > Vandiemenella > Vandiemenella viatica. The sequence goes on from CM061919.1 coordinate 77,404,770, forward strand.
TTAAAAACTTAATAAACCTACATGTATGGTAATTTATCTGTTAAAATATTCTTAATACAATGGTTAAGACTATTCAACACATTGTTACAGTTTACTCAACTGTTTGTTGCAGAATTCTTGATATATAATGTTTCCATCCATTGAGAAATTTGTTAATCCGCTGCCTAGCTAAAGACCATTTAGAGATCGGTATAATGGTGCTTTACAAGAACACATGGCTCTAAGTGAAAAAAATAAAAATAAAAAAAAAAGCAAATAGGGACTGCGTGACACTGACCCCATACACTTTAACTTAAATTGTTGGGGATAACTCTTGACAAAATATTTGTGTTTCTGAGTTTAAAATGCTTTTGTTGATATTCAGGGGGGGGGGGGCATAAAATATGCAAAAATTAGGACCTAAGGTAAATTTAGGCATTTTTAAGCACTATAAAATCACAAATAATGGCCATAAAAATCCACAAAATGTATATATACAATGTTATTTTCATGGATTTCAATCAGGAACAAAATAGGATTTTGCCTAAAATCTGAGGTCTAACAATAATGAAATCATGTGTAGGGATGTTGCCACAGATTAATGTGTGCACGATTGCAATTGGAATTAATTTAATTAATCTCCTTTTGAAATTCATGTTTTGTTTATTTCCCAGTTTTGTTCATTGTAAACTTCTCTTTGTAGCACCCCATGCTTAAATTTATTGATCTTGTAGATAAGATTGCTGTTTAAATTATATTCGAAACGTATCTGAACTGATACAGAGGCCCAATCATTTTCTCGTTAATTACAATTTTTTTGTTGGAGTAATTTTTTCCTTTATAGATTTTGAAATCATATTGAATAAAGTAGGTGGACTGATGTACCCATGTCTTACACTGTGATTTATTAATATTTCTTCTGCTGGATGATATTGTTTTCATATAATCATTGTTATTACCAAATAACTAGGAGAACTTTGTCACACACTGTGTTATGATTTGAAGGTTTGAAGTACTCATTTATTATAATTGTTGTACTCATTTGTACCACACCTTTTTAACAGCAATAACAGTTGTGCACTTCTCAATGATTTAGGAACTGAACATTTTCTCCAGTTGTCATTGATAACGATACATCAGCTTGCTGTAAGAACAATCCATCAATATCTAAGGAGTTATACATCGATTGTAACTGATGTATTAAGGGAGCTGAGTTGGTGGTTATTTAAATACTGGAGGAATGTTGTCATATAAACATGCTTGATTGGGATTCAAACATCTCTACCGAACTTGATAGTGTTGGTTGGTACCTTTAAAGGATGCTTCCATAGGTTCTTTATATGGCCACCAATCCCTTGTAATTACCCCAAAAGATAAAGGTTTATGAAGTAAAACAGTTCTTGCTTAGACAAAGTTTATATTCTTGAATTCTGTATAAGTGCTGGTACCAGGAAGATAAGGAGTCGAAACTATCGTATCCTTGAATTAGATTGCAGATTGGCGTCACTCACACACACTGATTGGCAATCTTTCAGAAAATTCCCCCAAAATTCGTAAGATCATCCTATGGCATACTGGAAGAGCATCAGAGTCCACTGTCTTGATCATTAATATAAAGTTTATAACAACTTCAAGTTTTCTAAGTTTCTCATTTCACCACTATAAAAAATCTTCAAAGTCCATAACCTATAATTCACTGCCCACCACCGGGCTCTTCTCGCCTCAACGGCCAGCTTGAAAAACTGTTTGAACACTATCCCCAATTGCTTGCGCTGGTCAGCTTTTTATAGCCTTGGCTTATCTATGGCTGAATTGCTGTAGAACAACAGTATATTCCCATGGGCAAACACTTTTCTTTAGTGAGTTACTAAAATCCCCAACTCCTGTGGAACACTAATTTTACTCAAATTTCCTCGAAATTTTAATATGGTATAGTTTAATTTAGTCCCAAGTAATGACAAATTTTCTCGTAATTATTCTCATTTAAGAGCTGTTAATTTCTAAAAGTCACACATGGTGATTGTAAGCATCTTAGAATTTTGACAAATTCCAGTTTTTTTAGGCGGGACTTAGAAATTTCGAGAAGTGTAGTTTTCAACTTTAAAGAATTTTCCTGTAATCTTGCTCACAGTTATAATTCACCATATAAATCATTTTAAAGTGTAATTATCATATCTGGAAACGTTTGGTTTAAGAGATATTCCCGTTTGTTCAAGTTTTGAAACACGCGATCGGAAAAGTAGAAATTCTAAGATTTGCAATATCTTTAAATCGCGTAAAGCTACAACCGATCTATTACCACCAGCTGTAGTCAGCACTATCCCCGATATTTTGAGAGTAAAATTAAATAATTTGGTAAAGTCTAATTAGCGATTTTAATTAGGAGAAAAAAATAAGCTTTTTTATTAAAAGAGATATTAATTTAAAAATTACATCAGCAGATAGCCCTAATCAAGACGATTTCATACATATATGGGTTTTCTAAAAAGTTTTAGTATTTGTCTGGTAATTAAGTTTTTATAAGATAGATTGTCGTGGATTGTTGTGCACGCGCGTAAAATTCTAGAACACTTAGGGATTTTACCCAAATTTGAATGTATCACTACGCGGAGTCTTAAACAGCTAAAACTTTAAAATTAACTACCCTAAATTTCTCAAGAGACTGCCGTTGGACTTCTAGTAGATAAGTCCAGATACTGTCAAAGTTTGAACATTTTTAATAGTCGGGATCGTCAAATAAATTACACATACTTTGAGCTACGCGGAAGCAAAAGGATGTGATACAGTTGCTGACGTCACTGGTTCTAGCCGTTTCTATAAAAAAGACCCCGCCGCCATTATGGTTTGTCTGTTCCTGTCCGCGGTCTGTTCCTGTCTAGCATTATGTGAGTGAACCTGCGTCTGTCTGTCGTTCGTCTCGGTTGGTCGTAACTCGCCATGCTGGCTAGTTCAACCATTTTGGATCGTGTCGTGTGAAATCGTAACTGCAATGACTATTAAGAACTTGTAAATTTATTAAAGGGGTATGGTCGGTTCAAAATTTCTCTCCACAACTTGCAGACTTTTGGAAAAGAGAGTTCGATATGCCTGCTCAACTGTGAATGCAATTTTGAACTTTTGACTTTGAAAAATAAAACTTTGGATTTTACTAACAGTGAACTTGTGTACTTCAGTTGTTAACATAAAACCCTTTTCTCAATTTGTGGGTAACAAATTTTGTGGCTACCTAAGGCATTTAGTTGAGTCATCCGGGCTACATGGTCAAACCAAATTAAAGTATTCAGCAAGTTTTCATCGAACAGTGTGTTGCTATCAAGATTGTAAGTTAAGGCACTTAGGTCTTGGTCCTTACATGATGCCATCACATGTCGATACTAAAACTTCATTTTTCTTATTTTAAATTTCAAGTTACCTCTGAATTGTTATATTTTTGTTATTAACTGAATTTTTCTCTCTCATTTGAGCCTACTTCTATCTTTCTAGCTCTTTTATTTAAAAATATCAAATTATTTTGATTTGAAATATCTCCTTACATAAATTTTAAAGGCACACAAAAACCACTTTATAGTGATTGTCATTCTCTGCTTTCTTAGTTGAAATGAATGCAACAATATTCATTATGACTGAAAAACAACCTTATTTGAATTTTATGTCTTTTACGAAATTAGTTTAGAATCAATTTAAAAAAGTGCTTTCTTGTTAAGAAAATTGTTATAAAAGTTCTTTACTATACAACTGTATGAGATTTGCTCCCTTCTAAATGATTTTAGCAAGATAATGGACATACAACAAGGTTATGTTCTGAGATGAAAAGTGTTTTACAATTGAAAATTATTATAAAAGTTATTCGCTATATGCATTATATGTAATAGGCCTCCCATTGAATGGTTTAGGTAATATAATTGGTATATAACAGTGTGAAGAGTGTGTTGGGAATGTATAAATTGTATATTAGTGATGAGGGCTGGGTGGGTATTGGTAAAACTATTAGATGTTCTTGAAATGGAAGAAATGACCATAATCTAGCACTTGATTACAGTTATTTCAGTGTAGAAGTTTTATTTTGTAGGTGAGGGAGTCAGTAAATGGAATAAATTATTAACAGATATTCTTAACTCTCAAATATCAAAAGAATTTTAAATATATTATAAGGGTACTTAGCCTACAAAAGAAAAAAAGAAAATTTTGGAAAAGTGGCGAGTTATTTCTCAACATAGTCTCCTTTTAGCTCTAAACACTTGACCCAGTGATACTCCAACTTCTTTAACCCATCTGAAAAACACGTTTTCTGGATACCTGCAAAGTAGGCCTCCGTGGCGGCGATAACTTCCTCATTTGACTCAAATTTCTGCCCAGTGAGTGTCTTCTTCAAGTCTGGTAACAAAAAGAAGTCACACGGGGTCAAATCTGGAGAATTCATAGCCCAATTCGACCAATTTGACCGTGGTGACAGCGGAGGTGTGAGCCAGTGCGATTTCTTCGCCAAATGGGGCAGTTTTTTTCTGCAATTCGGCATAGTAAAGCCCTGTGATTGTTTCGCCCTTTCCCAGGTAGTCGGTGTTGATCACACCTTGTGAATCGCAGAACACAGTGGCCATCACCTTTCCGGCCAATGGGACAGTCTTCGCCTGTTGTAGAGAACGTTCGCTGGGTAAAGTCCACTATTTTGACTGTTCCTTGGTCTCTGATGTGTACCAGTGGATCCATGTTTCGTCGACAGTCATGTAACAATGCAGAAATTTCTTTGGAATGTGCTTAAACAGCGTCAAACACTGCTGTGTAGTGGTCTCACGGTTGTGCTTGTTGTCCAGAGTGAGCAAACGCGGCACCCATCATGCCAACAGGTTTATCATGCCCAAAATTTCATGCAAGATATGACCACATGGTCTTTTGAGATGCCTTCTGTCCCAGCAATCTTGTGCACCTTCAATCGGCAGTCTGCCAATACGAGATCGTGGACTTTTGTCCATTATCCTCCATGGTAACCTTTTTTGGGGCATTTGGGTGTGGCTCATCAAAAACCGACATGCGACCACATTTAAACTCGCTAAACCAATTTTTGACAGTCGCCATCAAAGGAGAAGAGTCACCGTACACAGCATCCAAGCAATCTTTGATCTCTGCACGATTTCCCTTTCAAAAACAAGAATCAAATCACTGATCGATATTGCTCTTTTTCCATTTTTCTAAAATCTGCTGATACACCCACTTTCACACGTGATCAATGCAAAACTATGAGTTGGATTTGCCTGAAATTTTAACAATAGCTGTCTAAGATCATGTACTACATGATAATGGATAAAGGATTTTCTAACTGGTCGGTTGCAGTATGTTGTTGTTGAAGGAGAAAGTTCTTCTAATCTAGATGTTACATCGGGTGTTACAAGGAAGTGTAATAGGACCACTTCTTTTCTTAATTTTTATAAACGATCTTGGAGAGAAAGTGAAAAGCCTTTTTAGATTGTTTGCTGATGATGCGGTTATTTATAGGGAAGTAAGAAATTTGGCCGATTGCTTAGAAATTCAGCGCGATCTGGATGTTATTTTGGCTTGGTGCGCTGAGTGGCAACTTACTCTAAATTGTAAAAAGTGTAAGACAATGAGCATAACTAACACAAAGAATCCAATTGTTCAGAAATACGAGTTAAACAATACAGTTATTGATGTGGTCGATTCTATGAAATATTTGGGAGTAACAGTACAAAGGAACATGAAATGGGACATACACATTAATTCGTTACTAGGTAGAGCAAATTCTAGGCTGCGATTCATAGTTCGAATCTTGAAAAATTGTAATGAAGAAACAAAGGAGATAGCGTACAAATCTCTTGTGCGTCCACATTTGGACTATTGTTGTGCCATTTGGGATCCGTTTCGTAAGGGATTGATCGAAAGTATAGAGAAAGTACAGAGAAGAGCCGCTCGATTCATGACCGCTTGCTACAGTCGTTATGAAAGCATCACAGAACTGATTAGTAGACTAGGTTGGGAGTCTCTGGTAGATAGACGACACACGTTTCATTTAAACTTATTGGTAAACATGCGTACTCCCGCTTTCACTTTTGAGTGCAGTGAAATACTTCTTCCACCAACCTATTTGAGTTGGAAGGACAGGAAAGATAAAATTAGAGAAATAATGTGCCGGACTGATTCTTATATGAATTCTTTTTTCCCTCATACCATTAGGGATTGGAATGCACAGCAAAGAGATTAGCTATGGTGCTGAGCACCCTCTGCCACCCACAATTTTGTGAATTGCAGAGTATATATGTAGATGTAGATAATAAATGAAGAGAGGCTAAGTACTTATCGGACAAAAACAGTTGGCTGTGATTGGGGCCTGCCGACAGAAATGAAAACTTAAAACTATAAATATCACACATGCATCAGGTCATACTTATAGCTATAAATATACTAAATAATAATAATTCCATGTGGTCATAATGAACTAGTGACAGGGTTTCTATTGGCTCCACATTCCACCCGTCTTAGCTGCCTTAATCTAATCTGGTGGTCCTACTGGGTACAGACGACCTGCAATCAACGTGGACGCCAAACCAAGGAGGCATTCTGGCATACTTCACATTACACATCAAGCCGTGACAGAGGTAAAAGTTGGGTTAAGGGTCTTCGGGGAGGAGTGAGCAGGTCAAATGTACACCGGGCCCACTGACTGATGGGAGGCCCCATCACCAGCCCTAGGGGGCCCCCAGGCCAAAGAATCCACTCACTGTGTGACCTGAGGGAGGGCTCTAACTAATGATTTTGCCATGGACTCCAACCAGTTAAGATCACTTACCCCGAGCCTGAAAATCCTTGTGCTCGCCCTGGTTATCTTTAATTAACTTGTAGTAATATTATGCATAACAGCTCGTTTCCAATTTTAAAGAACCTTAGTTCCCTCATAATATTTTCAGGATCTATTTCTAATTTCCTATATTGCTGATTTCAATTTCCGTTGAGTAGGTGCCGCTCTAATATTTCACCTTCCTTGCTTGGATGTCTGTCCCTAACTGTCTCATGAAACCAGTCACTTATTTTTTTCAATTTTCTAAAATCCTTGGAAACTTCTTCCTCATCCCTATCCATAATTGTCTAATAAATTTATAGTTTAAAAAAAATTAAATAAAATAAACACTTTTGTAGCAATGTGAACTAAAAAGATATTAATAATTTTTAAATATAAATATTTTATTCAGCTAGATGACCCATGCAAAAATTTGGCGAATACAGTGAGTAGTAAGGTTCGTGGTTTTTAATACGACAAAAGAAGAACCGCCTCATTTGTATCAATTGTTTATTGGTTTAGTGTAATAGGTACCTAACAAAAGTTGATGCCAGTGAACCAGTTTATTAATACTTCTGTGATATGTGCTGCTGCTATCAAGTGGTTTGGCTTTGAACTGTCTCATATGTGTGACTTTCAAAGTTATTACTTTGGTCCTTCAAGGGTCAAATTCCAAAAAAAAAAACTTTTTTATGATGTGATGTGAAAAAGCAGAGACTTAAATCTTTAGAATGATACCCCATTTATCTATTTCAGTTAGATATGAAAGTGGATAAATGGCTAATGATAAAAAAATATATTATAGAAATAATTATACTTTTGCCCTTTAAGGGCCAAATTCCGAAAAAAGTGGAGACCTTGATCTCTGAAATAATACCTCATTTCTTGATTTCGTTAGATATCAATTATTATTATTATTATTATTATTACTCCGCGATTCACTAAAAGTGTGTGGCGGAGGGTGCATTGCACCTATCGAAAAGGGTTATGGTTTGGAAGGGTTATAAGGGATATGGCAGGAAGTGCCCATGGGCTATTGTGAGGAACCATCCCCGCATTCGCATGGAGTGATCTGGGAAAACCATGGAAAACCCAGATCAGGATGGCTAGAGTGCTTTATCAAAAGCTACTCCTATCAGATTTTAAGTTTACTCGCCCGGTAAATCCTTTCTATTCCATTCCCTAATTGCTCGTGGGAAAAATGAGTACAGAAATGAATCGGTTCTGGCCCTGATTTCTCTTATCTTATTTTCGCAGTCATTTCGAGATATGAATGTTGCTGGTAGCAATATTTGCTGGCTGTCATTCCGAAATACGTCTGTCGTGAATTTTTCAATCAGCTTCCGTCGAGAGCAACACCTTCGGTGTTCCAGGTCTTCCCAACCTAACTCCTTCAACATCGCACTTAGGCTTTCCCTCCAACTATATATACCTGTCACGAATCGGGCGGCTCTCCTTTGGACCTTCTCTGGAGCCTCCATTAACCCCTCTTGATGGGGCCCCATTCAGAACAACAATACTCTAAGTGAGGACGTACTAGTGACTTCTATACAATCGATTTAACTTCCTGAGTGCATTGATTTAAATTACGACCTAGAAATCGGAGCATACGATTTGCTTTTCCCATTACATTCTCGATATGCTCATTCCACGACAAATTATTACGAATTGTTACCCCTAGGTATTTAGCGGAATCTACCGTTCTAAGGACAGTGCCATTAATTGTATATTCATAGTTAAATGGTGTCACCTTTTTACTTACATGAATGACTTGGCACTTTTTAGCGTTTAACTCCAACTGCCAATCTTTACACCACGCAATTATTTTCATAATATAGTCTTGTAACAAAGTGCAGTTGTCCTGGGTTATGATTTCGCGATTAATAATAGCATCATCGGCAAATAATCTTTTCATCCCCCCTATTATGTCACATAGATCATTGATGTATATGAGAAACAATAGAGGCCCTAGCACGCTTCCCTGGGGAACTCCAGACCCCACTTCAGTAAGTGATGAACGCTCACCATTGAGAACTACACACTGTGTTCTGCCCTTCAGGAAGTCTGCAACCAATGAAGGTAAATGGCTCATAAAAAAAAATCGTGCAAATAATGATACTTTTGCCCATTAAGGATCAAATTCAGAAAAATCCCTTTCTTAAAATATGATACGACCAACGCTGAGACCATAATACCTAAAATAATAACCCATTTCACGATTTTGGTTAGATATTAAGGGAGATAAATAGGTTATGACAAAAAAAAAATACATTATATAAATAATGATACTTTTTCCCTTTAAGGGTCAAATTAAAAACAAACAAAAAATCTTTTCTTAAAACATGTTGTGACCACAGTGGAGTCCTTAATCTTTAAAATGAAACCTCATTTATCAATTTCGGTTAGAAATGAAATGAGATTATGGCTTGTGATAAAAAAAAAAACCTTATAGAAGTAATATATATGATGGCTACTTAATTTTTTTCAAAAAACTTGAAACAAGAATTAATTAATTTGAATGTAAAAAAGTATGGGGTGCTCTGTACTTACTTTTCATAATTACTCTATCTTTACAAATAGCTAGTGATAAAAAAAGACAATTAATATTTAGTACTTCACACTTTTTTTAAATTTAATTTTTATTCTTATTTTAAGATTACGCAAAAAAATTATAAATTTCTGAACTGTTAAAGAAAATCTTCAATATTTAAAGATTATTTTTAACTTTTAGCTCACAGTGCCACAAAAGTATTTTTTTAAATATTATTTTATTATTAACTTTTTAGATAACATTGGTACAAAAGTGCATTTTTTAATTTTTTTTTTAAAACTACAATATACTTTTCCTTTTTGTAATATCATCTTTTATTATTATTTACACAAATAGTGGACAATTAAATGGTCAGCCCTACCAAAGGTCTGAAAGTAGGCTAAATGCAGAAGACTACTCTTCTTTAATAGAACAAATTAATGCAAAATGATTTAGCAACAACTCACTGTTCAACATCAGCTTCAGTGACAGCAGACACTATCATAGATGCTTGCATCAAAGTATTGTTAAATGCGTATGCACAGAATATTGCACAACATATGAGAACAACTTTGAGATTAAATTTTGTGACAGTATCTACCATCACTTATCTATGAGAGTATGAAAAATGAAGTCAAAATTTAATAACAAAAAAGAGATATCAATCTATGGTTAGAGATGGGCTGTGGGACAAATGGAAAGAAATGATTAAATATATCGGGTATAATTCAACCTAAAGCTGTGATATAATAGTTAAACCACTTTCTGTTGTTACTGTGAAAGTAATGTAAATACCAGGACATGAAATTATTGGGTGAAAATTGAATTGAAAGATTCCATTACATTCATACATACCTACAGATCACGCTAATAAAAAAGCTTGTTAAAAAGCAATTATGTTTCCATGACTGTCACTATGTAAAACATCTATCTTAATTACTTACTTCCTCTTCATGGATAGTCTTTTTAGCCTGTTTCAACCTCAGGTTTCTAATCATCTCTTCATTGGTCTACCAATATCTCTTTTCCATCAGATGGTACTGTAGCACAAGCTTCGGAAATCTGTCATTACCCATTCTTGGAACATGTTTCCTCCAATTTTCCCATTTTTGGGAAACTCTATCATTCAGAGAGGAAATATTCAGTTGTTACCTTATTTCTTCATTCTTCTTTCTATCATTCTGGTAATATCCTTTTACTGATTTCAGAAACATTGTTTTGATGATTGAATTTTGTTTTTGTATTGTATTTTATTTACCCATGTTTCACTGTCATACAGCAGAGTCAATAGTGCCATTGCTTTATAAAACTGAGTCAGTCTTCTCTCAGGTTTTACCTTTTAGTATTTGTCAAATCATTTCTAACGTGTATTGAAATCGGTGAAGTTTCTTCTCCACTTCATTATTTACACCGCTCACAACTGAGGTAGGTAAAGCTTGAGACTTGTTCTGTTAGTTGATTGTCAATCACTATTTTGACTCTGGTAGGGTATTTCCCTTGCCATGCCATAACTTTTGTTTTTGCATGAGACAACTGCAAATTTCAATCTTAACTAATAATGATTAATACATGTATTGTTTTTTTTAGTTCATCTTCATTTTCCCATAGGATAAATTGATCATCCGCAAATAGCATAGAGTTTATGTACTGTATATTCTGTTATTTATTTTTATTTCAGGATGCACATTTTCCTTCCATTTCCTAATTAAGTCATCTATGTGTATGCTAGACGGGGTTGGAAAGAGACTACAACCTTGTTGTACTACTTGTTAATTGTTATCTCTTTTGTAAGTTTATCACAGATCTAATACAATTTGTGTCCTTGTGTACATATCCTGGATAACTTGTATTCAATGTTTTGGATGTCGATTCTTTTGTATTATTTTCCATAATTGCCACCTATTTACTTTATAGAACACATTTTCATAATCCACAAAAGCAATGTAAGTATTTTATTTAAATTATCCTCTCCAGTAATTGTCAAAATATGTTATCCATACACGATGTTCCTTTCCTAAATCCATATTGTTCTTCTAATTGAAGAGCATCTGTTATTACCTTGAGCATGTTATTTATAATGTTTTCATATATTTTATATCCAGTATTTAACAAACTAATTCCTTGATAGTTATCACATGAATTTCTATCTGCTTTCTTAAACAGTGAAATAACTTTGGCCTTCTGCCATTCTTCTGGAATGAGTCTCCTTTTACAACCCATATTAATTAATTTATGAATGTTTCTCAGGAAACCAACTGAGTAATACTATTATTTACGCTCAATATTTTGGCAACATAAATCTCCATTGCCATCTTTAGGTGTAGTTGTAAGACTTGAAATTTGTCTAGAGCATGTTGTTGAAAAGTAATAGTATTACTCAGTTGCTTTACCGAGAAACATTCACAAATATATAATGCTGGGAAAAACTTTGTTAATTTATACATACTAACTAAGAGAAAATAGCTTGATTTCAGAATCATTCCCCAATATTTAATCAATTCTAAGTTAATTTTATCTAGTCCAAGAGCTTTTCTATTTTTCAATTATCTTAATGCTGCATCGGCTTCCTGTAGGTCTATAAGATCAATTTCTTTAATATCAGCGTGATCTACTTCTGCTTTCTCTTTGTAATTACTATTCTACCATAAAAAATTGACACATTTTGCACACACCGAGACACTTTCTATAACCATTAAATAACATCAGGGTCTGCAAAGAACACTAGTTGACCAGAGGACACTGAGAGGAAAATTAACAGAAGTGGTCTGTTCCAAGTAGAAGCGATTCCAGAGTCAAGATCTAGATGGGACCATTTGTGCAAACCCAGGACTCCAGTCCCACAAGTCATGTAAACCTAACAGATACTGTAGACAGAGAAGTCACTATACATTCATTTCCTTCATAAAAATAAGACTCTATAAAAATAATTGTTTGAAAAATAATAAACAACTGGTCAGACAGTATAAAAACATTCCTTTGCAATATCTGAAGTACCTAGAAAGTGATATATTTTACTTCCTGCTGTGGATATAATATACATAATTAAAGGCTCCTAAATACGACATCATGGTTATCGAAGACCACCACTACGTGTTATTTTTGGTTCCTAGCGCTGCGCGCCATTGCTTGTATATATATAAAATGTTGTAAAGGCCTCAAAATTTAGTTCAGTTTATGAATAACACTCAGTTTTTATCAAGGAACATAAATTTGACATCTCTGCCAATTTAAGGAACACCTATATTCAACAAAGAGGTTATCCGTAATCTCATGTAAACTACAGAACCATTAGCTTATTTATTTCATCGTGATCACATTTATATATTCTAATTCAGTCGAAAGCAAAGCAAACTTCTGTGATTGTTTGAGCCATAAAGCGTTGCTCTTTTTGTTTGAGCACACAATGCTGCCAATAATTATACTGTACCATACTGAAATGAAAATGCACGGCACACTGGTTTGCATTTAAAAAAGCAGTTAACGAAACTTAAAAAAAAAAAATTAAAATGATAAAAGTAGGAGTGGTTTGAAAAAAAGAGAAGTCACCTATGCCAATCATGCCATGCAACATTCATTCACCATCCACATGTCAGCATGTGCATATCTGGCTCTGCCCAGTGCCCCCACTTCTTGCAAGAATAAGGTTAACCACTGAAATATTGTCTCTCTTGTGTTTGTAATTTTTTGTGTTTGTCATTCCCAGTCACTGTCATCTGTAGAATGTGTTGGGTCTTATTTACCTACCCTTCTTTAGTTTTATATATATATGTATAAAAAATAAGGAAGGATGGGAAAAATAATATTTTAAAATATTGTAGTGTGTTCTTGTTTTTGTCTTTAACTGACCCTCCAGCCAGTGATGAGTCATTGTTTCTACCATTCGTTATTTCCTTGTCAACATTATCCAATATATATTAACTTGAAGTTAAATTCAGAAGATGACATGATAATAATGGTGGAGGTGAAGGAATTTGTCTGAGATTTTGACTGGTAATGTGTTTTGTAAGATGCAAGTATTGCTAGTATTAAGCTGTTTTAAGCTGGTCTAGTTATTATGCAAAAGAATCATAAGAGACCAGAACTTAATGAAGAATGTGTGGGTAGAAAATTGAAAGTAATAATTAATGTAGTATGAAAAATACTTCTTATATGAATACATATTTCAGGATGCAGTTGCAAGGAGGTTTTGGTTCAAAAATGGCTTCAGACCAGTTTTCTAGACATTGGGCACTAAGAAGATTCAAGCGTGCTCTTCTGAAAGGTCATACACAGTCCAAGGTCGGACAGCTTATAAAGAAGAAAGAGAGCAGCAATGCTGGAAGAAAGACCAAGCCACGCAAAAACAGGAAAAAAGGGCCAAAAACAAAAGGTAAATACACCAATTATATCATAGTCAGATTAAAGCAGTTAATAACAAATCACTTGATAAAAAAAAAAAAAAAAAAAAAAAAAAAAAAAAAAAAAAAAAAAAAAAAAAAAAAAAAAAAACATCTTAAGCTTCAAAATGGCACACTCCTGAGATGTTCAAAGGTTCATTTCATTTTCAACCAACTGAATTAACACTGCAAGCTGCTACCACAGCTGTTGTTATGTGCGGAGAGGGGAGGATCTGTTTCTCTCCCACCACTAGTCAAACGGCCATCTTTGGCAAACGTTCTCTGACAAACCTTGCTTGGTTACTTCATCCTAGATCTTTCACTGCTTCTTCAACATTGCTGGGTTCCAGTCCTTGCTGTTTCTAGTATATCTGTTCACCAAATGATCAGCTGTTCTGATCTCAGTAACGTCTGACATGACACTGTCCCAAAAACCTTTGGCCCAGGTTAAAACCCTTGTTTCTTCAAATTTGAAGGTGTGAACCTCCTTGATGCTATGTGAAGCCACTGCTGAATTTTGCTTTTGACCCAAACAGACATTTTTTGTGAGTACAATGTACGACTGAATAATACAGTGCTGGTTCTCTTTGATGTAAGCTCTCCCACATTCACACAGTATGGGGTAAATTCCCAGGAATATAGTCTCTAATATGCCTTCATACTTCCAATCAAGTTTTTAATCTTTGCCAGTGTTTTGAAGAAATGGTCTTCACTCCACCATTCTCCCTATTTTATCACTTAATGCACCCATGAACAGCAGGAAGGCTAGGCACTTGGTGTCATTATATTCCTTCTCTCTGTCATCATTCCTCTTCAATGAACATCAAATTTTCCCTTCATTGCAACTAATTTTTGTGAATGTTCCATGGAGGTAGTCCAATTCTGTATTGTACCTTTCATGATTTATGTATGAGGGTGGTCATAACTTTGTTGTATTTTGCAAGATGGTGCAGCTGTTAGCATTCATGTAAAGGTCAGAATAGATGGGCTTACGATAAACTCAGTGTCCAGTGAAGTTTTTCACCAAAATATCGACAAATGGCAGGAAACTGTCATCTTCCAACTTCATGATGAAATAAATATTCTGATGGAGTGAATTCAAATGTGCCTGGAATTAATCCAAGCTGTTTCTGCCATGTGGCTATATAATGAAAATGTCATTCACATATATGTAGAAACATTTTCGATGGAGCAGCACACTGTTTAATACTTCATCCTCAAAGAACTTCATGAAAATGCTGGCTACAACTGGTGATAATGTTGAACCATTTAGTACCCCAACTACTTGTTAATATTATTGTCTTTCAAATCAGAAGTAGGTGGTTGCAAGAATATGGTGGAAATGATTGCTCATTAATTCATCAAAATGCATTCTTAAAAGCTCTAAGATATCCATCAAGGGAACCTGCAAAAAAGGAAAACAACACAGAAGCTCAAATTCAAATTTCCTTGTTCTAACTTCATGCCATCCAAGCTTTCCACAATTTCACGAAAGTCATGTGTCTGGTGACTACAATTCCCTACTACACTCAGAATACCCTTGACGTATTTGGACACATGGTGTGCAGAACTATCTATTGCACTAGGAATGGGTCACATTGGCACTCCTTTTTTTGTCAACTTTTGGAAGTTGATGGGTTGCGAACAATAGTGGTACAAGTGATCACATGAGAAATGTGCTCTAAGTATGGCAAAACACAGGTCAAGTGCTTATCTTTAGCATGCCAAACTGATACAGGCTATTGTCATGCCATCTATCTTTTGGGTGGGTTAACTGCATGTCTCACTGAGCATGGTGGGTGAGTGGTTAATGCTCTGGCCTTGCATTCTGGAGGACACTGGGCATCCAGATTTGGGTTTTACATGGTTTCCCCAAATCACTGCAGGCAAATGGTAGAATGTTTCCTTCAAAATGCTATGGCCAAATTCCTTCCCATTCCTTGTCCATAATCCCATCCCGCCTCTAATAACCTCGACATCAACGAGGCATAAATTCATAAGTATAAAACTGCATGTCTTAATAATGGCTGTGTATTGTTCGGATCATGGAGGTACAAGTGACAAAATGGTGAAGAGATGTGCTTCCTGAGAATTAAATTATCAATAAATGATTGGTTTCATGGAAGATAGATTTTTTATCTGCTTAACATCTCTCTAACAGCGAGGTCTTTAGAGACGGGAAAGGATGGGGGGGGGTCAAGGAATGGGAAGGAATTCGGCCATGGCCTTTTGAAGGAAGCATCCCGGCATTTGCCTGGAGTGATTTGGGAAACCATGGAAAACCCAAATCTGGATGCCCGGACGGGGTTTCGAACCGCCTTCCTCCCGAATGCGAGGCCAGAACGCTAGCCGTTACACCACCATGCTTGGTATGGAAGATAGAGATGTTTCCATGGAAGGTACATTTTGTCTGTAAATAATAGCATAGTATTTTCATAAAACAATGGCAGAAAAGTTGTTAGTTTATTATAAAATAAAATTCAAATATGGTTAATTACCCTACTTTCCATACTATTTGTATGGTATTTTGGAGTTGACTTTTTGTGTGAGATAAAAATGACAAAAAATGATAGAATATTTTTTATTCTTGGTGATGATGAATTTTAAAATGAACTAATCATTAATTGCACACAAAAATTTTTAAATTGGGTTTTATCTCATTTTGTTTACATGTGACTTGTACCGGTCTAGCATAATAATTCATGCTATCATTTTAGATGTTTAGATGTCACTTGCACCGGTAGAGAATTAATATATTTTTATGAATTTTTTTGTAGATATTATATGGAAACCAAGCCCTAAAAAGTAAAAACATATTCAAATATCTCAATAAAAGCTATAAAAACTGGCTCCCAAGAAGGACCTGTGCTAAGTGTACAGGCATTATCAAATTTATTGCCAGTTGAGTCATTATGATCTGACACCCCTTGCAGTTCTGCCTCTCCACCAGTTGTGCCGATACCACCTTATCCCTGTCAATTGCAGAAGCATCACCTGCCTCACCGCCAGTTTGGCTGATGCCACTTCAAACCCAGCCAGCTGAACAAGAATTATCCGTCGCTCTACCAATTATGCCGATACCACCTGAAACCCCGACAGATGTACAAACACCATCTGCATCTATGCCAGTTTTACAGGCACAATCTGATGAGGAACCACAAAAAGAAAATTCTATATGATCACACAAGAAACAGAAAAACATCACAGTCTGGAAGAAAAATATAAGAAATAGAGATACAACAAACAAAAAGAATATGTGTCTACCAAAAGCAAAACAATTCCAGCTAAGATTTTAGAAACCTTTAACCATGTTTGTCAATACCAGTGCAACACTTTTACTAACTATCAGTGTAAACTAAATCATTCAGAATTTGGGAAATTAGGAAATTGGGAAGCACAAACAAATTTCATTAGATACTGTGTAAAAACAGAGAAATTGAAGCGTTCAATTAACAAGAAAAGAATAAGTACAGTAATCATATTAAATACTAAAAGAGTGTGCAAAGCCTTCTTTCTGAAAATGTTAACTATTTCTAATAGAAGATTTACCGATCCAGCTTTCACTAAAACTTCAGTCAAAGGACTGCCAGTATATGACAATTGTGGCAATCATGAACCTGGAAATAAAATCAAAGAAGATAAACTGAAGGATTTTCTGGAACACATCAACAGTTTTACAAAACTTAAAAGCCATTATTCGTATGAAGAAGCACCACTTAAAAAGTATGTCTCCTCAATTATCAGTATTGAAACAATGTATTCTCTGTATTAATAAAAGAAACATAATTAATCAAGGAAATCAAACAGTTAAAGAACAAATATATGGAAAAGTGTTCAATACTGAATTCAATCCTGGTTTCTATGATGTGATAGATGTAATACGTGTGACAGGTTAAAGAATTTTTACAAACATGAAGAAAACACAGAAAAGAAACAAAATATCAAAGCGGAAAAAGGCAGACACTTATTAGAAATTCAAAGAACAAGAGAATCTAACACAGGGACAATGAGGATGAAGCAGTTCATATGATAACTTTTGTTTTATAAAAACATTCCCCACTCCATATTTACAAACTAATTTTATTTCCTACAAATGGAAATTCCGGACCTATAAATTAGGAATTCATGACTCTAAAAATGGAGATGTGCATATGTATATGTGGGGCAAAAATATTACGTCATGTGGGGCAATGGTAATGGCTTCGTATCTATTATTAAAATACATCATGAACACCGTTTCTAAAGATTTTAAGCATTTGGTTGCATAGAGTGACAGCTGTGGTGATCAAAGCCAAAATCAAATAATTTTCAGGCTTTGGATGCATGCCATTGCTCATACAGCCATTACTATTGTAGATCACAAATTCATGGTCATAGTTTCCTAGAAAATGATGCTGATTTTTCACATATAGAAAAACAGAAAAAGAAAGCCCAGTAAATTTTTGTGCCTGAAGATTGGATGACTTTGGTTGAAAACACATGCAAGAAATTTAAAATTCAGAAAATGCAACAAGAGGATTTTATTTCTACTGACCAGTTTTCAAAAGTTATTGTCAACAGAAAAATTGACAGAGCTAAAAATAAAATTAATTGATAAAAATAAGACAGATGAGATTTTCAAAAGAGCTGCCATTTTCAAGGCGTCATTGGATGTGGACTCATCATTTCATCAACCCAACATGGATGCAAAAAAAAGAAAAAAAGAAAAGAGGAACATACCCAAAATTTTTCCTCAGCTAAGGGAAACAAAAATGAAGCATGCTAAGTTTAAAGATTTATACAACTGATTCATCATTAATTTTACAATTTGTTGACATGTGATGAGAACCAAAACCAACAGTCTGCTTCAACGTCATTCGAGAGGTCGACCCAGAAAAAAATAGTGTCCATGAAACAGACAAAGAAAGTATTTTCAATTATACTTATGATGAATATAAATGACAATGAAAGAGAAAATGACTCATCACTCTCCAAAGTTAAAGGCTGCGACGAGTGAAAAACATATATGACAAACACTAAAATACACAATATTTCGGTTTTACACCTTATTTATGTTGTAAGTAACGAGTCCTGTAGTTCTGGAGGTGTGCACACACTTAAGTTTATCACATGATGAATAAGGCGATAAACTATTTGCCGTAACAATTATTGTTTCAATTTCTTTGCAGTCAATATGATTGTGTTTAGCTCTGGTGTTAAATTTACAAGGTCAGTTACAGTTCTAGTGAGAATTTCAGACAACGTTTTACACCCTGATTGAAACTCTACTATAGGACTGATACAAGTGTGAAACAGTAAGAATGTAAACTGTCTTGTGCGATACAGATATAAGTGCATTATTTTATTCTGTCTAAAGGCCCCAATGTTATAAGCAATTTTCTTTTTCTTTTTAAATTGAAATCTTAATAATTTTGACACAATTTTGATATGTAAAACATTAAAATTTGGTGACAAATACGTGATGTTTTGTATTACAATCTTTATGTTAAATATTTCAAACATATTTACAAAAACCTATTTTTCTCAAAAAGTTTATTTCGACACTGTGGTTTGCAACCATTCAGTTTATGTAGCTGAGGTGGCATGGAGTAGGGGGTTTGAGACACCTGTTCATATCTTTTGAGAGTACTGAAAATTGTAGCAATAATGTGATAACATGCATATACTGTACTTATTATTGTGGATACAAATCTTAGAAAATCCACAGAGAAAGTTGCTAAAGAAAACCTGTTTCAATGATTGTTAGCATTTATCTGTTTTTGATAACTGTGTCAGTTATTGTTTTAAATTTTTTAACTAGTTATGGTTAGAATTTATCTTGTTCTAGAAGAATCAGCAATGTAAAAAGAATCGAACTGCTTTTTGAAAAAGTCCAAGCTTCAGAACTTAATAAACTGTTTCCTGTTGAGCATATTTTAACACCCATAAAGTGACAATTTAGATAAATAATTGTTAGTCATGCATACATTACATTCTACTGTAATTAGAGGTATTTGTTATAATTATAATAAATGAATTTATGGTTGTTTAATTTAAGTGGTTTGTGCTTATTTGATATGTTATTCATAATCATAGCTAATTTTAATGGTTTTCAGCTGGACCATGTGAACCACTTTCAAATGAGCCATTTGTTAAGATAGAAATTCTAAAGGTAGGCCGTGACCCAATCCATAACTACTCAACTGGAACAGTTGCAAGTGTGACTTGTGACCAGGGATATGGACCTTCATTGACTAACAACACAGCAAAGTGTGTCCGTGGCCACTGGAGGCCTGGGAAGCCTGATTGTGTTGCCTGTAAGTATTCAGTCCCGACTGGCTACAATATTTCTGTCTGTAACTGTTACAATAGATCAAAGAAAATTGTAAATGTCTATGGTAGCTACATACTAAAAAGCATAGTGATCAAAATATATTAGAATAAAAGGAAGCAATAATATAGAATGACATTACATTCCATTCACATTGAATGTATTTTTTTAAATTGAATGTGCCATATATGAGAATATTCATAAATCATATTGTACACTCTTTTAATATACAGACAGCCTAATGTTACAGTAGAAATGTTTGGTCCATCTGACATCTTCAGCTTTTCCTTTCCAACCATTTCAAACTACAGAACAGCATGGAAACAATCTCACAAGGAAATATGTAGTGGAACAATGATAGAGAAAGCAAACTTATTACTTACCAAAGCAAAGGCAAGGTGAATGCAGTGGCAAAAATAATATGAATACAACTGCTAAATAATTACAGATTCACACTAAATATGTTTATCTGTTGTTTGTGTCTCATTTTTTGCTGTTACAATACTTCTATCTTCAGCTTTGATAAGTGATGGAATTTATGCCTAGATCTCTCTTCTAACATAAATCTATTGACAATTGGTAAATGTAAAATGTAGTCAGTCACTGTCTTGTATTATGTCATAAATGTCAAACATGATAGGATAATGGAACAAGCATGGAATCTAACCTGCATATTATGTATCAGTGTTCATCTTGTCTTTAGACCTGTCCTGCATATAACTGTGGTGACTGGTGGGTTTATTTTTTCCCAAGTCCTTGTTTTTCTCCAGTATTTTAATTTTAACAAGGTGGGCCAAAGATGTTGGCAGAAGAGCAGAAATTAAAAAATAAGTGAAGGATGAATACAAATACATAATATTTCTGATGGCTCTTTCATTGTGTAGGAGCATAAGTAAAGCATTCGTTCCTAATACAATCAATCATAACCATGGCACATTCTGCATATGTGGCAGTCAACCAGCCTGAACATCCAAATCATCATGCTTAAATTACTATGGACACGTTATAGATCATATGACTTGTCCATGTTGTCCTGACTCCCTGTATCAGGCTTACCTCCAAATATCTATGAATTTTCACAATCAGATTGTTTACACAATAAATTTAACCTTTTCAGTTGTTTGCTAGGCTATTCCTGGAAATCAAATAATCATTTCATTGTTAGAGGCATCAGAGTTCTCCCTAAGATTGTCATCCCATCTGGAATCTAGAGATGGGAAATTGATTAATGAAACAGTAACTTAATGCCGATAACTCATTAAAAAGAGAGAGTTTAATACAACTGCTCTTCCACCAATAAAAAAAGCAATAAACCTGCCTGGAGAGATACAATGAAAGTGTTGGAGATCAGTAGTAGTTCAGTGTGGAGAGTAGCTGAACATCAGCTAAAGTATATGGCTGTGCACACATTGTTGGCCAGCCCATAGTGAGTGGTCAGGTTTCATCAAGTGAAGACTATTATGTGTACAGGATTAATCAGTTACTACTAATGAGAAAGGTGACTTTAGAAATTGCAAACTGGGAGTGTATTAAATGAATGTAATAATCTCATTATCACATCAAATAACATATCTCCTTACAATATACTATACAGTAGACTTCCACCTGACCTTAACCTCCAATAATTCTGAGCCTCTATCCAACTCTCTCTTAAACCCTTCACACATTTATTTATTTCCACATCCAGTAATAATTTCAAAATTTTAGATTCCTCAGTGGTTTTGTCACTTGCATAAAATAAATCTTGTTTCATGCTGGGATCTTATAGTTTGCAGTATATAATAAATGCCTCAAATACCATGTCTCCATATTCATACTTAATTTTATCTCAAAGTGGAAGAAGTATACAGTCCTGTCAGTTATAAAACTGCTCAGCTCTCTCCATGTCTGGAAAAGATGGATATGTATCTCAATTTGTTCACACTACGGTATATCGGATCAGCTTTGTGAATGAATAAAGGATTTTCTAACTGGTCAGTCGCAGTATGTCGTCGTTGAAGGAGAAAGTTCTTCTAGTCTAGATGTTACATCGGGGGTACCTCAAGGTAGTGTAATAGAACCACTTCTTTTTTTAATTTTTATAAACGATCTCAGAGACAAAGTGAAAAGCCTTTTTAGATTGTTTGCTGATGATGCGGTTATTTATAGGGAAGTAAGGAATTTGGCCGATTGCTTAGAAATTCAGCGTGATCTGGATATTATTTTGGCATGGTGCGCTGAGTGGCAACTTACACTAAATTGTAAAAAGTGCAAGACAATGAGCATAACTAACAAAAAGAATCCAATTGTTCAGAAATACGAGTTGAACAATTCAGTTATTGATATGGTCGATTCTATGAAATATTTGGGAGTAACAGTACAAAGGAACATGAAATGGGACTTACACATTAATTCGTTGGTAGGTAGAGCTAATTCTAGGCTGTGATTCATAGGTTGAATATTGAAAAATTGTAATGAACAAACAAAGGAGATAGCGTACAAATCTCTTGTGCGTCCACATTTGGACTATTGTTGTGCCATTTGGGATCCGTTTCGTAAGGGGTTGATCGAAAGTATAGAGAAAGTACAGAGAAGAGCCGCTCGATTTGTGACCGCTTGCTACAGTCCTTATGAAAGCATCACAGAACTGATTAGTAGACTAGGCTGGGAGTCTCTGGTAGATAGACGACGCACGATTCATTTAAACTTATTGGTAAACATGCATACTCCCACTTTCACTCACGAGTGTAGTGAAATACTTCGTCCACCAACCTATTTGAGCCAGAATGACAGGATAGATAAGATTAGAGAAATAAGGTGCCGCAATGATTCTTATATGAATTCTTTTTTCCCTCATACCATTAGGGATTGGAATGCACAACAAAGAGATTAGCTTGGTGCTGAGCACCCTCTGCCACCCACAACTTTGTGAATTGCAGAGTATATATGTAGATGTAGATGTATAATCAGGGCTCGTCCCCAATAAAATCAAGCCTTTTGCTCTTCCTTTCTTTCTTTCAAACTGAATGTTAATAATGACCCAGACTTTTGTGTAATGGCATCAGGGTGAAAAAATGGAGAGATCATAGTGCTGGTCTTTCACTTTCACATATAGTCTCAGTAGGGAATATTACTCATTTTATTGTTACTATTCTTTTTGCTATCTCATGTCTGTTTCCATCTCTTGTTTGTACTCACTTAATTGTACTTACTATTATTATTTTCATATTTCAATGGCAGAGGATGGAACAATACTAGAGGAGAAAACCAATTATCCCAGTTCATCCATGCAACAGACCATTGCATTAGCACCCAAGTGTCATTTTCTGTGTATTTGAATTAATGTCTCCCAGGGTTAACAAATCACCTCTAATACTGTGCAATGGGCTCAAATCCTCTACACTTGTTTAATAGGTAAATCGGAAGTTAATTTATAAAATGGAACCAAGAATAAAGTTATATCTTTTCTTTCTGATAATGAAGACAATATATCACTTATCATACAGACGGTCAGTTGCTGAATAAAATAATAATTATTATCATTGTTATTAATTTCAAATTAGCATATGCCCGAGTGACACAAATTACACTGTCAGGAGCCGCTGTATAAGATTAGATGGTTGGAAGTGATCTATTAGATTTAAACCCTGATACATCACTATGGGAAGTTTGGTTACACAAAAGTTGTGACCATGCAAATTAAACCAGTTCAGAGAGAAAAAATAAACAATATTAAACATAAACAGAAGCTCTTTTTTTTTTTGCACTGTTTATCGAAAATGGAGTGAAAACCTTGATAATTATGATAAATATCATGGTAGAAATCAAAATAATAGTCATAAATAACTAAATTTACATATGGCAATAAGAAAAAAGGCAATTAAATGACAAAGATGTGGGAATTAAACCCATTATGCACCAATGATGCAGGCAGAATGGTAGCAATGAACTCAAAAAAGAAAAAAAAAATCATTTTATTAAATGTGCACATCTCAGGGCACACCACATGACTGAGTTGGTCATGGAGGTGGCAGACCATCTCTGTTCAGATAAAATTAAACTTAATTTTCTTCTTCTTCTTTTCGTTACAGCTAGCTAGCGACCACATGCCAATTTCAATTCCCTTCCTGTTGTTTTTTCTTTCTTCCTTTTCAGTAGTCCTTCCTAATTGCACTGTGTTTTCTTTCTTCATACCATTTTGCTCCCGTTTTCTTCTCCTCTCTACTTTTTAAACCTGCCATATTCGAAATCTGCTTTCGAAAATTTTCTCTTTCCACAGTGTCCAGTTCACTGGTATTATTTTCATTCACATCTTTCTTACCTCTTGAATCCAGGTTATAGTTGATTTTTTCTCCCAAAAATATTTGAATATCTTTTTTGTTAGCCTGGTGGCATCCATGTGATAGATGTGTCCAAAATATATCATTCTCCTTTTCCTGAATGATTCTGTTATTTTTTTTTAATGTTATGTTATGTTTCCATTGCATCATATTTTTCAATGGGCCCAAAATTTCCCTTATAATTCTCCTTTACAATACTTCAAGCTTGTGCAGTTTATAATTTAATACCAGGCATTCACTTGCATAGAGACATTCTGGTTTCACCACTGTATTATAGTGTCTTATTTTAAGGCTTTTACACAGGCACTTTTAGTTGCAAAAATTCTTAGTAATACCATACGCTCTTTCCATTTTGCATATCCTTTCTTCTATTGCAAACTTTTCTAATCTATTTTCCTCGCATTCGGGAGGAGAGCGGTTCGAATCCCCATCCGGGCTTCCAGATTTGGGTTGTCCATGGTTTCCCCAAATCACTCCAGGCAAATGCTGGGATGCTTCCTTCAAAAAGGCCATGGCCAAATTCCTTCCCATTCCTTGCCCCCCATCCTTTCCCGTCTCTAAAGACCTCGCTGTTAGAGAGACGTTAAGCAGATAAAAAAATAATAATCTATTTTCTTGAATTAACTCCCCAAAATATTTGTAATCCTTACCCTTTAAATATTTTATGTTTGTAATGAATTTAGTTTTTTCCACTAAGATTTGCAAACCTGCTTTGTTAGCTATTTCTTCCAAGAGATTAATTTGTGCTTCTGCCTTTTTGATCTTTCTGAAAGGATAACAAAGTCATCTGCAAATGTCAGACAATGTATTTCAATGCCTTTTTTTTTTTTTCCTCCCCAAGGTTATTGGTGGAATATCATGTTCTTTTAATTTTTTCTTCCAAATCCTTACTATTTTCTCCAAGATGCAATTGAAAAGAATGGGCAATAAACCATCACCTTGCCATACACCTGTATTTATTTTAATAACTGTGACATTTATCCCAAAATTTTACTTTTGATATAGTATCTGTTTTACGTATTAAGTTTGCCAAGTTATTTTAACTCCAAATTCTTGAATTACTTTATCTAAGGTTTCCCTATCCACCAAACCAAAAGCTTTTTTTAAAGTCTATAAATGTTATGACTGTGTCTCTGGAGGTCAGATATCTGTGATGAATAATAGACTTCAGATTAAAAATCTGCTCAGAACAAGACCTACCTTTTCGAAATCCAGCTTGGTATTCAACTAAATGACTGTCGATGACCTTCTCTACTCTTTTTTAGTAGAATTATGGTAATATTTTGTGAACAACTGGCAAAGGAGATATACCCCTGTAGTTATCAACCCCTTGTTTGTCACCTTTCTTGTGTGTATTAAAGCTACCTTCCATTCATTCGGGATATTTTCTGTTTTCCAAATATCTTCAAAGATTAAGAGTAGATATCTTACTACCTTTGGTTTGGACCATTTGAATAGCTCAGATGTTAAGGAGTCAAGACCACTAGCTTTATTATTTTTTAAAGAGTCAATTGCTAATTCAATTTCATTAACAGTGGGAGATATGTCGTCTTCCCAATTTTCATTTATCTCTGGAAATTCTAATTTGGTTTCTGGTTCTGGGCAATTTAAAAGTTGAGCGAAATGTTGTGCAAGTAACAGTTTTCAGTATTGTTAAAATGAAGTTTACCATTTTTATCCTTAAAACAAACACTTGGGCCTTGATAGCCTTTCAACTGATTCTTAAAAGTCTGATAAATATTGTGCGAGTTATTTTTATTAAAACTATCCTGTATTTCAAGAAGCTCTGACTTTTGAAAAGATCTTTTGACTCCTCTTATTATTCTTGCTGTGTCTATCCTTTGTTGTTTGAATTATTCATAATGGTCACTTTGTCTAGAACATTTCCACCTTGTCCATTGTTTATTCTTTCCATTAATGCATCTTCACATGTTTTATTTCACCAAGATTTTCTCTTCAATTTGTTAGTGCCAAACGTCTTCTGTGCTGCATTATTGATTACTCCATTCAAGAATTTGAACGAAACAATTAATTGTATTCAATATGACTTTTGCAAATCACAGTTGTAAAAATTTATGTTTATTTTATTGTCTTTATTTTTTCTTTGTAACATATAATTGTTTTTTACTATGATTATGACTCATATTGTATGTATGTATATTAACCATGACATGTTTCACATCCCAAAGGTGCTTCCTCAGCAGGGATCCATGAAACAAGATTGATAAATAAAATAAAAATAAATAAATAACTGCAGATAAATCTCTCCAGTTGGGATGTTGTGTTATTTCACTTTCTGGCTGGAATGCATTTATTGTATCTTGTCATATGGTTAATTTAACAATGTTGTATGTCACTACTCTTTCTTTTTTCTTGTAATTTCTGTGTGGATGTAATTTGAGTTTAATCCTTGAAAAGTAGTGATCAGAGTCAAATTCGCCATTTCTTATTACCTTGGCATTCATAATTTCTTTCATGTTTCTATGGGATATTGCCACATGGTCCAATTGAAATTCACCCAAAATGGGATTTGGAGACTTCCATGTTATAGCTTTTTTTTGGAAATTTCTTAATAAAAAGTTGATATTAACTTTATTTGAAAGTATTTGCAAAGACTAATTAATCTCTTTCCATTACTATTTGTTCTGTGGTGTGCCGGTTATTCTCCAACTGTTGCTCAGTAGATTCTTTCTTTACCTATTTGTGCATTAAAATCACCTAGCAATATTATAACATTTGATACAGGAATTTTAGATAATTTATTTTCCTAAGATCCCAGAATGCTTCTACTTTATTTGGATTCTTTTTATGGTCTTCATTTATTAGTGCATGATAACTTACAAAGCTGTATTTTTTATTTTTGCACCTAACTGTTAGAAGAGAGTTTCTTCAGAAGCAGATTTGAAATCTATTACTTTATCTATTATTTGTTTATGTACATAAAATGCACTTCCTAGTAGGGGTATTCCTTCATTATTTTGACTGCCGGTTTACCTTTTAATAATTCTGTAATTCCTCGTATCCATAACATTTTCATCCAAAAATTTGGTGTCGTGTACTGCT
>CM061919.1:77433133-77571158 GCA_031002005.1 Vandiemenella viatica
AGCTAAAGACCATTTAGAGATCGGTATAATGGTGCTTTACAAGAACACATGGCTCTATGTGAAAAAAAAAAAAAAAGCAAATAGGGACTGTGTGACACTGACCCCATACACTTTAACTTGGAGATAACTCTTGACATAATATTTGTGTTTCTGAGTTTAAAATGCTTTTGTTGATATTCAGGGGGAGACATAAAATATGCAAAAATTATGTCCTAAGGTAAATTTAGGCATTTTTAAGCACTATAAAATCATAAATAATGGCCATAAAAATCCACAAAATGTATACATACAATGTTATTTTCATTGATTTCAATCAAGAACAAATAGGTTTTTGCCTAAAATCTGAGGTCTAACCATAATGAAATCACGTGTAGGGATGTTGCATGATTGCAATGGAATTAATTTAATTAATCTCCTTTTGAAATTCATGTTTTGTTTATTTCCCAGTTTTGTTCATTGTAAACTTCTCTTTGTAGCACCACATGCTTAAATTTATTGATCTTGTAGATAAGATTGCTGTTTAAATTATATTCGAAACCATATCTGAACTGACACAGAAGTCCAATCATTTTCCCGTTAATTACAATTTTTTTGTTGGAGTAAGTTTTTCCTTTATAGATTTTGAAATCATATTGAATACAGTAGGTGGACTGATGTACCCTTGTCTTACACTGTGATTTATTAATATTTCTTCTACTGGATGATATTGTTTTCATATAATCATTGTTATTACCAAATAACTAGGATAACTTTGTCACACACTGTGTTATGATTTGAAGGTTCAAAGTACTCATTTATTATAATTGTTGCACTCATTTGTACCACAACTTTTTAACAGCAATAACAGTTGTGCACTTCTCAATGATTTAGGAACTGAACATTTTCTCCAGTTGTCATTGATAACGATACATAAGTTTGCTGTAAGAACAATCCATCAATATTTTTGGAGTTATACATTGATTGTAACTGATGTATTAAGGGAGCTGAGTTGGTGGTTATTGAAATACTGGAGGAATTTTGTCATATAAAACATGCTTGATGGGGATTCAAACATCTCTTCCGAACTTGATAGTGTTGGTTGGTACCTTTAAAGGATGCTTCCATAGGTTCTTTATACGGCCACCAATCCCTTGTAATTACCCCAAAAGATAAAGGTTTGCTCCCTTCTAAATGGTTTTAGCAAGATAATGGACATACAACAAGGTTATGTTATGAGATGAAAAGTGCTTTACGATTGAAAATTATTATAAAAGTTATTCGCTATATGCATTATCTGTAATAGGCCTCCCACTGAATGGTTTAGGTAATATAATAGGTATATAACAGTGTGAAGAGTGTGTTGGGAATGTATAAATTGTATATTAGTGATGAGGGCTGGTTGGGTATTGGTAAAACTATTAGATGTTCTTGAAATGGAAGAAATGACCATAATCTAGTACTTGATTACAGTTATTACAGTGTAGAAGTTTTATTTTGTAGGTGAGGGAGTCAGTAACTGGAATAAATTATTCATAGATATTCTTAGCTCTCAAATATCAAAAGAATTTTAAATAAATTATGAGGGTACTTAGCCTACAAAAGAAAATTTTGATAAGTGGCAATTTATTTCTCAACATAGTCTCCTTTTAGCTCTAAAGACTTGACCCAGATTCTCAAACTTCTTTAACCCATCTGAAAAATACGTTTTCTGGAGATCTGCAAAGTAGGCCTCCGTGGCGGCGATAACCTCCTCATTTGACTCAAATTTCTGCCCGGCGAGTGTCTTCTTCAAGTCTGGTAACAAAAAGAAGTCACACGGGGTCAAATCTGGAGAATATGTTGGATGGGGCAGCAGTTCATAGCCCAATTCGACCAATTTGACCAATATGACCGTGGCGGAGGTGTGAGCATGTTCGCTGGGTAAAGTCCACTATTTTGACTATTCCTTGGTCTCTGGTGTGTACCAGTGGATCCATGTTTTGTCAACGGTCATGTAACCATGCAGAAACTTCTTCGGATTGTGCTTAAACAGCATCAAACACTGCTGTGTAGTGGTCTCACGGTTGCACTTGTTGTCCGGAGTGAACAAACGCGGCACCCATCACGCCGACAGGTTTCTCATGCCCAAAATTTCATGCAAGATATGACCACATGGTCTTTTTAAATGCCTTCTGTCTAAGAAATCTTGTGCACCTTCAATTGGCAGTCTGCCAATATGAGATCGTGGACTTTTGTCCATTATCCTCCATGGTAACTGTTTTTGGGGCACCTGGGCGTGGCTCATCAAAAACCGACATGCGACCACGTTGAAACTCACTAAACCAATTTTTGACAGTCGCCATCGAAGGAGAAGAGTCACTATACACAGCATCCAAGCACTCTTTGATCTCTGCACGATTTCCCTTCCAAAAACAAGAATCAAATCACTGATCGATATTGCTCTTTTTCCATTTTTCTAAAATCCGCCAATACACCCACTTTCACACGTGATCAAAGCAAAACTATGAGTTGGATTTGCCTGAAATTTTAACAATAGATGTCAAGGATAATGTACTACATGATAATAAGTGAAGAGAGGCTAAGTACTTATCGGACAAAAACAGTTGGCTGTGATTGGGGCTTGCCGACAGAAATGAAAACTTAAAACTATAAATATCACACATGCATCAGGTCATACTTATAGCTAGAAATATACTAAATAATAATAATTCCATGTGGTCATAATGGACTAGTGACAGGGTTTCTATTGGCTCCACATTCTACCCGTCTTAGCCGCCTTAATTTAACCTGGTGGTCCTACTGGGTACAGACGACGTACAATTCAACGTGGACTCCAAACCAAGGAGGCATTCTGGCGTACTTCACATTACACATCAAGCTGTGACAGAGGTAAAAGTTGGGTTAAGGGTCTTCGGGGAGGAGTGAGCATGTCAAATGTACATCGGGCCCACCGACTGATGGGAGGCCCTGATCACCAGTCCTAGGGGGCCCCCAGGCCAAAGAATCCACTCATTGTGTGACTTGAGGGAGGGCTTTAACTGATGATTTTGCCATGGACTCCAACCGGTTAAGCTCACTTACCCCGAGCCTGAAAATCCTTGTGCCGGCGCTGGTTATATTTAATAAACTTGTAGTAATATTATGCATAACAGCTCGTTTCCAATTTTAAAGAACCTTAGTTCCCTCATAATATTTTCAGGATCTATTTCTAATTTCCTATATTGCTGATTTCGATTTCTGTGGAGAAGGTGCTGCTCTGATATTTCACCTTCCTTGCTTGGCTGTCTGTCCCTAACTGTCTCATGAAACCAGTCACTTATTTTTTTCAATTTTCTAAAATCCTTGGAAACTTCTTCCTCATCCCTATCCATAATTGTCTAATAAATTTATAGTTTTAAAAAAATTAAATAAAATAAACACTTTTGTAGCAATGTGAACTACAAAGATATTAATAATCTTTAAATATAAAGATTTTATTCAGCTAGATGACCCATGCAAAAATTTGGCGAATACAGTGAGTAGTAAGGTTCGTGGGTTTGTAATACGACAAAAGAAGAACTGCCTCATTTGTATCAATTGTTTATTTGTTTAGTGTAATAGGTACCTAACAAAAGTTGATGCCAGTGAAGCAGTTTATTAATATTTCTGTGATATGTGCTGCTGCTATCAAGTGGTTTGGCTTTGAACTGCCTCATATGTGTGACTTTCAAAGTTATTACTTTGGTCCTTCAAGGGTCAAATTCCAAAAAAAAAAAAAAAAAAAAAAAAAAAAAATCATTTTTATGATGTGATGTGACCAAAGCAGAGACTTACCCCATTTATCTATTTCAGTTAGATATGAAAGTGGATAAATGGCTAATGATAAAAAATATGTTATAGAAATAATTATACTTTTTCCCTTTAAGGGTCAAATTCGAAAAAAGTGGAGACCTTTATCTCTGAAATAATACCTCATTTCTTGATTTCGTTTAGATATCAATGAAGGTAAACGGCTCATGAAAAAAAAAATCATGCAAATAATGAGACTTTTGCTCATTAAGGATCAAATTCAGAAAAATCCCTTTCTTAAAATATGATGCGACCAACGTGGAGACCTAAAATAATACCCCATTTCTCGATATTGGTTAGATATTAAGGGAGATAAATAGGTTCTGACAAAAAAAAATACATTATGTAAATAATGATACTTTTGCCCTTTAAGGGTCAAATTCAAAACAAAAACAAAAAATATTTTCTTAAAACATGTTGTGATCACAGCGGAGTCCTTAATCTTTAAAATGAAGCCTCATTTATCAATTTCGGTTAGAAATGAAGTGAGATTATGACTTGTGATTAAAAAAAAAAATACCTTATAGAAATAATATATATGACAGCTATTTAATTTTTTTAAAAAAAACTTAAAACAAGAATTAATTAACTTGAATGTAAAAAAGTGTGGGGTGATCTGTACTTACTTTTCATAATTACTCTATCTTTACAAATAGCTAGTAATAAAAAGACAATTAATATTTAGCACTTCACACTTTTTTAAAATTTAATTTTTATTCTTATTTTAAGATTATGCAAAAAAATTATAAATTTCTGAACTGTTAAACAAAATCTTCAATATTTAAAGATTATTTTTAACTTTTAGCTCACGTGCCACAAAAGTCTTTTTTTTTAGTTTTTTGAAATATAATTTTATTATTAACTTTTTAGATAACATTGGAACAAAAGTGCATTTTTTTATTATTATTTTTTTTGAACTACAATATACTTTTCCTTTTTGTAGTATCATCTTTTATTATTATTTACATGAATAGTGGACAATTAAATGGTCAGCCCTACCAAATGTCTGAAAGTAGGATAAATGCAGAAGACTACTCTTCTGTAATAGAACAAACTAATACAAAATGATTTAGCAACAACTCACTGTTCAACATCAACTTCATTGACAGCAGACACTATCATAGATGCTTGTATCAAAGTATTGTTAAATGCGTATGCACAGAATATTGCACAATATATGAGCACAACTTTGAGATAAAATTTTGTGACAGTATCTACCATCACTTATCTATGAGAGCATGAACAAATTTAATAATAAAAAGAGATATCAATCTATGGTTAGAGATGGGCTGTGGAACAAATGGAAAGAAATGATTAATATATCGTGTATAATTCAACCTAAAGCTGTGATATAATAGTTAAACCACTTTCTGTTGTTACTGTGAAAGTAATGAAAACACCAGGACATGAAATTATTGTGTGAAAATTGAATTGAAATATTCTATTACATTCATACATACCTACAGGTCACACTAATAAAAAGCTTGTTAAAAATCAAATATTTTTCCATGATTGTCACTATGAAAAAACATCTATCTTAATTACTTACTTCCTCTTCATGGATAGTCTAAAAGCCTGTTTCAACCTCAGGTTTCTAATCATCTCTTCATTGGTCTACCAATATCTATTTTCCGTTAGATGGTACTGTAGCACAAGCTTCGGAAATCTGTCATTACCCATTCTTGGAACATGTTTCTTCCAATTTTCCCATTTTTGGGAAACTCTAACATTCAGAGAGGAAATGTTCAGTTGTTACCCTTATTTCTTCATTCTTCTTTCTATCATTCTGGGAATATCCTTTTACTGATTTCAGAAACATTGTTTGATGATTGAATTTTGTTTTTGTATTGTATTTTATTTACCCATGTTTCACTGTCATACAGCAGACGCAGTAGTGCCATTGCTTTATAAAACTGAGTGAGTCTTCTCTCAGGTTTTACCTTTTAGTATTTGTCAAATCATTTCGAACGTGTATTGAAATCGGTGAAGTTTCTTCTCTACTTCATTATTTACACCGTTCACACTGAGGTAGGTAAAGCTTGAGACTTGTTCTGTTAGTTGATTGTCATCAGTATTTTGACTCTGGTAGGATATTCCCTTGCCATGCCATAACTTTTGTTTTTGCATGAGACAACTGCAAATTGCAATCTTTACTAATAATGTTTAATACATGTATTGATTTTTTTAGTTCATCTTCATTTTCCCCTAGGATAAATTGATCATCCGCAAATAGCATAGAGTTTTTGTATATACTGTTATTTATTTTTATTTCAGGATGCACATTTTCCTTCTGTTTCCTAATTAAGTCATTTACGTGTATGTTAAACAGGGTTGGAAAGAGACTACAACCTTGTTGTACTACTTGTTAATTGTTATCTCTTTTGTAAGTTTATCACAGATCTAATACAATTTGTGTCCTTATGTACATATCCTGGATAACTTGTATTCAATGTTTTGGATGTCCATTCTTTTGTATTATTTTCCATAATTGCCACCTATTTACTTTATAGAACACCTTTTCATAATCCACAAAAGCAATGTAAGTATTTTACTTAAATTATCCTCTCCGGTAACTGTCAAAATATGTTATCCATACAGGATGTTCTTTTCCTAAATCCATATTGTTCTTCTAATTGAAGAGCATCTGTTATTACCTTGAGCATGTTATTTATAATGTTTTCATATATTTTATATCCAGTATTTAACAAACTAATTCCTTGATAGTTATCACATGAATTTCTATCTGCTTTCTTAAACAGTGAAATAACTTTGGCCTTCCACCATTCTTCTGGAATGAGTCTCCTTTTACAACCCATATTAATTAATTTATGAATGTTTCTCAGAAAACCAACTGAGTAATACTATTATTTACGCTCAATATTTTGGCAACATAAATCTCCATTGCCATCTTTAGGTGTAGTTGTAAGACTTGAAATTTGTCTAGAGCATGTTGTTGAAAAGTAATAGTATTACTCAGTTGGTTTACCGAGAAACATTCACAAATATATAATGCTGGGAAAAACTTTGTTAATTTATACATATTAACTAAGAGAAAACAGCTTGATTTCATAATCATTCCCCAATATTTAATCAATTCTAAGTTAATTTTATCTAGTCCAAGAACTTTTCTATTTTTCAATCATCTTAATGCTGTATCGACTTCCTGTACGTCTATAAGATCAATTTCTTTAAAATCAGCGTGATATACTTCTGCATCCTCTACTTTCTCTTTGTAATTACTATTCTACCATAATTTTTTTTATAGTACTTTATCCATGATTCTTCTTCAATTACATTTATGTTAGCAGTTTTATTTTCATCTTCAGGGGCCATCCATAAATTACATCACATGAATTTCATGATGTTTGGAGCCCCTCTCCCCTCCTTGTCACAGCTAGTCACATTTGTGTGACCTCCCTTCCCTATTTTGGCATAATATAAAGACCATTTCCCTTCTGCTTTTAAGTATCAGTTAATTACAAAACTACATCATCTATCACTTTGTGGAATTTTAGCCTTATTTCTAAAGCTTTCCACTTTTCAGGATTTTCCATATATTCATTTGTAATTTAACAATCTTGTCAGTTCAGGATTTAGTTTCCACTACTTCTGAAATCCAATTACAAATAATATTATAACCAGCAAACAAATGACAACAAATCAGTGCAGAATGATAGTGATAGGAGAGTGATCCTAAACCGTTGAATTTTTTTATAGTAAAGATG
This sequence comes from Vandiemenella viatica, assembly GCA_031002005.1. NCBI lineage: Eukaryota > Metazoa > Arthropoda > Insecta > Orthoptera > Morabidae > Vandiemenella > Vandiemenella viatica. The sequence goes on from CM061919.1 coordinate 77,440,666, forward strand.
TCGACAACCACTTTTTGTTTTAAACCCTTCACTAAAAATAGTGCTAAATGGTCCTTCTCTAGAAGTAGAAGCAATTCCAGAGTCAAGTTCTAGATGGGCCCATTTGTGCAAACCCAGGACTCCAGTCCCAAAAGTCATGAAAACCTGACAGATACTGTAGACAGAGAAACCACTATACATTCATTTCCTTCATCAAAATAAGACTATAAAAATAAGACTATAAAAATAGTTTTTTGAAAAAATAATAAACAACTGGTCAGACAGTATAAAAACATTCCTTTGCAATATCTGAAGTACCTAGAAAGTGATATATTTTACTACCTGCTGTGGATATAATATACATAATTAAAGGCTCCTAAATATGACATCATAGTTATCGAAGATCACCACTATGTGTATATATATAAAATGTTGTAAAGGCCTCAAAATTTAGTTCAGTTTATGAATAACTCTCAGTTTTTATCAAGGAACATAAATTTGACATCTCTACCAATTTAAGGAACACCTATATTCGACAAAGAGATTATCCGTAGTCTCACGTAAACTACAGAACCATAAGCTTATTTATTTCATCGTGATCACATTTATATATTCTAATTCAGTCGAAAGCAAAGCAAAACTTACATGAACCGAGAGTAATAGTACTACCAATACATGTGCTTCTGACTGTGTTAAGTACATGCTCTATAAAAACTATTCACCAACGACAGATGATACCATCAGCAAAAACTTAGACCCGTTCGGAATGACTTGAAACCATTCAGTGTTGCTGGTTTTATGTACAGCTTTCTGAATCATTGTTTTTGCATAAATTTGAACATGATCCAAATCAATGTCAACTATAGGGTGCACTGTTGACAATAGGTAGGTATGCAGAATGTAAATCGTATAACTCAAAATATACTCAATTTATCCAACACGAATCTGTCAGATGATAAATTTGAAATTACACATTGTACAAAAATTATTCAAGGTACTTGTGAATCTTAATTTAAAGGCTAATTGCATTCTAAAAGAGCAAAAAAAAAAAAAAAAAAAAAAAAAAAAAAAAAAAAAAAAAAAAAAAATATTAATTTAAAAACAAAAAATAATAATTTCATGCAATGTGTAATACGTCTGATCTTAATTCATCACTGGACAATGGAAATGGAAGCCTAGACAATGCTTGTCCTGACATACATTTGAATGGTTTCTTTCATTCAATTCCAGGAAAAAATAAATCATTTTTCTTTAAATAATTATGAGGAATTACAATATAACTATCTACTTACCTTGATTTAGCAATTTTAGATATCTTACCTTTAATTTCAAAAATTCTTCGCTTCCCAGAAAACTTAAATGCTTCTAAAAAGCCAGACAACAATGACAGACGCCAATTTCAGCGGTTTTTCTGTGATTGTTTGAGCCATAAAGTGTTGCTCTTTTTGTTTTAGCACACAATGCTGCCAATAATTATACTGTACCATACTGAAATGAAAATGCACGGCACACTGGTTTTCATTTAAAAAAAGCCGTTAATGAAACTTAAAAAAATTAAAATGATAAAAGTAGGAGTGGTTTGAAAAAAGAGAAGTCACCTATGCCAGTCATGCCATGCAACATTCATTCACCATCCACATGTCAGCATGTGCATGTCTGGCTCTGCCCAGAGCCCCACTTCTTGCAAGAATAAGGTTAACCACTGAAATATTGTCTCTCTTGTGTTTGTAATTTTTTGAGTTCGTCATTCCCAGTCACTGTCATCTGTAGAATGTGTTGGGTCTTATTTCCCTACCCTTCTTTAGTTATATATACGAGGTGCGGCTAGAAAAAAACGGAACTGGTTTTCTGTGAGATAAACCGTGCGAGCCTCAAGGTCAAACGCCATATTGCCGAGTCGCATGACATTCCCCCTCCACATTCCTGCCGACGAGCTTAGCTTGCTCAGTCGAGTCTCAGCCTTCGTTCATGTTGGACCGTGTGTATGCCGCTTGTTGGAAAAATGGTAGGCGTCTTAATTGAGCAACGTGTCAACGTGAAATTTTTAGTGAAGCTGGGTAAATCCGCAACAGAGATTTATTCTCTCTTACAACAAGTGTATAGGGAAGAATGTATGTCACGTACACAAGTTTTTGAATGGTGTAAGCGTTTCAAAAAAGGGAGAGAAGAGATTGAAGATGATCCACGCCCAGGACATCCTTCAACCTCGAAGATGGATGAAAACATCGAGAAAATAGGCAAAGTAATCCGTCAAGATCGCCGATTGAGTATCAGCGCAGTTAACGAGATTGTGGGAATTGACGAAGAATCGGTTCGGCAAATATTACATGAAAATTTTAATATGAGAAAAATGTGTTCCAAAATGGTGCCAAGAATCCTCACGCCGGAACAAAAGGAGTTACAGATGGGAATCTGTTTTGACATGTTAAAAACATTAGGGAAGATCCTGAACTGTTGGAAAGAGTTATTATGTGTGACAAATCATGTTTTTTTACCTATGACCCAGAAACTAAGCTACAATCAATGCACTGGAAGAGTCCGAATTCACCATGAAAGAAGAAAGCTCAAATGTCCAAATCAAAATTCAAGGCCATGATGATTGTTTTTTTTTTTGACATCCATGGAATTCTGTATGTAAATTGGGTTCCTGAAGGTCAAACCATGAATAAAGAATACTACCTTGGAGTTTTGGCCACCCTCCGTGAGCGAGTGCGAAGAAAGCGACCAGAGTTGTGGAAGAACAAGTCATGGATTCTTCATCAGGACAATGCCCCAGCCCACACTACACTGGTGGTTAAGAAATTTTTGGCCAAGTATGGGATCCCTGTGTTGGATCATCCACCCTACTTGCCAGACCTAGCTCCATGTGTTTTTTTTATGTTCCCAAAAGTGAAGGAAGTGTTGAAGGGGACCAGATTCGAGACTGTGGAAGCTGTGAAGCAAAAAGCAACGGAGACTATGAACAAGCTAACAGAAAATGACTTCAAACACTGTTTTGAACAGTGGAAAATTCGAATGGAAAACTGTAGGGATAGTGGAGGAGAGTATATTGAAGGTGATAAAGTAAAAGTTGTAAAGGAAACAAATAAAAAGAGTTACACTAAAAATCCTGTTTTTTTCTAGCCGCACCTCGTATGTATAAATATAAGGAAGGATGGGAAAAATAATATTTTAAAATATTGTAGTGTGTTCTTGTTTTTGTCTCTAACTGACCCTCCAGCCAGTGATGGGTCAGTGAAACATCACCATTCGTTATTTTCTTGTCAACATTATCCAATATATATTAACTTGAAGTTAAATCCAGAAGATGACATGATAATAATGGTGGAGGTGAAGGAATTTGTCTGAGATTTTGACTGGTAGTGTGTTTTGTAAGATGCAAGTATTGCTAGTATGAAGCTGTTTTAAGCTGGTCTAGTCAGTGCCGGCTTTAGGGGGGAGGGGGGGGGAGCGACCCGGGCGACCGCCCGGGGCGCCGCGCGTGCCAGCTTAACTTAACCATTTAATTTAATTACCTATTTCTGTTGATCGAAAGAAAAAATAAATTCAGCGTATTAACATTTATGGACTTATCTCGTGGGCGTAGGTATTTATCATGTGTAACAAAACCTGTCATCTCGTAGCATGTCGTATCCCTCATTAATAAAGGTGCGATTTCTATGCAGTTAATCACTGCTACATAAACTATCGAGAAAAGCAAGGGGCCAGGAGACCAGGGGTGGTAGGGTCCGCTGGTCATTCCTGGTCTTTCCTTGCCCACACACACGTGGGAATGTTCAATGACACAGCCGCTCACTTCCCCTATAGGTCGAATTCCCTACGGACCCTTTGAAGGGTCTTCCAATCTTTGGGTCATGTTATACCTGAAATCTGCAAAATATTGTACTAGGAACTCAGGAATGATTATATGAAGGTAAATGTATATAAACATATTCGTATATATCTACATAAATATAAATGGATAAACATGGGAAGGTCTTTTACAGTTTAATAAAGTCAGTTAAGACATCTTTGCCAGGAAGACGAGCGTCCATTGCAGCATATGCGTCAGTCCAAGACGGTCTGTCAGACTGTGTGTTAATAGCAATTGAGGGATCACACGCTGATGCTTGGAACGTGGGGTGAGAACCCTGGCGTGTTGTCGCCCTCAATCTAGAAGTATTTGCGATGGACTCTGCTCACCGCATTCCAGGACTACCCGTTTCCCCGCTAATGTATGGGCTACTATATGGAAAGCAACAAGAGCGCTTCCTATGAAGCGACCCACCTTCTCGGAACGGGTTGCTTGAGCCGCGCGACTCTTTCAGTCCCAGAGCAGTGTAGACTCAGCCGCTAGCGAAACAGTTCAAATATTTTAGCAGGGAAAGGTGTTATCTACAGCGGATAAAGATGAAAAATTGGTGGAAGTAGTGTGTAAATTGGGCCCTCCCAAGTAAATTTAAATAATTTCTTGAAAGATCAAAATGGGCGTCATTTCTCTTCAACTTATTACTCAAGAAAGTTTCCAAACGAAGAAACTATCAGACGTCGGTGGTTAGTTTATTCAATATCAAACGATAGTGTCTTTTGTTTTTGTTGTTGACTGTTTGATTTAAAGTCAACTGCAAATTTGACCAGTACTGAACGTTTCAAAAAATGGAAACATTTAAGTAAAGCTTTGAAAGTGTGTGAAAATAGTCGTGCACATAAAAAAGCATTTATTCAATGGACTGAAGCTGAAATCAGGTTTAAAGCTGGTTCAACTGTTGACAAGGGAGAACAGCAGGTAATTACTAAAGAAATATTACGATGGAACAATGTGCTTCAAAGATTGATGCACATAGCCTTGTATTTGGCTGAAAACAACATGGCATTCAGAGGGTCATCCGATAAATTATTTACTCCAAATAACGGAAAATTCTTAGGCCTTATACAATTAATGGCGAAATTTGACCCCGTCATGGAAGAGCATGTTAGAAAGGCAGTGAACGGTGATTTGGCTGACCATTATTGCGGCAAAAATATACAAAATGAATTAATAGAAATCATGGCATCCAAAGTTATCTCTACCATAGTATCCTGTATAAAGGATTCAAAGTATTACACAATCATAGCTGATTGTACACCTGATAAAAGTCACAAAGAGCAAGATGCGCCGACATAACAGAGGATACCGTTAGCATAAAAGAATATTTTATTTAATTTTTGCAAATAGTAGATACAACGGGTGCAGGTCTCACAGAAAGTATTTTAAAAACATTGAGTTATCATGGTCTTGACATTAACAACTGCAGAGGACAGGGTTATGATAATGGCGCAAACATAAAGTAAAAAAATAAATGCGTACAGAAAAGAATTATGGACATCCGCTAGCTTTTTTGTACCATGTGGATGCCATAGTTACAATTTAGTATTGTGCGATGCAGCAAAATCATCGGTAAAATCCGTTACCCTGTTCGGAATTTTACAAAAAATGTTTAATTTATTTGCAGGATCGGTAAATAGATGGAAAATTTTGACCGATCATTTGAAAATATACACCCTGAAAAATTTAAGTGACACGCGCTGGGAAACTGGAATTGAAAGCATCAAAGCGGTTCGTTATCAATTATGTGATATGCATGATGTTTTGGTTTTCTTGGCCGATGTTACCAAACAAAGCGATGCCTCGACGTCATACGAAGCGACCACACTGGCAGGACAAATAAAAGATTTCAGCTTTATTGTTTCTCTTATAATATGGTATGATGTTCTTTTTCAAATTAATGTTATGAGCAAAGCCAGTCATTCATCTAAAATCAACTTTGTCGACTTTACTGAAATGCTTGATAAATGTTGCTCTTATTTGAAAACATATAGACAACAGGTCTCGAACAGGCTATTGTAAAAGCAAATGAATTAGCTTGACACACTACTAGTTTTCAAACCATAAACTCGACTAAGACACATTAAACGTAGACCGGGTGAAGAGGCTGTTGATGAACCAATAACTGATCCAAAAAAAGGTTATATCTATGAAGGAAAGATTTCAACAGATGCAAGATTTCTCTGTAACGTGGAATTTCTTGTTTAACATAAAAAAAATCAAAATAAAAAAGAACTAATGCGACATTGTTCTATACTGCAAGAAAAGTTAACGATCAACTTTAAATCTGACATTGATGGAGATTTATTGTGCGATGAAATTTTAGGTCTCCAGCACTATCTCGAAGGCAATCAGGCAACACCTATTGAAACATTGAACTTTATCAAAAAGTACAATCTTCAAGAGTTGTACCCCAACACCTGGATTTCGCTGCGTATTCTGTTAACAATACCAGTGACTGTTGCAAGTGGTGAACGCAGTTTTTCTAAACTAAAACTGATAAAAATGTACTTGCGTTCTACAATGTGTCAAACAAAATTAACTAGTTTAGCCTCGCTGTCCATTGAAAATCAAATTGCAGAAAACCTAGATTTTGCCAGTCTTTTAAGAGAGTTTGTTGACAAAGAAGCTAGAAAAGTAAGGTTTTAGATTTATTGTTTTAATTTTCGTTTTTCATTTAATGTTTCATGACTAAATGAAATTGTTTAGAGGATAAATGTATAAAATGATATTATTAATAATAATAAATACAAGATTTTAGTATTATATTATATCTGTAAAACATGTGGTACAAAATTCAAAATATTTAAAAAAAATTAGAATCAAAAATAAAAGGGCACCAGATGCATGACTTGCCCGGGGCGCCTAGATGGTTAAGGCCGGCCCTGGGTCTAGTTATTATGCAAAAGAATCATAAGAGACCAGAAATTAATAAAGAATGTGTGGGGAGAAAATTGAAAGTAATAATTAATGTAGTATGAAAAATACTTCTTATATTAATACATATTTCAGGATGCAGTTGGAAGGAGGTTTTGGTTCAAAAATGGCTTCAGACCAGTTTTCTAGACAGTGGGCACTAAGAAGATTCAAGCGTGCTCTTCTGAAAGGTCATACACAGTCCAAGGTAGGACAGCTTATAAAGAAGAAAGAGAGCAGCAATGCTGGAAGGAAGACCAAGCCACGCAAAAACAGGAAAAGAGGGCCAAAAACAAAAGGTAAATACACCAATTATATCCTAGTCAGATTAAAGCAGTTAATAACAAGTCACTTGATAAAAAAAAAAAAATCTCGAGCTTCAAAATTGCACACTCCTGAGATGTTCAAAGGTTCATTTCATTTTCATTAACACTGCAAGCTGCTACCACAGCTGTTGTTATTTGCGGAGAGGGGAGGATCTGTTTCTCTCCCGCCACTAGTCAAATGGCCATCTTTGGCAAACGTTCTCTGACAAACCTTGCTTGGTTACTTCATCCTAGATCTTTCACTGCTTCTTCAATATTGCTGGGTTCCAGTCCTTGCTGTTTCCAGTATATCTGTTCACCAAATGATGCTGTTCTGGTCTCAGTAACGTCTGACATGACACTGTCCCAAAAAACCTTTGGCCCAGGTTAAAACCCTTGTGTCTTCAAATTTGAAGGTGTGAACCTCCTTGATTCCATGTGAAGCCACTGCTGAATTTTGCTTTTGACCCAAACAGACATTTTTTGTGAGTACAATGCACGACTGAATAATACAGTGCTGGGTCTCTTTGATGTAAGCTCTCCCACATTCACACAGTATGGGGTAAATTCCCAGAAATATAGTCTTTGATATTCCTTCATACTTCCAATCAAGTTTTTAATCTTTGCCAGTGTTTTGAAGAAATGGTCTTCACTCCAAGCTTGTTAACATTCTCCCTATTTTATCACTTAATGCACCCATGAACAGCAGGAAGGCTAGGCACTTGGTGTCATTATATTCCTTCTCTCTGTCATCATTCCTCTTCAATGAACATCAAATTTCCCCTTCATTGCAACTAATGAACATTCCATGGAGGTAGTCCAATTCTGTATTGTACCTTTCATGATTTATGTATGAGGGTGGTCATAACTTTGTTGTATTTTGCAAGATGGTGCAGCTATTAGCATTCATGTAAAGGTCCGAGTAGATGGGCTTATGATAAACTCAGTGTCCAGTGAAGTTTTTCACCAAAATAACCACAAATGGCAGGAAACTGTCATCTTCCAACTTCATGATGAACTAAATATTCTGATGGAGTGAATTAAAATGTGCCTGGAATTAATCCAAGCTGTTTCTGCCATGTGGCTATATCATGAAAATGTCATTCACATATATGTAGAAACATTTTCGATGGAGCAGCACACTGTTTAATACTTCATCCTCAAAGAACTTCATGAAAATGCTGGCTACAACTGGTGATAATGTTGAACCATTTGGTACCCCAACTACTTGTTAATATTATTGTCTTTCAAATCAGAAGTAGGCGGTTGCGAGAATGTGGTGGAAATGATTGCTCATTAATTGATCAAAATGTATTCTTAAAAGCTCTAAGAAATCCATCAAGGGAACCTGCAAAAAATGAAAACAACATAGAAGCTCAAATTCAAATTTCCTTGTTCTAACTTCATGCCATCCAAGCTTTCCACAATTTCACGAAAGTCATGTGTCTGGTGACTACACTTCCCTACTACACTCAGAATACCCTTCAGGTATTTGGACACATGGTGTGCGGAACTATCTATTGCACTAGGAATGGAAAACATTGGCACTCCTTTTTTTTAACTTTTGGAAGTTGATTGGTTGCGAACAATAGTGTACAAGTGATCACATGAGAAATGTGCTCTAAGTATGGCAAAACACAGGCCAAGTGCTTATCTTTAGCATGCCAAACTGATACAGGCTATTATCATGCCATCTATCTTTCAGGTGGGTTAACTGCATGTCTCACTGAGCATGGTGGGTGAGTGGTTAATACTCTGGCCTCGCATTCTGGAGGATACTGGGCATCCAGATTTGGGTTTTACATGGTTTCCCCAAATCACTCCAGGCAAATGCTAGAATGTTTCCTTCAAAATGCTATACCCAAATTCCTTCCCATTCCTTGTCCATAATACCATCCCGCCTCTAATAACCTCCACATCAACGAGGCATAAATTCATAAGTAAAAAACTGTGTGTCTTAATAATGGCTGTGTATTGTTCGGATAATGGTGGTACAAGTGACAAAATGGTGAAGCGATGTGCTTGCTGAGAATTAAATTATCAATAAATGATTAGTTTCATGGAAGATAGATTTTTTTTATCTGCTTAACGTCTCTCTAACAGTGAGGTCTTTAGAAACAGGAAAAGATGGGGGGCAAGGAATGGGAAGGAATTTGAATATGACCTTTTGAAGGAAGCATCCCGGCATTTGCCTGGAGTGATTTGGAAAACCATGGAAAACCCAAATCTGGATGCCCGGACGGGGATTCGAACCGCCTTCCTCCTGAATTCGAGGCCAGAACCCTAGCCGTTTCACCACCATGCTTTGTATGGATGATAGAGATGTTCCTGTGGAAGGTACATTTTGTCTGTAAATAATAGCATAGTATTTTCATAAAAGAATGGCAGAAAAGTTGTTAGTTTATTATAAAATAAAATTCAAATATCGTTAATTACCCTACTTTCCATACTATTTGATGGTATTTTGGTGTTGACTTTTTGTGTGAGATAAAAATGATAAAAAATGATTTTCTGTAGATAGAATATTTTTTATTCTTGGTGATGATGAATTTTAAAATGAACTAATCATTAATTGCACTCAAAATTTTTTAAATTGGGTTTTATACCATTTTGTTTACATGTGACTTGTATCAGTCTAGCATAATAATTCATGCTATCATTTTAGATGTTTGGATGTCACTTGCACCGGTAGAGAATTAATATATTTTTATGCATTTTTTCGTAGATATTATATGGAAACCAAGCCTTAAAAAAGTAAAAACATATTGAAATATCTCAATAAAAGCTATAAAAACAAACTCCCAAGAAGGACCTGTGCTAAGTGTACAGGCATCATCAAATTTACTGCCTGTTGAGTCATTATGATCTGACGCCCTTGTAGTTCTGCCTCTCCACCAGTTGTGCCGATACCACCTTATCCCTTATCACCTGCCTCACCACCAGTTTGGCTGATGCCACTTCAAACCCAGCCAGTTGAACAAGAATTATCCGCTGCTCTACCAATTATGCCGATACCACCTGAAACCCCAACAGATGTACAAACACCATCTGCATCTATGCCAGTTTTACAGGCACAATCTGATGAGGAACCACAAAAAGAAAATTCTATATGATCACACAAGAAACAGAAAAACATCACAGTCTGGAAGAAAAATATAAGAAATAGAGATACAACAAACAAAAAGAATATGTGTCTACCAAAAGCAAAACAATTCCAGCTAAGATTTTAGAAACCTTTAACCACGTTTATCAATACCAGTGCAACACTTTTACTGACTATCGTGGAGACTAATTCATTCAGAATTTGGGAAATTAGGAAATTGGGAAGCAAAAAACAAATTTCATTAGATACTGTGTAAAAACAGAGAAATTGAAGCATTCAATTAACAAGAAAAGAATAAGTACAGTAATCATATTAAATACTAAAAGAGTGTGCAAAGCCTTGTTTCTGAAAATGTTAACTATTTCTAATAGAAGATTTACCAATGCAGCTTTCACTAAAACTTCAGACAAAGGACTGCCAGTATATGACAATTGTGGCAAACATGAACCTGGAAATAAAATCAAAGAAGATAAATTGAAGGATGTTCTGGAACATATCAACAGTATTACAAAATTTAAAAGCCATTATTTGTATGAAGAAGCACCACTTAAAAAGTTGTAAAAAATGTGTTCACTTTATTAAAAAAAAAGAAACATAATTAATCAATGAAATCAAACAGTTAAAGAACAAATATATGGAAATGTGTTCAATACTGAATCCAATCCTGGTTTCTATGATTCGATAGATGTAATACTTGTGACAGGTTAAAGAATCTTTACAAACGTGAAGAAAATACAGAAAAGAAACAAAATATCAAAGTGAAAAAAGGCAGTCACTTATTAGAAATTCAAAGAACAAGAGAATCTAAACACAGGGACAATGAGGATGAAGCAGTTCAATGATTTTTGTTTTATAAAAACATTACCCACTCCATATTAACAAACAAATTTTATTTACTACAAATGGCAATTGTGGACCTATAAACTAGGATTTCATGACTCTAAAAATGGAGATGTGCACATGTATATGTGGGGCAAAAATATTATGTCACGTGAGGCATTGGAAATGGCTTCGTGTATATTATTAAAATACATCATGAACACCGTTTCTAAAGATTTTAAGCATTTGGTTGCATACAGTGACAGCTGTGGTGATCAAAGCCAAAATCAAATAATTTTCAGGCTTTGGATGCATGCCATTACTCATACAGCCATTACTACTGTAGATCACAAATTCATGGTCATAGTTACCTGGAAAATGATGCTGATTTTTTACATATAGAAAAACAGAAAAAGAAAGCCCAGTAAATTTTTGTGCCTGAAGATTGGATGACTTTGGTTGAAAACACATGCAAGAAATTTAAAATTCAGAAAATGCAACAAGAGGATTTTATTTCTACTGACCAGTTTTCAAAAGTTATTGTCAACAGAAAAACTGACAGAGCTAAAAATAAAATTAATTGATAAAAATAAGACAGATGAGATTTTCAAAAGAGCTGCCATTTTCAAGGTGTCGTTGGATGTGGACTCATCATTTCATCAAGCTAAAAAAAAAAAAAAAAGAAAAAGAGGAACATACCCAAAATTCTTCTTCAGTTTAGAGAAACAAAAATGAAGCATGCTAAGTTTAAAGATTTATACAACTGATCCATAATTAATTTTACAATTTGTTGACATGTGATGAGAACCAAAACCAACAGTCTGCTTCAACGTCATTCGAGAGGCCGAACCAGAAAAAAATAGTGTTCATAAAACAGACAAAGAAAGTATTTTGGGTTATACTTATGATGAGTATAAATGACAATGAAAGAGAAAATGACTCATCACTCTCCAAAGTTAAAGGCTGCGACAAGTGAAAAACATATATGACGAACACTAAAATACACAATATTTCAGTTTTACACCTTATTTATGTTGTAAGTAATGAGTCATGTAGTTCTGGAGGTGTGCACACACTGAAGTTTATCACATGATGAATAAGGTGATAAACTATTTGCCGTAACAATTATTGTTTCAATTTCTTTGCAGTCAATATGATTGTGTTTAGCTCTGGTGTTAAATGTACAAGGTCAGTTACAGTTCTAGTGAGAATTTCAGACAACGTTTTACACCCTGATTGAAACTCTACTATATGACTGATACAAGTGTGAAACAGTAAGAACGTAAACTGTCATGTGCAATACAGATATAAGTGCATTATTTTATTCTGTCTAAAGGCCCCTATGTTATAAGCAATTTTCTTTTTCTTTTTAAATTGAAATCTTAATAATTTTGACACAATTTTGATATGGAAAACATTAAAATTTGGTGACAAATATGTGATGTTTTGTATTACAATCTTTATGTTAAATATTTCAAACATTTACAAAAACCTATTTTTCTCAAAAAGTTTATTTCGACACCTGTTCATATCTTTTGATAGTTCTGAAAAGTGTAGCAATAATGTGATAACATGCATATACTGTACTTATTATTGTGGATACAAATCTTAGAAAATCTACAGAGAAAGATGCTAAAGAAAAACTGTTTCAATGATTGTTAGTATTTATCTGTTTTTGATAACTGTGTCAGTCATTGTTTTAAATTTTTTAACTAATTATGGTTAGAAGTTATCTTGTTCTAGAAGAATCAGCAATGTAAAGAGAAACCAACTGCTTTTTTAAAAATCCAAGCTTCAGAACTTAATAAACTGTTTCCTGTTCAGCATATTTTAACACCCATAAAGTGATAATTTAGATAAACAATTGTTAGTCATGCATATATTACATTCTACTGTAATTAAAGGTATTTGTTATAATTATAATAAATGAATTTATGGTTCTTTAATTTAAGTGGTTTGTGCTTATTTGATATGTTATTCATAATAATAGCTAATTTTAATGGTTTTCAGCTGGACCATGTGAACCACTTTCAAATGAGCCATTTGTTAAGATAGAAATTCTAAAGGTAGGCCGTGACCCAATCCATAACTACTCAACTGGAACAGTGGCAAGTGTGACTTGTGACCAGGGATATGGACCTTCATTGACTAACAACACAGCAAAGTGTGTCCGTGGCCACTGGAGGCCTGGGAAGCCTGATTGTGTTGCCTGTAAGTATTCAGTCCCGACAGGCTACAATATTTCTGTCTGAAACTGTTACAATAGATCAAAGAAAATTGTAAATGTCTATGGTAGCTACATACTAAAAAGGACAATGATCAAAATATATTAGAATAAAAGAAAACAATAATATAGAATGACATTATATTCCATTCACATTGAACGTATTTTTTTTTTTTTTAAATTGAATGTGCCATATATGAGAATATTCAAAAATTATATTGTATGCTCTTTTAATAAACAGACAGCCTAATGTTCCAGTAGAAATGTTTGGTCCATCTGGCATCTTCAGCTTTTCCTTTCCCACCATTTCAAACTACAGAACATCATGGAAACAATGTCACAAGGAAATATGTAGTGGAACAATGATAGCGAAAGCAAACTTATTACTTACCAAAGCAAAGGCAAGGTGAATGCAGTCGCAAAAATAATATGAATACAACTGCTAAATAATTACAGATTCACACTAAATATGTTTATCTGTTGTGTGTGTCTCATTTTTTGCTGTTACATTACTTCTATCTTCAGCTTTGATAAGTGATGGAATTTATGCCTAGATCTCTCTTCTAACATAAATCTATTGACAATCGGTAAATGCAAAATGTAGTCAGTCACTGTTTTGTATTATGTCATAAATGTCAAACATGATAGGATAATGAAACAAGCATGGAATCTAACCTGTATATTATGTATCAGTGTTCATCTTGGCTTTAGGCCTGTCCTGCATATAACTGTGGTGACTGGCGGGTTTATTTTTTCCCAAGTCCTTGTTTTTCTCCAGTATTTTAATTTTAACAAGGCGGGCCAAAGATGTTGGCAGAAGAGCAGAAATTAAAATATAAGTGAAGGATGAATACAAATACATGATATTTCTGATGGCTCTTTCATTGTGTAGGAGCATAAGTAAAGCATTCGTTCCTAATACGATCACTCATAACCATGGCACATTCTGCATATGTGGCTGTCAACCAGCCTGAACATCCAACTCATCATGCTTAAATTTCTATGGACACGTTATAGATTGTATGTCCTGTATGAATTTTCACAATCAGATTGTTTACACAATAAATTTAACCTTTTCAGTTGTTTGCTAGGCTTTTCGTGGAAATCAAATAATCATTTCATTGTTAGAGGCATCAGAGTTCTCCCTAAGATTGTCATCCCATCTGGAATCTAGAGATGGGAAATTTATTAATGAAACAGTAACTTTAGAAGTCATACTAAATGCCGATAACTCATTAAAAAGAGAGGGTTTAATACAACTGTTCTTCTACCAATAAAAATGGCAATAAACCTGCCTGGAGATATACAATGAAAGTGTTGGAGATCAGTAGTAGTTCAGTGTGGAGAGTAGTTGAACATCAGCTAAAGTATATGGCTGTGTGCACATTGTTGGCCAGCCCATAGTGAGTGGTCAGGTTTCATCAAGTGAAGACTATTATTTGTACAGGTTTAATCAGTTACTACTAATGAGAAAGGTGACTTTAGAAACTACAAACTGGGAGTGTATTAAATGAATGTAATAAACTCATTATCACATCAAATAACATATCTCCTTACAATATACTATACAGGATCGTAATTTTTCACGGCGTTGAATATTAATATATTTTTCTCGGGCTTCCAGCCGTGTTAATATATTAACACGGCTGGAAGCCCGAGAAAAATATATTAATATACTATACAGTAGACTTCCCCTGACCTTAACCTCCAATAATTCTGAGCCTCTGTTAAACCCTTTACATATTTATTTATTTCATATCCAGTAATAATTTCAAAATTTTAGATTCCTCAGTGGTTTTGTCACTTGCATAAAATAAATCTTGTTTCATGCTGGGATCTTATAGTTTGCATTATATAATAAATGCCTCAGATACCATGTCTCCATATTCATACTTATTTTTATCTCCAAGTGGAAGAATTATACAGTCCTGTCAGTTATAAAACTGCTCAGCTCTCTCCAGGTCTGGAAAAGATGGATATGTATCTCAATTTGTTCACACTATAATCAGGGCTCGTCCCCAATAAAATCAAGCCTTTTGCTCTTCCTTTCTTTCTTTCAAGCTGAATGTTAATAATGACCCAGACTTTTGTGTAATGGCATCAGGGTGAAAAAATGGAGAGATCGTAGTGCTGGTCTGTCACTTTCACATATAGTCTCAGTAGGGAATATTACTCATTTTATTGTTACTATTCTTTTTGCTATGTCATGTCTGTTTCCATCTCTTGTTTGTACTCACTTAACTGTACTTACTATTATTATTTTCATATTTCAAAGGCAGCGGATGGAACAATACTAGAGGAGAAAACCAATTATCCCAGTTCATCCATGCAACAGACCATTGCATTGGCACCCAAGTGTCATTTTCTGTGTATTTGAATTAATGTCTCACAGGGTTAACAAGTCACCTCTAATACTTTGGGCTCAAATCCTCTACATTTGTTTAATAGGTAAATTGGAAGTTAATTTATAAAAAGGAACCAAGAACAAAGTTATATCTTTTCTTTCTGATAATGACGACAATATATCACTTATCATACAGAAGGTCAGTAGCTGAATAAAATAATAATAATTATCATTGTTATTAATTTCAAATGAGCATATCCCCCAATGACACAAATTACACTGTCAGGAGCCGCTGTATAAGAGTAGATGGTTGGAAGTGATCTATTAGATTTAAACCCTGATACATCACTATGGGAAGTTTGGTTACACAAAAGTTGTGACCATGCAAATTAAACCAGTTCAGAGAGAAAAAAGAAATAATATTAAACAGAAACGGAAGCTCTTTTTTTTGCACTGTTTATCGAAAATGGAGTGAAAACCTTTATAATTTTGATAAATATCATGGTAGAAATCAAAATAATAGTCATAAATAACTAAATTCACATATGGCAATAAGAAAAAAGGCAATTAAATGACAAAGATGTGGGAATTAAACCAAATATGCACCAATGATGCAGGCAGAATGGTAGCAATGAACTCAAAAATGAAAAAAATTCATTTCATTAAATGTGCACATGTCAGGGCACACCACATGACTGAGTTGGTCATGGAGGTGGCAGAGCATATCAGTTCAGATAAAATTAACCTTAATTTTCTTCTTCTTCTTTTCGTTACGGCTAGCTGGCGACCACATGCCAATTTCAATTCCTCTCTTGTTGTTTTTTCTTTCTTCCTTTTCAGTATTCCTTCCAAATTGCACTGTGTTTTCTCTCTTCAGACCATTTTGCTCCTGTTTTCTTCTCCTCTCTACTTTGTAAACCTGCCATATTCGAAATCTGCTTTCGAAAATTTTCTCTTTCCATAGTGTCCTGTTCACTGATATTATTTCATTTCACATCTTTTTTAACCTCTTGAATCCAGGTTATAGTTGATTTTTTCTCCCAAAAATATTTGAATATCTTTTTTGTTAGCCTGGTGGCATCCATGTGATAGATGTGTCCAAAATATATCATTCTCCTTTTCCTGAATGATTCTGTTATTTTTTTTTTAATGTTATGTTATGTTTCCATTGTACCATATTTTTAATGGGCCCAAAATTTCCCTTATAATTCTCCTTTCCAATACTTCAAACGTATGCAGTTTATAATTTAATACCAGGCATTCACTTGCATAGAGACATTCTGGTTTCACCACTGTATTATAGTGTCTTATTTTAAGGCTTTTAGACAGGCACTATTAGTTGCAAAAATTCTTAGTAATACCATACGCTATTTCCATTTATCATATCCTTTCTTCTATTGCAAACTTTTCTCATCTATTTTCCTCGCATTCAGGAGGACGGCGGTTCGAATCCCCATCCGGGCATCGAGATTTGGGTTTTCCATGGTTTCCAAAATCACTCCAGGCAAATGTCGGGATGCTTCCTTCAAAAAAGCTATGGTCGAATTCCTTCCGATTCCTTACCCCCCCCCCCCCCCCATCTTTTTCCGTCTCTAAAGAACTCGCTGTTAGAGATGTTAAGCAGATAAAAAAAATCTTTTTTTCTTTAATTATCTCCCCAAAATATTTGAAATTCCTTACCCTTTAAATTTGGCCAATGTATGTCATTAAAAATTTTGGAGAATATTTTATGTTTGTAATGAATTTAGTTTTTTCCACTAAGATTTGCAAACCTGCTTTGTTAGCTATTTCTTCCAAGAGATTAATTTGTGCTTCTGCATTTTTAATCTTTCTGAAAGGATAAAGAAGTCATCTGCAAATGCCAGACAATGTATTTCAATGCCTTTTTTTTTCTCCTCAAGGTTATTGATGGAATATCATGTTCTTTTAATTTTTTCTTCCAAATCCTTACTATTTTCTCCAAGATGCAATTGAAAAGAATGGGCAATAAACCATCACCTTGCCATACAACTGTATTTATTTTCAATGACTGTGACATCTATCCCATAAATTTTACTTTTGATATAGTATCTGTTTCATGTATGAAGTTTGCCAAGTTATTTTAACTCCAAATTCCTAAATTACTTTATCTAAGGTTTCTCTATCCACCAAATCAAAAGCTTTTTTTAAAGTCTCTCTGGAGGTCAGATGTCTGTGATGAATAATGGACTTCAGATTAAAAATCTGCTCAGAACAAGATCTACCTTTTCGAAATCCAGCTTGGTATTCACCTAAATGACTGTCGATGACCTTCTCTACTCTTTTTTAGTAAAATTATGGAGAATATTTTGTGAACAACTGTCAAAAGGGATATAACCATGTAGTTATCAACCCCTTGTTTGTTACCTTTCTTGTGTGTATTAAAGCTACCTTCCATTCATTCGGAATATTTTCTGTTTTCCAAATATCTTCAGAGATTAAGAGTAGATATTTAACTACCTTTGGTTTGGACCATATGAATAGCTCAGATGTTAAGGAGTCAAGACCACTAGCTTTATTATTTTTTAAAGAGTCAATTGCTAAATCAATTTCATCAACAGTGGGAGATATGTCGTCTTCCCAATTTTCATTTATCTCTGTAAATTCTAATTTGGTTTCTGGCTCTGGGCAATTTAAAAGTTGAGCGAAATGTTGTACAAGTAAGTAACAGTTTTCAGTATTGTTAAAATGAAGTTTACCATTTTTATCCTTAAAACACACACTTGGGCCTTGATACCCTTTCAACTGATTCTTAAAAATCTGATAAATATTGCACGAATTATTTTTATTAAAACTATCCTATATTTCAAGAAGCTCTGACTTTTGAAAAGATCTTTTGACTCCTCTTATTATTCTTGCTGTGTCTTTCCTTTGTTGTTTGAATTGTTCATAATAGTCACTTCATCTAGAACATTTCCACCTTGTCCATTGTTTTATTCTTTCCATTAATGCATCTTCACATGTTTTATTTCACCAAGATTTTCTCTTCAGTTTGTTACTGCCAAACGTCTTCTTTGCTACATTATTGATTACTGCAGATTAATCTCTCCAGTTGGGATGTTGTGTTATTTCACTTTCTTGCTGGAATGCATTTATTGTATCTTGTCAAATGGTTAATTTATCAATGTTGTATGTCACTACTCTTTCTTTTTTCTTGTAATTTCTGTGTGGATGTAATTTGAGTTTAATCTTTGAAAAGTAGTGATCAGAGTCAAATTCGCCATTTATTATTACCTTGACATTCATAATTTCTTTCATGATTCTTTGGGGTATTGCCACATGGTCCAATTGAAATTCACCCAAAACGGGATTTGGAGACTTCCATGTTATAGCTTTTCTCGGAAATTTCTTTTAAAAAAGTTGATATTAACTTTATTTGAAAGTATTTGCAAAGACTAATTAATCTCTTTCCATTACTATTTGTTCTGTGGTGTGCTGGTTATTCTGCAACTGTTACTCAGTAGATTCTTTCTTTACCTATTTTTGCATTAAAATCACCTAGCAATATTATAACATTTGATACAGGAATTTAGATAATTTATTTTCCAAAAGATCCCAGAATGCTTCTACTTTATTTTGATTCTTTTTATGGTCTTCATTTCTTAATGCATGGTAACTTCTTATTTTTGCACCTAACTGTTATAAGAGAGTTTCTTTCAGAAGCAGATTTGAAATCTATTACATTATCTATTATTTGTTTATGTACATAAAATGCACTTCCTAGTGGGGGCATTCCTTTCATTATTTTGACTGCCGGTTTTCCTTTAATAATTCTGTAATTCCTCGTATCCATAACATTTTCATCCAAAAATTTAGTTTCCTGTACTGCTAATATTTTAATTTCATTTTGCTCCAGAATTCTTTTTGTTTACCAATTTTCAATAAGGAATTTACATTTATGGTACCTGTAAAAAAATTTCTGTTTGAATTTAAGATTGGAAGGATTCCAAGGATGCTCCAATTCATCCTCATTACGGATGCATTCATCTACATCTACATCTATACTCTGCAAATCACAAATACTGTGGGTGGCAGAGGGTGCTAAGCACCAATCCTAATTCTGTGCATTCCAATCCCGAACAGAACGAGGAAAGAAGGAGTGCATAAATGAATCAGTATGGCATCTTATTTCTCAAATCTTATCCCTCCTGTCATTGCGACCTGAATAGGTTGGGGGAAGAAGTATTTCGTTGCACTTGTAACTTAAAGATTTTCGCATATTCTCCAGCAAATTCAAATGAAAACGACGTCGCCTGTCTGCCAAACAATCCCAACCCAACCCACGAATCAGCTCTGTGACACTTACGTAAGGACTGTAACTAGCAGTCATGAATCGAGCGGCTCTCCTCTGTACTTTCTCTAATGTGTCTATCAATACCTTGTGATACGGATCCCATGCACTAGTGTTTTGTACGCTATTTCCTTTGTATGAGCATTACAACTTCTCAAAATACGTTCTATGAATCGTAGTTTGGAATTACCTTTGCCTACAATGGAAGTTATTTTTAATTTAATTTAATTTAATTGCAATGGAGCACAGGCTCCGGTGGCAATTTCCATACACACCCATCTTCCCCCTATCTTGCACCTACCTACATTTGCCCACTACAAATTTTATGTTTAAATTCTTTCAAAGTTTTCGGTAAATTATTCATCATTTCTCTTGGTAACTCATGTGCAAGTCCCATTTCATGTTGCTTTGTACTGTTACGCCTAGATACTTTAGGGAATCCACAGTGTCAACAACTGAATTGTTAACTTTGTACTCCTGAGCAAGCGGGGTCTTTTTATTACTTATGTGCATTGCCTTGCTCTTTTTACAGTTAAGTGTAAGCTGCAATTTACGGCACCATTCAGAAGTAACATCCAGTTCACGCTGAATTTCTAAGCAATCGTCGGAGCACCTCACTTCCCTATAAATAAGTGCATCATCAGCAAAAAATCGCATCCTGCAATTAACGTTGTCACTGAGATCGTTTATAAAAATTAAGAAAAGAAGTGGTCCTATTACACTTCCTTGAGGAATGCCCAAAGTAACATCTAGTTCAGAAGAGGCTTCCCCATCTACAACGACATACTGTGACCGACCAGTTAGAAAATTGCGTATCCATTCGTAAATCTGATCAGATATACTGTACGCTCGGATCTTCGCTAAAAGTCGGTTGTGTGGTACAGAGTCAAAAGCTTTCTGAAAATCCAAGAAAATAGCATCAACTTGTGATCCTGCATCAATAACTTTCATTACATCATGCGAAAATAGAGCTAGTTGCATTTCACACGATCGGTTCTTCCGAAATCCGTGTTGGTATGCTGTAGAGATGGGTAGATCCGGATGGATGCAGTTCCGCGGACCCGTATCACTTGCGCGATGGATGGATGTACATCCGAGGGCTTGTCGGATCTGCTTCCAGCCGGACCTGTATAATAGCGCCACAGTTCTCGAGTGGCCAGAGGTTGAAACACGGCCGGACCTGCAACGCGGAGCTGGAACGCAAATTTCCATTACAGTTCCGATTTGAAATAAATGTTCTGAAGAGTTTAATGTCATCTACTGTACGATTGGATTACAGTTCTGTTTAAAGATGAGATTATAAATGAAAAACTATTTCTTAATGTCTGACTACTAGTAGATAATTACAATAACTATTAAATGTCAATGGGTAGCTAAAACCCGGTAGTATTTTTTTATTGGTCGGGTTCATGCTTCTAAGGTGAGGAGTGTTTTACTTGCTAAATCAGAATGGACTTAGAATTTAACTTGTAATTTTAATGCGTTGCAGTATTATTAAACTTTTAACGTTCAGTTTGACTAATCACAAAGTCTCTATTTTTTACGTTCTTAATTCTGAGGGCTTAAGGACAAATTAGATAATACATTTAACATCTCTTTATTGCAGAAACATGGTTCGTAGAGTTTCCAAGGATTATTATAGATATCTACACTAATATTATAAATGCGAAAGTAACTCTGTTTGTAAATATAGTTTTCTCGGGCTTCCAGCCGTGTTAATATATCATATTTGCGGGACGTTTTGAAGGCGTCCATCTCTGCCTCTATTCCCAACCAAATGTCAGTGTATAACTGTTTGTTTATTCAGCCGCTGCTACGGAAACGGTGGAAAACAAAACCAACACAACGCGATTACGTCATCCGCTCTTCTGCTCGTTACCGGCGCGAAACTGTTTCAGCATTTTAATCGCCGGGTTCCAGGCCGCACTGAGTTGATAACCAGTGTCCCTGTTGACTAATAAATCAGTTAATCTTATTTCTACAGCCTCTGTAATAACGCTGGCCCAAAAATCTTTGACCCGGGCTAAAATGGTTGTTTTTTCAAATTCAAAAGTGTGACCTTCTTGCACACTATGTTCGGCCACCGCAGATTTTTCTTCTTGCCCAAGACAAACATTTCTGGCGTGCTCTACACATCGCTGCACAATGCATCGCTGCGTCTGTCCAATGTAGCCGCGGCCACATTCACATGGTACATAATATACACCAGGGGTTCGTAAACCTAGGTCATCTTTAACGCTGCCGACCAAGTTACTAATTTTAGTGGGTGGTCTATAAATATACCATGTGAATGTGGCCGCGGCTACATTGGACAGACGCAGCGATGCATTGTGCAGCGATGTGTAGAGCACGCCAGAAATGTTCGTCTTGGACAAGAAGAAAAATCTGCGGTGGCCGAACATAGTGTGCAAGAAGGTCACACTTTTGAATTTGAAAAAACAACCATTTTAGCCCGGGTCAAAGATTTTTGGGCCAGCGTTATTACAGAGGCTGTAGAAATATGATTAACTGATTTATTAGTCAACAGGGACACTGGTTATCAACTCAGTGCGGCCTGGAACCCGGCGATTAAAATGCTGAAACAGTTTCGCGCCGGTAACGAGCAGAAGAGCGGATGACGTAATCGCGTTGTGTTGATTTTGTTTTCCACCGTTTCCGTAGCAGTGGCTGAATAAACAAACAGTTATACACTGACATTTGGTTGAGAATGGAGGCAGAGATGGACGCCTTCGAAACGTCCCACAAATATGATATATTAACACGGCTGGAAGCCCGAGAAAACTATATTTATATTCAACGCCGTGAAAAATTACGATCCTACAACTCTGTTTGTCTTTATGTCTGTTACGTTCCTTGGGCTAAAAGGATACTCCGATCATGATGAAATTTGACTTTAGGATCGAGATGGGATACTATATTATGTATAGATAAGAACATATTGTCATTAAATTTTGAAAACTATCTCAACTGTGAAAGATAAACGCATCTATATCTGTAATGCGGAACGTTATTAAGCAATGTTAGGATGGCGTAGTGGTAACGAGTTTTCTTCTTTTATTAAACTGTAGAGTTGCTCCGGGTTCAAATCCCACTGGAGGCAAGTATTTTTATGAATTGTTTTTCATAGTTTGAGCCAGGGCTTAGGATTTTATAGTAAGGATATCATGTTCTGGCAAATCTTTGGCGGTAGAAAGCGTTTACTTTATTCACGATATACTGATTCCACTCCACAGGTAGTTTTTGTGTGATCTAAACTAACAATATTGTATATGCGAAAGTAAGTCTCCATCTTTTTTTTTACGTTTTCACGAATATAATTATGTGCATACCGATGACAAGGAAATACTTTGTATATTTAGGAACGAAATAGGATACTTTTTTCCGATATGAATAACAGTTTTGGTCATGACTAGTGTTGCCAGATCCAGGTTGTTAAAAATCGGGATGGAAGGTAAAAAAAAATCGGGATTTGGGGTTACAAATCGGGACAATTCGAAAAAATAGTTTTTTTATATGACTCGCGTTTATTTTTATAATTTATCAAGGACAGGGATAATTTCAATAAGTATTTATCTATAATATGATAGAAACTTATGAATCTTACTAAATATTATAGTAATAATGAGACTTTTTGACTAAAGTACTTATTTTATCATTAAAATTGTAGTGCTAGATTTCATTGCATTTATCATAGTTTTTTTATAATGTGATTATAAAATTCCCTATAAAACAAAGTGAAACTGGTTTTAACTGCTTTGACATGTTCGAGCTCTTATAACAAATTACATTAACCTGCCCTAATTTCCTTTCAGCTGGCGCGTTTGAAACTGGTATTGCTGCCATTAAAGCAAATATTCAGATTCATACGTCTCGTAAAAGTATTTTAAAGTTTGAGCTCATTTGCCGCAGTATGAGAAATGACTATAAAGTTTCTGGATGAAATTCTCCAGTTAAAATTTACTCATACGCAGACCATATCTTACACTATTAGGGTCATGGAGGAAAGAAATTTCTTTCCTTCATGGTTACGGTACGCAAAATGTGTGCATGACATGTCGCTGATATAGTTTGATGATTACTATGGTACAGTAACTGGAAAAACTGAATTGCGGCACCTAAAGTTCACATCTGCGTTGTCTACATAGTAGCCTACTAGTAAGATGTTTACTGTCAATACTGGGCTTCTTCAATCGTGTCATTAAATTTTTATATGTAGGTGATGCAGCTTAATTCGCGTCTTCATAAAACTCAAGTTTTTGAATTTTTGGTTGGGGTGTAAAATCTTACCATCAGCAAAAAAATGTATGTACTACGTTGACTGGAGGCCTCAGTAGCAACAGTATTTATCATTTTGAATAGCTTTGATCGCCTCTTGAACAGATACCGAGCCTAAACCATTACACATATGTGCAATCCCAATAGCCTTTGTTCTTCAAAAGGACAATGCTCAGAAATTTTTGGAATCATAATGCAAAGTACGATCGAGTTTTGATTCACAACTGAATGAACTGAATGACAAGGTGTGTTCAACAAAGTGATATGTCTTTGTAACTTAACCAGCTGTCACATCTTCTTGATTCTTGAGTGTTGATCTGAACGCAGTTAAAAATATTTTCAGCGATTTTGTTAAACTGACACTCCCTTCTTTTTTTCTTGTTTTCATTACATTTCTGGTGTTTTGCTTTGTCGTTTTAGCCACCATGAAACATGCTAAACTGTTTTTGGTGGTTAGTGGGATCAGTTGAACCATAAGCCGTGAATAGCACTGCTGGCTGGGTGTGATGCGTCTAATGTGGACACGCCATTTCATTTTCTGCAAGAAGTGATGGTTGTTTATTATTATTATTCCGAATAACCCATTTGGAGGGTACGATAAATCAACTTTGGCTATGTTTCTTTGTATTTAATTTTCTTTGCTTCCAAACTTCCTTCATTCTTTGAGAGTGTTGTTCCTTTTGTTCCTGGGTCCATTTCCTTCCCTTTATGTATTTCTGTCTCTCCTGAAAACCTGCCTTGTGAATTACTTCTCTAAAAAGTGTTCTGTTGTCTATTATATCTGCTTTCACATCAGCATTTTTCATGTCCTTTTCAGTTTCAGTGAACCATGTGGGTTTGGATTTGTATTTGTTGAGTAGGGTGAAGATCTGTTTTGTTAGTCAATTACTATCCATTCTGTATATGTGCCCATAAAATTTCAGTCTTCGTTTCCTCATTATAACTGTTAATTTTTCTATTTTCGAATATAGTTCTCGGTTTGGTCTTAATTTGTATTCAGCATTACTATTAGTTTTGGATCCCAGTATTTTTCTCAAGATTCTTCTTTCTACTTTTTTCAGTTTTTCAAGATCCCCATATCTTGTTAGCTTAAGCATTTCTGCCGAATACAGCGTTTCTGGTCTAACCACTGCTTGATAGTGCCTTAGTTTTGTGTTCCATGATAAGTATTTTTTGTTATATATGTTCTTTGTCATATGAAATGCTCTTTCCATTTTATGTATTCTAGTTTCTGATGGTTGTTTATCACTTTGCTAAAAAAATCGGGACATTTGGCGTCCCGATCGAGAGTAAATCGGGACGCGTCCCCAGACCCCTGAAAATCGGGATGTCCCGCGCAAATCGGGACATCTGGCAACGCTAGTCATGACACAGGTTCAAAGGTAGAATGGTATATCGATGGCGTTCCCATTATATTATGCCGACTCAGTGTTGTTTGGGACATCTTAGATAATTTTCAGCTTTGCATATCCAGATCTAGCAATCAAAATCTAAATCCACGCGTACGAAGTCGCGGGTAACAGCTAGTAATATATATAAATGATTATGTGGCATTATTGTGAGCGACTGTGCTGGCCGCTTTTACAGAAATATTTTATAATCCGACATTGAAAAAAGAAAAACCTCACATCCAGCCGTTTCTAGAACGTCTAACAATGGCTCAAATGATCGGTTATTATTAATAAGAATTAAATCTTGCTTAAAAATAGTTTCAACTAAATTGGAAATAATATTAAATAAAATTACAAAGAAATTAAAAGTTTCTGAAATTGCACAAAATAAAATAAAGATTTTGAAAGCACCAAAACACGTTACGGTAGTTGGCAAAACATAAATATTACTATTTGATTAAAATGCATTGTATCGCACTCAATTTAGCACTCACGACAACGTTTTATTCACTCAATCAAAACAGTTTCACATAGTATACAGAGCAAAACACTATACATAATATAAGAACAAATCTCACGTAATTTCTCGCTCACAATTTAAAATACGTTATACTTGCAATTTTGTTTTTTGTTCATTTATAATAAACTGTTTCTTAAGCTGGTATATTGTTGAAAGGCAAGAATTATCTCAAAATGTTGAGTCTTGAATAATTTCATTTTTAGTAAAGAAACTAACAGTTAACAAAGACTTTCGATTTTTTTTTTTTTTTTTTTTAATTTTAGTGGTACTTAAACATTATTAAGAAATGATTTCATTTTATTCTTATAGAAGCCTACAGAAATTTTACTTTTATCATTATCAAGTCTGATTATGCTGTGATTTTATAATATTACGTAAAATTGTGAGTTTCAGACAAAAATAAAAAAAAAAAATTATCAGAATTAATATTCTTTCATTTCATTAATTAATGGATGAACACGATATAACTCATACTGCAGTTCTCCTTGGTAGGATTTGTATCCACCATACGCTCGATTGTAGGTTCGGACCTATACAGAACCGCCGGACACGTATTTGGATGTAGGTCCCTACACATCCAGTTCCGCCATACACTCCGCCCGCCCGATTGTAGAGCCGGACCCATACAGCTCCGCCGGACACGTAACTGGATGTAGGTCCGCACAGATCCAGTTCCGCCATTCACTCCGCCCGCCCGATTGTAGAGCCGGACCCATACAGGTCCGCGGACACGGAACCTGGATGCAGGTCCGCAGCGCTGGATGTACATCCGGACCCGACTCCTTTAAAATCTCGGACCTTCCCATCTCTAGTATGCTGTATGTAACTCGTTTTCATCTAGAAACTTCATAACATTAGAGCATATGACATGCTCCAGAATTCTATACTGCAAACAGCATAAAGCAATGGTAGATTCCTCATCCCAGTTACCACCTGGGGTAGTGCTTTCTGTTAGTGGCTTTTCCATTCTGCAATTGAAATTGTGTTGTGTTGGGAAGGGGATTAGATTACAAAATAATATCATATTGTTAGTCCAAAATTATTGTTTATCATGGTTAACTTCACTAGGTTCATATTTTTTTGTGTATATTGCTTTTCGATACTTATCAATATTTTACTTTGAATTGTTTCACTCTCCACAATTTTAACCCACCCCTGTTCTCCATGGCTAATCCAGTCATGCAGTAAATATGTGTATACTGTATTATTAAATACTGGATGTGATAAAGAGGGAATAGTTAAGGGAAGGCGTAAAATTTGTGTGTAAACCATTTCTCACTATCTGGTGAGTCAGCAACTAAAGAAAACAGTTACTCAGTATGCTTAATAATGATGTACTCATTTTTAACTGTATTCTTCAGTACCTTGCCACTTACCTCAGATGGAACATGGCCTGTTCCGTCTTGCCCCTGCTGATGGAAAGCCTGGTGTGATGCTTAATGCAAGTGCGCAGATTCCACATGGAAAAGTAGTTGACTTCGGCTGTACTATTGGTTACAATATTAAAGGTCCAAACAACCTACACTGCTGGCATGGTGAATGGTCTTCAACAGAAACACCTCAGTGCACACCAGGTAAGATGTGGCAGTCGAAAATTAATAACTGTTCATGTTTGTAAGAGTCTTTTATTGAATGTTATGTTTACATTACTAACCATTACTCTTTAGATGAAAGCTGGAATAGCCTGCCAAAAACAATACAAAACAGTATATAACAAGGTTAATATAACTTATTATTTCTCATTGCTGGTACTAGCAATAATTTCTTTCTGGTACTAATTATAATTTCTTGACATTCAGTATAATTGTAATTTTTTTTAATATCTCAGTACCTGGGTGACTGATCTTCACTCGGAATCTTTCGATTTCTCTTCAATATCGAAGATTTCGAGTAAAGTTTGATTAAAGTAAAAGGCTTGAAGGCTTACTAGGCTTTTTGAGGTGCACAGTTAACCAAAGAGAAGCTTAACTAAAATCAGTAGGCTTACTGGTACCTGACCTTCTACGTAATGAGGTTAGAGCCATTTTAGAGAAACCAAATACAAATTGCTCCTTATTTTTTTAAATCGTGTTAAAAACTTGAAAAGCAAAATGTTATCTACATATGAAATTTCATCCAAATCGCTAGCTCCATTTGTGAGACCGCCTCACAATTTGCTTTCAAAGAAAAATGCTATTATTGTTTTAAATAGAAATCTTAATGCCAATCAGGGATTAATTAATGGTGTGAGATTTGTGGTAATTCAGGGAATTCTACGATAACCCTTGATGATGGATTCTTATGTAACTCGAACAGAAAAATGGAAAGTAAACAATATAATTTTTTTACTATCTTGCTTAGTTCTCAAGATATTGTATCTCAAAATTGACGTGGTTGGTTGAAATGTGACCTGGACCAGAAGATAAATTTCACCATAGCCAAGTTTGATGATGAATTCGTATAAAAAACTCGTCGAGTCAAATCGAAAATAAATCTTTTTTTTTTTTTTTTTTTTTTTTTTTTTTTTTTTTTTTTTTTTTTTTTTTTTTATATCTCAAGTTAAGAGGTTAGGATTAGATCTGGCTTGGACCAGAAAAAAAAAATCCACCAAAACCACCATGTCTATATGGTGGTAATGTACTTTCAATGTTTTATTTTGTTCCTAATGGTTGTTGTTAGGTTGAAACGTCGCCAAAAGCACAAGGAACTAAGGAACTATACCTAAAACTGATTTTTGACATGCTATATCTCGAAAACCAAGCAAGATATCAAGAACATTTATTCTTTATTTTCGATATGTTTTATCGAGTTCTATAAGAATTCATCATCAGATTGTGATGTAACGGTAATGATAGAACATCATCAGTGCTAAATTCATTAACTCCGATAAAACTATACTCATACCTCGCGTGGTAGTATTTAATGACAAACTAACAACCACTTTTTATGGTCAAAAAGTAAACGATGATTATTTTATAACTGGTACTGGTAATATTATTTTCAAAAAAGTTTCTGAAAGTATCATCTCTGACAAAACCAATGATAAATTTTTAATTATCTTCCTTTTTAAATGTTTTACAATTAAACTTGCAGTGCTAATATTTCCTCGGGTCAGCCAGTATCCAAGAACTGTTTTTTTAAATATTCTTTGAAATCAATGAGAAGCTATTTGTAGGCTCTCTGGTACCTGAATTATCTACGAGATGGTGCTAGTGCCTTTTTTTGAGATACCAATTGAAAAAATTGTTCTTATGTTTTAAACTCGCTTTTTTTTGTAGGGAATACAACTATTTAGGTAATCTTAAAAGTCAAAACTTTATCTACATATCAAATTTCATCCAAATCGTTATAACCGCTTCCGAGATCCAAAGTATATATATACAAGAATTGCTCGTTTAAAGATATATGATATATGCTTAAAGCTGAAATTACAGAATTTATGAAAAACAATTATTTTTTCAAGGGGATATCAAAACATAAAAGTGTACAGAAAGTAAATCCATCACACATCCTACATGATTAAGGGTTCTCCTGAAATACTGTGTCATTGTGTTAATCATTTGTGTGTTTGTGTGTTGTTATAGCCTTCCAGCCTTAAGGTTTAATAGGTGATGGATTTATTTTTCTTATTCTTTTCAATTACAAAAATTATGAATATAGCTACCATTAGGAAATTGATTTTCTTTACTTGCTGAATACTCATGATGACACCCATACTAATATTTCTAATGATTCTTCACTTATTTTAATTTACAAAAAATCTCTTCATTGTTTCTACTGCATAACACTCTACTATGTCAAAAAGAAGTGTAAATAAAATGAAACATGAGAAAATATTTTCAAAATTAGTGGCAGTAACTTCAATGAGACACACTTCCAGATGAGTGTAGGCTGTATTTTTACAGATAGTAAAAATGTCTCTCATGGTTAACATGTGGTCCTCTTGAGTAAAAGCTTATATGGAAAAGAAAGATAAATTATACCCAACACTCACCAAAGTTGAAGGGAGGAAGGCACCAGCAACACAAAATAATAATACCAGATTTTTTTACAGTAATTTTCATCAGATTGTTTACTTTATTAGGATAATTTGCAATATGCAGGTAGCTAACTTTAAAACATGAAAAAATCCAGAACCTGCTACAGTGATTTATGCCTGGTACAATAGTACAAACTCACCAAAGGGGAATGAATGGTGGACGGGTTGCAGAAACTTCTTCAGCAATTTTAGGTTGATTGTTTAAAATATCAGAACATTTCTTTGAAGTTTCTGTTTAACTTTTTTTCTTGTGGTACATAAATTTATACAAAGCCTCTTACTAAATTTGCACTTCAGCATGCTTTAAACTTCATATTATTCTCCTGCTTGCAGCACCTTGCGAATTACCAATGATTAACAATGGACAGTATCTCTCAGGCTATAGAGCAGGGCTAACTATAGCACATGGATCATCCGTGAATTTTCAGTGTGATAGTGAATACAGCAAATCAACAGCACAGCCAGTAGAGTGCTCCCTAGGCATGCTCAAGCCCAGAACACCTGCCTGCCGACACCATGTCACACCTAGCTATAAGTATGGAAGTAAGTGTAATTCAAATATATTCTTTCCAGAGTGTAAAACTCTTCTTTTGTTTTATTCATTAATTTTATCCCTGTCTCAATGTATATTTGATACTCTTGGATACACAACAAATACTGTTGATCCAGAATTATTGTTGATACTGGTATTGAAAGAAAAGTGTCATGTATAAGGGTGTGGAAAGGTTTCCTTTCATAGATAAGGATTGTAAAAAATTATATAGAGAAAAGATGAATAATTTACCGAAAATGCTGAATGAATTTACTTTTTAAATTTGAAGAGGCAAAAAGTAGGTAGGCAAAGGAAAAAGGATAAATGGAGTTGTAGGCAAATTGCCACTGGAGCATGCACTCCATCAAAATTTAATTCAATTAATTAAATATTGTAGTACTGCATATAAGAAGGTGGATGAAATAGGATTATTCAAGCCACAAATTAATTAGCAGAAAATTGCTTAGTTAGCATGCATGGGTGAAAGACTTTTTTTTGTAAATAAAACTCATTCTATTTTCTCATGAATTGATAAACATGCTAAGTGAGTATCATTTAGAGGGATATTCAAGGATTTGCCTAAAGATTTAATACAGAATCTCTGAGTTCTGTTATAAATAATGCTGCCAAGAGCACATAACACACATGTGGTGGATTTTATAATTAATTGCAATGAAGCTTATGTAGTGTACATTTTTACTTTAGATACATATGCTGCTCAATATTAAATTAATTAGCACATTCCTCAATTACTTGTTCCTTTTCCTGACTTCTATGGCTATAAGTGAAATTTTCTTTAATTCAATTATGCTTGAAACCAAATGCTAATTTATGGTTATGGTCCTCTCACTTGTTGCTCTACATATTATTACAGGGAAGTTAAAGAAGCTGGTAAGAAGAGAACACAATAGAGTAAGGAGACAGAAAGGCAGTAGGGACTAATTGAAAAAAATAAAAATAAACAGGGAATTAGATAATGGAAACAAAATAACTGCCTTGGGGCACTGGAAATAAGATAGGAGAAGAAAAAAAAAATAAAAAAAAAAAAAGATACCCGTCACTTACCACAGATGAAGGCAGGAGGGTGAGAGGAACACGTAAAAACATCATGTGGTGGGTCAGGATATGGCCACATCTTTCCCCCTGCCATATGTCTCAACTCTCACATGATTAAGGTTCATGCCGAAATATTGTGTAGTTTTTTGTTTTTGTGTTTTTACAGGGAATTAATAACAGCAAAGAAGGAAACTAAAGATAGGTTCATAAAGAATATTACTGGTTCAGGGGGATCACTGAATGATGCATCCAGAAATTTCCATGGCTATGTAAGAAAACTGAAGGAAAGAGAAGGTATTCATACATTAGGATGGAGAAGTACTGAGAATTTGAAAAAGGTATAAATATTAAGTAACTGTTTTGATGCAACCATTAGGGACTATGATTCAGGAACTGGGGGGTGTAAATCAGAAAACGAGCTTATCAGCACAATTAGAAATGAGTAATTAGAAATGAGCAAATAGAAATTCATCTTAAAGATATTACAAAGGAACTATAAAATCTAAAAAAGGAATAAGTGAGCTGATGTTGACAAATTACCATAGATGTTTTAAAGTTAGCAGTATGTGACATTGTACCTTATCTTGAAATGTTATTTAGGTTGAATATGGATACTTATTGCTAACTAGAGGACTGGAAATGTGTGATCGTATTACCGGTACATAAAGGAGAGGGGGCAAATAGGGTTGAAAACTTCAGGCTGATAGGTTTAACATTGGTGATATGGAAGTTACAGAGAGACTGATATGCAAACACTTCAGAAATGTCTGCGAGATATAAAATTGGTTTTCAAATCGACAACATGGCTGTAGGCAAGATAATTCATCCTAATCTTAGTGGAGTATATACAAGATATTTCATATGAAAAGGACAAGAGAGGCCAAATCGATAGTGTAGCACCTCATCTTTTTAAGGCATTTGACTGAGTGAGCCATAAAATGATGGCAAATAAGGTAAAAGCCATTGGAGTAGATAAATAAATAATTTGGTTGGTAGAAAAGTTCTTAAAAAGGTAGAAAGAAAAAAGTTAAAGTAGAAAATGGAGTATAAAAAGAAGTGGAAATGAAAATGGGAGTGTCACTGCGTGAGACCATTGCCAATCATTATTCTAATGATGGTTTGCGTGTGAAGTTAGGTTGTTTGCAGACAACATAATGCTATACAATCGTTTCAGAATGTTGAACAGCTGTAGGGTGATATAGACAAAATATCCAACTGAATAGGTCAACATAGAATAGAGATAAATACAAAGAAGATAAACAGATAAAATCTAGAGGTTCATTATGATTGGTGTTTGTGGAAGAAATTGCTTACTGTAAACTTGAAATGTAAATATTTTGGCTTAACATTTGATACTAAATTCTTAACATTTGATAATAAATTCAACTGTGCTGGACTTCATTTATTGGAGTCAGTGATAAGGACATATTCCAAGGAATTGAAGGAATTACTTTACAAATTTTTGGTCATAGTTTCTTGAATGCAGTGGTGTTGTATGGGACACATTTTGGGTATCAGATATGGTAGTCGGGGGTGCAAAGTAGGGCTGCTAGGTTTGTCCCTTGAAATTACTGTGGAACCCTATTGACAACTGATGATTAAGAAGCTGGAATAGGATTCATTTGAAGACAGCAGGCAAGTGAAGAGAGTGTTGGGAGTATACAAGGCATGTATTGGTGATGGGTGTAGTATGATATTGGTGGAAGAATTATGAATGGTGCTAGGAAGCAAAAAAGATGACCATGATCACAAGCTGCTAGTTGATATCAGCCATGAAGTTGTGCGAAAATTTTCTTTTGTAGGTATTGGAGTTGGAAATTGACATAAATTATCAAGGGAAATGATTAATAATTTATCAAATATGCTAAAGTAATATAAAATTAATAGAAGGCAAAAGTAGGCAGCTACAAGAAAGAGGAAAGCCATCATAGCATTACACTACAGCTCAATTAAATTAAATTAATTCATTGCCTAGTATCCATCCACACCAGATAACCAACTTGCTTCTTATTTATACACCCATCAACATTTTCCCATTCAGCTTGTTTACCATATTCGTTACACCAAACGATTTCTTTTAATATTTCCACAGACAAATCTAGTTGCCCTTCTTTGTAACGATTCATGGGATCCCATACCAGCCTTCCACACTATTGCAAGGATTTCATATCCAATTCCTTACTTCCCCTTTACTACACTATCCAATAAATATATCACATTGAAATGTTTTTCCACACCTCCAAATGTGTTTAACAATATGTACATATATACAATATGTACATTTTATGTCATTAATCAGCAACTCTCCTTCTAACCTATCATCATAAAGCCTTCTATTCTTTAGTGTGCCATTAGCAATGACTCTATTTCTCATTTGAAGTTTCACAGACTATCACATTTATATTCTGTGAGCTTGAGAGGCCATAAACAGAAACACTTTAATAATGCAATTGCTATTTCCATGTTTACATTAATTTACTTTTTATTTTTTTACTCTGTAAGTGACAGATTTTTAGCTTAGAAAGATTTTTAGATTTATAATTTGCAAACATTTTATACTAAAACAATAAGCTTTAATTGACTGTAGATGTATGTTATGAGTGACAATGAAGTATGAACACTGAAGTGATTCTACTAATCATGTGCTGTGTAGAAAACTCAAGCGTGAGGCAGCAATAGTGTAAATACTTGTGACAGGAGACTTAAGATTGACTGCTTTACTGACACGGGGTTTATAGCGAGGGAAGGCCAGTAAAAATTGAATGTGGTCACTTTTAACAGCAGCCTCTCTGATGTTAGTAATCCAAGGAACTCGAGTTCATACATTTTCTGTCAGGCTGAGTAACTGCAAAAAGTGCACTGAGAGCAACCTAATGACAAACAGGAATTGTTCCCAATATTTAAGCATTTATTCTCAAAATATATCACTTAATGAACATAATTAATTATTGAATTAAAATAAACTGCTGGTGTGGATCTTTGTCCTGAATGGTGTCATTGCTCTGGCCTCACGTTTAGAATTCCCATCTGGCCATCCAGATTTACATTTTCCATGGCTTCTCCAAATGCCAGGATGGTTCCTTTAAAAGGCCAAGGCAAAATTCCTTACCATTTCTTGCTCCCAGTCCTTTGCTGAAGGACTAGGTGAGTGAGTGCTAAGAACCAATGGAAGGGGAGAAGTGCATTGTAGAATGAAGCTGTGGATTGCCTCCATATGTAACAAGTTTAAAGTTAGACCATTAGGCAGAATATTTAGCGAAAGGCTGGTTTGGAGAAATAAGATATGTGATAGTAGTTTAGCAAATTGGAAAACATGGAAATGGCAAGGCATGCTACCAGGATGATGATGGGGAGGATAGGGGGGGGGGACATGCAGGGGCAAAGAGAGGGGAGTGCAAAATAGAATTATATAGATGAAAATAATTCACCAAACAGTCAGATAAAAAAGGGGTGTTAATTGCAGAGAATTGAATAAAATAGTGATGGGATTAGAACTCATGATGGTATTCGCAGATGAAAAATGGAAACAGGTGATGAATAATGTATAGAAATAGTGGCCTAAGGGAATTCTCCCAGACTTGAATTAGTTAGAATAAGGAAAAAATGCAAAATAAATAAGTGATACATTGAAAGTTTTTTTTATAACAAAGGGAAACATATGGGGTAAAAATATATTATGTAACTGGAAATATAGAAGAGCAGTTTATTAAAACAGTATGACAACAAGCTCCAGATGCAGAAAATAAACACAGACCACTGCAACATGCACAACCCCAAACTAACAATAATCATGCCTTTCCTAGTCAGTTATCTCCTGTCCTGGAATCCTTGAACTAAACCCTTTGTTGTGGTTATAACTTTCTCAGATCTTATCCAGAAATTCATCACATTCTCCCTACAACACTGCTCATCACTTTCAGTGGTTCACCCAACTTGAATAAAACACTTCTATAAATACGAAAGCTCAAACACTCATAAAACACCTCACAGCTCCTTTTGAAGTAACAATTCTCACTGAAAAACATGCAATATACATCCATTCGCTGCAATGCATTGCAGCCCTACCACTGGTGAAACTTGCCATTTAATAGACCACGGCACCTGTACCACATCCAAACTGTATAACAGCTCACCTTCCTCCTTATATCAGCCTCACTATGAACCAGTAATCTGCCAGCATGAATGGTCATAACCAAATGGTTTACTCCCAGAAACTAGACCACTTAGTTGTAGCATGTAGCATACAAGTCTCATGAGCTCAGTGACTGTTTCACAGTCAGTGCCCCAACAGACTACTACCTGAAGCTGCATCCCCACATACTGTGGCAGATTGGGAGGGGGGATTAGGGGGCTGAAGCCCCCCCTCCAAACCACCAAGGTCACCCCCCGACAACATGGGATTTTTTACTGTTTTTATAAGGGCGGCAGTCAAGGCCGGAGTCAAGCCCCCCCCCAAACGAAATCCTAGCCCCCCCCCACCAAAATCCTGGATCCGCCACTGTCCACGTATGTTCTATATGGTTCTTCTTTAATAATGCCAATGCTTAGCCATAAAGACTGATCAACTATAAATGTATTTTTTTTTTGTAACTGCTTTACGTCTCTTTTTAACATCGTGGTCTTTAGAGACGGGAAAGGATGGGGGGCAAGGAATGGGAAGGAATTCGGCCATGGCCATTTGAAGGAAGCATCCCGGCATTTGCCTGGAGTGATTTGGGGAAACCATGGAAAACCCAAATCTGGATGCCCGGACGGGGATTCGAACCACCGTCCTCCCGAATGTGAGGCGAGAACGCTAACCGTTACACCGCCCTGCTCGGTAACTATAAATGTATATCCCTACTTTTGTTGTGGTTCATTTCTAAGAAAGTACCTAAAAAAAATGAAATTTCCTTCCATCACGGTGGCAATGAGAGATCACTGCATTATTCTGAGAACACGTTGACAATTGGGTTCAAGTGTGGTACACTGTAAGCACATATGTATATATTTCCAAGGAGAATCTGAATAAGGAAATAAGAAATTGATCAGAAACAAGGATTGCAATCCTGCAGCGTTTTCAATCCCGCAGGATTTGCACCAATCCCATGGCATATAGTGGGATTGGTTAACAGTTATTTAAAGCGTTAATAAATTAATTAATAAACATCTGTCAATTAAATTAATCAATCAATTTTAATGTTAAATGATAAAAATTAACAGTTAACAATATTTTAATTGGCAAAATGACATTAAATTTTTTAGCAGGTCTTAAGTTTTTGCGAAATTTTACATTTTTGCTTTTAAATCTAAACCAACTTTTAAATAAATAATCAAAAATGGAAAATATTCAGTCTTAGATAATATTATGTGTCCAGTTTAAAAACATGGTGTGCATAATGGCCAAGTTACCAGTTTTTTATATTTTTATTCTAAATAAACATTCCATTACGCTGAGAGAAAGCATTCTATTTCACCAAGTGAAGTGAATATACTCTGTAGACTTGGCTCAGAACAAGATGTCATAACTTTTTGTCACTGCACAAGCATGAGATTTGGCCCATTTTACAAGAATTGTTTTTGTGGGATTCATTATTATGTTTCATAATTCCTTGATCGATCTTATGGTGGAGTCATTGTTATTAAAAGTAACTACTCACAAAGATGTAAACTGTCCAGTATTTCAGTTTTACTTTAAGTGGCATAACGATTTTTTTTAGACTAAAAATTATTTTTTAGTATGAAAGGATATCTATTTTTTTTTTACTTATGGCTTTATTCCTTGTCGACATTGAGTTCATTAAAGGCACGATGGAAATGGGGACAATGAACAGGTAGGAAGTCAGCCATGGTGTTTTGAAGGAAGCATCCCGGCATTCGCCTGGAATCATTTGCGGAAACCATGAAAAACCCAAATCTGAATGCCCTGACAGGGATTTGAACCGCCGTCCTCCTGAATGTGAGGCCAGAGCGCTAACCGCTAGTAAGAAAGGAGACTGTCTCAGCATATAATTGCAATGAAGTACACATGGGTGTACCGCTGGATTGCGTTGTAAAAATACAAAATTTGACATGTGAGGAAGATGGTGGAGACAGCCATCGAAGTATGGTGTTTTTACAACACAATTCAGTGATTCTGCCATGAAGACTTCATTTAGTCGAAATAATAACTAGGAATTGAAAGGACACATGCTATTCACTCAAAAAAAAATGTATTATGGCAACTGACCAAATCGTCCGAAGTGGGATTAATCATAAACCAGAGCAGCACATGTAAGCAGGCAGCTTTCTTCAAAGAACATGTTTTTCAAAAGCATTGAGGCAGTGGCCGAAACAACAATAAGTCAAAGGATATACAATTGCCTTTTGATAGCTGCTGAATAAATAGGTATGTGATCGTTAAAATTATGAGAACATTAGTTTCGTATCAACCAATAATCAAATTTTCAACCACAAATACAGGAAGTTATCACAATTGCTTTATCTGCAAATTCAGAAAATGGGGATAGTGAAAACATGAATAAAAGCTTTGACTGTGTAGTTCAGATAACATGTGCAACACATAAAAAATACTTATAACATAGCTATAAAATCGTACTAATATGCAACATAACTCAAATTATAGATATGTGTCCTCAAATCAAACACAAGTTTTAATGAATATATAAAAAAGCATCTAATTACTTACTAGTGATGAAGGTTGACAAAAACAAATGTTTGTTCACACGATTCAAATGCCAACTGCAAGGGTACAGGCAAACAGTGTGACATATCCAATAGTGACCGAAGAGCATTTTGCGGATCTGCTTAAATTTGTGTGGGATCCACCAGACTATATAATGATATGGGATCTCCCAGGATTGCGGGATCCCGCTTTGCTGGATTGCAATCCCTAATCAGAAATTAAGAATGTTGTGGGAGTGCACAAAAGCGATGGACTAAGAAATTAAGTTCAGTCTAAGAAAGGCAGGGTAGTACATAATTAGATGATATAGCTTGAATATTCATACAACAAATCGTAAATAAATTTAATTGGGAGAGGTAGCAAAGCAGAAATAATTCATTATATGCAGAGATGATGATGAAGAAAATCCTGAAACTAGTAAAGTAAGACAAGTGCTAGTTATTTTT
This sequence comes from Vandiemenella viatica, assembly GCA_031002005.1. NCBI lineage: Eukaryota > Metazoa > Arthropoda > Insecta > Orthoptera > Morabidae > Vandiemenella > Vandiemenella viatica. The sequence continues at coordinate 77,479,411 of CM061919.1, forward strand.
TTAAGTTGATATTTCAAGTAAGAAAGAAAATTTAACGAACTATAAATCATTTTATTTAGATCTTATACTTTAATATGAGAAAAAAATATAATCATGCTGTAAAATATGGTAAAAACAATAAACAACTTATTTACATTTCTTTTAATTTAGATATGAGTGGAAAGCTATCAGAAGTAGATCTACAATTCAAAGGAGGCAGTGACATTACAAAAGGTGGAGACATTAGTGTAATAGACTTTCCAGTGGGCAGGAGAGGTTGTGGACCACCAGCTCGCGTTCAAGGCTCTCTTGTGTACCGTGATGGAGAGCCAATAGATGACTCAGATAAAAGGTAAGAGGATAACTCTTGTGTTAAGATTGAGTACAATTTATTTTATTCGTCTAAATTTATATTTATGGAAGTTGTCTTCAGCCCATATGTCATTTTCATTCCAAACACAGCACATACCTCCTCAACAAACTTTCCTCTGACATGCATGTGACATGTCCATTCAATATCAGCTAATCTTTGTTTACTCATGTAGAATCAGATTCACATTCATTTTATTTTTTTATTCTTTGTATTCCAATCTGAAAAGTCAAGATGGTATACAAACTGGATCAAGTAGCAAATGAAATGGAACACCAAGTAGTTTGCCTGCCACCATATAACTGTCAGTATAATTCCGCTGAACTCCTATGGGTCTATTGAAACGGAAAGCCACTAAGAAGAACATGACTTTCGAACTAGCTGATTCAAGTAACTTACTTATGAAGCTTTATACAGTATTACTCAAGAAGAGTGGGAGAAATGTGTAAGATTTTCAGAAACATTGCAAGAAAATGCTTATGTCAAAATAGTGCATGAGAGAGACAAAAATGGATCCCTTCATGAAATATCTGAGTAAACACTGCAACAATGATCTTAAGTGCAGTGAGTCCAAAGAAGAATAAGTTACAGAAAATATAACGTTGGACAACTCTGTAAAAGAGCCAATTTTTAAGTTTCTTAATAAATTATCTCTACATGTTAATTATACTGGAAGCAAGTGGTGTGTTTCTTTTTAATTATTACTATTAGAATGATAAGATTTTTAAGGAAACCATTTTTATATGTATATTTGTCCATGTAATTTGCTGTTATAACACTAGTTCTTAGATGAGTTGCAAATTTAGTGTTTCGTTAAGATACAGGAAATATCTTTCTTGTTGTCGACTTGTATTGCGCGTAATGCAGTATACCAACATTTGCACAAATAAATCATGAAATAAAACAGAAGACTTCATTTGAAGATGCTGTTTTGGGACTTGAAATTAATGTCAATATTTTCTCACAAACTTTCTCGCTGGAAGTTTGTAATGTTTTAATGTGCTTGCCCTCACTTGGTAACGAGCAATCACATGCATATATATGGGTTGTAAAAAATACAGCAACCAGTCACAATATGTAGCATATATGGTTGGGTAAGGTAATAATTGGGTTTGATAGTTTATGGATTGCAGGTTCTAATTCTACTAATTCATACGATCGTCTTTAAATCCACTTCTGATTTATTCACCAATTCATTAGTACATGCCCATCATCACCAATAAATCTGCTTATTCATTTTGACTGCGGATAAGACAATACGGCACTTCATCTCTTCAAACTGCAGGTTCTGAACCACACTTTCATTTGCATAGTCTATACACTGTGTCACAACACCTATCAGCTTGTCTACCGCCATAAAGCACTTTCATTTAGCGACTTGCAAATAGCATTTAGTTACTGATCCGTCTGTTCCAATAATAATTCAAATCATGCAGCCAACTTAACACAAGGGTGTGCAGCCAACTTGTGACTGACTTCATCGGCAGCCTGTTGCAGACTGTAAGCACCTTAGAATTTTCGTAAATTCTTAGATTCAAGTATAAGGGAGGAAGTAAGCTTTCATTTAAACATAAGGTTTCATTGCAAGTACAGGTTATGATTGGGACGTTTCAATAGAAACTGATACCACAACCTAATTAATTAAATAAACCATTTTAAAAGCAGTAAAGTCACTCAACATTTAGGAAAAACATTAAAGGAAATTTTTATAATAGTAAAGTAACTTTAAACCAACCTCAAATAAGATAATCCAACTTGTAAACAACATATTTTGGCTACGTGACCATTTCACTATTTCTGAACACTTTTAAAGGAAGTAAAGTAGTTTTAAAATAATAATAATTCAAAGGAAAGTTGAATTCACTAAAACTTCGTAGTTTCTGACTGTGTAAATAACATAAATAAATTTTTAAACACTTTGATAAACACACTTCCACTTCCAACATTTTTTATCACATGTTCCTAGTAATTTCCCAAAATAAAGGATAGATTTTCTGAAAGAGCTAAAAATCTAGAATCACATATTTAAATTTCAGAACATTCCATGTAGTAGAACAAATTTTATAGACATTTTAAAGATTATTTCGTCACTAAACACACGTGGTTCACTTAAGAATTATTTACAACTAAACAAAGTCACTTCCAGAGATAAAATAACTTTTAAAACACGTAACTAAATTCAAAGAAAATCCCAATAATTTTTCCTTTTCGATACAAACTATATGTTAATAATTATTAACAAAAAACCATATGACTTCTAAACAGTTACTTTAGCAAATCTTGTCTAAGCTGTAACTTCGCTATCTCACCACCAATATCAGTATAATTTACACCAACTCAGGAATTTTTGTAGAACATTTTGACACTAATTTTATCCATGTAATTTGAAATTCAGCACTATTTCTAAAAAATTGAGTAAATTCAAACATTTGGGTAAATCCCCACTGACTTCAGAAGACTTGGTATCACTAAGCAAATTAAACAAAAATTTAAACTAATCACTTGAAATTTATCACTAAACATCCTTTAGGCATCTTGAAGATAAGAATATACACTGTCAAAGTTTGAACGTTTTTTATAATTTGGATCATTTACACATTTTTGCTAAGCGGCAGTATACATGTGGGGTACAGTTGGAGTTAATATAAGCGGGAGCCCAGTGGAAGGGGTGTATTTACTCTGGGAATGCTATGAAAGGTAACTCTGTGTCAAGTGATTTGTTGTGGGTCGTTTTTGCTGCGCTAGCCTGGAAACGTGTATCCGCCATGTTGGGTACACTTGTAACAGATCGTGATTTCAATGACTACTAAGAACTTTTAAATTTCAAAAGGGTTTTTTTTATTTGGTCGGTATCATTTCTCTCCACAACCTACAATTTTCTGGAAATGCTTGTTCGATCACCTACTCAACTGTAGAATGCAAATTTTGGAAATGTGACTTTTTTAAAAATTAACTTCAAATTTTTCTATCAAAGTGTACTTTGTGATTTCGTAGTAGACTGAAAACCTTTTCTAAGTTGTGGTTTAAACAAATTTAGTGGTGACCTGTACGCATCTCAGTTGAGAATCCAGAAAGGCTACATGGTCATTCAAAATTATTAACGTCAGAGAACTTTCATTTCAAGTGAACTGCTAGTTAAGGTACTAAACTCTACTCCAACCCCGGTAGCAGTTTTGGGTCCTTACAAGACTAATTCAACATTTTCATCTGCTCTACCATAATGCAGGGCATAGCAGCCTAATTAATACAGGGCACGCAGCCAAACTTAAATCCAAGGCGCAGCAGTCAACTTAATGTGAACTACGGTAGCGGCCTACTCCCAACTGAACTCTTTGGCGGCTCGTTGCAGACTAACTCCAACAATTAGTTTTGCTTCGCACGTCTCTGCACTTGTCAATGCTTCGTTACGATTTTAAGCTTTACACATAATATGCGTGGTTTCATACTGTCTCGCCACAAGTTATTACATGAACAAACAGAATGATTAGCCAGTGACAGCATTTTACATTATACAACTGTAACAACCAAGTGATTCATGTAAAACCTTTTTATGAACAAAGGTTAGTGTTTAGAATATACTTGCAGGCCCGCCGTAAGCGGGCGTGCAAGGCGTGCGCTGCACGCGGGCGGCACATCGAGGGGGGGCGGCAAAACGAGCGATCGACAACCATTGTCGCCGCGACGAAATTTGCAGCGTATTATGTAAGGGGCGACCTTTTTTTTTTTTTTAGCTCAACAGCTGCTTCGGGCGGCCGGCGACACTCGATATGGCAACAATGGGGGCGGCAAATAATGTTTGAAGGGGCGGCAATCTCACAGTTTTTTGACCCGGTTCGGAAATTTCCTAAATCCACCACTGGCTGTAGTTAGACAGGGGGCGGCATAATCGGTATTGCACGCGGGCGCTCAAACAGCTAGCGGCGGGCCTGTATACTTGATATGAGTCTAATTACTTTCAGAAAGCTGCATAATTTTTTTCATCTTTTTATTCTTATTTGTTTAGCTATTTCCATCATTGAAGAGAAGAAAGTAATTTCACTGATATTTTTAATGGAAACTAGTTAAAAAAAAAAAAAAAAAAAAAAAAAAAAAAAAAAAAAGTAAAAAAAAAAAAACTGAATGTGACCCTGTAAGGATGCCGTGTCCCTGGCAGGACTATTTTGGTAACATGAGCCTTATCCAAATATGCATGAATATGTGTTGGCTAACCACCCACTCTCTTGAAAAAAAATATCAATCTTAATAATACTATTAATGAGAATGTTTGGATGGAAGGATGTTTGGATAATTTAGCTCAGTCACATCTTATTTGCTCAAAGAATTTAAGTGAAATTTGATACAGAGTTAGAATGTAGTTTGGGCAGTAACTCAGGACAATTTTCATCCAACAAAAAACGAATATTTACTTTGTAAAATGTCACTGTCAATTTACGTGTAGCCAACACCAATAAGTACCGATACCTTTACTCTTTGCTTTCCAGCATAAAATGCATACAGTGCTTTCCAGAGATCAAAACAAGAATATTGCAACATATTCAATGGTTTGTTCAGTTTAAAAGTGCGAAAATTGAAGTACTTGAAAAACTAATAGTTCTGGAGCAGGAAATATAGATAAATAGATAGATATGTTCACTTTTATCCCATGTGAGAATAATCTCAGGGATGTGGAACAGTACATACACTTATTTTTAATGTCAATATTACTATATAATTGATAATATTATTATATATTGACAAGTTAGCTACAACCCATTAGTATAACCAATATCTCCTGTAATCTACACATAAAATCCTGAGTTAATTAATACTTATTATGTGGAACGGTGTATACACTTGTTACCAGCATCTAATAACCAGTTATTTTCTTACCAACCAGTTACCATTACAAGTTTCACTGTAATCTACAACTACATATTATACCTTGTTAGTTACTATTTATGTGGAACAGTACACACACTTATTAACAATATCAATTATATTACCAACATCTCATTAGCAGTCAATTACTTAAACAGCTGTTAGCATGATAATTTTTTCACAGCAATTTTTGAGTGCATGCTATCCCATGTTAGTAACTATATATGAGTGAATTTTGTAAACAGTGTAATTTCTTCATTTGTCAAAAGTTTCAATAGTAAGAAAAGCCATATATCATTCTAGTAATTGTGGACAACTTTGACACCTTCCCCTTCCATGTTCCAAATATACTATTTTATCAGTCATTCTTATTTACAAAATTCCAGGAGGAAAATTCTTTCACAGAGTAAAATGGGTTCTGAAGCAGAAACTCTTTCAGTTATGGACTTAAAGTAGTTGTGTTTTCGTAGATAACAATTAATTTCTGTTGGTAAGACATTGAATAAGGAAGCTCCAGCAAATTTTATCCCTTTCTGTACAATTGACAGTGATTTGTAATCCTTGTAAATATTATATTTATTCCTAGTATTATGGCTATGTATGTCAGCATTAAGATTGAAGTGTTCAGGATTTTCCACTACAAATGATAGTACTGAGTATACATACTGTGCTGGCATTGTTAGTATATCTAGGTTTTAAAATAGATTTCTGCAAGATGTTCGTGGGCTTGCTCCACAAATAGTTCTTACAGCACGCATTTGCAATTTAAATACCCTCTGTGCTTGTGATGAGTTCCCCCAGAGTGAGATGCCATAAGTGAGCAGGGAGTGAAAATATTCAAAATATACTAACTTCCTAGTTTCTATATTAGCTATTCTCGATATTACCCTCAGTGAAAATATTGCAAAATTCAGTTTTTTAAGAAGTTGTTGAATATGTTGTTTCCAGTTCAATTTGTTATCTATATATACACCCAGGAATTTTGTGAAACTGCTTTCACTAATTGCATTTCCTTCTGATATCACATTATAGCTGTCCTTTGTTTTATTTTTTGTAACAAACTGAAGTAACTGTGTATTTTCTTCATTAAGTATTAGTTTGTTGGCATTAAACCACCTGTTAATTTTCTTTATAGCATCATTTGCTGTGTTTTCGAGGTTTTGTGCTGATGGGTCTTTCAGCGATATGCTAGTATCATCTGCAAAGAGCACCAATTATTCATTATCACCTAGTATATGTGGGAGATCATTTATATAGATTAAGAACAGCACAGGGCCAAGAATTGAACCCTGAGGCACACCACATTTAACTATACCCCATTCTGCGTTTATAACATCTCCTGTATTAGCATCTTTCAGTGATACACATTGCTTTCTATTTTCCAGGTATGATTTAAACCAAAGTCCAGGCTTACCACTAACTCCCTAGTGGTCTAATTTACCTAGTAGAATCAAATGATCAACACAATCAAAAGCCTTAGCAAGATCACAGAATATACCTAAGGAATTTAATTTTTTTTTGCATTGATTCCAGTATGTTGTTTACAAAAGCAAAAATTGCTGAATCTGTTGAAACGCCTTGTCTAAAACCAAACTGTACTTTACTGAGTAGGTCATTCTTTCGTAGATGTGCATACACCCTTCTGTACATTGCTTTTTCAAAGATTTTTGAAAATGCTGGTAGAAGTGATATTGGTCTGTAATTCTCAATCTTTGAGGTATCACCATTTTTTTAAAGCGGTTTGATTATTGACTTCATGAGTGAGTCAGGAAACATACCTTCTTCGAAAGAACTATTGCAAATATGACTAATAACTCTACTAATGCTGGTGTTACATTGTTTCACTACTTGGGTTGAAACCTCATCATTACCAAATGACTTTTATTTTTTAGGGATTTAATAATTTTTTGAATTTCATTTTGACTGGTGGGAAATAGAGACATAGGTGCTGTTTTTGGTGACAAGGATTTAAGTATTGCTATAGCATCCATATTCCCAATATATTTTCCTTTTATTGTTTCAGCAACTGTTAAGAAGTAGTTATTGAAAGCACTTCCTACATAAGAGGGGTCATTTACAAGTTTATCATTAATGCTTATAGATATAGGTTTATGTTCAAGGGATGATACAGTTGTTTCTTTTTTAATAATGTTCCAAACACTTTTTATCTTATTATTTGAACTACTGATCTCATCGTTTATGGCCAAACGTTTAGCTTCTTTTATTACTTTGGTTAAAATTCTACAGTAAGTTTTGTAATGTTGTCTGAGAAGCATATTATCAGTATTCCTAACTTTTACATACAATTCCCTTTTATGTCTGCAAGATGTTTTATTACCAACTGTAACCCAATTTTTGTTTACTTGTTTTTGACCAATTGGAGCTAGTTTTGTAGGGAGACACCTTTCGTAAATTTCCAAAAACCTTTGGTGAAAGTAATTGAATTTATTGTTTACCCCTTTTAATTTATAAACAGTGCTCCAGTCCTCATTGAGAAGTTCATCATTTAATGATTTTATTGAATTGTTCTTTAATGGCCTAACTCTGACAAATCCTTTCTTTATGTTACTTTCATTTCCCACAACATCTAAAGTAATTATTTGAGCACTAGCTGGTACCTACGACTTCGTTCGTGATAGTAAAGAATTCATATTGACAGCTATAGACATCTAACCACCCTAGTGCACGATGGGAGACTCGATACTATTACCACACACAAGTACCAGTCTTCTGCGCTATGTAGTTCCGGCAGCAAGGTAAAATTTACGGATACACACAAGTCTTTGGATGAAACACGAAAATATTCATGATCGACAAATTTCAAACACCATATCTCACACACTCCCACAGTTACCGAATTTCGGCCAACGTTGTGATCGATGGGAGAATCTGTGTTACTACCACACACAAACACCAGTGATCTGCGATTGATAGCTTTCACTTAAAAGTGATACACCGTGACACATGCGTCTTTGGCAGAAATATGAAATTGCCGCAGGTCGACCATTTTCATCCCCCATATCTTTCACACCCCCATAGCTACAGACATCTAACAACCATAGTACATGACACCAGACACGATTCTACTACCACACATAAACACCAATGCTCAATGCTATGAAGTCGTGGTAGAAAAGTGAAATCTGCGGAGACACATGCCTTTCGTCAAAATACGAAAATATCCTTGGTCGGCCACTTACAACCACTATATCTACCACAGTACCACAGTTTCTGAAATTCGGCCGCTGTTGTGAACGAAAGTTGATTCTGTGCTACTACTACACACAAACGCCAGTTATCTGTGATCTGTAATTTTCGCTGAAAAGTGATACACCATGACACTTTTGTCTTTGGCAGAAGTATGAAATTCCCACAGGTCGACCACTTTGAACCCCCATTTCTCCCACACCCCCATAGCTACCGACATCTAACAACCGTAGTGCACTACATGAGATACGATTCTACTACCAAACACAAACACCAATGCTCTATGCTATGTAGTTGTGGCAGAAAAGTGACATATGCGGAGACAGTAGAAATGCGAAAATATCCTTGGTCGGCCACTTACAACCACCATATCTACCACAGTACCACAGTTTCTGAAATTCGGCCGCTGTTGTGATCGAAAGGTGACTCTGTGCTACTACTACACACAAACGCCAGTTATCTGTGATCTATAGTTTTCACTGAAAAGTGATACACCATGACTCCCACCCCCAATAGTTACCAACATCTAACAACCATAGTGCACTACATGAGATACAATTCTACTGCAAAACACAAACACCAATGCTCTATGCTATGTAGTTGTGGCAGAAAAGTGACATATGCGGAGACAGTCGAAATACGAAAATATCCTTGGTCGGCCACTTACAACCACCATATCTACCACAGTTTCTGAAATTCGGCCACTGTTGTGATCGAAAGGTGACTCTGTGCTACTACTACACACAAACGCCAGTTATCTGTGATCTATAGTTTTCGCTGAAAAGTGATACACCATGACACTTTTGTCTTTGGCAGAAGTATGAAACTGCCACAGGTCGACCACTTTCAACCCCCATTTCTCCCACCCCCAATAGTTACCGACATCTAACAACCATAGTGCTCTACATGAGATACGATTCTACTACCAAACACCAATGCTCTATGCTATGTAGTTGTGTCAGAAAAGTGACATATGCGGAGACAGTCGAAATACGAAAATATACTTGGTCGGCCACTAACAACCACCATATCTACCACAGTACCACAGTTTCTGAAATTTGGCCACTGTTGTGATCGAAAGGTGACTCTGTGCTACTGCTACACACAAATGCCAGTTATCTGTGATCTGTAGTTTTCGCTGAAAAGTGATACACCATGACACTTTTGTCTTTGGCAGAAGTATGAAATTGCCACAGGTCGACCACTTTCAACCCCCATATCTCCCACACCCCCATAGCTACCGACATCTAACAACCATAGTGCACGACAGGAAAGACGATTCTACTACCACACACAAACACCAAAAGTCTATGTTATGTAGTTGTGGCAGGAAAGAGAAGTATACGGAGATACGAATTTTTGGTCGAAATATGAAAACGCCCTGCACTGACCAACTTTAATCTTTATATCTCCCACATCCCCACAGCTATCGGCAATCGGCCAATGTTGTGCATGACAGGACACTCCATGCTGCTTCCACCCTCAAACATTAGTGATCTGTGCTAGGTAGTGGTGGCGGAAAAGTGAAATATAGGAAAAAAACACGTCTATTTTTATAAATATATATAAGATTATGGTCTGACAAACTATTTTCCATTGGAACTGTTCCATATATTTCTAATTTATTGTGCTCTACAAAAATGTTATCAATTATGGTACTACTATCTTTTTGTGTTCTAGTTGGGAAATCTACAGTTTGATAGAGATTGAATGATCTAAGCATTCCTAGAAGATAATCTGTCTGGTTACACTCTACAGCAAAATTTATGTTGAAGTCTCCACAGAGGATAATTTCCCTTTTAGTTTGTGATAAATTTATTAGAACTGCTTCAAGTTTATTACAAAATTTACTGAAGTCTCCTGTAGAAGCCCTATAAACTGTCAGCACTATAAGATATTTGTATTCTAATTCTAACTGTATTGCACAACATTCAAAATCTTGTTCTATACAGTATTTACTTACATCTAATGATTTTGTCTCAGTATTTTCTCTAACATATATTGCTGCACCACCCATTCTCATCTCAGACCTGCAATAACATTAAGTTAATCTATATCTAATAAAAGGGAGGAGACATATTTCAGAATTCTTCAGATGATGTTCTGTCAGACATACAATATTTATGTTAAGATTCAATAAATTTTGGGTTTCTTCTATAGATATTATCAACTCATCAAGTTTGATTGAGATACCCCTAATGTTCTGATGGAACAAAGCTATTTTAGACTGACATTCTTTATTTTTACTCTAATATCATTATGAACATTTCTTAAATAACTCTTCCTACTCTTGACATTTGGCCTAAAAAAAGACTGAGTCCTACCACCAATTACCACTGGGATGGGGTTCACATCCAACCTGCCTCTCCTGATGCTACTGGCAATCAGTTTTGTTAGCTTCTGCTTGCCCCGAACATTCAGGTGGAGTCCATGGGAGTTATGGTCAATACGTGTTATGCAAGAAACATCTATCAGACCAATGTGTGTTCGGTCAGCCTGACATAATGCACGCTTCAGATCTGCCTGTGTACGCTGTACATGACCACGCATCCAGGGTTGATCATATCGCTTGAAGAGGTCAACAAAACCAACATTGGTGTGAGTGGTGTTTATAGCAATGTTGTCAATGTCTGTTTCAACACAATAATTGAGATTTCTGGACAGACTATTTCCAGGACCCCCAACTATAATTATATGATCCTCTTTAGTAAGATCTTTCCCCAGGTTTGAAATTTCATCCACAACATTGCCAAGTTCTGCATTAGGCTTAAATATACTACACACCTCAACATCAGAGTCCAGGCTTGACTGTAACATTGCACTTAATCCTCTGTCGTGACTACTTCCAAGCAATAACACTTTCTTGGATTTCTTTTTATGAGCTTTGCACAATGTGTGCTTTTTTACAGCTTTCTTGCAATGAGACAGTCCTGCTGTGGTATCTGATACATCCTCAGTTAGATTCTCCAACACCCCAAAAGTATTGGAAACTTCCAACTGAAAATTTGTAGAATGCAGGTCCTGTAGTTTCCCTCCAGTTTTGGCTGCAATCCACTGGAATTCCTTAACAATTATTGCTGCTTTTTCAGCCTTCAAAACATTGAGTTCTTTGGTTAATTCAGCCACTGTGGATTCGAGACAAGAGATCCTACTTTCTAGTTCCCTCTTTCCCTTGCTACTTTTGCAAGTCAAACAACTCCAAGGAAAGTGAAGAGCATTTTCAGCTTCCATGTAGCCACATTTCGGATGAAAACGAACTCCACAATCATTACAGTTTTCCCTGCTTTACAACCCTGCGACAGCCACCAAACTTCATGCTCATTGAGATATTAAACAAAAAGAAAATATGGGCCCTTGAATAGGTTTGTAACTTAACCTATAAATACCTTTCCTTATTTTGCAATATAATTTCCACAAGATCCATCTTTCTCCGTTTACCACACAAGCAAACCAATTATAAATCTGTATTCATCCTTAAAATATCTTAAAACCAATTATACTTATTTAGTGTTAATTTGCCTGCAGACATACAATTTTGTTGGCAGACAGAGCTAAAAATAAAAGATTATATCCATGTATTCTCAGCATGTCTTAACATCACTTATTTTTTAACAAAAACATAATGCTATCTGGTGACAAATTGAAGTACTAGATATATAGTTAACACAGAAATTTATATATTAAAATAAAAATTGGTTTTGTTTTAAATTTAACTGTTTTTTTTACATAGTTTTGTGGTTCACTGGAACATTGAAGATCCCCTCCTTTCTCAAATTGTTTAGTATTTTTGCATATGTTTTAGCAAATCCACCCCAACCTAACCAAATGTAGTAATTGGTCCACAGACATTCAATTCCTTTGCCAGGCTGAGAAACTAAAGAACTTATTATAATAATATTATCAATTACCATAATGAAGAATCATTCTACTTTAATGTGTGAATTTCTATTTCAAAGGAAAATTAATTGATGAAACTAATGTATCAACAAAACAAAACCAATATCCAAAGAATAGAATCCATAGAATAAGTGAGATCTTTCAATGACATGCAGTAAAGCTAGGGCTATGAAATTAATCAAACATGATAATGAAGAAACAATTATTTCATACTCAAACTTGTAAATTTCTATTTTAAAGCAAAATTGATTAATCAAATAGAGGTTAAACATTATCATAATTGTAATTGCTGTAGAATGTAAAACACTTTTTATTATGACATGGAATATTTATTACTATTACTGAAGAACCTCTCACAGTATAATATGGATGAAGTCATGTGTAACTGCTAGTTTAACCTAAAGGTTGTCTACAGATAAATTAAGGAACATCTTCCTATGACAGTCAACTCAGAAACTCTTAAGTTTAACTACAAATTACTGAATGATGTATTGTTTCTTTACATCATCATCATCATGTTTAGAAGATTTCCTCTTCTGTGGGTCCATATTTGTAAAGCAAAGTTCCATCTATTGCTGATTTGCTAATCCTGTCATAGGTTTAGTGGGGAGGGGAGGAGGGGGAAAGGAAGTTTACCATCTGTCTGTGGAATGTGTAACATGTGTTCTGCAGGTATTTTCATTTTTGAAATGTGCAGAGATTGGGGACCACCGCAGCATTTACCTAGATGATTGCAGATAATTGCCAAATACCACAATCAGCACAGCTGGACATGTGATTTGACTCTGGGCCCATTGTACCTCCAAATTTCAGTGCAGCAGCACTTAAAATGTACAGCCACACTGGTGGTGGGTTATTGTTCCTTTTATGGAGATATAAATTTACATACTACTATATGAAACTTCTATTTACTTCTAGAAAGTGATTATCATCAAATTTTTCTGTAAAATAATATTTTGCAGCTTTTTAAACAGCTTCACAATGAGCGGTGCTGACTGGGAGCTTTCAATAAAAATTTTGACCAAGAATTTCTTATGAACTTTATCATCAACAAAAACTTGGACGCTGGTTTTTAATATAGATTTGTTTTATCTTTTAATGCAGCTGGGAACCATCAAAGTATGTAACACTTCTGTTAATAAAAATATAATTAGCAATGAAAATAATAATTATCTACATAAAAAATAATATTCACAAAACAACGTATCCAAGCTCTTACCATATACAGAACAGATTTTATATATTTTCTACTTCTGCATATTTGCAGAATATTTAGAGTAAGATTGAGAATTCAATATGTCCCTCTTCTATGATTAATTCTTAATTTTTTAAATTCTTTTTAACACTTTTAGGAATTAATTCAGGTTCAATTATAAAATAAACAGTAACAGTACCTGTAGCATAAAAAAGTAAGACGATAACAGTTGTTGAAACTTTAATCACTATTTAATATTTGATTGCAGTTTTCCAGATGGTACAGAAGTAACCTTTAACTGCATAGCCAGCATCATGGGTGAAAAAACTACATGGCGTATTGTTTGTGAAGATGGTAGCTGGGTTGGGAGATCACTCAACTGTGGTAAGTAGTTAAGCTACTCGAATATTTCAGTTATGTAATAATCTAGCTAATTTAGTTACAAATAGCTAGACTGTAAAATTACCTTTGGTCAAGTTTATTTTGACCCATAAAAATATGTCGTGTAACAATGAAAAAGACTTGCTCCCCGGTGGAAACTGATATAACTCCATAGCTTTTAGGCATATGATATATACTTAAACTATCAACAAAGATTAAAATTTTGATTGTATGGTTAAGATAAACTTTTTTTTAATGTGCATAATACTTTATTTAATGAAATAAAATTTTCAGAAAGTGATGATACACTAGACAGTAATGCTGAAATGAAGAACACTACTTGCATCTATCGTAATACAGAACCAAATCTTGTTTCATTCTTCAACGATCAACGGATTACTGAGGAAGTTGTGGAATTTCCACCTGGCTCAGTCTTGGTTAGTACTTGCAGCAGACCATGTTAAAATGAAAATTTCAATTCGTAAGGAAAAAATATTTTTCTTAGTCCATAAAAACACTTAAATTGTAATAAACCTTGCCATATTTTAGAGAAAAATTATTATACACATGTAAATGTAACACTCTACAGTGATTTTCTTTTTCATGCTCAAGTTATTGCAGTATTTCTATTTACTGTCTTCATTTGGTTCCAATACAAACACTTACATTCCTATTCATATTCTGAAAATATTAATAATCAAAGAATATTTTACAATCCTCTGACAACAAAAAATAACAATTTATCAGTAAATAATAGTTTTGAACATAATAAATTTTGAATCAAAAAGTGAAAAATTTCTGATTCATTTATTTTTGTAGGTATCACGGTGTGTTGATATTGGAAAATATGCAATGATTGGATCAAGTCACAGGCGATGCATAGGTGGAGAATGGGATGGACAAAAGCCAGTGTGTTTTGGCTTGAATCAGGAAAATGACTATGCCTGTAAGTTATAGATGCATTTCCATATTTAATTTTTTTAATGAAAAAAATATTTTCATAAATTAATTAATACCCATACATGTTATATGGAAATACAATATCTCATCTAGCAAATTTGTTTTGTATTTTCCATTCGTATTTACATAATTTCTCTTCATGTAACAACGGACTTGAATTTTATTTTACGAGATTGAATAATACATTAGAATAAAGTATTTTATCTTCCTCTCTAGTCATAATCATTTCTGCCTGATTTGTGATCAAACGAAGAAATTATTATTATTAACAATGATGGTGTTTATGCCTGAGAGGCAGTTTCTCTAAATACTGCTTATGCTTCATGCACATTTTTATGCTGAGATCTTTGACTGTCTGAGATATATTGTTTAACACCTCACTTGATAACTTACTGTAGTCAACATTTAATGATTTTTGTTATTCTAGTTTTGCAGGAACCTTGGATTGAAAAGGGAGTAATTAGAAAACATTTAATATCTATTATATCTAGACTCTAATTTTGTCATTTTTAGAATGTATATGGACAAGTAGATAGGTACTATATTCCAGCAGAAAAACAATAATTTCTATTTTAAAAACAGAAGCTTGTTGTTGTTTTTTTTTTAGTTACTTAGTTTGGTATAATCCTGTGGGCACATTATAATTACATACTTACTTGAATGCAGTTATGTCTGGACAACTCACTAGCTTCAATACAGGTGAGATACGAGGCATATTTTTAAGTAAGTACTGTTTTGAAATTAACAAAAGGCGTGCAAATATATATCAATAATTTTATTTTTACATAAAGCCTGTACCTTACTCTACTTTTCTACATAATTCCCTTCAATGTTGAGGCACTTGTCATAATGTAGTACCAGTTTTTGAAAACCCTCCTCACAGAAGTCTGCAGCCTGACTTGTTAACCACTGCATTACAACTGTTTTGACTTCGTTATCGTCTTCAAGACAGCTGACCGCCCAGGTGTTTCTTCAAGTGCAGGAACAGATGGTAGTCACTGGGCGCCAGATCAGGGCTGTAACGGAGGATGATTTAGAGTTTCCCATCGAAAAGATGTGATGAGATCTTTGGTCTGATTAGCCACATGTCGACGGGCATTGTCATGCAGCAAAACGATGCCCTTGCTCAACTTGCCACGTCTTTTGTTCTGGATTGAACCGTGCAGATTGTTCAGTGTCTCACAATAAGTTGCTGCATTGATTGTCTCATTAAGAGGCAGAAATTCCCACACAAACATACTCCTTTTCTGCCCCAAAACTTTGTGCACATGATTTTCTGGGCAGAAATCGTTTGCGTGAACTTCACTTTTGGGTGAGATCTGATGCCGCCATTCCATGGACTGTTGCTTTGATTCAGGTGTGACGTAGGCCACCCATGTATCATCGCCCGTAACGATTTGGCTTAAGAAATCTTCACCATCGTTTGTGGTACCTGCTCAAGGAAAGTCAATGCACTGCCTAAACGTTGGGTTTTGTGCACACCCGTTAACATTTTCGGTACCCAATGTGAGCACAATTTTTGGTAATTCAAGTGCTCGGTCCACATGCCATACAAAAACACTACGAGAACATTAGGAAGTCATCACAAATGGAGGAAATCATAAAGCTCTGTTTTCTCTCACCTTATTTTCCACTTTCTGCATCAACTTTCATTAACGACCGAAGGACGCGCACTCCGTTGTTCATCATGCACACTTGTGTGGCCATCTTTAAATGCTCTCACCCACTTTCTCACCATTCCATCACTCATAATGTTTTGTCTGTAAACTGCACAGATCAGGCCTTTAGCACAAAGAAATCTTATAACAGCCCGTACTCACAGTCGGCGGGACTCACGATTATCGGACACTTCTTAAACACTCAGTGAACAACGTAAACAGGAAGAATTAGATTGTAATGTTATCAGTGCATAGGCAAGAGATGCAGGTACCCAATGTGCATGCGCGGAACACCGACCGTAGTGCTGCAGCCACGGTGTGACAAAATGGTACCTACTTAAAAAATACACCTCGTAAGAGTAAAACCAGAACCTTCTATTTATGATGAATTATGTATATCCATTTAATGATTTCAGCAGAAACATACGTTAATTCTGTATAAACCTATTTTTGAACAGAAATGAATCAGTGGTGATTCACATAAGTTCAAAATTTGATTCTTCGACATTAATTGGGCAATATTAGTTTTTATTAATGAGTGCTTCACAGATATTTCATACAGTTTTTAATAGATCCATTAAATAATTTCTGAATATAAAAATTAATATAATTCAATACAATTATGAAACTTGTATAGACACATACACAAATAGAACATTGAAGTTTTCAAGTTAAATCCTGTCATCAAAATAGAGTGGGATAGATGCATCAAGACAACTGGCAGCTAACTGAAGGCTCAAACTGTTGATCAACATGGTGAGAAGTATTAAAGAGGGAGTTGAAAAACCTAAACCTGTGCATTGTAAAAATAGATTCATATCATAGGAATAAATTACAGCCACACAGAAGGAGCCTCAGAAAATATTGATAGTAATATTTTTGTGTAAAAGGTTATGTAGAAGAATAACAAGAATAAGGCTAACCACCGAAATGTTGTGCTTTTCTTGTGTTTGTTCTTTTTTATGTTCATTATTCCAGGCGGCCTTCATCTGTGGTAAGTGTTGGGTCATATTTCCCTAACCTTCCTTAAGTTATTGTAAGCACCTTACTATCGAAGAGGTTAGGAAAAGGGAAGCTCAGTTCACCAAACCGATACCGATTCTAAAAAATAACTAAACAAACCATTTTTAAAGCAACAAGAGATAAATAACAGATAGCAAAGCACATAAATAAACCTTACATTGCAATAAATCAATGATATTCCAGCTGGAAATAGGTTATTCCAAACAAAAGTAAACTTTCACTATCAGATATTAATATTGGTCAGGGAGATATTTTGAACAGATTTTAAGGAAGTAAATGTTAAATAACAGTAAATATAGTAACTAAGCAAACTTTTTATCACTAGACGACCCATGCGAAAATTTCGCGAAAAAAAAATTCTGTGAAAAGTGAGGTTGAATATGATGTCACATACCAGATTTAGGTATTTCTGAATAGATTTTAACACAGTAAAGACTGTGAGAGCTAATAAAAGCCAGGCCTAAACCTACAATAACAGTAACTTCACAGTAAAATATAGTTCCGAAGAGATTTTAAAGAAATAAATACGATTGCTGGATAGCAGACTGAAGCAGGATGATAATAACAGATTGGTGATGTAATTTGACCATTTAAAAGCTCCAAAAGTAAATGTAATAATGCCTGAGACAGTTTAGAAGGATAGCTGATAAGTTTCTGATAGTTTCTAACCACTTAATAATAACATGAAGTAGTTTTGGGAGAAATTGACAACTCATTTGCATAAGCAGTTTACATAAATGATTTAAGGGCCTTTTAAGTAATTTCAGGAGTTATAAAGTAGACGAAAAGGCATTAAATAATCGTCCCTTTCAGTTTTAATAGGTTCCAAGTAGTTTAAAACCCCGAGAAATATGAAAAATCAGTAAAACTAGGGAAGCCAGTATACAGACGAAAATAATCAAACCTTTCAGCATAAATTCCAACACTGTTAAAAACCATTTTGAAAGCGATAAGAACAAGTAAAAGCTAGTAGATACACGTAATTAATTTTCTATAACAATTAAAAGACATTTTACTAACCTGCTGTTTGTTAATCCAATTTCGAAATAACTCGCCAGAGGCACCGTTCACAAAATATGCTTTTACACTAATTTTAAACACTGTCACACGATATAAAAGTAAATAATAAATTAAAACAGTCCGATAGAGAATTAAATTCATCTAAATCTCGTTGTTCCCAACCGTTTTAAGAGCTTAAATGGTTATTCGAACACACAAAATAGGTCAATCAACTTTACCATTTTCTTATTCAAAAGCCTACCAAGATTTCAAGATAAAAAGTAGTTTTCCTTAAAGACCAACTCTTCTAGTTTCACATACCTTAATTTCACGTCATTTAACGCAATAGAACAGATGTTAGAGAATTTTCAAATTCACACGACAACAGCCCACATGGTCTGAATAGAACATTTTTATTGTGCAGAAGATATCACACCCATGAAGATGGGACAGCTTTCAAAACACAATTTGATACAGGCTACACTTTAGTAATTTTTCCGGTTTGATAAATCACATACCTTCACAGTTATACATAGAAATATATACACAATAAAATGGCGAAGGTGTGAAATTTCTGTTTTTAGTGATAACTCCATCAATTCCTAACCGATTTGAATAAAATTTACACTTTTGAGCGGTTAAAATTCGGGACAACACTTTTATTATTCTGAGCATGTCGCAATCGGGGGATGATTTGAATTTTGCAGAGACGTCATATTAAAAATAAAAGTTAAAAATAAATTAAAATTTTGCCATCCAACATGCCACACATAAACTCCCATAACTAGTAAACACTTTAGATTTTAAAGTAACCATCTTTGAAGAAAGTTGTAAAAATAAATGTGAGGGAATATTTTAGACCGCGGCAGAACACCGCCGGAGGGTAGCGTCCTTGAACCACTCCTATATAAGCCCCGGTGAGGGAGGGGGTAGAGGAGTCCATCAGATCGCTTTGACGAGATCACACGTACTTGATGTGTGAAGGGCCGGCTCCGTGCGCGGTGGCTTATGTCAGGGCAGGTCAAAACATCATGGCCGACCGGCGCCATTTATAAATTCGGCATGACCAATGTAACAGGCTAACATTTTCCGACATGTGTTTATAACAGATTTCAAGTTTCATTTGGGGTGGTGCGGTCTGTTCTGTTTCAAGATTTGTAATCTTCGGCTGATGATTTTCTCCGATTGCCATTGCTAACTGTGACTTTTGTAACTTCTGTGAAAATTTTCAAGAATATATAATTCAGTTATCCGGATTCAGACTTTCATTTCTACTTTAGTACCTTTCTTACAGGAGGTTAATCTGTAAGTGGCGACTGTGGTCAATTTTACAGTTAGCATTCTACATGGTTTAACACGGTTATAGAACTTTTTACGAACTTTGACAACTTTTGGATGACTTTGAGTTTAGGTGCAGAAGCTGACACTAACCCCGACATCGCGCTTCACCCTAACATTATGTAAAAGGTTTGTCAGAAGGTTGTTTTCCCCATGGGTCCAGATTGTGAAAATGTCACCTATGAATCTAGGCAGTGATTTTCGTAAGAGGGAGCCATACAGTTGCCAATGGCTGTGTCACAAATCTGATGGTAAATTTTTCCCTCAATGGAGAAAACTTTGTTAGGTGTCAGTTGGGTGAGTACGGTGAGATAGGATGTATTGGGGAAAGTGTTGAAAGGGCACTGGTCTAGAAAATGTTCCATGGCAGTGGGTACTATTAGTGTAAATGAAGTCAAGTCATTCATTGCTCAGATGGAGTCAGGGGAAGAGGCATGGTAACAGTAGACAGATGGAGGAGGGAATGTTGTGTGTCTTTGATGTGGGAGGGATGCTAACTGACAACAGAAGCGGCGCAAGGCGTGGGCAAAGTGGGCGACCGCCTATGGCCTTGCGGTCCAATATGCCTCGCGCACCAAGCAACTTTTTGATTTTCATTTCTTAAGAAAAGTAAGTAATTGTGGAACTCAACATCGTCACTGGTTGGTTTATTTAAAATTTCCATTATTTTTTTTTTTTTTTTTTTTTTTTTTTTTTTTTTTTTTTTTCATGCAGACTATTTGCAATTCACAAACTTGGGTGGCACAGGGAAGGTACTGTGAAGGGAAACACTTAAGTAGCATTTTACAAAGATGTGAGAAATCCAGAGAACTTAATATGTTTATGTTCCAGTGGATGAATAAAGCAAGAAAAAAACAACAAACCAGAAAAAAAGGCTATTTCACGAATCTCAAAAACATTTGCACAATTTGTTTAAGAGAGTAATATATTATTAATTTCTCAACCTCTCATTGTCTGGCATTCAGAGATCCCAACATTGGCAAATGAAGTGAGAATTTTGGTAAGTTCATAGGCTTGTTCAAATTAATATTTAAATATGACCCTACGTAACAGGAACACATGAAACACATTCATGACAGTCAACTTACACTCCATTAACTAAGCCGCGACATCAAAATTAATTGATCATATTGATATTAAAAACTATACTATCTGCCAAAAAGAAATTGGGTATCTGTCCACAAAGTTTGCTCTGTGGTTTTCACCCCGTTAGAATCTCGTAGGACCACTTCTTATGGCTATAACAGCAGCCTACTTTTCTGGAATGCTCTCTACAAGTTATGTAATTATTGTAGGCCATTTCTTCTACAGTTGCTTGCTAAATTAATAATTGTTCTTTAATAATTACACCAATACAACTGTTGTTAGTTATTATTTATTTCATGGACGCGTTTCGCCTCTCGTCAAGATATCTTCAGCGTACAATATTTTATTTACATTTCCGTACAACCACACCTCAAAACAGAAATGTAAATAAAACATTATATGCTGAAGATATCTTGGCGAGAGGCAAAACACGTCCATGAAATAAATAATACCCAACAAAAGTTGTATTGGTGTAATTATTAAAGAACAATTATTAACTCTCTACAAGTGTTTCCAGGATTTCCAATCGGATTCATCACCATTGTTCTTGCAACCACTCCATGTTATGAGCTATTGAGTATAGCCACTCCTGATAAGCCCTCACCCGAGATTTCAGTTCGTCCCAAATATGTAGAGTATAAAGTATGTAGATGTATAAAGTTGAGGTCAGGATTCTAGGCAGGCCAGTCCGATTGGCGAACATTTTGGCAGTGTACCACTGCATATTAGCGATTGAAACATGCCACCTGGCATTGTCATCCTGGAATTAACACGGGTCTATTATGTAAAAATGATGCAATGGTGGGGTCATTTCACTATCCAGAATTTTACCATTGATAAATGCCAGTGACTGTGAAACAACATCACGCCTTCACTCCACCAGCAGCGAATTTCTTAGACAGAAGCCGTTCCGCGTGTAGACACTACACCTATTGATATCCATCAGACCAAAATAATGTAAACCTCGACTCATCACTCTACAGAACCAGGATTCAGTTACGATGTTCCAAACATCACCTGAATTTCCATGATGTGGTGCTTATGTACAGCTGCCATTCAGAAATATTCTTGTCTGTGGACCCTCTGTACATAATGCTTCTGTTACTGCATAAAACTCCTTTCCAGTGGTAGCCATCGGTAGTAGCCTATTTTTAACAATTTTACATTTAAGTGTTCTGCAATGTCTGGTGATTAAAATTGAAGATCTCTCAGAATGTGCAGCATTGACACAATCCACATCAATCTTCCACTTACACAGGGCGAATGTGATAATTGATTTGGGCCTGTTGACTTTCACTGCAATCGCCCGAATAGAAATTTCACTGAAATGGCAGCCTACAAAAATGCCCTCATAGAAGAATGCTTTCTCTGTATCTTGTGCCACCTCTTGGTCATTTGGCTTTACACCGGCCTGCAACATATGGTGGATACACAAGGTAACTGATGGACTGAATTACCTATCTTCATAGGTGTCAAATTACTTTTTGGTAGATAGTGTATTTCCGTTGAAGTGTGTCTTAGGGTAAAAGAGGGAAAATATTATTCTATTTTGCTAAACTGCACTAGAGTGTCTGTTTGACTTGAACAAAAGTCAGTTACCTTAAGATTTTGTAATACATCAACGGACAAAATAGATGAAAAATTAACCAGATTTCTTGCTGTCGCTGAAACGACTGGAGAATATCCAAGTAAGGCAATACTGGAAGAGCTAGAAAAAATACATTATATATTCAAAACTGTTGTGGCCAAGGATATGACAATTGTTCAAATATGGTAGGCATAAATAGTGTGGTTAAAACTTAATTATCATATATTAATTCCTGAGAATTTTTTTACACCAAGTGGATGTCATAATTGAAATTTGCTGTTGGTAGATATAGCTAATTATTCAGCAGGCCACAAAAACATTTTTTGCTATTATTTGTAAAAAGTATTTGCAATTTTAAATATCAAGAAAATGTTGGGAATTAATAAAAATAAAATTAAAGCTCACAATAAGGCCTTTGACAGACACAAGGTAGGAAAGCAGAATCGAGATAGTGAAGGCCATATTATTTCAGTTTGATGAGGTTTTTGAATGCTCAGCTTAGAATATATCATATCATCACATTTATGATATGAGATATTATCACATATTAATACAGTTAGAAAATTGGCGATATGTATGTACAAGTCCATTATTGCATTGTTCTCGATTATTTGCATACATTTTGTGACTTAATCAAAGAATGTCGAGAATCTTAGTTCAATCAATGCTTGTCTGATGCTCGTCAATTTATTGAAAAAAAAAAAGGTAGGATCTACCAATAGACTTTCAAAAATAAAAGGGTAGGCAAAAAGAATAGGATGTTTTTTTTTACAAAATCAGTGTTTAACTTACATAGTCTCCCAGAAGCTGGTATGAAACAGGTTTTTAGCAAATGATTGATACCATATTGAGCAATATGGATTCAAAGTTTATGTGTTTATATCAACACTTTGAAAATTTCAGTTTTCTCTATTGATCTAAGCAAGTTAAAAAATATTCCAAAAGAGCATATATAAAAATCTTCCAAGATAAGCACACAGTCTTGCAAGTGTGTGAGAACAATGATTTCCAGCCATACATTTTATTTAAAGAACTAGGTGACCCGACACATTTTGTCCTCTCCAAATTTCAGTAAATTTGTTTGTGATTGTTTTGTGGTGAAATGCTATTGATAATGTGTAAACATCTTAAAAATGAGAAAAAATGTATTTCTGAGTGATCATTGTATTTATTAATGATTGTGTCCATAGATATTCAATTTGAGGAGGAGTACATTCAGAAGTACACGGATGGGAACTTTTACATTTGAGATGAATTCCATCAGCAATACACTGCTGAAATGTGTGATGTGCCTGGAATGTGATCAACTTGGAACCATGTGGTTTTGTCCCAGAATTTAATTCACAATTGATTAAGCCAGAATTTCATGTTAACCAAATGATATATTTTCTTCCATTCATTTGAAATATCAATAAAGGTGTTTTATTTACTTATCGAATTCGATCATCACACCACTAAACCAGTTATGATTGTTTCATAGATCTTGCACCGTTCTGTCAATTTCCTCCAAAAACTTTTATGTGCCATCATACATTCATTCCAAATGACCGGTTTGCATTGCTGCAAAAAACATTGGGCATCACACAGTTCTTCTAAAGGTTGCACATTGGAGTTTCACTGAATTACATCAGAGGAAACTTGAATGTTAAATGAGCTGTTTCACTGTCTCCAAGAATGCAGCTGCAATTCCTGTTGAAGCAAGTGCAAGTGCGAGCGAATCTTTTCCAAAATCAATGAGGCCAAAAATGTTTTTCCAGTTCCACAGGGAGCGTCCAAGAAGAAAATAAATCCCTTTAGTTCCATCATTCACAACTTTCATGACAGTATCATATGCATATTTTTGTTGCCAATTCAACAGTGGAACTTTCGTTTGAACTGATTCTCGCAGCGCATCACAATCATATTATCTTTTGCTTTCCAACTATTGGTTAATGCATTGTGCATCAGACAATTGGGCACTGTCATGCCTAACTCAGGCAATACCCTCTTCATTATATCATCAAACCCATGCAATCAATTAATATCAGTGGAATAGAAATAAAATAATGACATTTGTTGGACAGAAACACCACAAAAATAAAAAACGAAGATAATTTTAGTTTGGGCTGGAAGATTTTTCTCAAGATGCTCTAATTATGAATTATGTTCTTGAGTTCATCCAAAAATACCATCAAAAAAGGTACGTCCAGTTTTTCATGAACTTTCCAATTTTCTCGGCAACTATTCCAATCTTATTTGGAGCCAAATTGGTACAGAAAAAAAAAAATCAATTTTAGTTTTTCCAGTACACTAAACAATTGATACAAATGAGGCGGTTCTTCTTTCACCCTATTTCAAACCAACAACCTTACTATTCATCATTTTCACAAAATTTTCGCACGTTTCATCTAGTGTAATTAAATTTAGTAGTTCACTATTAGTTTCATAACTGTTTTTTCCACTGAAAATTTAAACATGCTTTTAGATTTATTATAATAGTAGCTGAGGTACCCAGCTTTGCTCAGGGAGTTGATATGAGATTGTGTGGTAGTTGGAATAAAAGGATTAACTTTAAAATGTAGGAGGTAACTTTTTTTTAATTGAAAACATATTCTAACTTTTGCAATACTTGATTTTAAACATAAATTTTCATTTTGTTATCCAGGGTATATATGTACAAATTTTTAAAATTTCCTACTTCGTTCATTTCATATAGTTCATTTAGCAGTGAGAGAAGCAGGAGTCTTTGGGGTTGATGCAGCTATGTTTTAAAGTTTGTCCTTGCACTTTGTTAATTGTAAAACTATAGGCTAATTTGAATGGAGATTGCAGTATTTTAAATTTGAATGGCAGTTCAGTAGAGATCAGGGGTATTCTGCAGATTAATACTATGTGTTTCTGGAGTTTCTGGAGTTCTGGAGTTTCACCGGTCATGTAGAAATTCCTGTGGAGGTGCTTCCAAGTGGTGGTAATCAAATTTTTCCATTCATGCAACAGAATCCTCGTGTTTCTCCACTGAATTTTTTTGCGTTACAAAATTGGTAGATGTTATCCATTTTTCTGATTACAACGTGGTTGTTTTTGTCATATTGTTTTGTTGGCTTGTAGTGGAATGGTTCATTTGTCAGATTATACCATTTACTTGTCCTCGTCGTCCACACTTCTCGTAGAGTGATATTTTCATGGGCGGCTTTCATTCACAGTCTTCTGTTATAAGACTGTGTCGCAATTCTTGATTCTTTAATTCGTTCATTTCATTGTTCTTTGGTTTCTCTGTTTCTCATGGTGCTCATTCATGTTCGCTGAGAACATAAACATGCCTCGCACTTTCGATTGTTTCGTTTTTTCACTGTTCTGTTTGTTTCGTTCATTGGCAACGTAAACTTTCCTCGGGCTCTTCAACTGTTTTGTTTTCTCGCTGTTGTAGAGGGCGAAACTTCCAGCCCTTCTATCTTTAAAATCACGCCCTTCATGTAAAAATGGAAACCTTCTTCATGGATAAGGGATAGAGGGCTATCACACCATATAGCCCCCATGATTGTACCGGGACTCATTTTTGAGTTTTATAATATATATTGATAATGGCGCAATAAAATATGTTGCAAATGTGAATAATATGCAATGGGTAAAAAAATTATGCCTATGTAAGTAAGTGGTACACAGTATTGTTTTTGATAATTTGCTGGTCCTTGAGTTTAAAAGATTAGAAACACTGATATAAAGGTTTGTGCAGGTTCTTGGAGTAAAGGATAAAGAATTATTACATATAATTCTCCTGTGTATCTAAAAAAATGTTTTTCATGCCTAATTACAGTGGAGAAGCCACCAACAATCCTCTTTCGCCACCAGTTGGGTCCAATTGCACAGAGCAATGATGGTAAATTAATTGTGTACCCTGGGACTATTCTGCACATGGAGTGTCTGTGGATAAGGCGCTTTGGAACACCAAAATGGGTGATCAGCCACAACTATAGGTGATGAATGAGCTATTACATCTTTTCTAACTTGTTTTCATTTTCTTTATCATAGATCCAGGTTTGAGAGAACTGTGTGATTGTAGTTTATTTGTGCTTTCATTGATAGAGGTTCAACATATATTTTAGAATTGGAATCATAAAAAAGAAAGTTTCAGAAATTTGTAATATATATTGTGTCAGAAGCTAATTAGCAAATTTAAAAGAAAAAGAAACTTTGAAGCAGGAGCTTTACAAAAAGCATGCATCTAAGAATAAAGAAATTTTTTAGTGTTAACACTTCATCAGGACAACAATATGATATACACAGGGAGACTTCTGAAGAAACACTAATTACTGATAAATATAACATAGCATTGCAGTTTGATGGCTGGAGAGGAAAAAATCAGAAAAAGTGTAGCAAAGAACTTGAGCTAGGAACAAGATATGGGGTTTGTGAGGTACATGAAAGATTCTGCTTAAAATATTAAATTGGATTATCATTAAAAAAAACTTTATTTGAGTAATAATAAAAGGTGGACTTTGTTTTGATGACTGTGAGCCATTACTTATTTCCTAGTTTACATTTCTCACGTTCAGTTACATTCCTTATCAAATGATGACTAATAAGGGAATCCCAGCACAAAACAAGTTATCCCTTAAGTTACACCTAGTGTAGTCATAACCTGTTGAAGCGGTTTTTGTCACTCCTATGTTGAACACTGGCAGTCCATCAAAGATATTATTTTGAATGCCTCTTTCCTCTATATCTGTACCCTCTCAATAATCATGGGTGGATTTGGGAAAGATACAATCCTAGACAAGTCACCATTTTTTCTTCAACATTGCTATTTAAGCAGTGTCTGAAGCATTTGGAGTTCTGTTTGTACTTTTGGTGTGGTTTTTTAAATATCTTTTTAGAATTTCAAAGAGACACGATGATTTCTTTTTCACTAATTGTATCCTGTTGAAAGAGTTTATTAATAATCATATATTGGAAATCTAAGATATTGACTTATTTTAAATGCCTCTTTACTGTGTATCTCTGCCCTCCTAATAATCATCCTGTTTCATGTTAAAAATGAATCAAAGTTTTAACTGATGAAAAAACTCAACTTTCCTGAAATATGACAAAGAATACTCTGCCCATGTTGAACATGCTGCTAAAATTGCAGTTTAAATTCGAATTTAAGTTGTTCGTATTTTGCTTGGTAACAAATACAATAATAGGACTGTCAGGTATTTGGCAGAAGATTTTTTTATTTGTGACCATTGATTCAAATGAATAACCAATTTTCAGTAATACCTTCATTGGAAGCAATGCAATTGTTTGAATTTGTTTTATAACCATGAGATTCTTCATGCTGATGTATTTTGTTTAAATAATAATAAACATACAAAACAGTTCAAAATTTGTTTTTTAAGATGAAAAAAATATTTGTAAACTTTGACATGAATATAAAATTTTAAATAAAAATTCTTGCTTTTGGTTATTAATTAATTTTTTCCTTGAAATCAACCATTTATGAGGTTAATACCATTTACCACATTTAAATTATTACAGTTTATTTATGCAGAGTGAATCTAATGTTGCCTGAATGAATTTGAAAAGATTTTAAGTATAACTATCTTTGAAATGTGTAACATGTCTTTTGTTTTGTTTTTCTTTGCTGTGTGGTAAAAGACAATATATTTAGAAACATATTAGTTACATGCCCTTTTGCGAAAAGTAAGTACCAGATGACAAATGCATTATCTAGCAATGATTATGAGAATTTCTCTTATTAACATTGTTGAATGTTTAGGACAGTAACTAATTTTCAATAATAAAAGTAAATCAAAGGTTTTCCAGTTTGCTGTGGAATTAATTTGATTTCATTTAATTAAGGATGCTTCAGAAGTCCTTAAAAGAAAAAATGTATTTTATATGTGTTTTCACTGTGCTTCCCAGTAGGATTAAAAGCAACAAAATATAGTTATTTTTTAAAACCAAGAAACATATTTATATAAGTTATGATGGGGGAAAAAGGAGTAAGGAAAAGAGAAAGTATCCATCACTTACCACAAGTGATGGCAGAATGAATACTACAGATATTCTTGGATATAAATCCTTCTTCAGTAGAAGTACATGAAATAAACAGGGAAAAGGGGGAGGGGTGGTGATATAACCTCAGTTTTGTCAATATATTACCAAAATCAGTTAAAAGAGCTGCAAGCAAATAGCAAATTAACAGCAAAGCACACTCAAAGCAATTTTCTAGTAGTTTCAGTTATTAAAGACATATTTTAAAGTATAGTTAGATTGAAATTGAAAGTAAACACACGTGTTATATAAAATTTGAGTACTTATTAATGAATTCTGTTCCCTCCATGTACAGAGGTGCAGAATGAGACTACAATTCAAATAAGTTGTGATGCTTCAGGTCAAAAAAATTTTATTAAAGAAATATCGAGAAATTACAGACGCTAAAGCCAGGAGGGCCGAATGAAAACATAAGTAGTCTTTTTAATTTAACAGCTGTAATTTTTAAGGCACAGAAAGCTTTATAGCTCAGAAGATGCAGAAAACATCAAGCCAAATTATATAGAAAAGTAGAGTCTGTAGGTAGAATCAAAGATAATTTTTTAGGCGAAAAAGGCTTTAACCAGTTGTCATATTTCAAAGTCCGTGGAGTTCAACTAGTCACAACAAAGAAAGTATGTTTAAAGTAAAGTAAAATTTTTACTGGTCTTACTGAAGGATTTTTGTAAAGATTAAAGTAATGTGTTGGCCAAAAATTGGATAGGAAGATTGAAATTGAGAACTTGCAAATGGCGGTGTAGTGACGCTTGGTTTCAAAAAGAATCAATGACGCACTATGAAACTATAGCACTAACAAAACTTGTTGTAAGGATCAAATTTGACACTTAAATCAGGAACTACGTCATATAAAAATTTCAAGCAATCGGAGAAATTATTTTAATCAATGCCAGGATGAGAGAGAGAGAGTAGCAAGGGTAAGACAGAGAGTGTAGACAGTAAGTGGAAAATTCTGCTGCTAGGAGTCACAAAAAATGACCATCCTATTTAAGAGGGTGGCCTGCCCAAGGCATCCTTCAGTGTTTGAGTAGATTTTTTAGTGAGCAGAGTAGGCAGCTGTGTAAGTCGCGCCATGTGCCGGGCTGGAGCGTAGTGATTGGGGCAGAATCGACATGTTGAGTAATCCTCCACAGATAACTAATAGCAACACCGGGTAGAAGTGATGTCACGCTTTCAATTATTTTGAACTTTTGATCAACATGGGGTTCATTGGAAGCTGCTTACATTGTGTTTAAATGTTTTAACCTGCAATCATTTTATTTTTGGAAAGAATTCTGATGCCTTTCTAATATGATGGTACTGAGGTTGTAAAAGAACTTTTGCACAATGCATCATTTTGAATTTATCAGGAAGTCTACCAAGATTTATTTTATGAACATAACTTTATCTCTTGTGGTATCATATTATTACTATTTAACAAGCAATTGGCGACCATGGTAAAGAACCACTCGGTACCACAGTTAAAGCTCAAAGCACCCAGCAAACAGTAAGTCTTTGATAGGGGGGAGTCAAAGAACATCAGTTTCGTCCTTTTTTTATTTTAATTTTATAACCATCACTTTTTTTCTTTCATCTTATTGTCTGTATTTTGATCATCTAAGGGGAAAGGATGTGGAATGCATGATTAGACATTTCATAGTACGCACAGTTATTTGAATGAACATCAGTAATTATTGAGGAGTTACTCATGAAGTACATAGACAATCAATCTTAATTAATTGCAGTTTGTTAGCCACCTACACATCCCGTAACTAAGGCTGACTTAAGAATTCAGGTCAAATTTTCTTCATAATTGCTCTTTAAGATGTCACATGACTGATATTAATGAGTGTGTGATGGTCAAAACTGAATTACATAAAATATGAATGTGCTGAAGCATGCAACCTGTTTAGTTATTATGTTTGCATTATAAGCTTAAAGTTCCTTCAAATGAGTAACTAATATACTGTCAGCAAATTTCTACAAACATTTATACATTTTTTCATATAATACAGGAAATACCCAGAAGGATGGACAACAGACCCAGGCAGAGATTCCCAACTTGAATATCGACTTAGTATCTACCATGCTAGTCGTGATGATTCAGGAGTTTTTACTTGTGTTACACCAACTAGGCACACTCATGCTGTTGAAATTGTAGTTAAAGGTATGTTTTGTCTGTCATTCATGGAACAAATTAATTTAATATGCATGGTAGTTCTAATACAATATCTATGTGAATTGTTCATATTTGAATTCAGATTTCACATTTTGTCTTTTTTATCTAACATTCATATACTATGTTACAATAATTCTACAACAAATCTGATACCTACCAAACACTGTGATTACATTCAGTAAGCAGAGTAGGCAGTTGCTTGTGAACCCCATGATTTTTGTCATTGCCACAATATATAGCAAGAATGTTTAATTTTGCATTGTGTTAGGGGCCAAGCCGCATTCTGGGGTGTGTATCGGCTTCTTCACCTAAACTGTTGCACCTACATAATACTGATACTGTTTGGCAAATGTTCAGAAACGATGATTAACCTTCAGAAATCGCTAACTGCACAATAGAAATTGCCGCCACTCACCTAAATAAACCCTAGGTAAGAAAGGTACTATTTTAGAAAAGAAAAATTTTAAAGTTCAGATCACGAAAGCAATGTATTCTTGAAAAAAGTTCCACATATTACATATATTGCAGTTAGCTAAGCCATCAGACTATTCATCACACATAAGTTGCAAGAAATGAAGCAAAACAGGACCGCCAAACCCCGAACAGAAAATTCACACTCTCCTCCCAACTCTCCACCTGTATTATAAAGTTCAAATTTTCAACATGGCCTCCCTGAAGAGCTTCGTCATAACTTCCTGTTTCTAAGTCTTCCTATGATCCCCCATGCCACAACTCGCTTAAATCCAACTACACGTCTGTACGCCACTAAGATCTACCGTCTTCTAAAGCCGTCCGACCCGCACTTCCTTTTATCAGAATGGCATCTTACTACTGAAATCAAAAACTGTTCAAGAAAAATATGTTAACGGAGGGCTCTCAGAAAATCCCTAAGTGTAGACCGCCTCCTAAGAAGTGTTTTATGATTAGTGGGTTTTAGTCTCAAATTTCATCAAATCCTTGTAAAACATTTATTTTTGTTAGTAGAATTGTGTGGTTATTTTGACTTACTGATTAATTTTTTCAGGTTTATAATTTTTAGTTTAAACTATTGCAAAAATGTTCTCACATGACTGCTGATTATAATGAGCTAACTTTCTTCAAATCCGTTAAGTATTCCAAAAACTATTAATTTTCTAAAATCTGACATAGAAACCTTTGTCTTCAAATTCTGCTTGAAATTACTATTTTCTTATTTACGACTTATTTCACAAAAATTTTATTTACAGAGCATTCCTTTAATTTATTTAAGTGTTCTGCAAGTGTTTTTAGTTACTGAAGTGGCTTTAAAAGTTCGTAATTTCAATTTAGAAGTGATCACATTGTCGTTTTATATTGCGACTTTAAAATTACTTATATCTTTTATTAGACAATTTCTTGAAACTTAAGAAATGTTAGTTGGAATATTATTTAGTGGCATAAAAACTACTTTTCAAGCTTGAAAATTACCTATTCAAGTTATAATCTTTTATTCTAAAGTGCACATGGCTCATTGTTTAAAAAAAATCATGTTTACTATTTTTAACCTATTTAAAACTACAAATTATCAGTGAATTTGACTCTCATTAGTATAATTATTATTATATTAGTGTGTTACAGTCTCTAAACGTTTGGAATATTTAGTGATATGATATGATATGATGTGATATGATCACGTAACCCAACTAGGTTGTTTACAATCTTGTATGGTTAAGGATTACGCTTATTTAGGTGAGTTTAAAAGTGATCTTCTACTATAAACTGTTTATTTATTCTTATTGTTATCTGTTTATTTACTTTTCTGACTTTAAGGCATTGTGAATTTGCTTCTAAGTTGCGGTACCGTGTAGTACCGTGTAGTAACATTAACCCTATTTCTCGTCGCTTTGTAGCTGATTATTAAAGATATAAAATTAAGGTAGCTTACAATTGTCACCTGTTAATACGAGGCAACTCCAGATCAACTGTCGTGATTGCAAGTCCTGTGACAGTGAGTATCCATACTTTCTCCCACTGTCTGTGACTGGTGTGGTTGTTCAATGTTGGCTAAATAGTTAATCACTCATAAAATTCTGTAGTTCACTGAAGTTCACCACTCAGAAATGTAGCACTAAGAAAATTGTCTAGTATATTATTAAGCAAATGGTTAAATAGTCAGTGGTGAAAAGGTTCTATCTTTAAAGTGAAAAATAAATAAATGTTGTAGTCAAAAATTTTTTTAAATAATTGAAAGCATCTGTATCAACATAGCAAAATGTTATTGAATTGGACCTTCATATCAGATTGCAAGTTGTAGCCAGAAGCTCAAACAATGGAAACACACTCAAACAACTCCACTCACTTAGTTATTTTGGTCCAAGAAATATCAATTCAGCGAATAAAGATGAAGTTTTTCTTAAAGTTACAATGGTGTATGGCAGTAAAAGAATAGTTTAAATACTGTGGGCCAAAGACAGAAGTCATTCTTGACCCAGACACTTACATTACCTCATAACTTACCAAAGCCTTCTGAGGCGCTGGCCTCACCCCATGTGACCATAATTAGCTAACTACTGACTGCCTTATCCAAAATTATGTGCTAAATTGTTTCTCACTATGCAATTTCGAATCCATTTTCACATTATGCATACTTATCACATTTTTCTCAACTTTCTCAAATAATGCTCATCACTTTCCCAAATTTACAGGAAATATTCTTATTTATAGTATTATTAATTTCTACAATTAATACAGCTTTATCTCAAAAACTCTTATTTACTTCCCTGATTTAATTATTTTTAAACACTTCCTTTACCCCTTTACATGTCACTCAGGAATTATTTCATATTGTTATCCTTATCCTTCCTTTAATATAACCCGAACAACTTGTTTTTGAGACTTATGTCTTCTAAACACTCAAAACCCATGACTTTACATTAATACATCATTACAATTCTTTAATATATATTCAGAACCGTTTATTATCACCTTTTTACTTTATAAAACTCTTTAGGGATTGCTTCTCTTCTTCAACTCTTCTCTTTAAATGTAGCCCCTGAATGGCTTCCTTTGTATCACTTCCAATTACATTGCCATGTGCTGTTTTCATTTAAATTCTGTAAGCTCATTTAAAAAGACTACTTAAGGACAAACCCAGTCCTGCTACAAATGATCTACTGATTTGATTTTAATAGAGAATTTTCAATATGTCTGTAAACTCGCCAAAATTGTTACAAGGGGGCATATTAAATATAATTTATATAGTAAATAATTTTGATAAACATTTTCTTAATAATAAAGCACATTTCAGTTCTGAATCTAAACATTCTCACAAAGAACATAAAATTTATAAAGTCTAATTTCTCAAAAGTTAATGGATTTTGTTACATTCATTTCCATGAATAAAGCATAACATTATGATCAATTTGATGTTTAATATTTATAGGCTTAAATTCTATTTAAAGAGATATTTCAAGTAATATTTTGCCATGCCCATGGGAGAGAACAAAGGGAAAAGTACATAATTTAAAATTATCAAATAATAGAAAGACATATCCCAGATTTCGATGTCACTGTTTGTTGTAAGCAGAGGTAGACACACTGAATAAAAAAATTGCTTTTGAAAATAAATTCTAAGTATGATTTTAGTAAAATAAAAAAATCTAATTTTGTATATAAAAGAGCTGAGAAGATAAAAGTAGGCTTAAATGAGAAAGGAAAATTCATTTAATAATAATAATATAACAGTTTAACAATAATTACAGATTTAAAGGGAGGAAAACGAATTTTAGTATTGGAGCTTGATGACTTAAAAATTAATAACTCCTAAATAAGTAATTTTACATGGAAATTTCTCATGACTAAAAAGATTCTAAATAAATTAAATTATAACATATTAAAATTTTGGGAAGATCCCATTAAAAATGGTACCATGAGAAGATAGGATTTTTGTAATTCACAAGAAAATACTATTTCCCCTCTGGAATACACCTTTATTCCAGAACAATCCAGCTCAAGGTTAGCCAAGACTATAAATAGCATAGCTACATTTCCTTGGGGTGGCAGTCTTTATCTAACCATTGTCCAGTATGTGTCACACTGAGAGTGTAAAATTGAAAATGTAACAGATAAAAGTATAATTATCTCACCTCATAACAATTTCATGGACTTTCTTATTCATTTCAAGAAAAACTTTAAGCTAAATTCAAATGAAGGACTTTTAAAATGATTTAAGAAGTCAATACTAGCAGTGTTTGAAAATGATCGTCAAGCCTACTCTAAACTTTGGGGGTTCAAATCTAATTATGTTTCCAAGAGTGGATGCATTTTCTGCAGTGTTTTCCTTGAAGAATAAACTGCAACTTTCTATGTGATTTCAAAGTTCGATATTGCCTTAAATATCTTCAACAGTGTAATCTGTTACCAGTGTAAAGTTATAATAATGATAATAATAATAATAAACTTTATCAAAATATCAGAATATATTCAAATTCGTACCAACTGTGACTTTCATTTCATTATATATATGATCTTTTAGCTATTACAGGTGATTTAAAGAATTCTAGCATCTTCAAGAAAAGGTATCAGTAATACAGGCATCATGATCAAGTTAACGTGTGAATGTTGCAAAATCCCAAGCAATCTTTTGGCATTACATATTAAATAAGCTTTCGTTAACTGTTACCTTGAGAGGGAAAGCAAATAACCTATAGAGAAGATACTGCATTAATTTAATTTACTCATTATCATATATCAAGATCACATATCCATCTGTTTCATAAATGATTAACTCCTTTTAGCTGCCACTTGTCAAAAATTCATTGCAAGCATTTAAATTTCTTAGTTCCCATCTTCACATTAAAAGGAAACAGTCCCAAGAGTAAAATAGGATATATCAGCTGTGCATTATTTGAAACCCTATCAAAATTTGATGAATAGTTTTTGTGATAATCCCATTCATCCAAAGAGGTAAACAGAGAGACAGACAGAAATTTAAAAAAAAAAAAATTAGTTCCATTTTTTGTGGTTCATTAACAGGTCCCCAAACTTATTTTATCTTAAATATACAGTCTTTCTTTCAGTTACAGTCTTATAATGTTTATACAGTAGTTATGTTAAAAAATAATACCCATTTACTGAACTGTTAAGTTTAAAAATATTTGCTTATTTATCTACAATTTTATTTATTAAAATAGTTGATAGCTTGGTAATTAGTTCAAAACTTTTACAGCACAACAAACTTTAGTTAAAAGCTTAAATTCATGTGTATAAAACAAAATAAGGTGTTTTACTTTCCCATTATTGCGATTTGTTTATAGCACATTGTTGGCTTTGTTTTGTTGGTGAATAGAACACTTTATTGAAACATTAAAATAACTGAATTTGCTAATGCAACTAAAAACTTTTATTGCAATTTACAAATATCTCTTTAGTATAAATCAATTTACATAGTTCTGATTATAAAAAAAAATGTTATGACCAAGCTCCATTCTGATACTAGAATGCATACCAAGTATTGGTCTAAGTGAGTAACTGTACTTTATACAGTCACAGCACCTCATCAGATGGAGGGCACACGCGAAGCTATTTTAGGTTAAACAGCGGCTGTGCCAACCTTTTTAGGTAACGTATGTAGCTTGCTACCAGATGTGGTCTTGCTCAGAGGTACTCAACATATATAGGCCGATCAAGTCATCGGGGAGTTAATCAATCAGAGAGTTAGTCAGTTATTCAGTCTTTTTGAGTTTGAGTGTCATTTTCGAGTCTTCGCAGACGGGGTCAAGATCAGGTACCAGCTAGCCTCCACACCCTCTGTCATCACCAAATATAAGTATACCTTCCAGTTCTAATCTGCCATAGTCTATCAAGTATCCTTTTTTTCATGTACTAAATTAATCTCTGTGAGAGCACATGTAAATGTACTTCCTTACGCCAAATCTTTTGTCATTACTATATTAGCTGCCATGGAAATAGACCTGAAAAGGTCAGTGTGTCTCCATACAGTGTTGCAAATCCTTAGAAAAATCAACTTTCAGTAATATGTGCAGAAAAATTCTAAAAAAATAATACCGAATTTTTGGAACAAGGTGGTGTTTTTTTTTTTTTTAAAAAAAAAAAAATTTGAAATATTTTTTTTAAAAAATTATAATAAAAACTATTTCCCATGAATGTTATGAATAAAATTACTTTCTTCACTTCAACCAACTGAAAAAAGCTAAACCAATGATAAAAAAAATAGCTGAAAAAAATTATGTGGCTTCCTCAAAGTAAACAGATTAGTGCAGAATATGTTATATTAATTATTTAGCGAAAAATGTTATAAAAAGTTATATGAATTGCTTGTTTGTCACTATTGTGTAATGTAAAAAGTTGTCACTATTTTTTCGTGTAATAACTTCCAATGAGACAGTTTGTCAGAAAATATTAAAAGTAATTTTAGAAAACACAACAGCATCTTTAAAGGAATCCTTCTGGTTTGTTTAATAATTTATCTGCGTGAATGTTGTCGTGCTGTGCTCACATCCAACACTGGCCAATGGCTTCCTTCTCTTACGATGAGTGAGATACTCGTAGTTCCTGTACCTTCTCAAAATATTCAAATTGAAGCTCATCTAAGAATTATTATCATAACACGACAAAAAAAAACATAAAAATCGTATCCTGTAAAATCTTGTCACCTTAATAAAAATAAAAGCAATGTCCTCTTTCAATACAATTACTATAAAGAAATGATTGAAAAACTTACAAACTGGCTTATTTTTAGGGCTGTGTACCATTATCCTCTTTGTAACTTATTCATCTTCAGAGTCGTTACACTGAAGATCACTGTCACTGCTTTCACGCAGCTGTATCATGAACTGATCTATTTCTGTATCTCTCATGCACTGTTTGACATAATCAGTTTCTTGTAATCTTTTCAAATGTTTTACATAATTTGCCCAATCTTCTTGAGTAATACTGTCTAAAGCTTTGTGTGTAAGTTGCTTGACATCAGCAAATTTGAAGACCGTGTTCTTCTTAGCGACTTCCCATTTAACTTGTGTCCAAATGAGTTTGATGGGATTGTACTGGCAATGACAGGATGGCAGGTGAACTATTTGATGTCCCATTTCATTTGACAATTGATCTGATTCAAATAACTTCTTGGCATTTCGAATTTCTTTTTTGCATAAAACCTCATCCCTAGTTCCTTGTAGGAAAAATTGAACACCATTCTTACGTAGCCATTCAATAATATCTCCTTTATGCCAGTTTGAAGATGGTGGCTTGTCAGTTTGACCTGAAAGATAGCTTCCACTGTCTATGACGATAATGTACCCTTCTTCCAGTGAGCAACACATATCACAAAACCACCACTTAAAAATCTCACAATTCATTTCTGTATGGTAATCTGATACAGACAAACTTTTTTCCGTCCTGAAAGACAAGTTTGGCTCCTGATATGAAACCTTTATGTGCAGAACCAGCATGTACTATAACAAGTCACCTTCCTCAGTCTGAAGGAACTGGAAGATCTCTGTTACCTTTCGAATTGTGCCAAATATATTTGTTCGTATGATTTAGATTAATGTATCATCTAAGTAAACAATGGGCCTAGCATTCTTTGTACACAATTAGTTCCTAAGTTGCTATGCCACTGTGCTCCCTTAAAAATTTTCGTCCATCGCTGAACTTCTCAAATTTAAAACCAAGCCTTTTCAGAAGATGAAGAAAGGATCTTTCCGAGCCTGAATGGCTGATTTTACAACAGAGGTCGGACCGTATTTTTAGAGCCGTTGGCTATTCTCCTCTGTTGTAGTACTCTACAACTGTCCTGTGCACTACACCTTTATTAAAACCATCCAGTTCAGTGCATTTGTGCTCCCATCTGTACTTATTTCTTGGTGATTCAAAAACAGGGCTCATACCTTTGGTTTCTGCCAAACTTAAAATATTGGTGATATGTTGTACCAGCTTCTCCAAAATACCACACACCTCCGGTGTCAATGCTTGTACTTGAGCAAAGTTATTCTCCTAGCTTCTTCACTGTAGGAAAGGTTCCTAAAATACTTGAAAACATTTGCCAAGACAACTTTACTTTGCTTTCTAATATCTGGATAGCCTGCATGAACACCGATATTACTTCTTTCCAGTAACGCACTGCATGTAGTACTCTGTTCCACAGCATCGCTCATCATAAAGACAGACTGATTAACTTCAAACTAGTGAAACAAATGACCACCGCAAAAACTACAAACTAACTGACAGTGGAGGAACATTTGACAACCCCACCAGCTCAGCTGAGGGAAAACAGGGTTGTGCGGAAAGGGGATGGAGGCAAGACCTTGGCACGACTAATTTGGTGTCTTGGACTGTAGTTCTAGCATAAGCTCCATAGAAGCACTAACCCCTCTCTGGGTGCTACCCTTCTTGAGTAACCATATCACAGTAAGCCAATTTGATCTATTCACCCATCATTCTACCCACTCAGGGGTCTTGGGTCTGTGGGTCTAGCTTCTAGCCTCGGTACATTAATGAGGTGCATCCTTTGGAGTTAGATCACTATGGTTACCACATTACCAGTGGTTGAGTGCTAAGGCAAAGCGGCTGGCAATAGTCTATTGATGTGGCCTGAGATCCTACATTGGAACAGAACCACAACAAAAAAAGGGGTAGTTTCCATATTCATTATTTAATGTGACTTAATTCTGTTTTTCATAAGTAAATTTCATCTAGTGAGTAAGCAGACTTCCGTTGTCGATGTTATCTTGGTTGTCCGGGATGAACCACGTCAATTTATGAAAACCTAACGTTTCAGCCATCATTTTGCGGCCTTCTTCATAGGACTGTCAAGTTTGGGATCCCTGTCGTCTATATATAGCTACCGGAAAGCACACTAACCGTTTGGAGTGACGTCACTCAAGCTACCACCACCAGCTTGGCCTGTCCAATGGGGGCTTGCGTCCCGCATTTTCCTAAGCAAGCATGACCATATTTGATTAAGTTGTAGTCCGTCGTCCGCGTTCATATTATCTGGTCTCTTTTTAATTTCCAGCACTTCTCTGATATGCCTGGGCCACCATCTGCATTCATGAACAAGTACACTACTGTCACTAAATAAAATTGCATGCCCACTGTCGGCCGAATGTTGTGCTACAGCTGATTTGCTGACGTCTTTATTTTTAAGATGTCTTATGTGTTCACACAGCCTTTCCTTGACCGTCCATCCAGTCTCGCCGATGTACACTTGGCCACAACTACAGGGTATTTGGTACACGCCCGCTGCCTGCAGTTTCTCCCTCCTGTCTTTAACCTTTATGAGCACATCAGAGATCTTCCAAGCACACTGTATATTGGGCGGATATTTTTCTTCTTTAGAAGACGGCCAATTTTATCTGTCATCCCTTGAATGTATGGTAGTACTGCAATGGGTCTGTTTGTTTGTCTTCTGGCTTCAACTTTCAGTGCTGGATGACAAGGTAATGCTTGAGTTTCAAGCCTTGCGATGGCCTTAACGTTATAATTTATGAGTGCAATGAAATACTTCATTCACCAACCTATTTAGTTTGTATTGACAGGAGAGATAAGATTAGAGAAATAAGATACTGTACTGATGCATATATCTATTCTTTCTTTCCCTGGGATATTCAAGATTGGAATCTTCAGAGCTAGTTTTAATGCATAGGACCTCTGCCAACCACAATATTTGTGAATTGCAGAGTATGGGTGTAGATGTATTGGCCCTTTCATTGCTGATGACATCTAGAGAATTTATGCCATTCTACCTCAATATTCATGATGTATTTAGATGTCCATTGCAAGTCTTTTCTACAAGAATCATTATTCGTTAAGCATGAAGCAGAAGTGAACACAGCTGTTCTTAGCACCTTACTATATTGTAGGCTCTGGAAGTGAGGGAATAGTGATAGAAAAGCTTGATCAGAGCATTGGTTAAAAGGTGTGGTATCAAATACAAGAGTTGGAGGGAGTGGGAAGGAAGGCACCTAGGATTATTTGTGGAAATTTCCACAGACTATAATCAGTAACTAAAATGATAAAGTAAGTGTGCTGGGAATCATTGGATAACTGGAAATTGGTGAAGAGATAGCTTTGAGTGTGTAAGGCAAATACTGGTGAAGAGACCTAAGAGAATATTGTCAGAAGAGTTAGGAGTATTACATGAAAGAGAAAAGATGACCATGACCAAAAACCAGTTTCTGGCATAAGCAAGAAGGAAAATTTTCTTTCATACCTAAAGGGGTCAGGAATTGTAATAAATTACTGAGGAAATTCTAAATATTTTACCTGAAACAGTGAAGGAATTTAAGATATCTTAATACCTGTAATTGAATAATTTGGATTATATACTTCAAAATTTTCTGGTTGTTAGAAGTGGCAGAATTGTCATTCTTTGTTTTTCATTTTTCTCTGAATTTCTGACTTCTCTGAAATGTTTTATTTTTTTTTTAACAAGTTTTGTTGTTCATATTTTTTATAACCAAACTGACTACGTAGAAGTGTGAAGTTAATCAATTTCTGCAATAATAAAATAAATGAAGCTATATGAATACCATTTTGTTTTGCTCACAGCTGTTCACTGTCCACAAATTCCTCCTCGAAGGGGCCTTACTCTCAATACACCAAACACCAAAATGAATACAAAGGTCTTATTGTCATGTGCAAATGGAAACTCCTTAATAGGGGCACCAGAACTGACCTGTCTTCCTTCTGGTAACTGGAGTGCACCAATACCAATCTGTGAAAGTGAGTATCAACAGCCATTGAATACATGGAATTGTTAACTGAATATTTTTAAGAAAAATTTCATTATTGGCAAAGCTTGTCTACATGAATAACATAAGAGATTAAAAGTATGAAATGCCACTCACCAAAATTGATGTCTTCTTGCAATAAGAAAATAGTACACATCACTCAGTATAAAACACTGCAGGTTTCAGTCTTAATCTCTTCACCAATTGAGGAGAATAAGTTAAGAAGCTGAAAAAAATATATAGGAATGTGATTTCAAACAATAATAATTGTTAATTCAATTTTTTCTTACTGGTATACATTTTTTTCACTCACTCAAATAAAAAACAATGTTAATCTCCAGCTTCAAATGTAAATATTTTGAACCTTAACTAAGTAACTACAAATTAAAACATTTAGCTATTGGAATTTATTTATTGACAAAAAAGGGATAACAAGATTATTGTTCACCTTTAACGCCATGAGATGGAGCACAGATGATGGTTTGTGACTTTGATGTCAAACAGGAAATGCTTACTATTTACTTTCTACAGACTACATTCTTCAGGCTGCCCTAGATAACATTTCATTTACAATCTTCAAAACCTAAAATTTGATGAAAATTTGGTAATCATTATTGTCAACAAATAAACATAAACTTCTAATGATATTGTGTAAATTTACACATAATTGCATTAGTGAATAATTGGCATCAATATGTATGGCTATGGCTAAGAACTTTTCATATTTAAATTTTAAAAGAATTTAGAATAAATGTTTGTGATTTATATATTGTTACTAACAAGTGTTGAAAGTGATATGAGATGAGAATCAAGTAAGAATACATGTCGCCCCCATCCATTGCATAAATGTCAACTTGTATAAATTTCACTACAGAGATGTTGATCCAAACAGCTGAGTAGCATTCTTTAGCCTCCTGATATTTGCTACTTAGTATCTTAGGTGTTATAAGATCCTTCTACAGCCACCTAAAAAAATTAAACTTTAATTTTGGGTAATAAGATTCATTTCATTTAAGCTTTCCATACTTTTATTCAGACCACTTTCCGACCTTTCACTTATTTCCTACACGTTGCTACCAGCGAATTTCTATGCATGGATTTAAAATGTTATTGCTGGAATTGGATATAGAGAGCTGTAAGTTATGTGTAAGGTGTCCCAAAAAGCACATAATCAGGATAATATGACAATGAAGCCATCACCATACCATTTTATCATTCAACCTCATTCAACAACATGTTTAAAAATAGCAAAGTGAGAGGGGGAGAGGGGGGGAGACATAACTGTGGGATACTACCTACCACCTCTGGCAGTTTTTTGTTTGTGGTTTAAAATTGTACCACTTTCTGGGAACATGTCAATACTTTTTTGTACACAATGTTTTTGATTTTTCTGCCCTTTGCTAAGATACACAGCCTTTGAGGAAGAAAACCTGTGAGTTAGCTACATATAACTGCCCATGGAAAAAATACGTCTTTTTTTAAGTATATCCCTGCTACTTTCACTGTCTGTCCCCTGGAATTTATAGGTAAACACAAAATAATAGTCTGGTGCAACACAAAATTACATGTTCTAGAAGATCCATGTGAAAATTTCGTGAATACAATGAATAGTATGGTTGGGGGTTTGTAATAGGATGAAAGAAGAACCTCCTCATTTATTTCAATTCTTTATTTGTTTAGTGTAATAATAAAAGTTAATACCAGTGAATCTGTTTATTAATTTGCTACTGCTATGTAGCAGCTTGGTTCTGAATTTTCTCATATGCGTGACATTCACAGTTATTATTTTTGCCCTTTAAGGGTTAAATTCCAAAAAATTAGTTCTTAAGATATGATGTGACCAAAGCAGGGACCTTAATCTTTAATATGATGGCTCATTTATCTATTTTGGTTAGATATCAAAGGAGATAAATGGCTCGTGACACAAAAAAGTATTATAGAAATATTGATAGATTGCCCTTTAAAGGTCAAATTCCAAAAAATTCTTTTCTTAAAATATGATTTCACCAATGTGAACACTTTAATCTCTCAAATAATAGCTCATTTCAATTAGATACCATCGGGGACAAATAGCTCAAGACAAGACAATACTTTATGGAAATAATGATAATTTTTTCTTTTAAGAGTCAAATTCTGAAAAATTCCTTGCTTAAAATATGATGTGACCATGGATGAGAACTTAATCTTTAAAATGATACCTCATTTATCCATATCAATTAGATAAAAAGTGAGATAAACGGCCCGTGACACAAAAACGCACTGTAGAAGTATTGATACTTTCCCTTTAAGGGTCGAATTCTGAAAAATTGTTTTCATAAAATATGACATCACCAATGCAGAGATCTTAATCTTTAAAATGATACTTCATTTAACAATTTCAGTAAGGTATCCGGGGAGATAAATGGCTCATGACACAAAAAGCAGCATTTTAGAAATATTGATATTTCTATCCTTTAAGGATCGAATTTGAAAAAATTACTTTCTTAAAATATGATATGATCGCAGTAGATACCTTAATTTTAAAAATGATTTCTCATTTATCAATTTCGGTTTGGTATGAAGGGAGGTAATGGCTAGTGGCAAAAAAACCTCATAGAAATAATTCACATGATATTAAATAATAAGCTTATCTGTGCATGAAATTTATTAATAGATCATACACAAACTGACTGCATGAGAAACAAAGCTTGAGTGACTATCATTGTTTGGTTAGCTATCAAAACTTCATGACAAAATATGTTATTCATCATGAAAAAATCCTGTAGCCTTCCTAATGATATATACTGTAGTATTTTCTTGTCAAATTTCATCATGATTGGTTTAGCTGTTAAAACACAACAAACAGAGTTCCATTTGCATTTATAATATTAGTGTAAATTGGCTAAAAATGATTTGACTCTATGATTTTCATGCCATCAATATTTCTTAAAACCATGGAAAATTCTACTAAGGAAGGCAGCCAATTCACATTATTGGCTACCCAGGATACCTACAATTTTCTCACCAAGGCAGAAGTCGGTGACTACATTTTGCTCATAAAGCCCAGCTACTTGATGCCCCCTTGGTGGTGAATAAGCTTGTCAGCAAGGGCAGTAGGCCAGTTCTGTTCCTTAAATGCTCTTTCATGGTACAAAATAATTCTTTAATCGATATTTTAAATGTGTTTATGTAATCTAACTAGTAAGTGACTTGATTATATTTTCCAACTAAACACTGTTAAAATTATTCCTAGTCTTATTCTTTCATTAAACAATATAATATATTTTTCATTATGAAATGCATTTCTTTCACCCAGTTCCAAAGTGATTTG
The DNA here is from genome assembly GCA_031002005.1 of Vandiemenella viatica. Classification (NCBI taxonomy): domain Eukaryota; kingdom Metazoa; phylum Arthropoda; class Insecta; order Orthoptera; family Morabidae; genus Vandiemenella; species Vandiemenella viatica. Next base: position 77,524,135 of record CM061919.1, read on the forward strand.
GTCGAATTTAGGATTTAACCATTGTTTAAATTAAAGAAGAGTTAATAAATGAATTACAGAAAATGTGTTGTTTGTGAGTGCAGGTATTGAGTGTGCAGATCTAGTGAATCTGACAGATCCCCATCTGCGAGTGTCCATTCTGAACAGGGAAGTAGGAGGAAGAGCAGTGTTTAGCTGTGCCCAGGGCTATGGGCTAAGAGGACCACATGAAGCAATCTGTTTATCCAGTGGTGACTGGGCAAACCCTATGCCAACATGCCAAGGTATGTAAATATATCACACAAATTTGTATAAATAATATAGAAAGTATTCTTTAACCTAATTTACTTCTAACATTACTTAATTGCCTAGAATTGTATTAATGTTTCCATACTTTTCTTGTGATTTGTAGTAATTTCACAATTCAGTTATTTTAGTCATTAGGAGTATGTTGCTGGTATAATTACTAGTAATTATTAGGTTTTGAGCTGTTGTCTGCGAACAATAGCAATATGGTATTTCAGAAATCTAAGTAAAGAGTTTGCTGCCTACAATGCTTGTGTGAATTATCCCATCACTTATTAAATCTGCAGTAAATTCAAATGCAATAACTCACCACAGTTAGATGATTTATATTTTCTCTAATTCAACACACAGTATATTTTGATCCATTTTATTTTGGACATTAATACTATTTTTTGGATATGATCACCATTTAGTAATGTTAATTTAGTATCACTTTAGGGATTTAACTTGTTTAAACACTCCACACACCATGGTCGATAATTAGTAATGCCCTGCTTCAGTTTGCTAACAGTGCACATTGGAAAGAAAGTAAATCTTTAATTGCTGACAAAAGCATGTATGTGTTAGATTAATTAATTAATTTAATTGTGACTGTGCATATGTTCTGATGACAGTTTCCCTATAGAGCCATTTTTCAATTTCATGAGATAGGCCTGTCATTCACCACAGATGAAGTCTATGATGAACACACATATATGAAAACACTTTTAAATAATTTGGTGTAAGTCCTCTGGCCTCGCATTCGGGAGGACTGCGGTTTGAATCTCTGTCCCGGCATTCAGATTTGGGTTTACCATGGTTTCCCCAAATCACACCAGGCAAATGCTAGGATTCTACCTTCAAAAAGGCCATCGCTGAATTCCTTCCCATTCCTTGTCCCCAGTCCCATCCCACCTCTAATGACCTAGACTTCGACAAGGCATAAAGCCATAAGTAAAAAAAAAAAAAAAGGACATGATCAGGGGTGGGCATATGGACATCCACTTGTATTAGGGATGAAAAGTTCAGGTATATGGGCATAATGACGAAAGAGTTGCATGATAAGGTTGGAGTTCTTAAGACTAAGCTTATAGAGCCAGAAAGGAGAGATGGAGGCTCAGTGAGAAGCATGGTAGTAACTGATGACATCATAGGGGAAATATGGTTAACAGGATGAAGAAGCCAGACACTGCAGAAAATATGGGGAGAAATATGTTTGACCTGTTATCAGCGACAGGGGAGGAAGAACCTCATGTTAATGTACGAGTGGTAAGGTGCAGCAGGCCTTTAGTAATGCAAGGATAAAATGGGAGGTAAAGGGTTCTGCTGCTATGTAGTGACCATGGGAGAAGTCTAGGATCTCTTCTTCAGGATCAGTTAGGCTCAGGCTAGCAGGTCACGATTTTTTTCAAACCTAGTGCAAAATTAGGTCAGGTAATACAGGCTGTTGGTTTACTTTGCTGGGGTTTCACTAAGGAGGATAGGATAGTGGGAGGTGCAAGGAATAGTTTTGAAAGAAATGTGAGTTATAATATAGAGCGTGACCTGAAGAAAGTGGTGCAGGAGGTGCAGCATACCTGGGTTAAACTAATGCAGGTAGCAAGTTGCCATGAACGACTGCAATTGAACCATGCTGTGAGGTGGCTAAACGTGGAAACGAAGGTGCTATTTGGGAAAGATATTAGTTTTGTCTTGGGAGTTGTGCCTATGGATACCATTTGTAGGTGGTGTTTTGCTAGGTATGGCCTACACCTACATAGAAGGGGCAAGGGGATACTTTATGAGTTGTTACTTAAGATTAATTTAGGCGTTCCTCAAGGAAGTGTAATAGGACCACTTCTTTTCTTAATTTTTATAAACAATCTCTGTGACAACATTAATTTTCAGGATGTGATTTTTTGCTGATAATGCACTTATTTATAGGGAAGTGAGGTGCTCTGACGATTCCTTAGTAATTCAGCGCGATCTGGATGTTATTTCGGAATGGTTCCGTAAATGGCAGTTTACACTTAACTGCAGAAAGTGCAAGGCAATGGAAACAAATAATAAAAAGACCCCGTTTGCTCACAAGTACAAAGTTAACAATTCATTTGTTGACACGGTGGATTCCTTGAAGTATCTAGGCATAACAATACAAAGCAGCATGAAATGGGACTTGCACATAACTTCCGTTGTAGGCAAAGCTAATTCCAAATTACGATTTATAGATCGTATTTTGAGAAGTTGTAATGCTCATACAAAGAAAATAGCATACAAAACACTAGTGCGTCCACATTTGGAATACTGTTGTGGAATTTGGGAATCGTATCGCAAGGGATTGATTGACAAATTAGAGAAAGTACAGAGGAGAGCCACTCGATTCATGACTGCTAGTTACAGTCCTTACGTAAGTGTCACAGAGCTGATACGCAGATTGGGATGGGATTGTTTGGTGGACAGACGACATCGTTTTCGTTTGAAGTTGTTCCACCAACCTATTTAGGTCACAATGACAGGAGGGATAAGATTCGAGAAATAAGATGCCGTACTGATACATTTATGTATTCCTTCTTTCCTCGTTCTGTTCAGGATTGGAATGTACTGAATTAGGATTGGTGCTTAGCACCCTCTGCCACCCACTGTATTTGTGATTTACAGAGTATAGATGTAGATGTAGATTGTACAGAAGCCCACATTTGGTGATGATGTGGTCAGGACTGTGCTGTTTTTGAGTTGGGGTCTGGTGGTAAGGGGATAAAATTAGGTTATAAAATGGATACTGATTGTAGATCCATGATGGGAATGTCACTAATGCTAAAGAAAGACATAAAGCTTTTGAAACAATAATAGATGGGGACAGAACTGGGAAGTTTAAGATTAATACTGAAAATATCAAAAAGCCAGTAATAAGAGTGAAATGTGAAATGAACAAAGTAATACAATTTACAAACTTAGCACAGTTAGAAATGAGCAAACTAAAACAATTTGAAATCCATTCTGAGAATATCATAAAGCCAACAAAGCATAAAGGTGCTGATGTAGATAATATTATTGTAGAAATCTTAAAGATAGAAAGATGTAATATTGTAACTAATCTTTAAATGTTAATTAAATTTAGTCTGGATACTTGCTGCTTACCAGATGACTAAAAGTGCGATAGTAGTACATGATACATGGTTAGAGAATGTGCCACAGAAATACTGGTTAGCAAATACTACTACAGTTCACTGGTATTTATAGATCATGACCATTAGTTACCTGGGGTAGACATTTGGGGTAGTAAAAAATCAGGGTATTGACTGCTTACCAAAGAAAGAATGATGAGACAATGTTCTTGGAGAGAAACTAAATTCATATTCAGAGTTGTGAAGTGAGTCATTATTGGAGGGGATTTAAGTTGACTCTATATCAGCTGGGAACAGAGATTTGCAAATACCTTGATAAGAGAAGATGACTTAACATAATTGGTAGAGTAAAATGCAAGGGGACCGAACATGCCAGATATTGTCCTAATAAAGCCTGATGATAACCCTATGGGATCTCAAGTAACAGAAGGAATAGGTGATCACAATGCAATTCTAAAGGATATTATGGTATTCAGTAAACCAGTGGCCAAAACTGATGGGGGGAAATAGGTAAAAATATAAAAAGACACAAATTTTAAAACTGAAAATATATATCAGGGAAAGTTTCAGCAAATGGAAGGATGGCAAAAGTACAGTGGAGTCAAAGTTTTGAAGAGTTCAAGGAGATAATAAAAAGTGGTAAAGTAATATTTAATCCAAAACAGAAAATAAACAGAAGTAAAGACCTTATATACTATAATAGGGTACTGAGGAGGTTAAAGAGGTTGTTGAGAAGAGAATATGACAAGAGTTAAGAAACGGCAAGGCAGTAAGGAATACTTGAAACAACTAAACAAGAAATTAATAATTGCAAAGAAGGTGGCTAAAGATAGGTGTCTGAAAAATATTTTAGCAGGCCAGACTACTGGCGGATATCTATTGCTATATTAGATAATGGAAGGAAGGGAGGATGTTGAAACAATTGTAGATAACGATGGGAAAGAAGTTACTAAGGATTTGCAAAAGACAGAGACGCAGTAGCTGGTTTAATGAGACCATTAGAGACTATCATTCAGGAATGGGACGGTGTAAAATGGAGAACACGCTTGTCAGCACAGTTAGAAATGAGCAAACTAAAACAATTTGAAATTCATTCTGAGAATAACATAAAGGAGCTAAGAAAGACAACAAAGCATAAAGGTGCTGATGTAGATAATATTACTGTGGAAGTCTTAAAGATAGAAAGATGTAACATTGTAACTTATCTTGAAATGTTAATTAAATTGAGTCTGGATACTTGTTGCTTACCGAGATGACGAAAAGTGCGATAGTAGTACTGGTTCATAAAGGAGTAACAAATAGGGTCAAAAATTACAGGCCAATCAGTTTGACATCAGTGGAAGGTAACTAAACAGTGAGATTGTTATGCAACCACATCAGAGGTGTCTGTGAAGTGGTTTTTAAGTTGGCAACATGTCTCAGTAAGCTACTTGCCAGATATTTTGGATGAAATGGACAAGGCAGGTCAAATTAATAGTATAGCACTAGATCGTTCAAAGGCTTTTGACAGAGTAGGCCATAAAATCATGCTACATGAGGTAAAAACTATTGTAGTATGTAAGCTACCTTAGAATTTGGTAAATTCTAACAAAACAGTTTGTTTCCAGTAGAACTGGCATAGGTGAAAGACCCAATACTGCAGACTTACAGCCAATTACACCGCTAACTAAAACACTAAAGTTAATTAATCAGTCAATGCAGATTAGAAATCAACTGCAAATAGTAAAAATCAAGCTTTAAACATACCAACAGCTGTAGCAGAGTATAATCCATTGCTGTAAATGTAATATTTTGTTACGATGTAATCTCACAATAACACAACACTTTTCTTCACTCTGAGAGTTTTTCATAATAATAAATAGCCTAAAATTAATAAATCCTGTTTGAAAGAAACGGTAATAAAGAGTTTAAAGTTTGTTTTCAAATAAAAGGCATTAAAGTTTCCTCATGGTCACAGAAACTTTTAATTATTGCAAGCCAGCCACATAAATTCAATTAAAGAAATAACCTTCAGTGAATGAAATAGGAACCTTTAAACCAAATTTGGTAAGAATTCTTCAGTTACCAATAGTACAGTAATTATAATAATAGAAAATAGTGAATTTTTGCTTATGGCAACTATGTTAGGATAGAACCCGGAAAGAGGATATTTTCGGAAATTAATTAAAAAGCAAATACAGCAGCTACAGGCAAGATTAAATGTTTTTTGAGCAGCTGAAAACCTGGAGAATTGTTTAAAATGTGTTTTAAAGCCAACAGAATAATATATCCGCACTCGAAAATTCGTTATGAAGTCATAGACAGCATGGTTAAGCCTTTTTTATATACAGATGAAGAAACTGGCCATGTTTGGTATTAAACAAAAGCTAATGTTTTTAGAAACTGTCGGAGCTTGGTTTGAACTCTCTATTCCCTAAACTGAAGGAGTCATTAACAATTGCGTCACATTATTTAAAATCACTGAAACTTACTTTTTATGGCGAATCCGTTAAAGCCACAGAAAATTTCATACAGATATAAAATGTAAGGTACATGAAAATCTATCTACTTATAGATTTTCAGAACACTAGAAACAGTATTAGCTGAAATCAGATAACTATTTTGTGCAGTGATTGTAACCCTATGCCAAGGTCTCACGAGCATATAAATAGGATGGGCTGAGCAGGTATCTTTAGCTTTTAAGTCAGTCGTTTGGTGCCTCTCAATGCGCGAAGGTTGGAGATTGGTGTAGCACTTTGAGAGGGCGGGAGGAAGCAAGCTCATGTGGGACATGCATTGGGGCAGCCATCTGTGGTTTTAGTAGAGCAGTGAACTTTAGCAACCAACAATGTGACTTTCAATTTGAATACAGGGTTCAGTTTGGTCTAGTTGAATTTCATTTCTTGAAATCATTTTATTTGGTGAAGAAGTTTCCGATAGTCATCAACTGCAATGTACATGTAATTTATTTCCAAGAATATAGTGAATTTTGTATTTGAAATAATAGCAGTGACTTTATTTCCTTGCTTGAGGTTTAAATCAAGACAAGTGGTGGTCATTTTAAGTTCTTACAGTTGATAATCCAGTGGCTACAGACTACACAGTTAAGAGTTAAGGTGATAAGTGGATATTGTAACCTTGGTATAGCACTCGTCCCTTACAAGTGGATGAAAAAGTAAGTTGCTTGGTAGAGGAATTCTTTAAAGGCAGAAAAAAAAGGTCAGGGTAGGAAATGCAGTAACAAAAGAAGTGGAAGATATGAAGTCTTCATGGGTTCTCCGCTGTATGGTGTTGAAGAAACACAACAATGAGCTTTTGGCGGCTGGCTCTACCATCATCTTCAGGTCCGATGTTATGCGGGGAGCACCAGAGCTGCACAGCCGCCGAAAGCTCATTGTTGTTTTTCTTGAGCACCATACGGTGGAGAACCCGTGAAAACTTCATATCATCAATACACCATGAAAGCCTTCGTTCTCACAACAAAAGAAGTGGAAGTGAACATGGGAGTGCCGCAGGGTGGCTTATTGGAACCATTGGTGTTATTATTTTATTATTAATTTTTAATTGCGATTGAGCTAACACTCTGGTGGCAATTCCCCCCGTCATCCATTTACCCATTTTTTATATACATATTTTTTTAGACAAATTTCTTTTATAATTGGAATGTTAAATTACTCCCCATATATTATTATGATTTACAAATTTTAATTCTAAATTCCTTAAGTGATTTTGGAAAATTATTCATCACTACACTTGGTAATTTGTTCCAATCCCTGACACCCATACCAAAAGAAAATTTTCCCACTCACTTATGCATGAAATTGAGCGCAAGTTTGTGGTCATGGTTACCTTTCCCCTTCCATGCACTATTCCTAATTCTTTGACCAATATCCTTCCAAGCTCCATCACCAACATATGCCCTGTACATTACCCACACTCTCTTCATCCTCCTCCTTTCCTCCAATGAGCCCCAACTCAGCTCCCTTATCATATCAGTTACTGACTGGGTCAGCCCTGCGATAATATCCACAACAAATTTAGCTGCTCTTCTTTGCACACCTTCCAAGTCCTGTATTTGATAACTAAAATGTGGGTCCCAAACTACACCACCATATTTAACCAATGGTCTGACCAGAGTTTTGTAACCCAATTCTCCTCTCATCACCCTCTCCAGGAAATGAAGGATTTTGAAACCTTTCCTACCACCTGCCCGATGTGCTCTGCCCTATTGAGTTTGTTATCAAATGTTATGCCAAGGTATTTACACTTCAAGATTTCAACAAGGAATTCTGGCCCCACATTATAATCATAATTAACCTTTAGTTTTTTTATTTGTTTATCTAATAAGCTGACTCTTCTTGGCATTTATCTTCATTCCATGCTGACCTACCCATTTAGATATTCTATCCAGGTCACCCTGCAGCTATTCACAGTCTTCACCTGTTTTGTTCTTACTGTATACCGTTATATCATCTGCAAAATACATAGATTCTGACTGTAATCCATCAACACAGTCATTCATTAGAATTATGAACAGCTGTGGTCCCAATACACTACCCGGTGGCACTCGCATATTTACTTCCACCTCTTTTGATAATGTGTTTCCTACTCTAACACTTTGCTTTCTGGCTTTTAAGAATTCCTCTACCCAACAAATAACCTTTTCATCCAATCCAATAGATTTCAGTTTATTTAAAATAATTTTATGGCTCACTCTGTCAAACGCCTTAGAAAGATCTAGTGCCACACTATCAACTCCCTTGTACAGTTCATCTGAAATATCTGGCATATAGCCCACCATCTGGGATTCACATAAAATCCTTGCCTAAAGCCATGTTGTCAATCTGAAAACAGTTTCTTTCCTCAAAGACATTTCTGATATAGTTGCATATCAATCTCTCCATCATTTTGCCTATCACTGATATCAAACTAATTGGAATATAATTTTCAACCCAATTTGTAACCCCTCCTTTATGTACCGGTACTGCTATCGATCTTTGCCAATCCTCTGGTAATCAGCAAGACTCCAAACTCATTTTAAATAAAATTTCAAGATAAGGTACAATATCATATCCCACAATCTTTAATAAATGTGTTGTAATATTATCTACACTAGCCCCTTTACATTTTGTTAGCTTTCTGAGTTCCTTCATAATTTCCTGAGAATTTATTTCAAATTTTGTGGTTTCTTCATTTCTACTTTTAGAGAGACTCTTCTTCGATACATTCCCTCCCATAATGGGATGATTGTCCCTAGTTATATCACAAACCAGTCACTCAATATCTCTGCAATTTTAAAATCCTCAGTGACTTCATTCTTATCTACAATAGTTTGAATGCCTTCCCTTCCCCTCAGTTTTCTAATATAGCCTTAGAAGTTTCTAGGTGCATCGTTCATTGGTCCTCCTGAACCAATAATATTCTTGTATGTAAGAACGAAGACTTTCCCAGCGTATGACTGCAATGTAGTCTTCACGGGTGTACCGCCAGATAGTGTTGTGTAAACACAATATTTCGATCTGCACTGGTCGGCTGACCCACAGATACTAAGATCGTTCGGGTGCCGCTCTTCCTTATATACATGTCTGCGTCCGGCGGCTGCGTGGCCTCGGTGAAGGCTTACTATGAGCTAGGCCTGCAACCATCTGGCAGTTGGCTGCCAGTGGGCGTGTCTATGGTTCTTGTTCCAGCCCGAGCTAATATGGAGCCCTCTAAGGCGGCAAGCTGGACGGAAGTACAACGTTCTCTGCGGATATTTGCCAAGGCTGGCTTCCATGCCTCACTGAAACATAGACCACTGTCTCTGTTAAATGTTTTGGCCAGTCGAATTTCGATTGCTTATTAGCTTGGGCTGGAACAAGAACCATAGCCACGCCCACTGGCAGCCAGCCGCCAGATGGTTGCGGGCCTGGCTCATAGTAAGCCTTCGCCGAGGCCACGCAGCCGCCAGACACGGACGTGTATATAAGGATGAGTGGCACCCGAACCATCTCAGTATCTGTGGGTCAGCCGACCAGTGCAGATGTCTCTACACCTGAAGAAGACGGCAGAGCCAGCTGTCGAAATATTGTGTTTCCACAATGTATCCAGCATGAAGAGAGTCATGAGTGTACAAGGAATATAATGGTGCTGAAGCATGGAAAGAGTTTGGTAGAAGAATTAAGACAGTTGCGTAGAAGGGAAAAGATGACCCTAACTTAAAGCTAGCACTGGATTTCAAGCAAAAGGATGTGGGAAGATTTTCTTTCAGTGGTAAGGGCCTCAGGGATTGGAATGAATAGAAAGAATTTAAAATTATAATTCAGAGACAAAAAAAGTAGGCAGGTACAAAAGGGGGAAAATGGCCTGAGGAGCTTGCATTCCATCCAAAATTATATTAAATGAATCATTTGAATGTCTAGAAGGACAAGGATAACAGTATTTATCTTATTACCACCACTCCACTCCAGTTTTGAACCTACCCCCACCCTTTCCATCAACTGCCACAAATTACAACAACTGGTCCTTAGCACCAGCACCTACCTCTGAGGGACGGTATATACATGATTTACAATGTTTCATGTGTGTTCATATATTTTTCATGTGCTAGTGTCATTTGATCATTATTTATGGTAAGCAGTGGTTAATTCTGTCCAGCAAAACACAATTGAAATATACCTGGTATGTAAGCTCCTGTCCGGTGGTAGTAGTTCAGAGTAGAAAATTCAAGATTCTTGAAAGACTTCCATGCAGTCAGAAAGCCTTATCTTATAAAAAATGCGCAATTACATTGCTTATATTCTAGATATTTCACAATCCTTGTAACTCGCTAATGACATGAAACTTATTAACAATGTATTAATTAAAAAATGCACGAGAAAATTGAGAGGAAGTATTGAAATGCACAGCCAGGTTTAGGAATTGCTGGGTACTATCACTATTATCATTTAACAGTAATTATATAGTTATTAAAATAATATAAAACCCATTAAAATCAATCCAGAGGCGTTCTAACGTGGATTTAATCACAATAATAGGCTGCATCCTGCGAATATAAGAGAAGACATAATATTTAAGTCACCTGATATTTTTCATTATAATCTGTTGATAAAATATTTGTATCTCCTGCAACTTGCAGTTTAAGGTAGCATAAAATTATATTATACTAATTCTGTTACTTACGCCTGTATATAAGTACTAGCTGGCGCCCACGACTCCGTTCATGTTTGTAAAGAATTTTGATTGACAGCTACCGACATGGAACCACCATAGTGCATGATGGGAGACTCGATGTTACTACCAAACACAAACATCAGTGATCTGCACTGGGTAGTTATCACTCCAAAGGGAAATATAGGGGCACACATCTCTTTGGTTGAAATATGAAAAGGCCCTCCAGCAAACAATTTCAACCATCATATCTCCCACACCCCCACAGGTACCGACATGACACCACCATGGTGCACATTGGGAGACTTAAGGTTAATGCCACACAGAATCACCAGAGGATTGTGCTAGGTGGTTTTGGCTGGGGAGTGAAATATAGGGATGCATGTCTATTTTTATATCAGGTCCATAACTTTCAACCACCATATCTCCCATGTCCCCAGAGCTACCAACATGCAATCACCATATTGCACGGTGAAAGATTCCAGGCTACTACCACACAAAAATGCCCATGGTCTGCACTTGGTAGTTCTGGCTGCTAGTTGAAATATAGGAACACACACATCTTTGGTAGAAATAGGAAAATGCCCTACATCAACCACTTTCAACCACCATATCTCCCACACCACCATAGCTACTGATATCTAACCTCCATAATGCATAGTGCATGATGAGAGACTTAAGGCCACTACCAGGCACAAACACCAGTGGTCTGCGCTATGTAGTTGTGGCAGCAAAATGAAATATACTGACACATATATCTTCGGTCAAAATAGTAAAATATCCTTGACTGAACACTTTCTACCTCCATATCTCCCAGAGCCCCACAGTTACTGAAATTCAGCCAATGTTGTGCACAATTGGTGAATGTATGCTACTGCCACACATAAATATCAGTGATCTGAGCTAGATAGTTTTGGCTAAAGAGTGAAACATAAGGACACACATGTCTCTGGTCATAATGCAAAAGTGCCCCAGCTTGACCACTTTCAACCACCATATCTCCAACTCCCCCATAGCTACCATCATGCAACCACCATAGTGCACAATGGGAGACTCGATGCTACTACCACACACAAACATTAATGGTCTGCTATATCTAGTTGTGGCAGGAAAGAGAAGTATAGGGACACACAAGTCTATGGTCGAAATATGAAAATGCCCTACATCTACCACCTTTAACCACCATATGTCTCACACCCCCACAGCTATTGGCATTCTGCCAAAGTTGTGCATGACGGGGAACTCCATGCTACTGCCACATACACCAGTGACCTGTGCTAGGTAATGGTGGCTGAAAAGTGAAATATAGGGACACACACACATCTATATATGTATATATAAAAGATTTGGTTACCCACTTTTCAAAAATACAGAAATAGTTGTTTTTGGTTATATATACTTTTGTAATTTCATTGCACATGGTTATTAATGATTGTTTTGATCATAAATGGCGAACAGAAATTTTGTACTTCTAGTAGTGATGATTACAGCAAATTTTCTCCAACAAAACCTGTAAAAAAAGGATGAAAACAATTTTGAATTTTTCTGACTATTTAAAATCCCTGATAATCACTGCTACTTTTACTTGTTTTACTACACATAATGTCACAGATTTTGTCAGGTAACCTAAATTTTGTTATTCCATAACCAAATTTGTTTAGAGCATCGAGGTCAACTCAATAACATTGCAGATCAAGTTTAAAGGCGTTTGCTTAAGTATTTCAAGCCATATAACAAAGTAAACAGTTGTATAAAGCCAGAACGTAATATAGATACTGTACTATAAAAAAGTTCTGATATTTCGGAAAAGAAAACGTTGCTTTCATATTCATAGATACTTCAGACCCATAATGCAAAAATGAAATTTTTACCTTCGTAGGTAGGAATTTTTCCTGAAGAGATATCAGCATTTTAAGATCGAGTTTGTCTGAAAGCAGAATGGCGCAGTGAACACATTCAAAATTCCAGAAGAGACAGTTTTGAAGATAGGAAAATAGTTTATATCATAAAATGAGTGTGATTTTTTCTTACGTATCATATTAAATTTTGAGAGAGGTAGCTAAAAGTTAAGGGTTGTTTTTGGAGGTTTTAAACAGAATAATAATCCATGTGGTGGAGGACAGAAAAATCAAATTAAAGAATATTAATAAATTCAAATTACAGACTATGTTTAAATGAAAGGGGATTTTTTTTCTGGGCATGACACATTAATTGGTTTTTGAATATATGCATTATTTTGGCCAGAATCTGAAAAATAAAATTAATTGTAAACTCAATAATATAGCTCCTTTTGGTAAAAAAATCGTAAGAAATGACAAGTAAAGGAGGAGGGGGGGGGGTTCTTGAATTATAAAAAGGGCTATTAAAGAATTGTTATCATAGTTGAGAGCTATCACAATCATATAAAAAAATGTCATGTAGAATCTTTCAACATGCTTTCCCTGATTGAGGTTATCCAATCCAGAGGCGATCGATCTTCAGTAACAAACAATCTAATTATCCAATGGCAACACATCATGGTTAAAGATTGATGATAAGCGTATACACATAACCCCAGTGAACATTTTGTTGTGACAATTTATCATATGTCATGTAATGAGATGGGCTTTTGTATACAGTTAAGCAGTATTTAGTCACAAGAAAAATAAATCTGCTAACTTACATAGATAGTTATACGTTAAAAAGAAACACATACATAATGCTGTAAAAGAATTTTTCACTCATGACTTTCTGTTTGCATTCCTTTTTGTCTTAAAATATCTTAGTTGATTCTCAGAGCCTTATAAAAATTACTCACCACCAAAGTGATAAAATAACAAGCTTATTGTGAAAATGTAGTTAAATACTCTGATATGCAGAAAATTATTAAATGGCTACTATTTGGCATTTTTAAAAATAGAAATTGCACTAACAGATTACCATTTTTTAACTGAACAAAGCATCAGTAGTAGAGGTTTAATTACATGTCCATGTATATCTTATTTTTCTCTATCCTTTAATCTAATTTGTTGTTACAGAGGTGCAGTGTGACACCCCATCAACACCTGAGAATGGTTACATCCAGGGCTCTGGTCCATATAAGGCAGGAGATGTTGTACAGTTCAACTGCAATCCTGAATTAATGATGGAAGGTCAACCTATAATTGCTTGTCAAGAAAATGGCCGGTGGTCTGGTGCTGTTCCTAAATGTTAGTACTAAAAGTCTTTAAAATAACCACTGTTGAAAAATTAACATTGTTAACTCTAATGACACTTAGAGAGAAGGAGATAATGGACTTGTTTCTGCATGAGACAGAGAGAGTAAGAGAGAAGGGGGTACAGGGAACAAAAGAGACACATAATACTAGTAAATAAGTTGTTGTAATTGTGTGCTATCTATAACAGAACTGCAGTTACTGTATATTTCTATTGTGGACAAAATTATGAACTCAAATTTTTCAGTTTGATGTTTATTTGTCTGCACATCCAACATCGTATTACTTCATGAAGTTACATTTGTATTCAGTAATTTTATGCACAGTAGTGTCAGTTTCCTACACTATGTCTGTGCATAATGAGTTCTACAAAAAAAAGTACGAGAGGCTATTGAAATATTCAAACAGCCTAACAACCTCAACAAGGATGGTGGTTATGGTCTTAGCCAGGCTTGGAAATGTGTGTTAGATAAATAATTAACTCTGGACACACAGATATTAAATCATAAAAAGCATATCCCTGGGTAATCGATATTGTCAAACAATCAACAGTACAAATATGTAAACAACCAGCACGCCAGTCTCCAGCAGATCACAGTCTGTAGCAGATTCGGTAGACGGCCCCTGATGAAGACCTAAGCCCTGGTCGAAATGTCGGGAAGAAGAAGAAGTAGGAGTATTTCAACGTAGCATTAATCCCATAAACAAATTATTTTATATTAATATGATGGCTGCAAAAACAACAAAATCTTTCTTAATGAGTTATGTTTTCACATTCTACTACTACAATTTTTTTTAATCATCCTTTTTAAACAATTGTTGGGTTGAGTTATTGAAGGAGGTTTAAATTTCTTGGTCAAAACTTTGGTGAGCACAGAAAATTTATCATTTGACTTTTTCCTTGAGAGCTATAAATTATCTGAGATGACAAGTTACAACTAGCAAGGAAACATCATCAAGGAAGTTTTTCTGTGTCGGATCTCGGGTTATTATGGACTTTGAAGTATCCTAGAATCTGAATCATCATTTTTGTTATGGTTCGTAAGGATGGTAACACATTAATAGTTTCATTGTGCCGGCCAGCTGTGAGGGAGGGGGGAAAAAATCTTGTTACTACCAAGGAAAGTATCAGTTTCAGCTTTTAACACTTACACATTGAATTATTTAACCATTCAGAGAAAGATTTTGGAATTGACTCAGTGCTGCACAACCATTTTTATAAACTGAGGTTCGTAGTACGCGGTATATAAATCTCTAGTAAATTAGTTTATACAGTAACTCTCAAATGGCCTTAATGCTTGGTGACTTCATTTTGATTTGCCACACAAACTGCTTTAATCTACACTGGTATTCCTATGAGGTAAAGGAGACCTATAGTGTACTGGAGCTGAAGGTAGTCAGACCAAGATTTGGACCAGGAACCTCTTGATCCTTGATCTTCAGGAAGTCACCTTAACCAGTGAGATACTATAGCACTTTTGAGTAAAAATATATGGAAATTAAAATAAAGCGAATTTTGAGGTTACAAACTACAAAAAGATAGGCTTTGGTGAGCGATGGTTCTGTAGGAAATGGTAGGAGGTGAGGGAGCTGGATGGGGGGGGGGGGGAGGGAGGAAAATTGGTGCTATCGTAAGTTTAGTCCTGGTGGTTGTCTGGTACCCAGTTGGTACGATAACTCGGTTCCTTCCTTCTGAGTTCCGAGATGCTGTTTTTGTCCGAGAGGACGCTGATGGCGCAGACTGCAAAACATGTTGAAATTTTGGTGCCATGAGTGGTGGCATGATAAGATACAGAGTGTTCAGGGTTCTGAGTAAATACCAATTGTCTGTGTCCATTCGTCCTGATGGCCAGTGGATTCATTGTCAGACCAATGTAGGAGGCTGGGCAATGGTATAAGGTGGGAGGACACACACTTGGCAAGTCCTGTGATGGGGAAGCTTTCCCCAGTTATGGGGTTGGTGAAGGTGGGTGCATACTGCATAATTTGTAGCAGGATCTGTTGCAAGGAAACGAGCCTTGGGGCTGTCTTGCAGGCTGTGGGGCCCTGTGTTTATGGACCAAGAGTTGGTTGAGGTTTGGAGGTCTGCTGAAGCAGGTTCTGGGTGGGTGAGGGAGGATTTTTGGAAGGTGGTTTCTCATCTCAGAGCAGGCTTGAAGGAAGTCATAACTTTGTCACAGGACTCGGTTGACGGATTCCAAACCCAGGAAGTATCGGATGATTAAAACGGGGCTGTGGTTGGTTTTAAAGGGTTGTGGGCTGTTGATGGGTTATGATGTGGCCCGTGAAACTTGTTTGTGAACTAACTCTGGTGGGTAATAGAGGGATATCAGGGCTTCCGAGATGTTGCTAGAATACTCTTGGAGGGGCTGTTCACTGGAGCATATGTGTCTCCAACGAATACCAAGGCTATAGGGGAGGGAGCATTTGATGTGATGAGGCTACTGCTGTAAGTTGGTGGGTTTGATATGGACAGATGAGTTGATGTAGCCATTCATGAGGGATAGGTGGCATGTGTGTGGGGTAAGTCCACGTGAATTTCAGAGTGCTGGCGGTATTGAGTTTTTTGAGGAAACTGAGTAGGTTGTCTTCCCCATGGGTCCAGATTATGAAAATGTTATCAATCAATCTGACCCACAAAATGGGTTTCAGATGGGCTCCTATATATATAAAACATTGAGCAGGAAAATGCCTTAAAGCGATAAAACTAAGGAAGGATAGGGAAATATGAACTACAATTTGTGCAAGTTGTGCTCTGCCTGGTGACTCACTCCTGGCAAGAAAAAGGCTATGGTAACTACAGAAATATTGTATTTCTTGTATTCTTCTCTTTTATGTTCTTCATTCCCAGCTACCTTCATTTATGGTAAGAGTTGGGTCGTGTTTCCCTATCCTTTCTTAGTTTTATATATATTTGTATTAAAGTTGTTTAATATCCACCTGAATGGTCCAATACATTAATTCCAGTACTAGCAACAATGTAACATCTTGGTCATACAGATTGTTCTAAAAAAAATATTTAAAACAGCTCGATACTCTACAGGCAGACTTTCTAAGACATAATAAATGCTACTGTGCCATCGAATTTTGCACAAGTTTAAGTGACTATTCCTTTTCCCTCCTGTATGTCCAGTGAATGCAGCAAACTACAACAAGGTATGTAATTTCTGATATAATCTACAGTGTTTGGCTATCCAGGCTTTAATAATTTGCAGGTTTCACAGCCTCCAAGTAGTTTATATTTTCAATAAAGTATACTTGACTTCTAAATCTCTGCCAACATCATTTTGATAAAGAATGAACCTTGATGATTAATTTAATATAGAATAGAAGACTCACCTCCGCTACCAAAGTTGAAGGTAGGAACAGTACTGAATCACAGAAAGACTCATATACATATTGAGAATTGTAAATTTCTGGTAAATGTCCCTTGGTCAACAGTAGAATGATGTGGTTGCTGCATGATGGAGGCTGTTAGCTGCAATCATGAATCAACTTCATCATTTTACTCATGTTGCAGGGACATACACCTGAAAATTACAATGCTCAAAGTGTATAGAGTCTTTCTGTGTTCCTAACACCGTTCCTGCCTTCAATTGTGGTAAGTGGTGGTTAGTCTCCTATACAAATTTTTAATTTATCCTGCTTATAACATCTTTGTTTCCTAATGATCTATTTCAAATTAAAGCAAAGGTGCTGGACTTCAAATACTTTTTAAAGTTAGTATAAGATTTTGAGATATACAGAAAACATAATGTGAGCATTTTATGGTGGAGTATGCCATACAACATTGCCACAGCAATGTTTGTGTTTAAGTCTCATTAGTCGATCAAGGAGTCACTACAGTTATTATGTGCATGTGTTAATCTTGCTTATTGTTTCCACAGCTCTTCTAGATTCAGCTTTGGTATCTCTGAACTGATTCATATTATCTATGTCTGATACTTTGGTATAACGATGTTTAATTTGTTTATTTTATTAATAACAAATTGCTTTATATAGGTGTGCAAGCCTGTTCCTACCCAGGAACAACAATCAGTGGAAGAATGTCAGCAGTAAAGTTTTACTATAAAATTGGAGAGACAATCACATTCACTTGTGATGAAGGCTTGGAGCTGCGTGGTGCTCCCATGTTGCGCTGCCTGCGCAATGGCAAGTGGTCTAATGCAATACCCACATGTGTTGCAAATACTACAAGATAATTCAGCAAATTTCTCTGCCCATTAAGTGGCATTGATTTTGATAGTGAATAACATTTATTTAACAAAGGACTGTTCATAGAACAGCAGAATATTCTAAAGAATTCAGATGAACTTTAAATATATTTTCATGACATTACATTCAGGACAGATGGACGAATCTAACAAAGGATCCTAAATAATGAGGACAGTAATTGACATAGCTGAAGAAATAAGAAGAAATAGTGATTTAGTAGACCAGAGGCCTTAAATTGTGTTCTGGATAATACCCTTTTGCTTAGCTTGTAGGTCCGGAAATAATTGTGCTGTTATTGTTTAACATAGTTAACAAACATATTTATATGAAAAATTAATGAAAATACTAATAAATGAATACATACGTCAGGTTTAATATAGCTTGAACCTTATTTTTGTAATGTTATCACTATGAAATTGCAATGAATATGGCTGGTTTGGCATTAATATATCTTATAATACCAATATTATTCTAAATCTGCTATCCAGTGCTTTTTTCACATTTTATGATGTCCAGGGGTTTTCAGATTTTTATAATTGTTATTATACTATCTGCTTTTTACTAAAAAAAAATTGGAAAACTGTGTTTCTATTTTGTAGAAGAAATATATGAAAATGTACAGGTTTGTCACTGAAAATCCAATCATAACTCCTATTACAACTTTTTTTGCCTCACTGTAATAGATTCCAAGCCAATTTTAGCAAAAGTTATTTCAAAACATTTGAAAAATTAATTTTGTATTAGTTGAAACTTTCCTTCCACTGAAGGTGTTAAGTATCCTAATGTTAAATTAACTGAATGATGTGCTTTTTTATAAAACAGAAAACTTCTTATACTTTTTTTGAAAAATTCTTCAAAAGATTAACTTAACAGTGTCTAAGTCACCTAAAATAAAAATAAAAAATTGTCGTTATTAGAGTGCTGTTTTAATAATATCAGTTTCCACTGTGAGAATTGAGTGTACTCCGGTATGTTTATACTTCAGTGCACAGGGTGGCTGTTGTTAGAGCCTGTAACTACTCAGCAGGGAAGGGGGGTGGGGGGAAATCAGCACATTATGACACTTTAGTTTTAGTTTTGATTTATAGCCAGCCATATTCATTCAGATATTTAAGTAACATTTAATTATTCTGAACCTATTAAATAAGACTTTTGTAATAAATTTTAGTAAATTATTTTTCATAGGAGACCCTTGATGTTACTTTTGCACCCAATATTTTACTATATTTTTCTAATGTTATTTAAGAATAATTAAAATTGGCCTATATCTCTTGTTTGTGCTTAAAGGACTTGTATTCAACTTTTATATAATTGAATCACTTGTAGATTACAAAGTGCCAAAATATAATATACTAATATTTATGCTAAGTGCTAACTGTATATTTAATCTTGCAAATAATGTGTTAAAAATAGCTGAAAGTTATTTGACAATAAATGCAAATATTCCCAACAAAATATCTTAAAGTGGTTGCAAAATAAATGATTGGCATCTCTATTATGACCAACACTCTTTACCAAACTAAATGTATCAGGCAGTTCCTATTACTTTGCTCCAAAGTCTATGTGTGTTATATGTTTCATCCGGAAATCTGGCGACTGTATTGATATGAGCAATAAGTTTTATTTGATATCCATTTTCACTGATGTTCCCTTAAAACAAGAGAAAAGGTTATAAGTCGCAACAACAGCAATCATGTAGAATGTTTGAAAACTCTTTTTTATGTAAACAGTTCTCAGACTTGAGGCTACGTCAGTTTTGAAACTCACACAATTTCAACCATGATCATTATGGTCTTCCTCAGATAGTGAAGTACTGAACACCAGTCCCTCCCAAGGCCTTTATTATATGAAACTAGTTATCAGTTAGGCACAATTTCAACACTGTGCCACAAAGCTATTAATGAATCCCATCAATTATCCACATGTAACACAATGTCCTAGTTAAAATTATTTGTTTCCCGGTGGGTTTCAATGGATTCTTTAATAACACTGTCCCTGAAGCTGTTTGTGTGAACTCAAATATTACATTATGTTGTAATATCTTGTGTAGATTTGAGGCTATGGAAATCACAGCCAATGCAACCAAATTCTGGATGGTGCTTTAAAAGAAGACATTGAAATCAGACTAGAGATAAATTTCTTTAGATGTACAATGAGCTACAGGTTAATAATTTATTCAAAATGATATGTGATTCAAAATAAACATTGTCAGAAGTCTGGGAACATCTTGCCGATTTAAAATATTGTCAATCTCATTTACAATCTGGTATTTAGAATAATTAATTCAACAATTTTTCACAGAACAAAAGTAAAAATTAATATTTAAATTACAAATTATGAATTGAAACAAAAATATTATAAACAAGGTACAGTAATTCTGATTGTTTAAAAAAAAACGCACAAGTGACTGTTAATTGATAGAATAATAATTATGTTTATGATTTACACTTTTTATAGTAATAAGCAAGGAAACACCAACAAATCTCTTCATGTCTATTTGAGATGAAAAGCTCTCAACTTTTTTGCATAGCAAATATTTCTTTTGTCTGAAATATAATTAAGACTGTTTATAGAGCTGGTAAAGATTATCTTCTTTGACATCTAGATCTCTGTTAATGATCACAAAACTATTACATAAATCAATTTATTTTGCAGCTAAGAAAAGTTATCAGTTCCTCCCTTTAGTTGAAAGCCTTTACCTTGTAATAGCAGTGAGGAAAGAATGAAATTTAGTTTTTTTCAAAATTCAAATAAAACATTAAAATAACAAATTACTATAAGCAACATTTTTTTAACACAGTGAGGTTTTCCTTTAAAACATCAGTTTAGTAGGATACAAGTTTCTTATCATTAAAAACCAGAGAGAATACAGATACGTCTCTTTTCTACCAAGAGCTAGTATAATTATTTTAAACCATACAATTATAAACTAAACACACAATTTTTATCAACTCCTTAATTATGTTGAAAAAATTATCAAACATGTGGTTGCAGACAGCAGCCAATTTGTATGACCACATGTCCAATTCATTGCACATTTCATCCTCTCCTCACATGATTAAAGAGCCATCCAAAATATTGTGTATGTTTGTGTTGTCGCAGCCCACGCAGCAATTAATGAGTTCAATTTTTTTGCATCCTCTTTTGTGATTCCATTCCTTTTGTATTTTTCAGTTTATTCTTATTATTCCCTCTTGATAATCATTCACCTCTATTTCTCCTTTATCACTATATTTTTATTCTTGGATATTGGAAACAAAGAAACTGCCGTGAGGCACTGAAAATAAGATAGGATAGGGGGAAAAAACAAATACCCATCACTTACCACAGATGAAGGCAGGAGGGCGAGACGAACACGTAAAAACAGAAAAACATAAACACAAATGCATAATACTTTGGCATGAGCCTTAATCATGTGAGAGGCAAGAGATATGGCAGGGGGAAAGATGTGGTCACATCCTGACCTGCCACCTGAATGAAACAAAGATGGAACACGTGCGGTAGTGGTAGAATTGCCGGGGTGTGGGGATAAGGTTGCCCAGCGATAAATGTAAAACAAAATAATCTAGACAATGCTAGGCAAAGATTATTGTGTTTTATCTACCACGCGTGTTCTGCCTTTGTTTCATTCATGTGGCAGGTTGGGATGTGACCACATCTATCCCCCTGCCATATGTCTTGCCGAAATATTGTGCATTTGTGTTTATGTTTTTGTGTTTTTATGTGTTCGTCTCGCCCTCCTGCCTTCATCTGTGGTAAGTGACGTGTATCTGTTCCCCCCCATCCTATCTTATTTATATTCAACATCATTATCATATAATAAGTCATATAGCAAATAGTGTATCTTTCAGATCGGTATAGCCCTTATCCTTTCACTATTTCTACACTTTTCTTGATAGTGGGATATGATTTAGTATGTGCAGTTAGTTGTTGAGTGCTTTTCACCTCAGACAATGCTTTTTTGAAAGTTATTATGAAATTGGCTGCAACCACTGGTCTAATTTTTTTTATAGTGTCTACACTGTATGTTTATATTTATATGAAATAGTTTGTAACAGGTAGGTTTTGAGCCACTTTTTTAACATTTTAATGCATGTAACAACTGTTTGAATATCGCATGCAATGAAGATATGTCAACTGTTATATACAAGAACCAGAGTTAGAGATGCATGTTATAGCTGACATAGAAAAAAGATTTTTTTCCCCTTACATTTTAGACCTTTCTCTCAAACACACTGTTATGTAGATAATTTATGTTAATGGAGATGGCAGTTAGAGGTAACTAAATTGCTTACAGAAGCTCAATCAGAAGTTAGGTTAGGTGAGAGTAAGATTATATTACTTCTTTCTATGTGGTTGTTGTATATCATTCTAAAGGAAATTTGTAATTGTGTCACCATGCATGTTCCAGTATTTTTATAATTCTACAAAAGTAATGTTAACACAGTTAAATCAGCTAAAAAATCCATTTAGAGGAGTATTCAAGCCAATAATGGAAGAAATAGAGGACATAATACCGAAGAAAGTAGTGAGTGCTGAAATTTTCAAGTGTTGAACTCTAATAGACCAGAAAAATAATTAAACTAACATTAGTGTAGTTTAATATAATGTTTTAAATTAAATAAATTTGTTACCCTTGTTAAAATTTGTTGGTATATGGCATAAAACTTGTGACCTTAAAAATATATCGATTAACATGAACACCACAGAAATGAGTATTAATGTAATAACTGTGTTCAAAAACCAACATGCTCTCTGTATATTTTTGAAGATGAATATCTAGTTGTCAATTGCATTTGTATTCATTTAATGCAGCTTTCTTGTTCCATTCTTAACTCCAGGTGATACTGATGGTTTTCTCTAATGAATTTAATATGATATTGTTCAGTATTATTTGTTTTACCCAGAAAAATTAGTGCATCAATACATATGTACAGAGAATGGGCATAGCAGTTATTACAGATGACAGAACAATGATGCAAATTCACAAAAACTGTGCCTATAACATCCTTCGCCTAATTTGAACAATTTTTGTGAATCTGGATTATTCTCCCATCAACTATAATATTTAAAAATTCCTTTCTATTTGTATTTCCTTATAGGCACCATTATTTTCTATAAAAACTTTGAACACAGTTCATCAGACATTCGTGCCAAGGTTTACACTAAACAAAACATGATCCAGCTGACAAATTTCTGATACCTTGTTTATCATTAATTTTTTTTTATATTTATTAATGTTACACGTAAAAGAGACTAAAACAAAACCAAGTATTAGTTGGGAACAGATTTGTTCTTAACACACTGGGAATATGTATTTTCCTAAAGGAAATTTAAATGATTTTTCCATTGAACATTTATTAATAAGAATAGTGTTGTTACAGAAAATGTTAACATATGCCTAAAACCCAAACACCAAACGCACAAGGAGTTATCAACGAATACCTATTTTACCTTATCCTATAGAATACTAGATTAGGTATGATTGTAAATGGTAATGTCAACATATTCAGTATTATTAATACAACAGTGTTTTATATTATTATTTAACCTTCAGAGTACTGTAATACTTGTATAACTGAACATATCCATTTTAGTTTTGGGAAACATAAAAATGACATTTGTATAAAGTTATCCTGAGGTGCTTATTTGGAATACTATATCAACAGCATTATCCATATAAATCCAAAAATCTATTTGTAAATGTATGTTTCCTTTAATGTACAAAAGCATGCATGGCTTACAGATACTTTTGATATTGTAAGTGATAAGAAATATGTGTAAAAAAATGAATGTATTGTTTATAGTGTAAAATGTTTTTATTGTGATTTTTTACATGAAGCCCTTAATCTAGGGACAGGTAATACATGTGTGATGTATGCTGAAAGACATAAAAAAGAAATGTTGAAAACATCAAAAAATGGATTTATGTAAATTGGCCGTAATTTTATGTCTTCCATAATAATAAAAGATTGATTTTGATACATGTGCATTTGTCATTTAGTTATAAATTAACATGTCATAAATGGGATGCAGTTTATATAGACCAAAAAAGAAGAAAGTTTTAGATCCAGCACATAGGACATTTAACAGCACTGAAACAACCACTCAATTTACACTGAATACCTTGTGGTTTGTAAATCTGCTACATAATATTAAGAGGTGTTATTTATATGTAACTTAGCAAATCACAAGCTAGATACTTCAGATAAATACACAAAGGAGGCAAAGTTGATAATGTGGTACTAGATATTGCCACAGCATGTGATAAAGTAAACCATAGAATGGTGATGGATAGGGGGGTTAATACCTCTGCAGTGAAACACTGTGTTTCTTGCTACATAGACAGGGGCGTAGCTACTATGGTGCTAAGCGGTGCAGTACACCAGGGCCCCTACACTCAGAGGGCCCCCAAGTGAACCTTTGTGGACCTCCAAGCGCAGTTCAGAGGGCTGTACCGTCTAAGGGGGCCCCTAAGATACAGGGAGCCCCTTCACTAAGAGGCCCTCACTGATCAGGGGGCCCCCAAGCACAACTCAGGGGCCCCTACCAGCAACACAAAGCAAAAAAAAAAGGACGCCCATCTGGCCTGAGGGCCCAATTTGCACCGGGGCCCTTGTTGACCTAGCTATGCCACTGTACATAGAAGAATTCTTATGAGGTAAGAAGGAAAGAGTAAGGGTTAAACATGTGGTATCAGGGAAGATGAAGTGAAAACAGCTGTTTGTGAGGCAGTGTATTGAGACTAATGCTATTAATTATTTTAATGAAAGATTCTGTTATTAGTTTTTGTCAGAAATTAGAGTATTTGTAGATGACACAACTATAAACATGAGAAACAATGAGGTAACATTAATGTGGAAAGAGAAGATAAAATCACCCATCACTACCATAACTTGAAGAGAAGAGGGAAACAGTAGAAAAAAAAGCACTCCACAAACAGAAAAAACACAATATTTCAGACTATGCCCTTCTTCATAAAATTAGAAATATGTGACTTAGCTCATACAGGCACCAACAGTCGATGCTGGCACGAGTCCAGTCACTGAAGTATTGTGTTTGTCACTGCTGCCCTCCTCCCCTAAACTTAGGTGAATAATGGTTGATGTCATCTTTCCATATTAATCTATAAATTAAGTAAGACTGTAACCAGAAGAAATTCTTAAGACGGTCTGAAGAAAAAATTGAGTTTGGGGCATTGTTCATGATCTACAGAAAAGTAATAAACTGTTTTTAAAATTTGTGTATGTCACACTCTGTCTGTTTAGATGAATGGGATTCATGTATTAACAACTCGTGGGATTTTTAATAATGTACAAACCTGGTCCTGGGTGTATATCAGAGTATTTTGATGTGAAATTAGATAGCTTAAAATTTTAACATAAAATTGTCCACAAATCAGTATCCATCTTTTGTTGAATGTGATTCACACAGAAAAAAAATGGATTTTGAAGTATGTCCCATGATCCCAAGAGAAAATTAGGGTAGGCTATGTTTCATTTTCTTGTGATGTCAAAAAACTGAGAAATTTAGATTAAAGTGCTACGAAATTAGTATCCATTATTCATTGAATGCAATTTCCAAAAAATTTACAATCCACAGTCACAGTTGAAATTGCTTATCATGATTTCAGTACATGAGGGGCATTGTTAAGTTACAATTTATTTTCCTCACTGGCAACATATTAACCATGTCATAATCAGTAATGTCAAAAAACTAACTAGTATGCAGACAGAACATTACACGTCTTGTACAATTATGCAACAAAGGTAAAATAGCTGGTTGAAGGTATAAAGTGGCATATAATTTATCTGGTCATTTGCGCAAGACATTTTGTTAAAGCAGAAGGAAAAAATTTTAATTTCCTATCACTATTAGAGATGATAATATGGGAATGTAATATGCAAATAATGGATCTGGACCATGAAAACATGCTTCAGAACTTTCTCGAATATAGAGGAATGATATAAGCACTACAATATGAATATTATATGCAAGTATTTGAGAGTTGGAAATTAGGGCACTAAGATCTGACTGTACAAATTACCACAGAACACAATCAGAAACTGATATGATAATGGTTCTGATTTCGAAAATAGGGGAAAGGAGAGTTTAATGATGATGATGGCCAGATGGAAACTCTACACAAAAATTTTCAATGTAGTATGTGGAAGGGAAGAAAGGACTGTCACATAATTTAGCACTTGATATCATGAAATAAAGGGACGGGAAAGTTTCCATTTGTGGGTAAGGGACTGGAATTAATTATCAAGGGAGACTTTAAAAAAGTCACATAATGCTTTTCTATAGCCTCAGGCATAATCATGATCATAGTTAATGATAATAATAAAGACAACTCACTCAAGGCAGACATGAACATTGTATCATTTATCAACACTAAATACAAATATAAGAGCAGCAACTATATGGAAAGAAGCATGCAATTAACACATTAACTTAAGAAAACGAATCTTAATCTTTTCAACAAAAATACAGTCACTGCATTAAAGATACAGTGGGAAAATGTGAGGCCATATAATGGTTTCTTCTTGGGTGAAATAGTTCCCAAATCAGGTTCCTGGGTAGCAGATAGGAGTCATCAGAATGAATGTATAACTTCCACAGGTTGGAGTATGGCATTTAGAAGTCTGAATGGGACAGGTAGATTAGAAAACTCAAAAAGGGAGGTGGAATATCAGAGTAGAAGGAACAAAAATGTTAAGGATGATGCAGGAAGCGAACACAACACCTGTTTTAGAAATCAAATAAACAGGAAATGCAAGAAAGCAAAAGAAAATTTGCTGCAAGAAAAGTGAAGAAGTAGAAAAAAATGGTCATAGTTAACCCTTTCCTCCCTGACGGTACTTATAAGTACCGCTGTATTTACCACCATATAATTCGACAATACCAGTGTCCACTGCATTGTTAAGCCTGTGTATGTATTGTTGTATGATTAAGTCAGACAATGACAACATTTATTTTTAAATTCTGCGTGAAATTGCCGAGAAATTAATTTTCTAAGTTGGGGCTTGACAGCATACTGACCAGAGTAACAAGTGGTACATTACACTGAATTTTTAGATGATAATTTACTTGGTAAGTGTCAATTTCTGTTATTAATTTTTTAGTTTGAACATTTAACCATAGTTTTTTTTACCTATAAAATATGTTTTTTCTAGTTTCTTTACTAAGTAATCTGGAAAAACCAACGTGGACTTATAAGTACCATCAGGGAGTTCTGCGTAGTTTTATACAGATTATTGGTCAATAGATTTAGCAAGTATACAATTGATTTTAACATTGTTTTAGATATTTTCAAATGGATATTTTTATGAAATACACTCTGATTGAAGCTCCTCTCTTAGAAGTTTATAATTTATCAGCTTTTCTCTTAGAAGTTTATAATTTATCAAGGCAGAAATGACTGGAATGTTCTCAGATTACTCATTAGGTCAAGGAGTAGTCTTAGAACTGACTGAAAAAAATGGATCAATGACGATGTTATCTAGTATTATCATTATTTTTCTTCAGTTTCATTATTAAAAAACGGAAACAACTTTTGTTTGTGGGAGAATCAGACCCCTACTGCAAGGGACTTTCTAACAATCTGCTGATGGAAAACTAAAAAGAGGAGATTGTGACAATGAATTTACAAACCTAGGTATTTGCTACTGGAAATGGAAGGATAAAAGGGTCATACATTTAGTATCAAATTTTCATGGAAGTGGTGAAACTCCACTATACTGGTTGGGGTCAATGGCAACTTCAACAGATGGGCCCTCTCTCGGGTTGGATTGGTGACCTGGAGAATCTTGGACCAGAGGGCCTCTCTGGCCGGTCATCGGGGGCCACCTCCGGCAGTAGGTCCCGTAGCATTTTGCCCATCTTGCCACCCTGCTGTTACACCACTAGTTATATGCAAAGAAAAAGATGGATTGAAGTCGAAAATTTCATGCTCAGGACTCAGGAGTCGTCAAGGAATACAATACCTTCACAATGACTACAATACCACCTTTATGTGTGGGGTTGATACTGCTGATCAGCTGATGACTTTGTGCAATGCTGATAGAAGATTACTGAAATCATGGTAAAGATTGTTTTTGGGAATTCTGGATGTTGTATTTGTCAATGCCTATAACATAAATGGTCCGATATTTGAAAAAAAGTCTGTAATTTTTTTAGAAGATCCTTTGCACAAGGTATGATGACTATGAAGGATATCGGTAAAAAGAAAAGGTCATCTATATATATTTCACCAAGCCCTCATCCATTCAAACAACACAAGTCATACTATTCCACAATGAGAGATGTAAGATTGGGAAAAAGAAGTATACACTGTCCCTAATTTGTAAAAATCCGATGAAGATGTGAAGTATGTAGAATGAATAAAATACAGTCAAAACATCATTCCAAATGTTGCACTGCAATGTCTTTTGTGTCTGAATGAGCAAAAAGATTTTTTTTTTAATATCATGAGGCAAACATTTCATACCAATATGAACATAATTGATTTCAATTGCTATATCTGTACATCCTGCGATACACAAAGTCCCTGACAGTACTTATAAGTACTGGCTTAGTAATTGGCACTTAAGTTCCAAAATAAATTTGAAAAAATGTGTTTGTTTAATTTCAAGTACCTTTATACAAATATATAATCAAAACTATAAATTTCCCTTTATTTCCAATAGCCGGTAGGGAAGGGTTAAAATAGATGAATTAGATGAATTGAAAAGTATTTTAGAGAAATGAAGAAAAAATATATAAACATTAAAGGTGCTGAGGTCAACCCTCTCTTAAGCCCAGAAGAAAAACCGTTGAAGAAATAACTATACGAGATGTGACAGATTTGAACAACATTGTGCTGCAAAGAGATGACCATGTTGATATAGATGAATTAGGAAATTTTAACTAATTAATTAAATATTAATGGAGCACATGCTCTGGTGGCAATTTCCCTAAACACACATCTTCCCATTTTCCTGCACCCACCTACATTTGCCCTCTAAAAATTTTAACTTTGAATTCTTTCAACATTTTTGGTAAATTATTCATCATTTCCCTTGGTAACTTATTCCAATCCCTGACACCCTTACCCAGGGCCGTAGACAGGTTTAATGGGCCTCGGGCAATTTCACCCGACCGGGCCCCTCTTACCCGCGGGGGGGGTCACTTTTTTGACAACAATAAAACAAAACAAAAGTATTCAGATCCTTACAGTCAGCTGATAAAAAACAAAGCAAAAAATGTAAACAAACTAATTTGGCATTTAAACTATAGACAGTCAATTAGGAAATGTTTTACTATCTAAAGGTAGAGTTGAGATGGATCAATTTACCATTGATTATATTAATGATACTGATTGATTACAACTTTATCAATTTTCAAGACTTATATTAATTAATTGTTAACAATTTTTAATTTTTGTTGTTGAAGGTAAAATTTACATAACCTAGATTTTTCCGGGCCCCTGTCAACAATTTATGGGCCCGGGCCCCGGGCAAATGACCCGAAAAAACCGGTCTGTATATGGCCCTGCCCTTACCTAAAAAAGAGATTCCTCCTACACCCTTGTGCCTGAAATCCAGTTCCAGCTTGTGGTCATGGTCATCTTTTCCCTTCCATGTACTACTTTTCATACCTACACCAATATCTTTCCATGCCTCATCACCGGTATACACCTTCTACACTCCCATGACCCTCTTCACCCTCCACCTGTCTTGCAATGAATCCCATTCCAGCTCTTTTATCATGCCAGTTACTGATTCCATTCTGCAATAATTTCCAGAAAAAAATCTAGCAGCCCTTTTTTGCACCCTCTCCAATTCCTGTATTTGATACTCAAAATGTGGGTATCCAAAAGTTAAGAAACAGGAAAGATTCCAATTGATTTAACAGAAGTATCATACACACTCTCCCAATGAAAGCACAAGCTGGTAATTGTGAAAATTATTATATGATAAGTCTAACATCACATGCTTCTAAAACTGCTGTATAGCAGACGAAATATTAGATGAAGATTACTTTGAGTGTACGGAACACTATGAACAAGAGAATCAATTCTGTATTCAAGATTATTTCTAGGAGTACAGATCAAGAAAAACAAAAGATTCTTTTGTGGTGTCTGTAGACTTATATAACAAGCTTTTGATGTCATCGCATGTTTAAAATGTTAAAGAAGTTGGGTCTAAAACATTGATACAGAATAAAACCAGTAATTTTTAATCAATGTATGGATCAGATATTATAAAAACCATTTAAAAATGGGAAAATATTGAAAAATTGTCGATGCTTTATCTTCGGTATCACTGCTTTTACTCTGAAGAAGATTATTGGCATTTACTATCTGATGTAATTAATAATTAATCTAAACATCTTAGTTTACTTTTATAATGGCGTGTCGAAGAGCACTGTTATTGATGTATACAACTTAAGAGGAGAAATAAAATATTAATACTAATATTACAAAATAACAAAAGCGATGGCTATACCATGATAAAAGTAGAGAATCACAAGAGGAGTTCATAGTTAAAAAGGGTGTTATACAAGGTTGTAGTCTATCCCGATTAATAAAAGAAGCAACTGAGTAAATAAAAGAAAAATTTAAATGTTGTATAAATGTTCAAGGAGAAATAATTAGAATTCTACAAATCGCTGATGCCATTGGCCTGCTAGCAGAACAGAGCGAGGATATCGGAAAAGTCCTGAATGATACAAAGAAAAGACTGAGGGAAGTTTTTGGGCTAAATACAAACAAAATAAAGCAAACGTCATAATATGAAGCAGAAATGATAGCAATAAAGGTAGATTAAATATAAAATTGGATCGGATGTAACAGAGGAAGTAATCGAGTTCCATTATTTAGTAAGTAAATTGGCAACTGATGACCGAAGCGATGATCTCAAAAGCAATTTTAAATTTTTTGCAATTGAAAGAATTTGTTTTCGAAATAATAGACGAGGACAGAAGTTCGTGGAAGCGTCTCAATAAAAGAAGAGAGATATATGGATTTGGTAAATCTGTTAGAGGAATGAGCAGTAGACGGAAAAGGCTGCACAGAAGACAGAGATTGTA
This sequence comes from Vandiemenella viatica, assembly GCA_031002005.1. Classification (NCBI taxonomy): domain Eukaryota; kingdom Metazoa; phylum Arthropoda; class Insecta; order Orthoptera; family Morabidae; genus Vandiemenella; species Vandiemenella viatica. The sequence goes on from CM061919.1 coordinate 77,555,114, forward strand.
ATATACCGCATACAGCATATAAATGATGATGTAGGTTGTAGTGATATATTAAATTGAAAATGTTAGCTCAAGATAGGAAGAAATGTAGGACTGCATCAAATCAATTTATTCTACTAGTAAAGAAACACACAATTTCCTCGGAACTGTACCACAACTGTGTAGTACACATTTTAGTCCAGCACACTGAAGAAATTCACAAATTTTATTTCATTCTGTCCTCATCTCATAAACTTAAACATAATTATAACATACATTAAATAGAATAATAAACACAATACTTTTTTCATACATTCAATAAACCCACAAACAAAATACCCGCGACGAAGTAGAATAAGTTGTCTCTGGATAAACAATAGAATAACAAGGTGCAAATCTGTAATTGTCTCAGAATTGTTAACACATGATGTCATGAAAGATAATACTTTAAAAACCAAAAGAAGCATGCTTATTGGAAGTAAGTAAAGTATAATATTATGTACACATAGATATCAATATATTTTTTTAAAAGTTATGCTAAATGTGAAAAACTATTAACAGTTTTTAGTACAGACTAAAAAGTTAGATCGATAATAATTTCTCGAAGAGAGATCCTAAAATAAACAGACCTTCATTAACACTTGCAAACCTATTAACTAAGCAATTATCTATTCTGGAATCGCAAAGTCAAAGCCGGTTTAGCAGCGTCAAAAGCTTTATCAGAAATGTTAAGTACTGCAGTAGTAATGTGAAACTATATCTCCTCAAGCTCTACGTGATATGCTTCACAGAGAAATTATTACACCTATCTGCTTGGGGCTAATGATGGAGGAACACACCTTGTGCTGCAATGGTGCGCTAGCGACTTAGCACGTTTTTTGGCCAAGTCATGCATTCATTTGCACTCCAATAATTGGCCCAAATGTATTAGAAGAACTTTATATTTGTTGAACGTTAGATGCAATGACAATTCGATGAAATTCGTAAATAGAAGACAATATCAACTGCAGCAGGGGAGCACTACCGGCCTCCTGTCACAACAGCTAACAGCTGTTAGGAATCTTAAAGCTTTCTTCGAAGCTTTTAGGAAATCACTTCTTTCTTGCTGCTGGTTTATCAGACATATCGCATCTTTAAAATTGATCAGTGTTTTTGTAGATTACATACAGTGCATAGTGATCAAAATATCGTTATTCGTTGGTAAATAATTTAAGAGAGAAAGCAGTGCAGTTTTTACGCAGATAAAGAGTTTTACATTGTGAACGTACACATTTTACATGAAATCATAGTGAAAACTTAGAAGATCCCGTAATAAGCGTAATATCCAACTCAATGCTCAGAATCGTTGTGGGCTTATGTAAAGCGTTTGAATGGCCTGTGGGATTCTTGTCTATGTGAGTTTTTATGGCATAACTAACTTCGAAACTGAAATTTGAAATACCAAATATATAAATACATTATTGCTTTATGGGAACTTATTTGCTCCGCAAGTACTAGTTCAATTAAATTTGTCTTGTAGTATTGAGTTAAATAAAAAATATGTGTTCAAGTACAAAAAGTTTTAAGGCCCAGTCAAACAGAGCGCGGACTGCCCGCGCGGTCAGAACGCGGCGGTCTGACGGCAGTCCGCCGAAGTTGTAGTGGACGAACAGAGCGCGGGCAGCTGAGGGGCGGGCGGACCAGTGTTGAAGCAATCGTGGACGAAGGAAGGAAGGGGTAGTTGATTTTTTTTATTTATGTCTGCCCTCTCCTTATTAACGTGTCCAGCAGTTCATCTGACGAAGAAGAATTGCTTCTTCTGCTCGCTTTAAATAGTTCACGGCGATAAAATCAGTTTATACATCACGAAACTATCCTGCCGCCTAAACCATTACCTGATACAGACAAGCCCATTCCTCACGTATTTTTAGGCGATGGAAGATTCAAACTAAAAACTTATTTAATGCGCCCTTTTGCAAAAGCTACAGTTGTAAATGATTAAGGGGGAAAATATTCAACATCTTTGTACGGTACGACGTGTAGTATAAAATACCTTTAGAAGTTTAGCTCAGACGTGGCGTATATTATTTTTTTTTTGGCCTGAAGAATTGGATGTAGATAGCGCAGTCGAAGCTGTCAAAGCTACATGTTGCCTTCACAATTTCGTAAGAAGTTACACAAAACAGTTCACTGAAATTGAACTACAAGGTGACACAATAATAACAGATCAACATGCCAATGCTTTCTCAACCGCAAGTCGATTGAGAGAAAGATCAACTGATGCTGCCTATGCGGTACGGAACCATTTTCTAAATTACTTCAACAACGAAAATTCATTTTAATTTTATCATAATTATACTAATATATTATTGCATCTATGGGTTATGGAAAATAAAAGATGCCGTATAAAATAAATGTATACTTTCTTGTCTGGTTGAGCTTTTCAGATATTTCATTCCACGTTTATGCTTTCTTGGCATGTTTTTGTACTCGGGAATGCCGAGATTCTTATAAAAATAAACATTCTCGAACGCATTGAATGAGACTTTCTAACTCGTCCACCATTGCCCGCCGCGGACTCTGTGGAATTCACAACCTGCCCGCTGCCCGCCGCGGACTGGGCTTCCGCCGCGCGGTAGGCCGCGCTCTGTTTGACTAGGCTGATGCAATACTATGTACCACAGAGCCCGCGCGGACTGCCCGCGCGGGCTGCCCGCGTTCTGTTTGACCGGGCCTTTAAGTTATATTTTTTGTGCTACTTCCATGAGTAAGAATTTCATTTCAAGGCTATAGAAAACGTGAATAAAATGATGGGGACTAATAGAAAGAACAATGTGCGAAACCGAGCATTGTGAGTGAGCGGTAACGCTCGGTCTTGACATTTGGGAGGACGCAGGTTCCAGTCCCCATCATGCCATCCAGATTTCCGTTTTCCATGGTCACCCAAAATCACACCAGACAAATTCCCAAAAAGTGCATGGCTGAGCTCCTTCCCGTTCCTTGCCCTCAGTCCTCTCGCTCCTACTGTGACTTCGACGTTGAAAAGGCCTAAAGTCCGAAGGAAAAGAAAAAAAAGGCAAAAAAATTGTACAATTAGCTGCTGGCAATGTCAACAGATATTGAATCTTTGGCTATACAGTCAATTACGCTTTTTTAAAACAATTATATCCAGTCTCTAAATTTTACTTATATTTTTTGTGATATTTCCAATAATAATTAGCCATTTTCTTTTTATTAATTTCATTTATCTACTTTTAATTTTTCGTTTAGGTTTGTGCGTTATTATATGGAAATGAGCAAGATGCTCAAAAACAAGTTTATTTAATATCTACTGTTGCTGAACCAATTGAACTCAATTTGCCAAAAAGACAACAGAAAAATAACAAAGCTGAAGTTCTCATGCGTCGTCCTATTTCGAGTGATCTTTCCCTTACAGATTACTACAAGTACTTAAACATTTGTTTACCAAGAAACTATTTCAAGAAGAAGGGATTGAAAAATGTGCGTTCGTTGCAAGCATTTATTCAAAAATGATAAGCGTATTGATGGTGTAGTATCGCACAATAACCCGTTCATTCAAAAGAGGCAGTTCTGATCTGCTCTATTTCCAATTCTCTGTCGTTACCTCTACATGCATCGCCTACGTGGAAAAAATGGTCAGCTCGGAGAAATAGGAAAGAGGATGTGGTAAAGTGCTGAGGAGCGTGGCAAAGGAAACGAGTCTTTGAGCCGCTAGTTATGAGCGAACAGAATATAGGAGAAATGCATTCAAGTGCATGGGTACTATTTACATCATAGGGCCCGGCGCTAGGAATTTCGAGCCCGGGGTAAAATGGGCGACAGTGGGCGGATTCTTGGCTTCCAGGCCTGCGGGCCCTGCAGCCGGTGATCGGGGCCCCCCATCAGTCGGCGGGCCCAGGTGCATTTGACCCACTTACCCCCCCACCCCTTACCCCTAACGCCGGCCCTGTTCATCAATAATGTATGTGCTTAGTTTGTAAAAACAAAATTGGGAAGTTAATACTGAGAAAGACCATTTGATTTTATGCCAGACATTCGTTACGCGTTTGGAAGTCACTTAAGGGGATTTACACCTGTCTGAGAAATTTTGCTGTTGGGTACGTTACTAGTTAGTAGTTTTCGCACTCCCGAGATGTTCCGAATCTTGATATTAAATGCCGATGTTTCAGCCAAACTGTTACGGCGAAGTCACCCAATCACGTAACAGCCGCATTTTTCTGACTAGCCGGATCGTTCAAACTTTTAAATGTGTGTGTAGTCCAGTAGCGGGGTAGTTTTACCTTGCATTATATCACGCAGAAGATTTTTTTTTATCTGATATATATTGGTGAGAGAATGCAGAAACCAAGTTTTCGACCTCCGACACTCTCAGCACAATTTTCTGTGGCCAAAGAAGTCAAAATTTTGGTACATTTTTCAGTTTTTTGTCTATAGCTCCCTCGCAGGGCCGCAGTTAGGCTCTGTTGACCTCTAGGCTGTACCTGACGGCAGTGGCCTCTCTGACTTGGGTCTTAAATTCGAAATTCAACCCAAAAAAAATATGGGTGACATTTTTTTTTTTACGTTTGGTGCGGGCCCCCCTCTTTTGGATAGACGGCAAAATTTCCTAAAACTTTTGTACTACACTTTTCCAATAAGGTAGGTTTTTACCTACTTTGTCGCTCAAAATGACCTGGAACCCCTGTATATATACTTGATATATATGTATTTCTGTATGACATAGTATATATATATATATATATGAACTGTACTATGATTACTAATGTTCAATTAAATAATCATATGTCATTATTGACCGGGAGATTCCGAAGGATTCTAAGGCTGCGAGGTGACAGCGTTTTAGATTCGCCCCTTTGTGGCTATCTAACCTCACCAGCCAATAGCACCGGGTATAGAACACCTACAGCTTAACGTGTAATCCGAACCATAGAAGCGTTTTGGCCTACTGCAGATTACACAGCAAGCTGTGCAGAGCTGAAGGTCGGTTTAAAGGCTTTTGAAAATCGCAGTTGAGACCGGGATTTCTGTCTCCAGCCTTAACCACTGAGCTACCAGACCGGTCTATTACTGATAAGAGCGGAAATGAATGTATAATGTTATTGCACAAAGTTATTAAGTGATAATAAATTCGTAATAAGGTAAAAATTGTTCATAAATCAATCTTTTTCGTTTGTATTGTCCGGCTTATCAATGTCCTCACCTAGAATTGTGTCTCATTCATCCATTGCATCAGGTGTGGCTTCCTCGAGGTCGAAGAATGTTTCCTCTCCTTCATTTACTTAAGTCATAGGAATGTTTTTACGAGACAGACCAGAGCAGTTTTTACAAGCAGCTGAACAGTGTAGTCCTGATTTGCGACAGCTGCATCGTGGAGTACAAGGTTTCTTGCAGGAACATGATACAACCTTCGGAGTAAACTCAGGTGCAGCGACTTTTATTATTGTAACTGGAATAATGTTCGACGAGCCTTTCCTTCATCCCCATGCCGATTGGAAAGTTTCTGGACCCAGCCATGCTTGCACTTGGTAGTACGTGCGTATTGAGTGAAACAACACAGCATCTGATGTTGGTGGCAACCGTGCTAGCTTGAGTCTATTTTTCCTCGGCAGATTTCGTAAACATTTCGTATCTGAGCCTTCCAATGTTCCACAAGCAATTAGTCCGTACCGTTCCATGATGAACTGTTTCCCAGCGTGTTCTCCAGTTGCTAGTCTCTGGAGGCAAGGAGTTCTGAGAAGTTAGCATGAATGTTACTTTCAGATATGGTTGCTGCTGAATAGGTAGCAGAATTTTTCTTTCCTATAGCCGAAAAATGCTGACATTGTATGACATTCAGTAAATGCATGGATGAAGAGGATATGTGTGGGTTCAAACTTGAAGGAAGAGATTGAGTACCATAAACCTGCCTCCTTGCCTTTCCCTGTTTTATGGAAGTACAACTTCTCGTGTTACCAAGGCCCGTTAACAGATCAAGAAAGCTAATATACTCAATTCACACTATCGGTTTTATTGCTTGGGAAATAGCTGTGTCAACAATCAATCCACCTGCATCTTCTTTTGCCTGTTGAACTTGGATGTCTCCTTTTTCAGTTTTTGCATTAGTATCAAAATTACACAGTTCTTGCTGCTCTCATATATTGCGTCACTGCAGCACTTGTTTCCTCACTGAAAATGATATCTGCTGAAGTATCTGATGTTTTCAAATGACGAAACCTTTCAAATGACTTTATTCCTCTCTGCGCAGCATCAACTCGGTATCCGTCAAATATAACTGTGATATTGGATCCATAGTGTGTTCTTCATATTTTACACGGATGGAGCCAAGGTTTGCACTACAATGCCACATAATCTTATGCAAGAGGCATCCTCCATCCACAACAAATCTTTTTATATTGAATGTTATATCTTCAAGAGATGTAAATACTTAAAATAGATACAATTTTGTTCCCTTGAAAACGAAACAAATTCAAATGGAAAACAGTGTTTCAAACAATTCAACCGGAAAAGAATTGGATTTATGACTAATTTTTTACTTATTATGACCTCATTTTGACTGTGTAAATATACTTTGTGTCATAGCATTATGCTTTCATTTTTGCGGATCCGTTTTTCAAACTGGTACAAATAGCATCAGTAATGGAGCGGTCTGGTAGCTCAGTGATTAAGGCGTCTGACTGGAGATCGAAACCCGGTCTCAGCTGGGATTTTCAAAGGCCATTAAACCGAACATCAGCTCCGCCACAGCTTGCTGTGTAATATGAAGTAAGCCAGCACACTTCCGTGGCTTGGATTCCATGTTAAGCTGTAGGTTCCCTATACCCGGTACTATTACCTGGTTAGGTTAGACAGCCAGAAAGGGGCGCACTGCGCCGCGAATCGAAAACGCTGTCACCTGGCGGCCGAACAATCCTTAGGAATCGCCCGGCCAACAATGCCATATGATTATTGAACTGACAATGAGTAATCGTAGTACAAAACATATATATACTATGTCATGCAGAAATACATATATATCAAGAATATATACAGGGATTCCAGGCCATTTTGAGCTACAAAGTAGGTAAAAACCCAACTTATCGGAAAAGTGTGAAGTTTTGCTGATTTTCGGAGAATTGTAGCTCGCTTAGTTTTGAGTTTAGAAAAAACTTTGTGGTACAAAAGTTGTAGGAAATTTTGTCCTCTTTCAAACAAGACATAAAGTATTTCTTGCTCGGACTCATCAGGAAGGAGTTACAACGAAAAACTGAAAAAAAGTACCAAAATTTTGAAGTTTTTTGGCCAAAGAAAATTGTGCCGAGGGTGTCGGAGGTTGAAAACTTGGTTTCTGCATATTCTCACCAATATATACAAGATAAGAAGAAAAAAAATCTTCTACGTGATATAATGTTTGTTAGTCCCCCTTTTTACGACCCCGTTACTGGACTATTAGTCCTATAACCTCTTTTTCGGCTCATCAAGAAGCCTTTAATGGAAAATCGGATAATCGCTGGTCCTACAAGTTGGACTGTGAATGAGTCGCTAGAGCGGTGGAAAGGCGGGTGGCGGGCACGGATATGTGCGGTGGCGTGACCTTGTGCTTGATGCTTGAATGAAACGAGCCGCGAACTCCGCAAAGTTCATATGACAAATATTGTTTTTTTAGACGCGTGCGTGATTGAGCGAATAACTCAATTAACTTGTGAAATCATCCCACGTTTTTTGTTGTTGAAAGATGAGGCAAAAAATAAATCAATATGGCAGTATTTTATGGAAATAGACTTTACTTATGAAAAAATGAAGAATTTGGAATACAAAATATAGGTACCTATTTTTATTTTAAGTTTATTTTTGATGAAATATTAAAATAAATATAATTATAAATTTATTTTCCGTATCGGCATGTCTAGCACTAAACATCCGCATTCGTTGAGATGACTTCCTTTACAGCCCTACTTCAAACTCTCCATGTACCCAGTCCCATGCGGCTCCTGTAGTTTGTTCCATTCGAGACCCAATATCTACTCCATCTGCTCCTGGATCGCGGTCTTACAGAGCTTCGTAATATTGATGGTTAAATGTTATGTGATAACTGTATTTCTTTGCAATAAAGACTGTGATAATTCCTTTAAATTGCCGATCAGTGTATTATTTCACCGTAACTGGTAGCTGTCGAGTGAAATTTTTGTCCATAATTTTCCCAAACCTAGTACTGAACTCTAAATTGTGAAAGCAACCCGTGATGTTTAAATAAATTAAATTAATTTGTTGTTTCAACACTTATTCGGTATCGGAATAGGTTTTCTATATTGTCAGGGAAATATAGCATTCCAATACCGCTGAATACTACCTGATGAATGTTTATGTTAGGTAAACGTTTTTCGAATTTATTGGTAGTATATGGCCACTACACGCTTGTAGTATGTTAAGTGTCCCAGAGGCCAGTAATGCTTTTAATTAATGTAGTAGTTCTTAGATGGAAACCTAATCTAAATCGAGGCGAGTCGGGAATTACGTCCTTGACTGTTCATTCCGCAAGGATATAATTTACTTTGTATTTACTATTTGTGTGTGAATGCAGGCTTTCCCGGCGAATAAATAACAACAAATCTTCTCGGGTTTGCAGCCGGATTTTATTACAAAGCGCTTTGTAATAAAATCCGGCTGCAAACCCTAGAAGATTTGTTGTTCCTATTTGTGATTTATATCGATTTTTTATGGCTTTACGCTTCGTTGACTACGAGATCATAAGATGGTCATACCCTTTTGAAGAATCCATCGTTGCATTCGACCTTGACCTTTTGAAGGAGCCATCCCGACATTCGCCTGATTTCGGATAACCACGGGAAATGTGGCTAGCCGGATAGGGATTCGAATCTGCGTCCACCGAATGTAATGCCAGAGTGTTACCTAGGTATGAAGAAAGGAAAAACTTCTATTCAGACCACTGAATATTCACAGGTAGTTTACCTATCCATTTGTGGTTTTAATGTTTCATCTCTAAAATCAAAACTGGCAAAATGATTTAAATATCTTATCTGGAAATAAACTTAAATGTAGCGAGTAATTCGTAATCATAAAAGTGTGAACAAGCTATTTTAAGTGATGGTTCTCAAATATTGTAGAAAATGTTTACAGAACTGATATGAGTCTGTATTTTTCAAACTTTTGTTGATGTCGAGAAAGCTCTAGAAAGTAAGTAAGCATTTCTTCTTTAAATGAATAAGAAAAAACAGCATTTTACCTTCTTAAGTCACACAGCCATCCACAATTTTATGTTTCCACAACCTGCACCCGCGACTTCGTCCACGCGGAATTTGATATTTGTGCTGTTAACTCAAACTCTCAAATAAATATTGGCCAGATAGACTAAGACAGAGGAGCAGTAATGCCTGTATTTTTCGTTTTCTTCTCTTCTCTTTCTGAATTTATATTGTAAGCAGTGCTTTAGTCACCCTTCAAACTACCACTAATTGGAAATCTTTTGTATTTATCGATGATCCACAGATACCCTTCAATATTGTTCACATGGCTTCGCGAGGCAATAATTGAAATGATGCTGCCTGGCCTGTGTACGAACAGATTTCTTTATTTGCATGTATATACAAACTATGATACAAAAACCCGTATAGCTTTAAGCGATTAAACTTTTACTTACAAAATATTTTTCCATTTTTTTTTTTAAATGTACTAACTATATAAAGCAAAGCTGTAAGAAAATTATTTAGCCAGATATTTAGACTTTTTAAAAGTGGATTTTTTTTTAGCAATGGCTGCTCAAGAGCGTGGAAATTTGAAATTTTGGCATATTTGGATTCATGGGCTAGAAATAAATTTATTAGTAGTCCTATCAAGTAAGGGGTACAAATTGGCATAGTTAACAAAATGCCCCAACTTCTTTATGAAAGAAATTCTTAAAATTACAAAAAAATTATAATTGTTCTCAATAAATATGTATTTTTTGCTTATTTATGATTCATTTGTACTTAACTATTGAATGTTATGTTAAAGGCCATTTCCATAGCTTCAAAACAAAAGTAATTTCAACTCTTCATATCTTATAGTTATCTGCAATTAAATACATTAGGTATTGCAAGATTTTAAAAATTTATGGATTTTTAGCCAAATTTCGTAGGGCCATAATTCCGTCAAAAAAATTTTGTTTTGCAAAATCCTTTTGGGATACATCATAACTCCAATATTATTTTCTACTCTAATTTAAAAAAAAAAAAAAAAAATCGCAACTGACACCCGCTGTCTGATTTGAAATGGAATGGGTCAAGTATGAAAATGATGAGAACGATTATTAGTTTTTTTATTTATTTAAAAATTCCTAACATACTAATCATTATTATTATATTTACCAAGCAAAGGGAAATATGTTGAATATAGTGTTTCACTTAAGGATATTTATATAACGATAAGAAATTGGATTGTACTTTACTAGTTTTCCAATTTAAAAGTAAAAATACTGATATGATTAAAGTTTTTGATAAGCAAGATCAGATTGTTTTACTTTTTTAATATGAGGAGTAATTGCAACTTACGCATTTTCTTTATTATGAGTAGCCTCGCATACCTCAGGGTCAGTTGACCATAGAATACTACGTCTACCAAGACTAGTGTTGTCATGGAGGATTTCTTTCCTCCATGAGTGTTGCCACGTCCAGGTTGTTTAAAATCGGGACGGAAGGTTAAAAAAAAAAAAAAAAAAAAAAAAAATCGGGAACAGGTGCTACAAATCGGGACAACTTGTTAAGGTTCTTTGGGTGGTTTTATTTACTGCATTAATTAATTAATAAGTCCACCAAAAAACAAGGTTATGTGAAGATGTTCGTTTATTTTGAAAAAATCAAAACAAGTCAGCGACATTCACAAGCATAGTTGTTACAATCCAAAGATGCAATACTGACTTACTGAATGAAAACTTGCATGAATGTCTCTGTAACACTGAATGAATACTTAATGCAAACTTGACTCTCTGTCCAGGCGATCTGTTTATGTAGAGTCTATCGAAATTACGAGAATTCTTCAAAGGCATCCGCCCGATATTTCTCGATCATTAACAATCACTCAAACAATCAAACATATTAAAAACAATCGGAATTGATACAAAATTAATTAATAACATTACAAAATGATTAGAAATGGTAATTATAGATACTTAAATACAAAATTATTTACAGACATCCTTTCAAATGGTGGAAAATTGTCCTGTAGACATCGTAACATACATTAATACAAGTAATTACAAACTTTTAATAAATTCTCTTGCATCATTCGGTTCTAAAACATATTAAATGGTCTTTAAATAATTTTCTTACCTAAAACAAAGTCCATATACACTTATTTACAAGAAATTACAAAATAAACATACCAAATAACTTTCAAGCAAACTTTAGCTCATTACAAATATTTCACACAGTCCAATACTATTCAAAATACAGGTATTAGGGCTGTTACAACCCCTCCCCAGGATTCACTTAATTTTACACAGATAAAATTGATTGAATCCGTCACGAATCTAAGCAGGTTGAATGTACACATAATGCAGACACGAACAGATTACAATCAATCAACCATAATGACTTTTACAATGAACAAATACAATTCTTCATCACATACAACATCTGCACATAGTCCATGACATTGATTTTGTTTACAATAATTGTCTTTTCTCAGGTCCAATTATTTTATCATTTACTGTTTTTACACAACAAACGTCCAAGGCCATCACCTTAAGTTACAATTATTTTCACTCCAAATTACACACTTGATGTCTGCTTGTTTATGACAACAGTCTATTTTCATTTTACAGCTGATAATTTGTCACCAAAATGTAGAAAGTCACAACATCATGAAAACATCAAAAGTTTCTACACAAAACTGTCACAAATTATACATTGAAATGCTTACATCTGTATCTGAGCTTAAGTACTCACACAAGCTATTTACATGCATCAATTGACATACTTATTTACAAAACTAGATATTTACAGGCTATTGACCCCTCCCCAAACCATGCATTTCAATTAATTCTCATAAGTGGGTTTCAGGATTTCCCTGGAAACCCAGAACCATGTAAGTTACTTTTTCCTAACCTTCCAGTTTTCTTCAACTTTTGTATACACATTTAATATTACATTTCTATTTTCACAAAGCTTCATTATATACAGACAGAAAAACAAACTTCCAATCATCTCAGACAACAAACTTTGGTACAACCACGCAACAGCTGAGACATACAATGGTTCTGTTTTAGCAAATTGATTGTCACTTAAAAGCAATGCTGTTGACTCAACTGGTAATACAAATTTATTATTTTCACCACTACAGTTTAGTCCATCATTACTACTTAAACTTACCAACTTATCTGAATCAGTTACTAAAACTGTTTTAACATCTGGCTTACTGACTTCATCCACCAAATAATTATTTTTCTCAGCAACTACTACTTCACTATCAGCTTCCACATCAAAGAGAGTACAAAACATAGTGTCATCTAAGTCACATTCTGTACAATTTTCTAAATTAGAAACTGGTTCAAATAAATCCTTACTCCCACCCATTTCTTCATTATCATTATCTACACCAAATACAGAGCTAAATAATGTATCAGCTAGGTCAAAATTAGGACATTTTTCTAACTTAGGGATTGGTACATATGGCTTTTCAACCTCTCTCTCTTCAGAAGACAAATACTTTGACTTACAATTCTCCTCCTCATCTGGGTCTCCTATCCACACCACTGTATCACCTTCATCTTCAAGATATTTGAGAAACTCCTCGATTTCAGTACTTCTACAAACTTCATTACCACCTATCCTAGCACACATAGTCCCAACTATGCCATTCCGGACCTTACAAGTTTCCGATAGCCACACTGTAGTATGCACTATAAATTCTGCACCCCTTTTTGTAATTAAGCAGTGACCATTTCGAAAATCTTCTACATGAAAATTATTACTTTCGCATACTGATTCTAGTGATAAGGTACTATGGTGGTCCCCTTCCCGCTTTATCTTATTATCAACCTTTACATCATCAACCTCATTAATTACATCTATCATAACCTTATCCTGAAATTCACTTGCTGCTACCCCCACCTCTTCCAATAAATCTTCTCGGGGATTATTCATAAAAATGGTATTAACGCTATAGCAGTTGGTACCTGGACCCACCTTCTTGTCCACCACTGCGGGGCCCATAACAGGGGTGGTCTTTAGTTTGCCTGCCCCCCATGCTGCCTTTCCCTTTCAGATTGAGGGTTCTGTTCTCTCACTTCCCCATTATCATTCCTTCTTGCATAATTATTACAATCCCGTCCCCTGGATCTACCATCCCTTGACCCATTACCCCTTCTAGGGGGACTCCTGCTGCCCCTCCTATGGTGTTGATGGTGGTAATGTTGTTCATTGAATGACTCCTGGGCATCCAAGCGTCTCAACAATTCAGAAACTCTATCCACATTTACTACATCCAAAGTGGCAATTAAATTTCTTGTTTGCTGGGGTAACCTAGCTCCTATCAAATCAATGAATTCTTCCTCTCCATAAGGATGGTCTAAATACTTACAACGGATCCAACATTTATGAAAAAAATCATGTTGAGTTTCCCTACCAGGTTTATACGGCCTACCAGTCATCAACTCCCTCTTTTCTTGAATTTGCTTGCTTGTCGACCAAAAATGTTTCAAAAAGTTTTCTTTAAACAGCTTGTAGTCAGTCACTTCCCTAGCTTGTCTATCACCCCATGCCCTAGCATAAGATTTTAGATGTTTACCCACAAGTGCAATTTTCTTACTATCGGGTAATAAATTAAAATAATCTGATCTTTCAAAATTATCTATAAATTCAATAGGGTGAAGCCTCCCACTATCATCATAGAATTCAAATTCTTCTTTTACATCGACACTGAAATTTGGATTACCTGTTAAGGGAACCTGACTTAACTGAATCTGCAACCCAGTAACTCTTTTCTCTAACTGATTAAAGTTAGATTGGGTTGTCTCCAATCCCTGGGTAAGTTGTTCCTGATGATTTGCCAATGCATTAACATTTTTCCCAATACCAACCACTTCCTGTCTCAACTCATTGACCCTTTGAGCAGCTTTACTATCATTGGCTTGGAATAAAGTGACATATTCCTCCATCATCTTATCACAATTTTCACTGACTTCCTTCACCTCTTTATAAATCAAATTTTCACATTCAGCCTTATTCTGTTCACAAAATTTTGTAACTTTCTCAAATTTCTCCTGACATTCTGTTACTACTTTCCCCAATTTAGAATCTAAATTGTTAATATCTTCCTTGAATTGAGAGCTAAAACCCTGAAATTGCTCTGCGATTTTAACATCAAAACATTTAGTCAAATCAGAGAATGTTTTATAATTGTTTTGTTGCAGTTGAGAAAACTGATCATTGATTACAGCAAACTGAGAATTAATTTCAGAAAATTTGCTATCGAATTTGGAAAACTTATTATCAAATTTGCCATCAATTTCGGAAAACTGAGACTTAATTTCAGAAATTTTTTTGTCAAGATTCAACTCAGTTTTAAATTCAGAAAATTTGCTGTCAAGATTTAACTCAGTTTTAAATTCAGAAAATTTGTTATCGAATTTACCATTGATTTCTGCAAACTGAGAATTAATTTCAGAAAATTTGCTATCATTATCACTTTTTAACTCATTCCTTAACTCACTCCTAAATTCAGAAAATTTATTATCGAATTTACCATCAAGTTCAGAAAATTTGTTGTCAAATTCGGAAAACTTTGCATTAAAAACTGGCTACAAAAGAATCTAGGAAAGCTTGCAGGTTCTGATTATCAGCCATTTTTAGTAATTAGCAAAATCAACATAAAAAACAAAATTAAGAAAAATTAAAATCTTTCCAATCTGCCACACAATCGCATGCAAAATAAATCACTTGAATATTCAATGCAGTACTTACAATTCTTCCTCAATTTTGTATCACATTAAATTTCACTTAGAAGCACTGATTTAACCATTAAACACTACACTGACTTCAAACACTTAACCACACTTTTCACAATTCACTGTAGGAAGACGATTTTGAGGCCGAAGGAAATCCACTCGACGTCGGAAGATTACAGCCGATTGCCGATGAAAAATCTCCGCCTTAGGCCGTCAAATCCGTGTCGTCGCCGGTCGAAATTTCCTCGCAATTTTCTGCAGATTCTTTTTAGAAGATAAACATCCCACAGATGTTTAAGAACTTCTCGTCATGTCAACGGTCGCCATGTTAAGGTTCTTTGGGTGGTTTTATTTACTGCATTAATTAATTAATAAGTCCACCAAAAAACAAGGTTATGTGAAGATGTTCGTTTATTTTGAAAAAATCAAAACAAGTCAGCGACATTCACAAGCATAGTTGTTACAATCCAAAGATGCAATACTGACTTACTGAATGAAAACTTGCATGAATGTCTCTGTAACACTGAATGAATACTTAATGCAAACTTGACTCTCTGTCCAGGCGATCTGTTTATGTAGAGTCTATCGAAATTACGAGAATTCTTCAAAGGCATCCGCCCGATATTTCTCGATCATTAACAATCACTCAAACAATCAAACATATTAAAAACAATCGGAATTGATACAAAATTAATTAATAACATTACAAAATGATTAGAAATGGTAATTATAGATACTTAAATACAAAATTATTTACAGACATCCTTTCAAATGGTGGAAAATTGTCCTGTAGACATCGTAACATACATTAATACAAGTAATTACAAACTTTTAATAAATTCTCTTGCATCATTCGGTTCTAAAACATATTAAATGGTCTTTAAATAATTTTCTTACCTAAAACAAAGTCCATATACACTTATTTACAAGAAATTACAAAATAAACATACCAAATAACTTTCAAGCAAACTTTAGCTCATTACAAATATTTCACACAGTCCAATACTATTCAAAATACAGGTATTAGGGCTGTTACAAACTCCAAAAAAATATGTTTTTATATAATTCACGTTAATTTTTATAATTTATGGAGGACAGTGATAATTTCTATAGGTATTTGTCTATCATAGAAACTTACGAATCTTATCACTA